>CM014275.1:54903567-54934479 GCA_004135705.1 Alloteropsis semialata | reverse complement strand
CTATAATGATATATGAAATAATGTAAATCTAGATTCATATTTCTATATATATTTTATTTGGTATTAGTAATATATATTAACTCCTTTGAAATTAGTAATATATATTAATTCTTTTACTATTCTAGATTCATATTACTATTTGGTATTTATAATTTATCTTTTTAGTATATTTTATTTAGTATTTCAAATTTAACTTGTTAGTGGATTGTTTGACATATCTACATGAAATAACAAAGTATACATCAACTATAATGATATATGAAATAATGTAAATCTAGATTCATATTTCTATATATATTTTATTTGGTATTAGTAATATATATTAACTCCTTTGATATTAGTAATATATATTAACTCTTTTACTATTCTACATTCATATTACTATTTAGTAATATATATTAACTCCTTTACATTACATATCATAACGGTTCAACATAATTAGAATTACATAGCATCATCATGCTTCAACATAAGTACAACATTATACTTGAACAGCAATAATCAGGGTCCCTGCACGCCATGCTTCTTCATGAGATAGAAAGGATAGTTTATATCGATAATCTCGATGCCTAGGAACCTGTCGACATAATCAAGTGCATATATGTATGCACTATCCTGTGCCTTGTAACGTGAATCCAAGACCTCTCCATAAATTGTGATCTCAGCAGCATTGGCATGACTCAAGGTTATATTAGCTTGGAAACCACCATTAACTCGATAAGCCCCCGGCGTCGTGTGTGCATACCCTAAGTTTCCAAGGACTTGATAAAGGACTGCACGTAGACCAGAACACGCATGCATGAATCCACAGTAGTAGTCATCCTACAATAAGATTAATAAAACATATTGTTACAGATAAAGATAGATAAAGTATAATATAATTACACAACTAAAAATAAAACTAACTTACATAAATCGATTCATGTGAAGGACTAATCCTTTTAGGCATCTGTGTCACGTCTGGCTCACCCGTCTCGAGAGCTTTCAACTTGAAGTAGCTGTAGTCCGGGAAAACATGGCCAGTTTGACTTTCTATTTGGGCTAATGCTTGCCTCACAGCATCACACGAGGCCACATGGTCTTGCTGCCACGCGCCAGAATGAACGTGGATAATAACCATGTCACCAGGATTTGGGTCACGGGTGGCATTTTGTTGAATGCTAATAGAGATCATAACCCTACCAGTATTTTCGGTCACATTTTCTCTTAATACCAAAGGACTTGATTGACCGATGTTTGCATCTTTTAGCCATGTAATTGGATTAATGATCTGCATTATTATTAATTTCTATTCTCAGTGACATAGTGATTACATTCAAATGCAACTTGCAGAGGAATATCATAACCCTACCATATTGTAGCGAAGTTGCTGAGGTGTGGGAATTGGGACATGATCAACTTGTTGAGTTGTCGACCATCCAGGCTCGTGAGCCTCTCGAATCGGGATGGTAGGTGGCATATTAGTAACATAGCCACCACGTCTAGCTGCCTGACGCTGTCTCGGCATGATACTATCCAAAATAAACCGTAATATATTACAAGTCAATTTAACAAAACTAGTAAATACTTATCAAGAAGCATAAGACAAAATCAAATTTGGCCAACATTACATACCATAATGGTTCAACATAATTAGAATTACATAGCATGATCATGCTTCAACATAAGTACAACATTATGCTTGAACAGCAATAAATGTTTTCTTTACAAGAGTGCCTTCGTTATGATCGTTGCGAGCGTAAAGAGCATCTTCATTGGCCAACAGGATGCTTGTGTCATCCTCCACACTGAACGGAGACACCTCGTCACACCTATTATAATCATCTTCATCGGTGACGTCCTCGACACCCACGATTTTTCTTTTTCCCGTGAGAACTATGTGCCGTTTTGGATAAAGTTCGGAGTTGTTTGTTTGCAGAGTCCCCGTCTTGGGTTTGGTAGACATGTCCTTCACATAAAGCACTTGATGCACATCCTTGGCGAGCACGAATGGTTCGTCTACATACCCAATTTTGTTGAGATCCACAGTTGTCATGCCGTAGCGGTCTATAGTAACACCTCCACTTGTAAGTTTCACCCATTTGCACCGAAAAAGTGGTATTTTCAAAGGTCCATAATCTAGTTCCCAGATCTCCTCTACCTGGCCATAATATGACTCCCTGTTCCCTTTGTTGTCATAGGCATCTATACAGACACCACTATTTTGGTTGGTGCTTTTGTCGTCTTGGGCTCTCGTGTAAAATGTATACCCATTTATGTCATAGCCTTGGAACGTCAAGAATGAGGATGATGGTCCCCTTGCCAAATACGCCAGCTGTGTATGTATTGTCTCGTTACCCATGAGTTTTTGTCGCAACCAACCAGCGAAAGTTTCTATGTGATGGCGTGTAATCCACTTCTCAGACTTTCTTGGATTTTGGTAGCATATTATAGTCTTGTGCTCCTCGATGTAAGGAGCCACCATGGTTGACGACTGCAATACAGTGTAATGGGCTTTCATGAATAAATCGTAGTCGCTACACCTTGTTTGTTTCCTTCCTAACGTGCCCTTTCCAAGTAGTCTCCCCTCATGGCGTGACTCAGGTAGCCCAATCGGTTTCAGTTCGGGGATATAGTCAACACAGAACTCAATGACCTCCTCTGTTCTGTATCCCTTGGCGATGCATCCTTCTGGAAGAGAACGGTTACGAACATATTTCTTTAGAATAGCCATGAGCCTCTCAAAAGGATACATATTGTGTAGGAATACAGGACCAAGAATACCAATCTCTTTGACAACATGGACCAGGAGATGCGTCATAATATTAAAGAAAGACGGAGGAAATATCATCTCAAGGCTGACAAGGCTTTGGGCCACATCATCCTGCAGCTTTGCTAGATTAGTGGGATCGATTGCCTTCTGGTCGATTGCATTGAGAAAGGCGCATAGCTTCACAATAGTTGTTCGGACATTAACGGGTAGAATTCCCCTCAGCGCCACGGGAAGCAATTGTGTGAGCAGCACATGGCAGTCATGGGACTTGAGGTGTACGAATTTCTTCTCTTTCATTTTATCAGACTCTTTACATTCGATGAGTAGCCGGACGGGACCTTAATACTGTTCAAGCAATCAAACATGCTGGTCTTCTCCTCCTTGCTTAGAGTGTAGCTAGCAGGACGCAAGTTCCAACGCCCTTTCTCTCTTTTCTCAGGATGCAGGGGATCTCGTTGTTTCATACGTTTCAGGTCCTGTCGTGCTTCAAGCGTATCTTTTGACTTTCCGTAAGTACCAAGGAACCCTAGCCGTTTACGCAAAGATTTTTCGTCAGGTGCATCACATCAATTGCGTGGCGTACATCTAAGACCTCCCAATATGGTAGGTCCCAGAATATTGACTTTTTCTTCCACATGGGCGCCTTCCATTTTCACTTGCCGCTGGCTGGCTGCCAGGTCCCTTCCCAAAGACCACCTTCACATCTTTTACCATAGCAAATACATATTTTCCATCCCGATGCCTTGGTTTGCTACGACCTTCCGCCTCAAAATGCTTTCCTTTCTTTCTCAGCGGATGTTTCTCAGAAAGGAATCGACGATGGCCCATATACACACACTTTCTACAATGTTTCAGATACATGCAGTCGGTGTGTTCTAGGCAATGTGTGCATGCATTGTATCCCTTGTTTGACTGTCCCGACAGGTTACCAAGTGCAGGCCAATCATTGATGGTCACAAACAGCAATGCTCTTAGGTTAAATTCCTCTTGCTTGTGCTCATCCCACGCCTTTACACCATCTTTGCCCCACAACAACAAAAGTTCCTCAATCAGTGGCCTTAGATACACATCAATGTCGTTGCCAGGCTGCTTTGGCCCTTGGATTAGCACTGGCATCATAATGAACTTCCGCTTCATGCACATCCACGGAGGAAGGTTGTACATACAAAGAGTCACGGGCCAAGTGCTGTGGCTACTGCTCATATCACCGAAAGGATTCATGCCATCCGTACTCAAACCAAATCTTATGTTCCTTGCATCTTCTGCGAATTCTGGGAACGCTCTGTCGATTTTTCTCCATTGCGACCCATCAGCGGGGTGTCTCAACATATTGTCTTCCCTCCGATCCTCTTTGTGCCACCGCAGCAATTTAGCATGCTCTTTGTTTCTGAACAAGCGCTTCAGACGTTGTATTATAGGGAAATACCACATCACCTTGGCAGGGACTCTTTTCTTGGGGGCCTCTCCCTCAACATCACCAGGGTCGTCTCGCCTGATTTTATACCGCGAGCAATTGCAAACCGGACAGGCGTCCAAAGATTCGTACGACTTGCCCCGATAAAGGATACAATCATTGGGACATGCGTGTATCTTTTGTACTTCCAGTCCTAGAGGGCAAACGATTTTTCTTGCTTCGTATGTTGTTTCGGGCAATGTGTTGCCCTCTGGAAACATCTTCTTTATCATTTTCAATATCTCTCCAAAACCTTTGTCAGACAAGCCATTAGTTGCCTTCCATTGCAACAGTTCCAGTGTGGTACCAATTTTTTCTGGTCCTCTTTGCAATCTGGGTACAACAATGTTTTGTGGTCCTCCAACAAACGGTTCATCTTCTCCCGCTCTTTCGCACTTTCGCAGTCTTTCTCTTCATCACGGATCATGCCACCTAAGGCGTCATCATCCTCATCCTCTGCAACTGCTTCACCCTCGCCCATTGCCGTATCATCTGCAAAGGCACCGTATTGTGCAAAGTCCGGGATGTTGTCGTCACCTTCTTCATCACCTTCTTCAAAGAATATCCCCGCTTCGCCGTGTTTGGTCCAACAGATATAGTTAGGCATGAAACCACTCATAAGCAAGTGTGTGTGGACCACCTTCTTCGAGATGTGATATCCTTCTTATTCTCACAGACCTTGCATGGACAGCATATAAAACCCGAGGTCGAGTTAGCCTCTGCCGCGTCGAGGAATGATGAACGCCATTAATGAAGTCAGATGAGCGTCTATCCGCGTTGTACATCCATTGCCGATTCTCTATTCACAAAATACAATGAAAAATTCATCCCCAATTTCTAAAGTTCGTAATAAACCTAAATAAGAATATCATATATAATCTCTAAAAATCTTAAGAACCGTAAACATCAACATCATTTGATGCCACCAAAAAGATGTATTTCTAAAGACTTATTAATTTGAAAAACAAATACAGACATAGACTTACAAATCGTACGTAGGTTTTGTTCTTGCTTGGGAAAAACTTATTAATTTGAAAAACAAATACAGACATAGATCACATTATGACAGGCGGTGGTATTTAAGCATCTTTGGGCGTATTCTTTGGGTCTGGAGGTGGAGTTGTTTGACCCGCAACTGGCGGTGGAGCATAACGACCATCAAACGGAGGTTCTAAGCCTGCCGCAACATCATCTTCATGCTTCCTTTGCAAATATCGAACCATTGCTCTATGCAACGCTCCTTTTTTCTTTGGCTTCGGTTGAGGGCTGACGGTGGTTTTCCCCTTGCCAGCAGAGGAACGATGATTACCCCTACCATCATCACCACTTCCTCCAGCGGCAGTATCCATGTTGATTCTAGAACACTTGATTTTTTTTAATTTTGACATAACATATTAGTATATTACGAAAAAACTATCCATTATTCCTAGGTCTCATGCATTCTCAAATAACTAGAAGTAAAATTCTATTTTCTATTGACAACCATGAGAAGTAAAATTGAATTTAAAATCTAACTAAATAAGAATATCATTTATAATCTCAAAAAATCCTAATAACCCTAAATATCAACGTCATTTGAAGCCTCTAAAAAGATGTAATTCTAAATTTCGTAATAAGCCGAAATATGAATTTCATTTATAATCTCTAAAAATCCTAATAACCCTAAATATGAATATCATTTCTAATATCTAAAAATCATAATAAGCATAAATATGAAATTCATTTAATGTTTCTACAAATAATCCAAAAATATAAACAATGTCTAAAAATTTGTGCATCATCTCCACACATGCAACAACTAACTATATATTGATTCTCTATTACAAATTCATAATAAAAATGAAGATTCAATCTAAAATCTCTTATTTCAATCCATTCCACAAAACACAAATTACTCAAAACATAGAGCATGAAATAGACCATACTAAACGTCAAAAGAGAGAGGATGAAGTTGCTAACCTTCTAGCGGACTTGGTTTGCAAAATCTCCAAAAGTTATGAAAAAATCGGGCATGAGCTCCCCCAACCCGAGCTCAATGGAGGACGAAGAAATGAGCCATGGCTCGGGCTGGGGGAGGAAGAAGGCCCCTTTATACGCAGGGCCCCTTTGGTACCGGGTGGTGGCACCACCCGGTACCAAAGGGGCCCTTTGGTACCGGGTGGTGCCACCACCCGGTACCAAAGGCCCCGAGGCTCATTGGTACCGGGTGGTGACACCACCCGGTACCAATGTTGCCTCATAGGTACCGGGTGGTGCCACCACCCGGTACCAATGAGAGCGCAGAATTATTGGGGATTGGACCCGGTACCAATGCTTCCATTGGTACCGGGTCCAATCCAACCGTGACCGATTAGGGAGGATGGATAGCGAGTTCTCTGGTAGTGTTGGCATGAACCGGCGCCGGCGCTGGAGACTTGTGGACGCCGTGGTTGTACGGAATCGGAGCCCTGGCTGGTTTTCCATTAACCGGAGCCGGCGGCGCCCGGGCACTGGCTAGATAGGCTGCATGAACCGGCCCCGGTGCCCGTGCCAGCGCCGGAGATGTGTCCCCACCATGGTGGTGTGGACTAGGAGCACTGGCCGGCTAGGTACCATGAACAGGAGCGGGCGCCGGAGCGTGATGGCGAGGGTGAGGACGATGCAGCCTTGCGGCGTGCGCCGGATGCTCGGCGTGGACTGGAGCCGGTGCTGGAGAATGGTGGGCGTGATGACCTGGCGCCGACGCATGGGCAGGAGACCTCGGAGACGTCGCAGACACTGGCGCCGCCGCCGGGGCGTGATGACCATGGTGGTGGTGGTGGTGGTGGTGATGACGATGATGGAGGTGGTGAGGTCCCGGCGCGGCAGCATGGTGGTGATGGTGACCAGGGGCAGGAGCGTCGGCCGGCTATGGGTGCGATCGAACTCGAAGTGGCCATGTTGAGAAGGCTATTGTGGAACGCTGGCACGTTGTTGGTTGCCATCGTAGGCTAGCTAGAGCGTATATATAGGGTCTGATCATGGTTGGGAAGATGCAGCTTGGAAACATTTAATGGTTTCGGGAGGAAACACCTAGCCTCGCCAGCCTAATCACGGTAACATTTGATGGCGCCGAGGCCTAATGAGGTTCTGTTTGATTCGCTCGCAACAACTCAATTAAGACATTCTTATTAGCACATGCATATCAATCAAATTAAAGGCACGGCATCATTGGTTCCCAAATGCGAGATCGATTCTTATGAAAACTGATAACCCCGGAAGATTTTGTTTACTGGAATTAGACTATCGTGCCATCTGATGGATACTTTTACAGGGGTATTGGACCTGCCCTCACCTATGTCACCGGGTTCGTGGTACAGTACCGTGTTCCCTGTACCCGGATCGTTGTTCCTGTATCATAAACATGGCTATTTCGTCCCCCTTTGTTAAAACATTCTTAAGTACGGTATGTTACTCGATCCATTGAACCTGGAACTTCTTATCTGACACTGCCCCTGACACACATGTTAAATTAATACTGACCAAACAACCATGTGTAGTTTACTCTTCGTTTGTCAAAGGTGCGCATGCATGTTGACGCCAAATCCAACTATCAACTTTTTAAAAAACATATATAAAAAGAATACTCACTAAACTTAGAATAGAGACTTATGACTAACAATTTCTGCAAATTTTATTGGAACATCATTTATAGGACAACTCGCTACACGAGTGGTGAAACGTCTCAACCTGAGCACAACAGAGGAAGGGCCCACCGTAACAAGTCCACACCACTCGTGCAAATCCCACGTGAATCACCTCAAGAACAAACTAGGACCCACCAGAGGGAGGCGCCACATAGGTTCAACCGAACTAGGCGAGATGCGCCTGGGCCCAATCTTCCACATTGGCTCGTTGGCGGCTAGTGGAGTGTGATTCCCATGAAAAACCCCCACGAGAACCAACCCCAAACCTATATAAACAGAGGAGGCTACTCTCCCATACAAACTCCATTTTACATATCGAGGAGCAAGGAGAGTCCTATCTCTAGGCCTAAAGCTACATCTGTAGCATAGACATATGGTGTGAATAAGGGATCATACTGGAGGAGCTGGGTTGTCAAGCATCCATCTCCGACGTGTACCTTGTTGGGTATAAGCAATTGAGTAAGAACCCAAGTTCATCTTGGTGGTGAGTACTTTGCTCTAAGTTACATTTTTGTACTTTTTGCTTGTGGGATCGATAGTTCATCCTTGGATGGATGCTCTAGTAGAGGGCCCTTGGTGGAGACGGGAAACCCTACGCGGTGCTAGAGTTGTAGCCCCTAGCGTAGACATGGTGTCCAGACTGTAGGTTGTCTGTTTGTTGTTTTGTTCCCCACGGATAGTGAGGTAGGTGGCAGGTGGTAGCAGCCCTGCCCATCCTTTGTATCCCTCCACGTTCTAGCTACAATCGTTTAATAGACCAATCCTAAACCGGTGCCGAAAGCAAGCTTATAGTATCTAAAGTTAATGTATCATAGTCCTCTATCTAAAGCCAGCCTCGCTACCTAGACCAGTAGACCCTTGGTCGTTCCCTATGAAAATATGATACTCTTAATACTCATGGGTGAATTACTGCAACGGTAATTCCTTATTCTATTCATAAACGTAACTTTTACCAATAATGTGCCTCCAGAGCCTATAATGTGCCTCTCCACCTGCTTCAACATCAACCTGCCATGAAAGTAGGTGTGGGGAGACAACGTGGTGCTCGGAGAATTTCATAGATCAAAGGTGGAAATAGATGGAGATCTTCGCAACAATTTGAATCAACAAGTGCAACATCAACAATCAATTTCTATCACACAAAAAATAAATAGATGAAACATATCATATCAAACTGCTGACACCGGATTTTTGCATTGGGCCCACTATGTCAGATAACGTGACGAAGCATCACCGAGTGGTGGGCCCGCGTTGACTGGTCAGACAAGGAAAAGCCAGAAGAAGCCGATGTAGATATGGCAAGACTTGGGGTTCGATCCGAGGAGGAGTCTGACTTGTAAGGAAGGGGTTCCAGTTCAAGAAGGAAGGTGCGTCGGCTGAAAAAGCGTAATTATGCAGGGCTATTTCCTTTAGAGAAGGCGTAAAAGGGTCCCATGAATCTTAATTGAGTGTAGGTTTCTTTATCTGCAAGTAGTAAAGTCCGATCGGGACTCGTAGCGTCTGGTGTATAAAAATAGACCTCCGACCATTGTACAAACTATTTACACAATCAACACAACCCGACGTCATGCCACAAACCCTAGGAGTAGGAGTAGAGTAGATATCGACGAACTCATTGGTGCTCGGGCTGCATCAGTTTATACCTCCGACTTGCCAGTAAGATTGTCTTTACCAAATTAATATAAGCTTTGATCCGAGGCGTATCGCCCATTTCTCGTTTATATTGTTCAACCCTATCTGCTTTGAAATCAATCTATTTAAGCAATATCTTATCTTGCATCATCGTTCTAAGGTCCGATCAGTATGCTTATTTTGATATCGAACGATTTGCTCACTGCAAGCATCTTGTTTAGTTGATTCGTTGAGAAATCGAGTTTGATTTAGTAATTTTCTGGTCCGATCGTAGCTGGAGTATCCGTCTGTGAAACCGTGTCGAAACAGCTACGTTCAGATTGGTCAATTAGAAGGTCCGATAAGATGAATCAACTAAGAAACTAGACAAGGTGGACAACGCATCGGCTCTACTTTGCATGTTTAATATGTTGCTCAAAGGCATAGCCGATTCGTTAATCCTGATTGCATCAAGATAAGTTGTTGGATTGTCATCTTGTGTTAGATCTGTTGGTTCGTACGTGACATAGTATTACTAGAGTTTGTGCGCTGCATCCGTCTGAGAAACCGTATCGAAACAGTAGTATAGTAGGATCCGAAAAGTAACAGATGTAGGACATGTGTTAATTAAGCAACTGTCTTGATGAACAGCATATCAGCCCTGCTTTACTTTATTATACTTTCTGTGGTTGATATGTTAAACTCATGGTCTGATTGTAATTGGTTCGATTAAGAGGTCCGATCTGAGGGTTCGATTGAGGTCTGGTTGTCCAGCCCGATTGAAGCATGATGTGAAGGTCCGATTATGAGGTCTGATTGTCTTTGGCCTGAGTATGTCCGATTGCGTCTTGGCTAGAATCCGACGTGTCTTACCGTCTGGAACAAAGTCGTCGTGGTCAAAAGAATAATTTAATTGTTTTCTCCCTCGTCAATTGCAGGTCAAGTTGACTGGCACGCCGCGAACCTGAACAAACTGCAGGACCAGCACCGGAGTGAAGCAGATCTCCCTGGCTTTTGTGTGCTGCTCGCAGAGGATACAACCACCGATTCTCCGCGTCAACACAAACCATGCAACATTAAAAAAAAGCATAAAAAGCAACATCTCAGGTTTGTTACTGAAACATCTCAAATCAGCTTTGCAACACTAATAATACCGAAACATCTCTAGTGAAAGCTGCAGCATAAAGAAATAACCAATAAAACATTACCAAATTAGTAGTGCAACATCTGAAAATCAGAATAGGAAACATTAAAGAAAATGCAATAGCAATATAAAAAAGCCACTGCAACATGCAAAACAAGCGATCACAACAACGGTTGCTGAATAAACCACTAGGCGCGCCAAACTACCCTGTTGGTTTGGTCTTCTTCTATGAGAAGTCCGTCACAGCTGGATGAGTTCTCCACCGGCGTCATCCCTCTCCCCCAGCCCGTTGATGTGGAGGGTTTATCACCAAAGTGTTGACGGCCACTGAATGATGAATTTGACCGTCAAATACTCGAAATAAATGAAGGAATTAACACTTTTCATACGCATTTTATTTCAAATAACATGGTTCCACTTGTATTGGAGTTCTATTTGTATGCAGGGACATTGTGGCAAAATTTGGCGACCTTTGGGCCCAAGCCCAGGTCGGCCGACCCAGGCCCAGGCCCAATCACCTCGATCCTCGGCCATGACAAAGAAGCACAACTCCACATCACAATGGCCGTTGATTTGGGGTCAGTTCACATCAAGAGTCACGATCAAGCCACATGGAGAGCACATGGATTGGGTGGCCCACATAACCAATATTTACCCGCCAGACATGGGCCCATACACGCCACCACTGTCATTGGGACCCACAGGGCAGTCCCCCAGAGAAAATTGGGCGCGATCGAAGCCAAGTCCAGGTTGGCCGACCTAGGGGGTCGGGCGACCTGCGACCGACTCCGAATGGTCCCAACTTTCACCAGTAGCTCAAGAATCGGTCTAGGAACGCATCTACGCCGTGCCTCGACCAAGGCGGTGGATCGAACGTCGGATGACCTCCCAGGTCGGCCGACCTGGCCCTGAGGCCGTTCCGCGTCTCCTTCGACGTGAAGCCTCCTACCGACCTCCTGGTGCTATAAATAGAGTGCCCCTGCGTCAATACTAACACCACGAGAAGAGCTTCAATACTAAGTGTAGAGTGAGTAGAAGTTAGGAATAGAGTTAGAGTGGAAGTCTTCGGTCTCCGTGAAGTCTCGGTAAGCTTACTAGTTCAGAGTTTCCATTTCTTCTATTGTAAGTTCTGAATTCCTAAGTTGTACCTTTGACTTTATTCTATTATCAATGGAATATGCTTTCATCTCTTGCTCTATGCCTTTATACATGAACATATCTTTGGTATGCAAGTTATACTCTTTACTTCATAAGGTATTTGATCATGATCATGGTGCTGGCTCAATGTGGCGTAACATTTATGTTCTGCATAGTGTTACTCAGATCCTATTCAGTGCTAGCATGAGTAGGGTGTATTCATATATGCAAATGCGGTATTTGGATATGTGGATATCTTTGGGAATCTCCTTTCACCACGGATTTGCTAGTGGTAGGCTCCGTCCGCCCTTTGTAATCCACCACGTTCGGGATTGGACGTTAGACCTTTATGATAAGACATCACGCATCTGCCTTGGATGAGGTGGGGCCGTTGTCGGATGTTTAGACCCGGCAGTCTACACAGGGTGTCCTACGTGGTTGATTTATCTCGAGGGACGATCGTAGATCGGAGAACGATAGTGACACAAGATGCAAGATTTGGACAGGTTCGGGCCATCGAGGTGACGTAATACCCTACGTCCTGTATCGGGGTGGATTGTATTGAGCTTGATGGTGGTTCTGGGTGCCTCGTATGAGATTGCGATGCGTTGGAGGGGGTCCCTAAGAAGCCTTATATAGTCTGACTGCCTTGGGTTACAAGTCGGTTGAGATCTAATCCTACCCGGATTATAAGGATCGAGTTCCATGTTGGTTACAGATATTCTCTCCTAAGTATCCGGCTAGTTTCTATCTCGGTTGACGCGTATCTGAGCAGACCACGTCGTCTTGTTCCGTGACCCGCGTGCCAAGGATTCCGACTGGACCACCCGACTGGTGGGGCCAGCCTGGAAGCACTCGGACTGGGCCGCCCCCTGTCGGTTGGGCTAGTCCGACTGCTGAGGGTACCAGGGAGTCTATCTCCCACAAGCCTCCGAGTAGTACGTGGGCGAGCAACGACCCGGTGGGGTTGTGCTGCCGTCTCGCGAGCTTCGGAGTCGTCGCGGTTGGAAGCGAGGCCGCGTGATACTGAAGAAGAAGAAGAGCAGGAGCCATCTGCAACGGGCGCGCTGCAAAGCGCGGCCGTTGGCCGTAGCCCCCGAGCCTTGAAGCGATTCTAAAGGAATCGGTCCATGGTTTAGTAGGCTCATCCATCTTGAAGTCTGGAATCAGGAGCCGTCTGCAACGGGCGCACTGCACGGCGCGGCCGTTGGCCGTAGCCCCCGAGCCTTGAAGCGATTCCGAAGGAATCGGTCCAAGGTTTAGTCAAATAGTGTCTAATGAAGTCGTCCAGCGTCGGAGAACGCTAGCCCGAGTGCAGAGAAGCTCTCGGCCAGCAACAGTCGTGTCAGTTCGAGTACTGCCAAGTACCCGGCAGGTGGAGACGGTGGCCCCCGAGCGTAGGCGACAAGCTCGGGGATCCAAGCTTTGTTCCTGGAATAAAAACAGGATGGATAGGTAGTACATGTTGTAGCAAATACTAATTCAGGAGAAAAAAACATTTGGCGATTTATAAAAAATTTCCCAATTTCCTCTCTTATAAGTCTATTAATTTCCCCGGGTAGTTATCCTTTTACGTTTATGCACCTGGTCCCTAATAGCTGCATTCCATAGCGCAGGGAGCTGGCCGCGTGCACGTGTAGTAAGTGTAAGCGTACAGAAGAGCCGAGGTTTCACAGTTTAAGGCGTGTGCTCCCCGAGTACTTTATCGACTTATGCAAGAGAGAAAAAAGAAAAACGATTGGCGGAGAAAAGATATGCGTGATGCGCCTGTTGGCCGTAAGCCAACTGCTTGTGTAGTGCTCGGGCTGTATAAGCAGTCGGAAACATGCGAAGGATAGTCGGCGATGATCCGGAGGATGCAAAGATGTGAAGTAACCGGAAAATGTTAAGCAAACACAGAAGTATGACTTAGCTTGTTTCGTGTCAAGTCGAAGAATTCGGCGTTCAACCCTGAGTGTGGGGCGCGAAGGCGCCGTCGTCTGTCTGTCCGGTGCAAGCCCCTGAGCGCGAGGGCGCCGTTGTCCATCTGTCCGGCGTAAGCCCCCGACGCGATGCCGCGAGGGCGCCGTTGGCCGTCTGTCCGGCGTAAGCCCCCGAGCGCGATGCCGCGAGGGCGCCGTTGGCCGTCTGTCCGGCGCAAGCCCCCGAGCGCGATGCCGCGAGGGCGCCGTTGGCCGTCTGTCCGGCGCAAGCCCCCGAGCGCGATGCCGCGAGGGCGCCGTTGGCCGTCCTTGTATTTGCAGCACCAGCCCCTGTGCGTTGCTGTGATAGGGCTGCCTATGGTCGACGTTGACATGCTGACTTTAGCTCTTGGCGCCAGCCCCCGAGCGTGAAGGTTGCTAGGATCATTTGAGATGCGCGAAGAATTTGGGTTTTGCACTGGCCCCGAGCTCAAGGCTGCAAAGATGCACCTTCACGCATCTTGGGGAACGCTGGGTGCCGTGATCCTCTTGTTTGGAGGCAAGACCCTCGCGATCTTGGGGAACGGTGGTTGCCCCTCCTGGGCGGGTGTGGCCGGGTTGTCGGAGTCGGAGCCGGGGTTGGAGTCGGTCTGCATTGGATCTGAGCCAGATCCAATCCGTGAAGGAGTCGGGGTAGCGGGCAAACGCGTGCGCCGACGTCTCCAGACGGTTGCCTCGGTCGATGCGGCAGTGGCCGAGTCGTTGGAGGCAGCTCCGGGTAGATCCAATCTAGAATCCACTCGGGGCTGGAAAGCGGCCATCATCGAGTCCTGGTAGATGGACGCGGTGTTGCGGAACCCCAGCGGGAAGCGCTGCGGGGCCGCTGGTGGCGTCGGAGTCTATTTAAGACAAGCTTCAGCGATGGCGATGGTGCCGGCCATGTGGTCAATGATGTTGTCCAGGGCTTGGACGAACTCCTACTGGCGTGGGCCCAGCGAGCCTTGCGTGTGGCCCAGCGAGCCTTGCGTGTGGCCATCGCCTCTAGAGAGAAGTCGGCGACGTTGAAGTCGCGGGTGCGAAGGACGTTCAGCGTGGGTGGAACGTCAGAGCTGGTCGGAGTTGCTCGCGCCAGATTTGCATCAAGCGGAGCGGGGGTGGCGACGGTGCGGTGGCTGACGATGACGTCGTCCACCACGGTGACTCTAGGAGTTCCGCTGAGTTCAGCGGAAGCACCGTTGCCGTCATGGTGGAGAGCGCCGTCGTCGCCGGCGGTGAGGACTATGCTGCCGAATACCATGACAACGCCTTTTGCGAAGGACACCTTCATGGAGTTTGGCATCACGACCTTGGACGAGTTGTTGGCCATCGATCTGCGGTGATCTGGACGATCCCCCCTAGCTGGCGCGCCAACTGTCGGATGTTTGGACCCGGCAGTCCACACGGGGTGTCCCACGTGGTTGATTTATCTCGAGGGACGATCGTAGATAGGAGAACGATAGTGACACAAGATGCAAGATTTAGACAGGTTCGGGCCGTCGAGGTGACGTAATACCCTACGTCCTGTATCGGGGTGGATTGTATTGAGCTTGATGGTGGTTCTGGGGTGCCTCGTATGAGATTGCGATGCGTTGGAGGGGGTCCCTAAGGAGCCTTATATAGTCCGGCTGCCTTGGGTTACAAGTCGGTTGAGATCTAATCCTTCCCCGATTATAAGGATCGAGTTCCATGTTGGTTACAGATATTCTCTCCTAAGTATCCGGCTAGTTTCCATCTCGGTTGGCGCGTATCCGAGCAGATCACACCGTCTTGTTCCGTGACCCGCACGCCAAGGATTCCGGCTGGGCCGCCCGACTGTTGGGGCCAGCCTGGAAGCACTCGGACTGGGCCGCCCCCTGTCGGTTGGGCCAGTCGGACTGCTGAGGGTACCAAGGAGTCTATCTCCCACAGCTGTGGTACCTCGATGTGCCTTGTCGATCATGTTCATTAGTTTATGATTGTAAAGAATTAACTAGTTTATTAGAAAGCATTGTATATTATAAGATGAAGTATAAAGAACTCAAGAACCACCTAACTTTGTTCTAACTCTCTACTCTCATTTAATTGCGATGACTCTCGTGTGTGTCCACTACCCCTTTATTATCGATACCCTGCAAGACTTTGGCCTAGTCATGATGAGGTTGAATTAATACATCGGATATATTCCTCTTTGCCAAGCTTTCACATGGGATAAACAAATACGATACTCAGGAAATACTCCTGGGTTAAATGCTACAATGTATAATTCTGTGCGCTTGCGGAATATCTGTAACTCATAAGAATCTATACAACATTTCTTTGCGGCATTACTGCTGTGGATTAATCCTATAATTAGTAGTGACGTTAAGAAATGCCAACACAAAGTACAAATGAAAGGGGATGACAGGGAAAAGTTTTGACTAGGGGATGTGGTAGTGGATCTTGAATGCTTGGCAAGTAGAGTTGGACATGGAGGGACACGAGGATGGATAGGGGAGCAACGATTGCTGCGAGAACTGCGTAGGAGAGCAAGGTCTAGAGATGGGAAGAGATGATAAGGTTGAGCAATCAAGGGGGGCCACGTCTCCTTTTGGAGCTAGACATCCGCTCAGATGCAAGAATTGTAACATTACCTTTTTTTTTCATATGTAGCCGCCTCTCTATTTTAAAGGTATGCACTCTTCTTCTCTTCCTTTTTCATGCACTAGAGCGCAATCTATGCAGCCCATCCTCCAAGAACTCCCTAGGTGAGCTATCGATGTTCCAAACAAAATATCCAAGCTTCCAGCATATCCAATTCTAGTGAGTTTTGCTAGCGCCACTTCCTTGTGTGATCGTGTCGCCGTCTCCACAGTTCGGCCATCACCGGCCACTCCCTTTAAACCTTAGCCTCGCAACCCTAGATCTGCAGCCTAGATTAAATCCAAACTTACCCATCTTCAAATCTATAGTTTAGATCTATGTCAAGCTCGAGGTATGCCAGTTTTGCATAAGAGACCCAAGGTCCTTTCATTTTAGATAGTAAAAAAAAGATCCATCCGTAGTCATTGCTTTTGCATGTTGGACCCTGGGTTTTTATATGTAATTATATTTTAGACCTCGGTTCTCATTAATTTAGCTCCTGTTCACTAAAAATCATTTTAACTCTGATTTAAGTGAACCTCTCTCACTTGTTCCTTAGGACATGTGTAGTAGCTTTAATTTTGTCGGTGTCCAGAACCGGGGGTCCTGGCACTAACTAGTAAAATGTGTTGCGCTCCCTGTCTCTAGATGGTTGATGCAAAATGGACGCGGTGACAGGGGGTTTATCCTGGTTCAGGCCTGGCGGCCCTACGTCCAGCAAGAAAACGTCACTGCGTTGCTTTGCACCGGGGTGCCTGTAGTAGGGGAATACAAGCTGGGCGAGAGAGGGAGAGAGGCTCCCAGGTCTCTGTGTGCGAGTGGTGATTGAGGCGAGTGCCAACGTCGGGGAGGAACTCGACGTGAGCTCTAAGTGCTCCCAGGGAAGCTGGAAGACTGGCGTGCTTGAGCTAAGTGTTGCGTGTGTTCGACCCGCCCCAAAGTGGAGCTCTGCCTCCTCCTTTTATAGCCGCAAGGAGGGGCAGTTACAAGAGGGGGCCCCGGGCGGACCTGATCCTTCCCCCGGGTCGCACGGGGGATGATCACTGTCTACTACTAGGGAGATTCTATAGGGTGTCGTAGGGACGCGGCCGCAGGCGCGCTGCAGAGGTGCTGTCGCAGGTGTGCTCGCCGTCTTCGAGGCGCCGCCTGACAGTCGATGCGCGCCCTATCTCGTAGGCTGCCGCTTAGCTGCCGGGGAGGGAGTGATGATCGCCACTGTTGCGGCGCGGCGGTTGCTGTTCGTTGACCCGGTGGAAGCCTGCCGAGGGTGCGTCTCCGGGGCCCTCTCCTTCCCATCATGACGCCGTACGCGCCCGAGGGTTGGAGTCCCTGCTTGCCGGAGATGTTACAGTGGGATCAGACTGATCTGACCTGCACTGTAACGTGTATAGTGCCGGAGATATCAGCAGAGTGTCAGACCTGCCCGCACTGTGGAGGAGATTCGATACGGCGGACGGAAGTGGGGGTCCGGTCGCCGGTCGCATCCGCTGTGCAGCATGGGAAAGGATCGGCGCCTCCTGACACCCGCGATGCCCGGCGGGGCAGTTGGGTTTAATGCGCGATCCCTGTAGGCGAGGGAATCCCGCGCCTGCCTTGCCGAGGCCTCACGGGAGGGCTCGAACGAGGCGGAGATTGCGCGTGCCTGCCGAGGCTCTGCAAAGGGGGGCTCGGGCGAGGCGATTCAAGGCACGCCCGTTCGTGGGTACTCGCTACCCTCGAACGAGGCGGAGATTAAGCGCCCGGTCCGCGGCCTCGACCGGGAGGTCTCGAACGAGGCGGAACTCGCGCGGCAGTTGGCTAGGCCTCGGATGAGGTGCCTTCTGGTTCCGGCCCATGGGCCGGATGCCTCTGTTGGGCCGTTAGCTTGTTTGCACGATGGATTTAGCGTTTTTTGTGGAGTTTTGGCCCATGAATAGGGTACCCCATATTTCGGTACCCGACAGTAGCCCCCGAGCCTCGGTAGGAGCGCTTGGCGATCCTGCGGAGGCTGGTGCTCCCTGGGTGGTGGCCCGGGAGTTGGTTGTCGGGTATGGTTCTTCGAATTGTGAATTCCCTTCCGTGGGTGCGCGCGAGCGCACCCGTGGGTGTAGCCCCCGAGGCCTTGGAGGAGTGGTGTACTCCTGCAAGGGCTTTGAATCGTGCATTCGCCGGTCAACGGGTGGCGCGGCCTCGCAGCATTTGCTCCGACCGGTGCCTGCGTTTAGCCGGCCCTGGTGGGCCGACGAGACGGCCCTTGCCCTCTTTGGACCGGTTCGAACGACATGTTTAAGCGTGCAGGGGGACTTTGGTGGAGCACTCGGGTCTTCACGGTCGGGCTGTGGCCGACTTATTCGAAGGGGTGGCCGTGGCCGTGATGTGCGTGGATTCCCCGAGCCCGGTCCGCGTAGGGGCGATCAGGGAGCACCTTCGTCTTTTGGTTACGACCCTCGGCATACCTTTCCGCAAGGAGGAGGGGTGAGGCTGACCATGCTGCCCTCGCATGGCGAGACATGGCCGCCTCGGTGAGCTGTTAGCGGGTGGGTCGAGTGTGCGCCCATGCCCCATTCGATAGGGGTAGGCTGGTGATCCGGAGATGCGCACGATAAAGCGCTTGCAGGGGTTTGTTAGGCAGGGCTCGGTCCCGTTTGATAGGGTCCGAGGGCTCGATGCTCTCCCTCGATGGGATCCCTCGTTCTAACTGCCCCTGTCTGGCCTCGAACACAGCGCAGGACGTCTCGACATGGCGCTCGAGGGTTGCTTTGTATGAGCTCGTCCCGGCTGTCCCTGACTCTGTTGCTCTGGGGCGGCTGTTTCGAGCCTTCCGCAGGCCAGCCTTCGGACCCCTGATCAGTAGGCGCGGACCGTAATTCCTTCGTGGAGAAGGAACCCCCAGAGGGGACGTTTTGGCAGGCTTTTACCGCGCGTCGCGACGCGTTTGGAGCGGGCTGACGCGGGCACGCCTTTTTAGCCGGTTCCTCGGGGGAACGGAACGACGTGGCGGGTGCAGGCCATCATGACCCTTGCGACCGCTATGCGGACGCAACAGTTCGGCGCCGCATTAAACGCGCGCGCGTGCGCGCGGTTTCCCGAGATCGTGGGACCCGCTGGTCAGTGTCCGTTCCGGCTCCGTTTTTACTGTGGTAAATCGGGAACCGTCCCGGGGACGCCGGCGGTTGCCGTGCTTATAAATCGGGGCGGCGGAGCGTTCGTTCGTTTCCCCTTGCCTTTGCCTTTGTTTCCTCGCCTTCCCTGCTTCCAATCCCTACTTGTGCGCTAGAGAAAGAAGAGAAAAGGGGAAGAAAGCCACACCTCGCTCGCCCGACGCATTCGTTCCTCTTCCTCATGGCTCCCACACTTGTGGCTCCCGTGCCGTGGGGTCGGTCCGTCGCCGACCAGCAGTTTTTGGGTCCTTGGTCGCCACCGGGATGCTGCCCGCGATCACCGACCGGGCGCGCCCCGAGTGGATCGTGCTGCGATCATCGGAGGAGACGGCGAAGCCCCCAAAGGGGTGCATCGTCAGCCTGGCGAGGCTGCACGAGCGGGGATTCGGCATCCCCGCCGGCAGATTCGTCTGTGCACTCTGCCACCACTACAAGGTGGAGCTGCACAATCTGGCGCCGAACGCCATCTCGCAGGCGGCGGTCTTCGTCGCCGTCTGCGAAGGGTACTTGGGCATCGAGGCCCATTGGGACCTCTGGGTGCATCTGTTCCGGGCGGAGCTCCACACCGACTCCGTCTCCACGGGGGTGCGGAGACCCCCGCGCGCCGGCGGCCTCATGCTCCAAGTGCGCGAGAAGAGGAAGAACCTGTACATCCCCAGCACCATGACGAGCAACAACTGTGACTGGGATAAGGCATGGTTCTACCTCCGCAACGACGGCGACCGGCTTCCGGCCTTCACCGGGAAGGTCTTGACGGAGAAGCAGGCCCAATGGTCGTACGGGGTATCACCCCCGAAGAAGCAGGACCGGCTGGAGGTCTTCACCGACGCGCTGCAGCGTCTGGCGAAGGAGGGCCTCACCGCGGCCATCGTCGTCGCCAATTTCCACCGCCGGCGGGTGCTGCCCCAGATGGAGAGGAGGCTCACCCTCTACGAGATGGTCGACGGGGCGCCGTTCGAGGGCTCCAGGATGGCCGCAGAGCTCCTTCCTCAAGAGCAGGCCGCCCAGCGCGCCAGCCGCGCGGTGGGCTCCATTCCTCCAGGGACCGATCTCTGGGGAATAAAGATGCGCCCCGACGCGGGGTACATCGTCCTGGTAAGATCCGCTCTTGTTCTTCTGATTGCGCAATTCTTTGCTTTGCTCCTGACGACACGTCTTTGCATTCGCAGGGGTTGAGCCGCCAGGCATATGTCTCCCGTCCTCCGCTCCCCGAGACTCGGGCGGCGAATCGCCAGCCACGGCGGAAGTCGCCCGCAAGGGCGCGGAAGAACCGGCCGTCAGCGGGGTCGTGCAAGAGCGACCCGCTGAAGAAGCGGTGGGGGACGTTCCCGTGCCCGAGCCTGAGGAAGCCGAGGGCCGGGAACCAGCGGCGGTGGCGCCGATGGCGTCCGAGGAGGCGCCGACGCCAGCAGCGCCGCAGGGAGAGTCGTTAGCGCAGGTGGAGGCAGGCGAGGGGGCTCCCGTCGTTGGGGCGCCTGTACTGGCACCCGTGGAGGGGGTCGAGGCGGAAGCCTCCGCTTCGGCTGGGGGCGCCGAGCCCCCGCTTCCTCGTCAGCAGCGGGAGGAAGCTCCCGCGCCGGCCGGGGCTACGGTGGAGATCGCTCCGGCCTCCTCCGGCGCGGGGACCGGCCGGAACGTCGGCGTCGTCACCTTCCCCGAGAGCGACGCCGACACCGGGCCGTCCCAGCGACCTCGTGAGGCGGCCTTCCCCCTGCCAGAGGAGGGGAACAGGGAGCTAATCCCGGTCGGGGTCCCCGACGACTTTCTCGAGGACGAACTCGAGGAGGACGCGCTCTGGGGGGTCCAGAACGAGATCACGGGCCACCTATTCTCGCTTTTCAGCCAGAACCGGTGGAACCTTTCCAAGGTAAGTGTCTTGCCTCCCCTGGTTTCGTCTTTCGCCTTCGTCTCGGGGTCTCGTCTTACGTTTGTTGTTGTCGGCAACTGATGGACGCGTCGCGCCCGGAGCGTGAAGATGGCTGGCTTGTACTCCCACATCGATTGGCTCAATCGGTACAACGCCAGCCTCATCACGAAGGATCGCTGGGCGGAAGCCCAGATATCCACTCTGGAGACGCACGCGCGTGCTCTGGATCTCCAGCTCGCCTGGGCGTACCAGGAGCGAGATCGGCAGAGGGCGGCGGTAGAGCAGAGCGCCAAGGCAGCCGAAGAGAGCGCGAGGCTGGCGGAGTCACACGCCGCCGTGATCCGCCAGAATTCGGAGGCTCTGGCGCAGAGGGCCGCCCCAAGTCCAGATCTTGGAGGAGGAGATCCAGGTCCTCGACGCGGCTGTCCGGGAGAAGGTCACGCTCTTCGAGGCGCAGAACGAACTCTTTCGGAGGACGGAGATCAACCTTGATCGGGCAGTCGCTGTGGCCGACGAGAGGGGGGCGTCTGTGACCTTGCTCCTCTAGGACCTCGACGCCGCGCGGGGGTAGCTGCAGGAGAGGGACGAGCGCGTCGAGGGTACATGCTTGGAGTTGCTTGAACTAATTTGGTCGATCGGTACTTATCTCATCCTCTGTTCTGCGCAGAGCTGCGACAGGCGGTGGCGGACGAGACTGCGGTGAAGGAGGCCGTCCAGACTGCGTACGACGAGGCGCAGCGGGATCTGGAAGGCCTGCGGGAAGCCGCAGTCGCCACGTGCAAGGCCCTTGACGGCGACGAGGGGCAGTCGGGCAGCTCGCTGACGAGCCGCCTGACGCACCTAGGTGGCCGATACGTCGAGCGGCTCAAGGGTGCCCTGCGTCTCGGCGCGCAAAAGGCCCTCGGTGTGGTGACGACACACTACGTCGTGGACCTTGAGCGCCTGGCAACGGGATACGTCGTCCCTGATGGCGACGCCGACGTCATCATCGGAGCGATGGATCAGGCCGACGCCGCCGCCGAGACCGCCGCCGCCAGCCTGGCCGAGCGCTTCGAGTGCGACCTCTTCCTCGGCGCAGACGAGGATGACGAGGAAGACGCGCCAGGGTCGGGAGAGGACGCGCCGCCTGCGGGGCAGGATGCGCCGGCTGCTGGGGGCGACCTGTAGATGTTTGGGCTGGAGTGCCTAAGTAAAAATGCTTAGACTTGTACGAATTTCTGTCGTAGAAATTGTAAAGTATTTGAAACGAGTGTGGCCCTTGGAGGTCCTTTTGTGTATATGCGCATTGTTTTTATCTACTAATTTTTCGTGCTTCTGTTCTCGACTTAGATAAACTCAAACGAGGAATTTCGCTTTCACAAGTTGCTTAAGCGTAGAGTGGTGAGTGGGGATGGCGTATCCCGGAGGCGTAGGCGGTCCCGCGGCTTGGCCGGCTCTGTACTTAGGGCATCCTGTGCCTCGCGTTCATTTTTCTAAGTGTACGAGGTACTTTGGCGCGAGAAATTTTTGAAAAAATGATAGCATTTTTGGGGGCCATTGGGGGTAGCCCCCGTTATAGCCCCCGAGGGAGGCTTGGCTCTGCCGGGGGTAGAGCCGAGCTTTCCTCAGTGTTTTGTGCGCACCCGAGCCCCCGAGGGCTCGGATGGTTCCCAAAAAAGATCACAAGTAGAGTCTGTTTTCTTTATTACTTCGGGAACGTGAGATATGGGTACAATGTATGTACAAGACTTTGGAAATTCAGGGATAGAAACGACGTAGCTGCTGAATATTCCAAGCGTTGGTGAAGACTTCGCCCTTGTCGTTCGCCAACTTGTAGGTGCCCGGAGAAGTCCAGCCCGATGCGATCACCATCGGACCCGTAATCCTCGTTCGCGGAATACGGGTACGAGCTGTTGGGGGTCGACGCGACGAGGTTGCGGGTGGAGAGTAGGTGGTGCCCGGGCAGGTCGTCGTACGCACTCATGTTGGTGCTGACGGAGGACGCGTAGACCCGGGCCGGAGTGCTCAGCCCGAAGGGGTACATCGACGGCCCGGACGCATGAGCTTGTGTCGGTGCGGGTGCCGCGCGAGGCGGCAGCCTCACCGTGGGGGCCTCCCTCGTAGCCAGGTTGGCGGCGGACCGGCCTGTATCCAGGCCCATCGGGCCAGTGGCTGGTCGGTCGACCGCAACTGGGACCGGCTCGCTGTCATCAACCTCCGCAGCAAGGTTGAGGCGAGCGGCCCTGCGTCGTTCTTAACACGCGCGCCGCGAGCGCTGCCCCGAGCGCCTGCTGCACCGGGGCTGGTGCGACGTGCACGTCGGAGCGTCAGAGTCGGCTCTGGGTGGGAGGAGTACCATGTCGTAGCCGTAACCCATGGCCATGAACTCCAGACTCCCAAACCAGATCACTGTGCCCAAGTCGAGTGGGCGGGATTCTTCGGCCATTTAGAGAACTGGCGGGAAAGAACGCAGCTCCCCTACCTGGTGCGCCAACTGTCGGTGTCCAGAACCGGGGGTCCTGGCACTAACTAGTAAAATGTGTTGCGCTCCCTGTCTCTAGATGGTTGATGCAAAATGGACGCGGTGACAGGGGGTTTATCCTGGTTCAGGCCTGGCGGCCCTACGTCCAGCAAGAAAACGTCACTGCGTTGCTTTGCACCGGGGTGCCTGTAGTAGGGGAATACAAGCTGGGCGAGAGAGGGAGAGAGGCTCCCAGGTCTCTGTGTGCGAGTGGTGATTGAGGCGAGTGCCAACGTCGGGGAGGAACTCGACGTGAGCTCTAAGTGCTCCCAGGGAAGCTGGAAGACTGGCGTGCTTGAGCTAAGTGTTGTGTGTTCGACCCGCCCCAAAGTGGAGCTCTGCCTCCTCCTTTTATAGCCGCAAGGAGGGGCAGTTACAAGAGGGGGCCCCGGGCGGACCTGATCCTTCCCCCGGGTCGCACGGGGGATGATCACTGTCTACTACTAGGGAGATTCTATAGGGTGTCGTAGGGACGCGGCCGCAGGCGCGCTGCAGAGGTGCTGTCGCAGGTGTGCTCGCCGTCTTCGAGGCGCCGCCTGACAGTCGATGCGCGCCCTATCTCGTAGGCTGCCGCTTAGCTGCCCGGGAGGGAGTGATGATCGCCACTGTTGCGGCGCGGCGGTTGCTGTTCGTTGACCCGGTGGAAGCCTGCCGAGGGTGCGTCTTCGGGGCCCTCTCCTTCCCATCATGACGCCGTACGCGCCCGAGGGTTGGAGTCCCTGCTTGCCGGAGATGTTACAGTGGGATCAGACTGATCTGACCTGCACTGTAACGTGTATAGTGCCGGAGATATCAGCAGAGTGTCAGACCTGCCCGCACTGTGGAGGAGATTCGATACGGCGGACGGAAGTGGGGGTCCGGTCGCCGGTCGCATCCGCTGTGCAGCATGGGAAAGGATCGGCGCCTCCTGACACCCGCGATGCCCGGCGGGGCAGTTGGGTTTAATGCGCGATCCCTGTAGGCGAGGGAATCCCGCGCCTGCCTTGCCGAGGCCTCACGGGAGGGCTCGAACGAGGCGGAGATTGCGCGTGCCTGCCGAGGCTCTGCAAAGGGGGGCTCGGGCGAGGCGATTCAAGGCACGCCCGTTCGTGGGTACTCGCTACCCTCGAACGAGGCGGAGATTAAGCGCCCGGTCCGCGGCCTCGACCGGGAGGTCTCGAACGAGGCGGAACTCGCGCGGCAGTTGGCTAGGCCTCGGATGAGGTGCCTTCTGGTTCCGGCCCATGGGCCGGATGCCTCTGTTGGGCCGTTAGCTTGTTTGCACGATGGATTTAGCGTTTTTTGTGGAGTTTTGGCCCATGAATAGGGTACCCCATATTTCGGTACCCGACAAATTTATACTATTATTTTGTTCTCATAGTACTATTTTCTGTACTCTTTTTTATTTTTGTTGTATTGCTTTCTTGATGTATGTGCTCGTGTCATGCAAATAGCTAGACAGTGCGCCATTAGAGGAGGGTCAAGATCAGCAGTATATTGAAGAAGAGGATGAGCAAAAGCCTTTAGAAGAAGATAAGTGTATTCTGGAACTTAGTTTCCAGTGCTAATGACCATCTTTATGTACTACATTATAGCTATGCTATGTTTGCATGTTTATAATATGATATATTCTAGTCTTTTTTTTATCATTCCTTGACAAACCCCGAGCTTTTACTTTAATGTAAGGTAGCTACGCTAGTTGGTATGCTTGGGTTTGGACTACACACTAGTTGTGAAGATAATAAATTTATGCTATCTTTATTCATGTTTCCACGCTGTGTTAATCCAAGTTTATATTATATTAATTGAAATATAGAGAACCTGCCAAGAAAACAATACTAGCTACCACAAAAACTATATTGAAGGTCTAGACTGATTAATTAGAAATCTTAAAATTTTGTTAGCTTTACGAAAAGGGCAAGAAGGGATGTTGCCGCGAAAGGGCCTGTAGCCTAATTGGTTACAAGAGCCTCGATAACACCTGAGGTCCTGGGTTCGACTCCCCGTGGGAGCGAATTTTCCAGCATTTAACGGCTTTGTGCTTTCAGTTGTAGGCGACGTGCCCATCGATAGCGAGGCGCTTGTGGTGACTTGGTCGCTTGTGGTGACTTCGCCAATCTCGTGGATTTGCCGGCCAGTCTTCGGAGATGTTTATAGGAGTAGGGTTTGCGTGCATGTATTCATGGGATGAGTGTGCGTACGCTGTGAGCGTCTGCGTTGTATTGTGTGATTCGCAAAAAAAAAGGGATGTTGCCACCCACATCTATCTTAGCCGAATTGCTTTTGCACAGTTTGAATCGTTCCGCTGTCTACGTGCTCCACCATGTAGCTCTTCGTGTCAACACGGAAGGAATGAGCGTAGTAGGTAGTTTCCTGACAAGCCAACGACACGCTTCATGGAGAACTCCGACAAAACTGCGGCAACAGCTGCAGATAGAAGCCCATGGTGGTTTAGAGTGCACTACCTGACGACATTGGAGAGATTGACAGGGTACAGCATGTTCTTGTCGTCCCATGACGACGTTACGTGTTGGTGAGGTCACCTCCAAATATTATTAGAAACAGGAACGAATAACATGAATGACTATACTACAAGCTCACTTTTGCAAACTCAAATCATGTTTAGTATCGCAGAGTACTAATATATGGCTATGGCTTTTGCCCGTAACCACATAAGGGCTTTCTTCTAGTGCATATATTTCATAATTTCCTTTGTGTAGAGAGAAGCATCTTAAACAATATAAAACTCCGTCGAAGTATAGTTGTAGTAATGTTTAACAAGATAACCAGATAAAATTGGAACAAAATATTTGAAGTAAATGTCCATAGTTCATTCAGGACATCGGGTATATATAAGAAACAAATATAGAAGTCTGGGTGCTTCGCCCATCAATTGATTATCTTATATATTGTTGCGGTTGTGCCTGATCTTGTTGATGCTCTGACGGTTGCTCTTGCATTTGTAGCTGCTGCAAATTGAACCACTCCCCTCAGTTACCTGTGTGCTGTTTTTGGAACTCATTGCGCTGTTTGAGCTTGGTAAGGACCAGAGCCTTGAGCTGGGCTTTCAGTCTTTCGCTCTCGGCTACATGTGAAACAGTTAGACTCAAGTTAAAATAGTCACTGACTAGACAATAAAACAGAAAATTTGGGCTGCATTCATGGATCACACAGGGCATCAAGGCAACATATTCAGCATTAGTTTCATGAAAAAACATATTCAGCATTAGGCGCGTATGGACAGTAAGTCCTTGAAATTAAGCCAGAATCTATATATATTATTCGCATTTATTTTCTGTATACAGGTGCAGTCAATAGTTAAGAACACATATCGGCATCTAATTAGATAATGTCACAGAATAAATTGAAAAGCCCGATCCATATATGGATACAGGAAGTCAAGGTGGATGACATATTCACCACATATCTTCACTATCAAACATTACTAAATTGCACTGCATGTTCACAGCTTTTTTTTACTATCAATCAAAGTCAAAGTAATCACCATGCTGCACCTTATCATCAAACATATAGGCCAGTTTCACAGAGGAAAGTAGCACCAGTAGATATGTGATATATATATATGTAATGTTTGGATTTTTGGATACAGAGAGAAGAAAGGAATAGGGTACTTATCAAATAGAGCAGAGTCTAATCCGTCGATACGATTTTCTGTGTAGTTAATTGTTTCACATAATATGTTGTCGACATGCTATCCTTTTGTAAGCAATGGGCATATAAAGCTAGCTGGAAATTAAACCCTCAGAGAAACTATATTCAACATCAAATGCTCGACCTTCTGTTACCACCTCTAGAACTAAATAAGGAAGATGAACAGGGAGTGTAAATATACCATCTTTCAGCATTGCCTGTTTCTCCAGATCCTTTAGTATCATGCTCAAGTGGTCGTTTACTTTCTCGAGCTCAGCACATTGCTCCTGCACTCGTACAAATATATGGCACTGTCACTTGAAAAATCAAAATACTTAAGTGCTCGTGATGCCCCCTTGTAGTTTGGTGCCTAGGGCTTCTACTAATAAGTGAGAACAAACCTGCCGCGATTTCACTTGTGCAGACAAAGTGTTGTACTGTCTCTGCAGTATCTCAAGCTTGTGCTCGAGCTCAAGGGTGTGCGTATCCTTGATCGCCTCTCTTTGCTGCATATATCCTGTTAGATAGATTCCTGCAAAGTATTTTACAAGAAAACGGATCGATTAGTCCCATCCTAGCCATTATCAGTGCACATTTAGTGCAGAAAGTCTGACAAAGTCATGTCCATTACCTCTTGACCCTTTTAGGGTCTGTGTTCACAAGCTCTTGCAATTTTTTATCTTTCCTGATGATCTCCTTCTCAGCATCAGTGAAAATGACCCCTGCCGTAACATGGCTGCGCGGCTCCTGCTAGCACCAGCCCTCGTTTTCGAGGGCGGCAATGGCTGCGACTGCGACAGCTTTGGCGTAGAGCTGGAATAGCCCATGTCCATGGATGAGCTTCCATCGTGGCATGGTGTGCTCCCAGCAACCCTGGTGCTGCTGACATTGTACGACCTGCTCTCCACGCCCGACGGCGTCATCGCGGCCTCCCAGCTCCAGTTCTCGGGCATCGCATCCTCATCTACCACATCCTGATTCACTGGCTGCAGAGATGTTTGCAGGCTTGCCGGAAGTGGGGGGAGCTCAGTAAAGTTGGCACCCCGGGATGAAGGTGGTATCGATGGCTTCATGAGTGCCGTGGAAATGGACCTTGTAATGTCCGCGGGCAAGTCACCTCGTATGCGCAAGCTTGGCGGCAGCGGGGCAAGCTCAGAATGCGATGACAGCTGAGCGACCCTCACTACTACACAGGGCTTATCACAGCCGGTTCGGTTGGGCCTATCACAGCCGGTTTTCAAATGTGGCGCTAATAAAGTGGCGCTGAAAATCAACTTATCACAGTCGGTTTTGAACCGGCTGTGAAAATCATTTTCACAGCCGGTTTTTTAGATAAACCGACTGTGAAAAAAATTCAAAAACCGAAATTCAAAAATCAAATAAAAATGTTAAATGGGCACAATTCAAAAATCAAATAAAAATGTTAAATGGGCGCAAAAAAAAAATTAACCACATGGGAGGCCACCCCCATGAACTAGGCACCCTCATCTCCAACTACACAATTTTTTGCACTTGTTGCATTTTTCATGATTCGAACTCGTGACCTCTGGCTTCGCGTGTAACTTCCCTTACCACTGCACCACACTAGTGTTTGTGACTTAAATGACTGATGCACTCTTCTTATATTAATCGTGCCGAATGTTAAAAAAATTCTATAGACCACACCTTTGATCTAATTAGGATGAAAATTGCTGTGGTACTTTCTTATATTCACTAGTTTCCAGGAAAAATATCAAAAAAATAATATAAAAATAAAAAATAGTTGTATAAAATTTGATTTTTAAGTGCTGAAAATTCATTTAATTCATAGAAAATAGCAAATCATTTCAAAAACTTTCTAAACTCCTCCATGGAAACTTATATGCAGTATGAAACATTTAAAAAATATTTATATATCATTTGAGAAAAAATAAGTTTTATGATGTACAAATATCAAAGTTTGCCTTAAGATGTATATGAAGTATGAGAAATGTATAGTTTATGAACAATGTATAATCTAATTTTCTTGAAATGCATTGATTCTTTTATGAGAAGGTTATACACCTATAAAAGGACTCTATGACAACTTTTATAGTTTTTGAACAAGTTTTTGATATTGTTATTGTTTTTACAAGTGCAGGAGTAAATACTAAGAATAAGTACCTAGAAATTCATTTAATAGTTAGAAAATAGCAAATCATTTCAAAAAAATCCAAAATTGCTGCAAGGCAACATATAAGTTGTATATAACATATGAAAATTGAGTCCTTGTAATATGAGCAAAAATAACATTTTAAGGAGTGCAATCTAAGCAATGTTGCACTTCTTTAATATTAAACGCTTCGAATCTTTATGATTTTCTAGAGACCACACCTTAGATCCGATTGAGTTGAATTTTTTTTTGTTGTTCCTTGTGTGCTCCTAGACCCAAAAAAATATTAAAAAAATAAAATAAAAAATAAAAAATTTTTATGTACTGTAGCTTAGAACCGGCTGTGAAAATAGATTTTCACAGGCGGTTCATGCCACGAACCGGCTGTGAAAATGATTTTCACAGCCGGCTCATGGCTAGAACCGGCTGTGAAAATGGATTTGATTTTCACAGCCGGTTCACTTACTAACCGACTGTGAAAATGTATTAGTGCCACTTTTTGAAAACCGGCTGTGAAAATACTGACTAGAAAAATCAATTCTGACTAGAAAAATGTGTTCAGGCCTGACACCGTAGTCGTCCCTGCTCCGGGGCGGCAGGCCAACAGAACCAGCCGCCGGCGGCAAGAACCACATCAAGCTCCGTGGCCTCGCTGCCATCTGCTCCAACGCCACCAACGGGCATGTCGGCAGCCCCAGCCCTTGCCATTGCTGGCCACCAATAGCCGTGGGCGTCGGCGAAGGGGAGGCCGCCGGTGCTTGTAGCTTGGGGAAGAAGGACGACGGCAGGGACTGTGACATCTCGTACCCATGGATGGAGAAGGAGCCATCCCTCACCACCGGCGAAAGGGATCTAGAGGCAGACGCAGAGACGCGGCCCTTAGACGGCGGCGAGTGAAGGCTCTGGGCATGCACCGAGGACAATGCTTGCTCAACGCTTGCAGTGGAGGTCCTGGTGGCGGTGGGGCAGGAGGTGTTTGGCTCCATGTCAGCTAGGGTTTCTGTCGGGGTGCGAGCACGAGGAGGGAGAGAGGGGGAGAGGGCTTAAGGCGGCGGGATGCTGTGCTAGGAGGGGCGGCGGAATGGGAGGCAGCGAGCAGATCTAAATGGTGCCATGGAACAACCAAATGAGGAAAGAGATGGAGCTGGTTGGAATTGGAGCCAGCTAATATGTGTGTTAGCGGTATGGAACGTGTATCACGCACGCCATCGGATCCATTGTCACGCGACAACAGCTATGGCCATCGTCATATCAAAGCAAGTGGACGCTTTTTGGTGTTTTTTTTGTCATGTTCACACTGGTGTTTTTTTTGTTGTCGAACTGATACATTGGGCCACCAGAATA
>CM014275.1:54889942-54903536 GCA_004135705.1 Alloteropsis semialata | reverse complement strand
GGATGCATTGGTTTGAATTTGGGATCAAACGGGCAAACTGTATTCGTTGCGATTCCTTGTCATGTTCACACTAACTTTGGTTTGAATTTGGGATCAAACGGGCAAACTGTATTCGTTGCGATTCCTTGTCATGTTCACACTAACTTTAATTTTCTTGGCTGTTAAACAACACTATTGGAAAGAGCGTTATTTATATCGGGTAATATGTGCTGGCACAAGGGGCACCGATGCGTTAAGTGCATTTGCACTGGCGCATATCTATCAGCAGCAGAGGTGCTGAGTTCAAATGAGCTGTAAACGTACCAGCACAAAAACTTGCAAGTCATTTTAGTAAACGTACCAGTGCAATTATGCATCGATTCATTTACTAGAAATATTATAACCTATTTGAAATTCCACCGATTAGGTTACAATATGAAACTAACCTGTTTGATTTCGGTCCAATTAGTATTCGTGTGAACTTGGTTCCAATGAAGTTGAAGCGCTCTGTCTTGTTGGTGCACATGTCCAAGAGGAGTATGGAAGCTGATGATGTTATCTATCTTCCCATCGAAGTTACTTGGATCGCCTCGATGTGCTTTAAACTTAAGTTTGATCGGAAGTTGGTGCATAATATATATAGATGCTCGTGCACTGATCTCTATGCCTAGTTGCTGTGCATTGTCTCGTCCATTCTCTCTCAATCATTCATATACTTTTCGCGTGCACTATACATTTTGAGTATTCATTAATCGCACGAGCTCTGCATTTTTAGAGTTTCAATTTGGCAATGGATTTCAAATTACATATGATTTGTGTGCATTTGCAGGATTGGACGTCGCTATAATTTAGGAGTTGATTGTCTTGTGCCGTGTCCTCCATCAGCTTGACCTTTGGAGCGGTGATCAGGATCTCATTCTAGCGGCGTACATGTTCCTGAAGCATCAAGATTGCAGCTTTTGCATCACCAGAAAGCTAGGGAACTACAAGCAGTTCAAGCTCGTACATAACGATGATATGCCCACATCCTCTGTTCTCGCATGCCATCCAAGAAGGAGGTGGAGAACTTCCACGGCCACACATTGCAGTGGTGGGATAAGTACGGTACCTTTCTGCATGTAAATAAGTTCGCCATCAACGAGTTCTACAATGAGTACAGGGACCAAGGCATCCTTGTGAGCTGTGGGAACATGCAATTTGTTCTAGTTTGTTTTAATTTAAGTTTATTTTTGCTAGTCATGTAAAATATATGCGTGCTTAATTATTTTGCATACTGTTGTCTTTAATTTTATATTGACTTAAAGTAACCAATCGAGTTTTCACCGGTTTGTTTAACAACATAATAACCGGCGTTATTTCGCGCTGGTCAAAATGATCGTGTAAAATTCCACCGATTAGGTTACTTAGCCCTCTACATATACATATAGAGCATGTCCGGAGCCACCTAACCTAACCTAGTGCACTCCACGCAACACCGCCGCCAATGCTGAAGTCCCGCATCACACTAGTACAAAACCCCCCCTTTAGCTACGTTATAGTAGTCACGCAGGCTGAAAGTGTCTCTACACCGGCGTATAAAGACGTTTTTCGACACGATTTCAATAACATATCAAAGTATCACGATATTAGACACGCTTACAGCGTTATTAGTCTTATAGAGACATCTTTTATCACGCTATTGAAATCATCTCTAAAAGATATGAAGTTAGACACGCTTTAAAGCATCATTATCATCTAGACACGTTGCAAAGTGTATCAAAACGATGTCTCTAGTCACGTAAATATGCTTTTTGACATGATTTTAAAATGTTTCAAAATGATACAAGGCTAGACATGCTTTGAATCGTGACTAGCATGTAGGCACATCATAAAGCGTATCAAATAAGTGTGCTAAAGGGCTCTTCATGGTGAACTCAAAAGGAAAACATCTTTTATGTAAGTCAAATTTGTTGTACAGGTGAGATGGTAAGGCGGCTACGTGTGAGGTAAGAGATCTTGGGTTCGAATCCTGTGGACTGCAAGCGCACATATTACACAAAAAATTGTGAGTTTTTTTATAAACTAATAGAAATGTTTTATTAATGTATCTAGGAGATTGTCTTTATATTGATTAACACACAATAAAGCGTTACTGTACTATGTAACTACACCACTAAGCATGTAATATATATGTGTCTATATAATTGTATCAATATGAGTAGACATGCATCAAACATGTCTATGAAACGTTGTTTCCTTCCATAGACACCCTTAAGAAATTTGTCCCTACAAAGCCTGACACGGTGCATGCGAAGGCGCTCCTAACACACTTTTTAAAAGCGTGGCTACAGATCTATATAGACGAAATAAAGTGTGTCTAACTCTAAATATAGCTAGCTACAAGAGGGGTTTTCTGGTAGTGATCATCTCCATCACCAACTCCTCCTTGCACCCCTCCTATGTTTCCTCCACTGCTCGTCCATCTCCTCCATTGCGAAATGGCCTGGTCCTTCTCGAGCTACACTTCCTCATCCGGATCCTTGGCCGAGACAACCGCCTTGGCCACAACCATGGACCTAGCTGTGTCCGTAGCCCTCAGGTTGGTGGTTGTGGTTGTGGCGGTGGCGCAGGATGCTGTTGATGACTCATAAGCACGCTAATTTCATTGCAAGCGCATAAATTATTTGTAGCTCTACCCTTGTAGTGCTCCCCTAAGGTTTATCAATCCATGGAACTAGTAACCAAGAACTAATCTAACTTAGCATGGAGCAAAAGCATGGTTTTAACGTGGTTTGTTGACTAACTTGATTAACTTTAGCCTAATCTAAACATGAGCACGAGGTAGCAAGATAAAGCATCAAGATAACGATGATAGAGCATATTCAATTAAGCATAATGTTGTAGTTTTGAGCATAAATGATAAAGCAAGAATATATGGATCTCATTAAAAGCATCTTTAAATCATCACCTTCGGTCTAACCCCCCAAACCCGCCATCTTATACAAAATAAGCACCTTGTCATGGTACCCCTCCCCCCTCGGTCTGGTTAGGTGTAAGGACACGTTCAATCGAACGTGTTGCAAACTCCTAGGCACCATGACTACAAGAACACCCTATGCAATCTGTCTCGAACATACATCATTGAATAAGCATAACCAGCGAGAACAAGATTATAAAAGGAGGCACTTTGGTTGTTAGAACAATCGGAGTCATATTGACTTCACCATGAATGTAATTACAATCATAAGATCACAACCAAGGTCATACCTTAATCTTGACGTGGTCTTTGTCGCAGGATTCCCACGTGGGCTAGGCCTAAGCCTAGACAACTCTGCTGACCCGTAGCTCCTTCGCTGACTTCTCCTGAGCTCCTTCGCTCCTCGGTCTTCGTTTTTGTTGTGGATTGAAAACACCTGGGCAGGGGACATATTTATACTAGGAAGGACGTGGTAAAAGAAGGAAGGCGAGGCGCTTCCTTGGGGGCCAAGGCCGACGGGCCAAGTACGGAAAGGCCGGCCGGCCTCCTCCCTACTGGTAGCCGACCGCGCCTTCCTTTCTCCATGATGTGCATCGACCACTACTACAAAAACTGATTAACCGAGGTGCTTTGAAAAGGCCTCGGAGGTGGGTATAAAAAATAACCGCCTCGATTAATGGCCCGCATTAACCGAGGCGGTCATTTTTTATTAACTGAGGTGGTTACGAAAATCGCCACAGTAAATCGATTAACAGAGGCGGTCATGTGTAACGTTACCACCTCTGTTAATCGGGGTATTTTTGGAGACGGTCATACGTAATGTGACCGCCTCAGTTAATGGGCCGAGCCCATTAAAAATCCATACCCAGCCTAACCCTAACCCATCTCTGTCCCCCACTCACTCTCTCTCTCCCGCCCCTCTCTCTCTCCGGAGCCAAATCCGAAGTCACAGCCCACAGCCAGGGAAGATGGCTGCAGCGGCGCTCCGTCCAGCGATCCTCTGCCGCATCAGCCTCTCCCCCTCCCTGTCGCTCGCCCTCGCCGCCGCGGCGTCCCACCCGCACGCCCTGGCGCGGTGGCTCGCGCGGCCCATGTCCCCCCACGACGCGCACCTCACCCGCGAGGAGGTCGTCGACCACGTCCTCGACGTCCTCAAGAGCCACTCCAAGGTCGACCCCTCCAAGGTATCCCGGAACCCCCGCCGAATCCGCATATCAGTGGTGTCGAATCCCCCGAAAGCGTACTAACCCTAGGTTGTGCTGGCGGCGGCGGCGGCGGCAGGCGACTCCCGAGGCCCACTTCCAAAGGATCTGGAGCTGGACAGCCTAGACACCGTCGAGGTGGTGATGGCCATCGAGGAGGAATTCAAGCTCGAGATCCGACCTGGGATCCCCGGCACCGGATCCCTCCGACCTGGGCGGCCCGGCGACGGGCTCCAGCGGCGGCGGCGGGAATGTCTGCGTCGGCGGAGGTAGCCCTGCGTCGCCGGAGAAACGTCGGGGTGCCATACCGGGGTTGGAGGCGAAGGGGAGGGCGAGTCGGCACGCGGCTAGGGAGGAGGCAGGTGCTCGGCGGAGCGGCGAGGGCGGTGCCTCGAATCGAAGCGCGTCGGTGGCAGCGACGTGATGGGCTCGGCGGGTCCCTGGTGGGCTCGTCGGGCTTTTCTTTTTTTTAATTTTTTTATTCAATTAACCGAGGCAGGCAACAAAACCGCCTCGGTAAATAGCTCATTTACCATGACGATTGGTCCGAGGCGGTTGGGGTTGCCCACCTCGGTTAATAGTTTTTGACCGCCTCGGAATATCGTTATTGCAGTAGTGGACTTTTTCCTTATTCCCTAGTAGCTCTAGAACCTCGTAGAAACTCCTTTTTGGCCGTGCCAAGTAAACCCACTTCTCCAAGTTTTCTCCGACTTCGAGATAAAACTTCCTTTTAGCTGATGCACGAAATTAGGAGTCCTTCTGGCCTTAATTCTTCCATAATCTTTCCCTTGGACAGGCTTAAATCCCTTAGGCTTTATGGGCTTTGATCTACGCTTATGAAAGGCTTGTGAGTTGCTTCGAAATTGATCCAAATAGAACCCAAAATCCTGCACTATCACAAATACTCCAAAAATACAAACATGTGCAGAAACGTGCAATTATCAAGTATGATCGATCATTGATATAGATATTAAATTCATGCCATTATTGAAGATAAATATGGGTAAAAAGATGTCATTAACGATGAAACGACCCGGACTCATATTTCTATGAATCCGAATCCCTGTACCTTTGTGTTAGTCCCAGGATCAATAGCTAACACGTACAGAACTCATTCCAGCAGAATATCACTTCCATACTTCGATTGAGAGCATTAAACATTACATAAAAAGTCTTACATAAGTGGATAACTCTGGAAGTACGATTATTACAAGCCTCCTTGGGCTAATTGCGACAATATGAAATACTAAACGAGACGATAGCTAGTCTTCCATCTTGACGATCATCCCCACAGGCACTCCAGCTCGAGCGCAGCAGCAACCTCAATCGTACCAACCATCAGCATGGTTGTTGTACTCACTCTCGTATCCTGCATCATCATAAGTTGTTCCCAAGGAATGGAACGGTTCCACGTCACCATCCGTAATGCAAGCTTTAAGTGGCCTAGTTCTAGTATAAGAAATATCAAGGATAGGCTTAAGGTTAATCCTATGCAAGCAGCATCTTCATCCCAAAACCATTCTCACATCACCTACGAGCAATCCTGGCTCACCAGGTACCCATCACCAAGCAGCTTCCACTCTTCTCTCTCTAGGCGATGCGAAAGCTCCCACCCTTCGCATCTCAACTGCACAAGGCAGGCCCTACTCTAGAGGGGAGGTAGAAATCCCTAAAACAATGGCGGAAAGGAAGGTGGGAAGGTCGTCCTTGACCGTGGACACGGCTTTACGTAAAGATTATACTCTGCAGAGTTTGTACCCCTGGAACCACTCGGGCTGCAAGTCGGTCATGACCCGACTGAGACACAACCCACAGCACAGACCCCAGCCAGTGAACGGTACCCTCCTGCTTTTCCCGGCTTAGGCTACACTGAAGACACAACTCGGTGTCCGAGAACTGTGATGGCCTGCCCCGCGGTGGCCAATCCCGGGTTCGAGCCTCTCAGGGAACAAGGTCTTCCAGCCTTTTCCCCACACACTTCCGCTAACTCCTACAGTCCGGGTACCGCACTTAACTAGGCTGGCTGGAACACCCCCCATTAAATGTAAGTGGTGGGCACGGGTTTTCTTCCTCCAGTAGCCAATCCAACTCGGTTTTGGTGCCGGGGTGAGCGTCACCGTCAAATAGCGTATCCACCTCCAGTGGTCCGCTCGCGCACCCATTACAGGTATTGCCGCCAAACTCCTCAAGTAGCACAAAGTACATGTACCCGCCACAGGTACCACACAGGATGTGCCCAAGCACACACCCCAAGCCCTCGATACGAAGATCGAGTTAATCTGCTCACCCCGCAAAGTTCTCAAAACCCCTTACTCCTTTCCTGGGTTTTTGCCCCACACACGCCAAGAATCCTATCACAACCATCCCATAACACATGCAAGCATCGCATCAAAGTAAAGCAGGCTTTATCAAGGAATACGGTATTTAAACAAGGCTATGCAATAGGACAGAATCATCATCATGCGAGTAAGTAAAGCGCTAGCATACTAGTTGCAATGCCTAAATAGGATTCAAAGACGGATGGGCGTGAACCTTGCTCTTGGTAGTAGTACTCTTCGACTTGATCTTCAGAGTAGTGGTAGAAGTCGTCTCCTCCTTGGTTCTCCTCAGCTGATCCTAAACACGAGAATATAGTACATCGGAACCTATATTCAAATAAACTCCAAAGAAGAAGCAAGAAGAGCCAAAAGCACTCAACTCCTGTTCTAACGCGTAGATCATAATTTTAGAAAATTATAGAAACTGGTTTCATAATTTTCTGAGCTGGGATCAATTTATTATGAATTTTCTTAGATAAAACCTATTTCTGAAATTCTGAAAAAGAAAAAGAAAAGGCAACGACACGTGGCATCACCAGGAAGCGACACGTGTCAGCTCCAGAATGTGCCACGTGGCCTGCTGACGTCAGCATGACGTCATCAGTGGGGTCGGCCACTGCTGACGTCATGATGACGTCAGCGTTGACCGGTCAACGGTCAACGGTCAACGGGGGTCCACTGGTCAGTGAGGCTGTGAGGCTGACAGGTGGGGTCATGCTGTCAGTGACTGGGTGAGGCCGACATGTGGGTCCAGGCTGTCAGGTGGAGGAAAAGAGAAGGCCGGGCGGACGGGCTGTTGCTGGGCCGATTTCTTCCACGGGCTTAGAAGTTAGAGGGGCTCTTCCAGACTTTTGGTTCGGCCCGCAAGGGAATAGGGATTAACGGGCCGAGCACTTACGGCCCATGGCCTGGTTGCGGTGACGAGTGAGGAAGGAGAGGCTGACAGGGCGGGCCCGCATGGCAGCGACACCGACGCCCGGGCCCGCAAGGCAGTGACGGCGGAGGGAGCCGGTTGGGGCGACTGACGAGGCGGCCCCACGAGTCAGGGACTCGGGCGCCTGGGTCCACCGGTCAGCGGCTGGAAGAGGGAGGCGGGATCCGGTGCGGGTTCTGTGGCTTGGCTCACGTGTGGTCCAGCGTGTGGCGTGCCCGCGGCGAACGCAGAGCGCGTGCGCGGCGGCGTTCGCGACGGCGGCGCCCTCCTGGCGCGGTCGCGCGTCGTGGCGGCGTAGGCCTCCTGCCTGCGGCCAAGTGCGTTCCGGGGCTCTAGGATCAGGGCATCGGGTGCAAGCAGAGAAGGCAAGGGCAGGGCAGTGTTTCGGGCGCCGGAGTGCGGTGGTCGGCGGCGAGGGTGAAGCAAAGGCGGACGGCGGTCATCAAGGCGTCGAGGCCCTCGCAAGCGCGGCCCGGACCTCCTGTCCATGGTGCGCCACACGGACAAGGCGAGGAATCAAGGGGCACAAGAGCGAGGTGACGAGAGACGAGCGCGGCGAACGGCGGCGAGCTCCGAGCGTCGACGGTGGCTTTGCGACACGCGGCCCGGGCCACCTGCCCGTGGCGCGTCACGCAAGCAAGGTGAAGAGCGCGAGCAGTAGGGCTTTGGGGTTTTAGTGGGGGTTCGAGGACGGCTGAACGGGTGGAACGCCGACGAGCGGCGGGGTTTGTGAGCGCGGCGACCACGGCGACGGGCGCCATGGCGCGGAACAAGGAAAAACAGAGAGGAGGTGTGGGGCTTGGCTTTGGGTTCCTGCAGAAGATAGAGATGCGGCGCGAAGGCCGGACAGGCAAGGCTCAACGGGCGACTCGATCCCGGCAACATCACACGGACAAGGCGAGCTCGACGCGGTGGCCACGGTGAACACGGCGAGATGGGGAAACGGGGACTCACGGTGGTTTGGAAGGAGAGCGTGAGGTCGAGCGTGGTGCCGGGCTTGCGGAACGGGTCGCGGTGCGGCTTGCGGACCTCGGCGGCGGCTCCTCCTCCTTCTCGGCTCCGGCGTGGCGTCGCGGCGGCTCGGCGTCGCGGTACTGCTTCTCGCGGTGGCCTCCTCCTCCTTCTCGGGCGGCCTCCTCCTCTACTCCTCCTACTCCTACTTGGAATCGGACCGGTGGCTTGGGAACAGGGGCTCCGCCCTTGGGGTTTTGGATGGCCGGAGCGGGAGGGGATTGGGGTTTTAAGGAGGGCTCGGCTTGGGCGAGGGGTTGGGGATTCCGTGGGAGCCAAGGGAGATCGGGGGCAGGGGCATGTGCGCTGGGCCCGGGTGGTTGCGCGCGCGGCGTGATTCGCGGCGAAAAGCTGAGCGGGAAGCGGGGCTGGCGCGCGCACAGCGAAAAGCGGAGCAGCGCAGCGCGGCGGCGTCGTGTGAGCGGAGAAGAGGAAGACGGCACTGTGGCGCCGTGGGGTCCGCGTGTCAGCGAGTGAAGGAAGAGAGCGGGCGAGCGGGGCGGCGTCCGCGCGATGGAATGGGCCGGCGTGCAAGCTGGGCCTGGTGGCGTGCGAACTGGGCCGAGGCGGCTGCACGGGGGTGGAGAAAGGAGCTGGTGCGGGTCGAGCCGAAAGACGGGTTGGGCTGGGCCGGAAGATGGGAAGGAAAGGGGAAAGTGGATGGGCCGAACTCGGTTTTAGTTAGTGGGCCGGGTTAGATTGGTTAGTGGTTTAGGCCTGTTAGGGAAGTTAGTGTAGTTAGAATTTGAATTCAAATCTGAATGGTTTGAATTCAAATTTGAATTCCACTCAAGCAATCATATAAAACCAAGAAAAGCCAAATCACTCTAATCACATAATTGCCCTATTGCCAAGCACATGAATTAATTATTAGTAATTTTTAGAGTAAGATTTGCTTCACGTTCATGTTCTCACACAAGTTGGCACAAAATTTTTAAATTCACCAAATTTCAAACCTAGGGATGTTACAAACGAGCGCCAACAAATACCTTCTGTTTGGTGGTAGCTGTGGCCACAAGCACGTGGGATGCAGCCGCATTGACTGTCCAGCCGTGAGACACGGTCGCGTCTACTGCCCGTGCCGAGCGCAACGTACCTTGTCCTCCATCACTGGTACACCTCTTGGAGAACTACCTTGCCAGGCCGTGGTGGTGATGGAACAGGTGTTAGCATTAGGAGTTTATGGACTGTATGTCCATGAGATTAAACATAAATACGTATTGTCAACATTTGTTTTCTGTACACGTCCAGTCAATTGGTATAAATCAATGGGAAAAATATCTAATATAATGCCATAAATGATTTGAAAGACTGATGATGTGATTTCAATGTGGATTACACATTGACCACACATTTTTCATTGTCGGAGAATACTGAAGTGTGAGGAACACATGGCATCAAATGCTTCATATATCATTAGGAAGAGGTACAAATAACATGCATGACTATAAACACACTTTTAGAAATTCAAAATCATATTAGGATTGCAAAGTAGTAATATATACACTAACTTGCCTGTAATAATGCGGACACTTTTGCTATTCCCTCCGGTCTATTTTATAAGGCATAGTTCGGTATGACACAATCTCCCAAGTTACACTTTGACCATTCATTTACTTTATATTACAATTGCTATGATGATAAACATATGATTATTAGATAGTACATCTAATTACATATCTGTCCGTATCAAATTTATATTATAAGAATTAAATTTGTTGGACAAATTATTGGTGAAAGATTGTAGAGTTTGAATCTTGATATATGTGCACGCTCTATAAACTAGCCTGGAGGGAGTATATAATAATTGCCGTCATAGAATGAAGCATCATATATAGTTTAAAACTCCATGGAAGTATATGTTGCAGGGTTTAAGAAAGACAATAACATTGGAACTAAATATTTGTACTAAATATCCAATAGTTCATTCAAAACATCGGGAATATGCGATATGTTTCTTTTTCCAGAGGTACAATTAATGTTTAAGAGACAAATCTAGATGTCTGGGTGCTGTGTCCATCGCCCATCAAATTGATCTCTTTCTATCGCGCGGTTGTGGGATCTTCCTGATGCTCTGACGATTGGTCTTGTATTTGTAACTTTTTTTTAATAAAGGATATAAACTATCCGGCTTCATCTACCAAATGGTAGAATCAGACCCATAATTACAGCATTCGCTCATAAAGAGCGCACATACCATATCACAAAATGAAGTAGAGTTTTTGACTATTCATGACCTAACAGATTATTCGACAACCACCCCCTTGAAGAGTAAAAACTTAATGCCGACACCTCCAAATGTCGAGCTGCTGCAGTCAGCTATTCTTTACCCTTCTCAAGCCGTTGTAGAGCTGCCCACTGGCGCAACCAGTGAGTTCCCCTGAAGAGAACCTGCAAAAAAGTTGTGGATCTACATTTGTCAAAAACCACCTCATTTCTAGACAACCATATAGCCCACCATAATGCTGTCGTAGCCACTAATAACAAAGAATTATGTTTGGTACCGCCTTGTTTGGACCAAGTGTTGAACACATCATCCACGCTATGAGGTGGTGATAAATCAAAAATTATATGTACCCAGCGCCACAAAGATTTTGCATGGAAGAATCAAAAAAGAGGTGTAGTATGGTTTCTAGTAATTGATAAAAGGAACACCGCGTGTCACCTTTCCAATTGCGCCTCGCAAGATTATCTTTAGTCAATACTACCCCTCGTTTCAAATACCACAAGAAAATTCTAATTCTTGAAGGTACTTTGACATGCCAAATTTCCTGTGACACTCTGACACCATTGTTAATTAGTGACGCATACATTGATTTGACTGAGAAAATGCCTGAGGAATGTAAGTCCCTAACAAAGACATCAGGATCCCCTGTAAACTAACATCATGAATTAAGGCAACAATTCTATTCCAATCTCTTAAATTTGTACCCGCTAAGTTCCTGCGGAAGGAAACATTTAGTGGGACCGAATTAAGGACCTGTGCAACAGAATCAGTTTTACGTCTCACAATGTTGAATAACGCGGGGAAGCTAACCTTCAGTGGTTGGAAGGCAACCACTTGTCCTCCCAAAATCTTGTCTGTTTCTCGTTACTTACTCTAAAGTAGCCAAAAGAAAGAAAAGTTTCCTTGACATTCATGAGGCATTTCCAGAAATGGGAGTCCCCAGGTCGTTTTGTACAACTTCCTAAGGTTTGGTCTCTAAGGTATTTACTCTGTATCAACTCCTGCCACATCCCCTGCTCGTTTAACAATTTGAGTAGCCATTTGCTCAATAGACATTTGTTTTGGTCTAGGTTCTTAATTCCAAGGCCCCCTTGTAATTTGGGTTGGCACATGATTTACCACTTCACTAGTCTATACTTGCGCTTGTGTTGGTCGTTTTGCCAATAAAATCTGGATCGAAAGCATTCTATTTTTTCTAAGACTCCTCTAGGGATCTCAAAGAACGACATCATGAACATTGGTAAGCTGGATAACACTGAGTTTATCAGCACCAGGCGTCCACCAGGTGATAACATTTTTGCTTTCCATCCACTTAGACACTTTTTGTATTCGTTCATCTATCATGCTCCAATCCTTGTTACTAAGTTTCCTAGTGTGCATAGGAATTCCCAGCTAACATAAAGGAATTTTTCCGATCCCGCATCCAAACAGTTGCGAGTAAAACGCCTCTTGTATTTGTAACTACAATTGAACCATTTATGGGGCTCATCTGTTTGTGTAGAACTTTCATGTGTGAGCCACTCCCTCAGTTACCTGTGTGCTGTATTTGGAGCTCATTTACACTGTTTAAGCTTGATACGGATCAGGGCCTCTATGACTTGGCTTTCAGTTTTCAGTCTTAGGTACATGTAAAACCGTTAGACTCATGTTAAAATAGTCATGGATAAGACAATAAAAGAGAAAAATTGGGCTGCAGCCTGCAGTTGTCGATGACATGACACGGGGCATCAAGGCAACATATTCACCGCAAGTTTCAACAGCTCTATGAGAATATGGACTGTATGTCCTTGACATTATGCCAAAATACATATTGTGGGCATTTATTTTATGTACACATGTCCAGTCAATAGTTAAGAACACATTGGCACAGCTTTGCTATAAATGAGAGGGAAAAAAATCTAAGGATATAATGTCATGAATAAATTGAAAAGCCTGATCTATTGATATAGGATTTCCATGTTGGTGACACATTGACCACATATTTTCACTATTGAACGGTAATGAAGTGTAAGGAACACATGACATAAAATGACCGTAATGAAGTGTGATGGAATGTGCGCCGTCTGACCCATTGTCACGCAGCGACAGTTGTGCCCATCCGTCAGATCAAAGCAAGCAACACATATTCAGTTGGTGTTTTTTTTTCATGTTCACACTGGCGTTTCTTGGCATCAAACTAATAGGGCCACCTGATACATGGGGCCACAGAATATTTTCTACACGGCGTTAGCTTGCAAATGTTCAATGTGTGGGAAAGGGGAAGAGAAAGGTGTTGGTTCAAATTTCAGTGTCGCATCTAGGAGAATTTATTTGCCCCTCTCATCTTCTCGACAACTCTGCTCCGATCCGTTTTATGTATCTTTGTGGCCAACGGGCACGATTGCAGCCCTAGCCCTTACCACGGCCCATGGCTGGCCACCTAAGGCCGTCGCGAAAGTGGGGCAACATCGCCAACCTCTGGCAACCTAGATCTAGAGCCAGACGGAGAGACAACGCCCTGATACAGCGGTGAGAGGAGGCTCTGGGCATGTGCGGAGAATAGTGTTTGCTCAATGATTGCAGGGGTGGTTCCGCTGGCAAAGGTGCAGGAGGTGTTCGGCTCCATGCCAACTAGGGTTTCCGCCCGGGATGTGAAGGCGATTAGTGGGTGAAGGACCGAAACGGGTGACCAGAGGGGGTGAATGGGAGGCTTTTTAAAAACTTCTCCAAAAACACAAAGGCCAACTCCCAGACACTACCCGATGCACCTCTTTTCTAATCGCTAAGGTGACACGAGTCAACTAGTGACAAGCTCATCCTAGAAACGACTAGGAATTCTCAGAGCAAAGCAGAAGCAAAACGCAGAACAAGACACAAGAAAACTCGCACTAAAACTGAAGCTAAAAACCCTGTTTAAGAACACCCAAAAGCTAAGCAAGATTAGTATGAAAATTAACCAAAGATAATTAAGGCCTAACAGCTAGACAA
>CM014275.1:54814065-54880249 GCA_004135705.1 Alloteropsis semialata | reverse complement strand
TTTTTGTATTCGTTCATCTATCATGCTCCAATCCTTGTTACTAAGTTTCCTAGTGTGCATAGGAATTCCCAGCTAACATAAAGGAATTTTTCCGATCCCGCATCCAAACAGTTGCGAGTAAAACGCCTCTTGTATTTGTAACTACAATTGAACCATTTATGGGGCTCATCTGTTGGTGTAGAACTTTCATGTGTGAGCCACTCCCTCAGTTACCTGTGTGCTGTATTTGGAGCTCATTTACACTGTTTAAGCTTGATACGGATCAGGGCCTCGATGACTTGGCTTTCAGTTTTCAGTCTTAGGTACATGTAAAACCGTTAGACTCATGTTAAAATAGTCATGGATAAGACAATAAAAGAGAAAAATTGGGCTGCAGCCTGCAGTTGTCGATGACATGACACGGGGCATCAAGGCAACATATTCACCGCAAGTTTCAACAGCTCTATGAGAATATGGACTGTATGTCCTTGACATTATGCCAAAATACATATTGTGGGCATTTATTTTATGTACACATGTCCAGTCAATAGTTAAGAACACATTGGCACAGCTTTGCTATAAATGAGAGGGGAAAAAATCTAAGTGTCACACCCGGTTTCAAAACAAAACCAAGTGCTACCTATATGTATGCCAGGATCTAGTTTCATACATATAGTGACATCATAAGTGAATAACAGTAACAGTATCACGCAAATAAAAAGAGATTATCAGAGATATACGCTTAATCCTGGAAACGAAGGCTCCAAACTCGCAGGCAATCGACTGGTGGTTGTGTACGCCTAGAACTTCCAAAATACTCCACTGAAACCTCCTGTCTAAGCCTGAGCCGCAGATAAAGCAAGGTTGAGTACACTTATGGTTGGTACTCAGCAAACGTAGAGCAAAAGCAAATGACATGCAAGGCTAAATCAAGGATAGGCTGGCAAATAATAGCATTAAGCATTTTAGTTGGTCAAATTTTAATTAGCAGCATCATTACTAAGTATAAGTATATACCAACCCAATTAAAGAACTGAGATACATAAATGCTCATAAGTAACCACAATTTATTTCAACTTCAAGTTCAATTATCATGAGAGGGTCCAAGCCGCTCTTAACCGTGAGCACGGCTGATATATCAGTTTTACACTCTGCAGAGGTTGTACACTTTACCCACAAACAATGTTTCTCATATAGCCTGAGGTAGCTAGCCTCTTCAACACTTCCTTAGGTGAGGGGCCAGAGAACCATTACATGACCTTTACAAAGAATTATTAACATGAAACAACCCGCTAAGGTTTCAAGCCATAGCAGAGCATAACCTTTTCTAATCGCCGAGTTTCTTACCAAAGCATACTCCCAAGAGATCCGGCTATACCCCGTCTATGCTTCCCCTCTTGCCCTTTCGGTAAGATTATTACAAGTTAACTCTTCTAATTAATTAGTCACGACCAGAGCCCATTAGCTATGTGGTTGCACTGTTTTCTTGGGTGGTCACTCCATGTTCCAATTAAAATAATGATCTTATTTATCGTCCAATGAGCATAACACAAGTTCATGTAGTTCAGCATTAATGATATCCATAACCCAAAGTTAAGCAACTAAGCAATGCTACCCAACAGTAATTAAATAACCCGGTTATGCAAGGGAAAAGGTAATCAAAACTAGTCAAGTCCTTAACATGGGTCCCGTCAATTTAAAGGCATGCAAGCATAGCGTAACTATAAAGTGAGCATGTCATATGGTTATTAGGACTGAAAATATGATCAAGAATACACTTGCCTTAAATCCAGAGAATAATTGCTATGGCTCAGGGTCTTCTCAACTGAATACTCAAATCACACGAACGATCTTTGAAAACCACGAACGTTGCACCTTCCTATACGCAACACAGGGCCACATACAAATAAACAATGCAACAAATAAGAAACAATACACCAAACATGGGCAACAGTACAAAGGAACGGTAAAAAGCTAAAGTTCAGGTCCTTACGATCACGTGAGCGAAAGAATCACCCGAAACGGAGTTGAAACGGTCAAGATATGATCAAAACGGTGTTCCAAGGGCTTATCTGCGAAGAGTAGAAACTCCAGGGGTTAGCTTGAAATAAACCGAGGGCATATACATAATTATGTATAAAACCTTGAGGGCTATCGTGCAAAAGACAAACGATGGACGGCGGGTTAGATATATTGAAAGATCAGGGATTAATCCGAAAGAATTAAGGACCTTCTTGTAATTATTTTCAACTAACCTTGGACTGCGGGTTTATTATCCAAAACTCGGGGGTCTCTTTAGCAAAATGTGCAGAGCTGACCGGTAACTGGTTTGGTTGACTCGATCTGGAGCGTCGATCTTGCAGCGAACGGTCCACGCGGCTTGGAGACCAAGTCCGGCGGCGGCGATGGTGGCCCGCGGCGGCGGAGGGCGGCGGCTCGCCGGAGTTGAGCCGAAAACGAGCTACAAAGCTCCGTTTTCCACGCGGCTTGGACTGGGAGACAGAGAGGAGCACGGCGAACACTTCTGGGGTGTGAAACACGGCGGAAGATCGACGAGGGCGGCGAGCGACGCGAAGGGGCGGCTCGGTCTACGGAGACAATCTCCGGTGAGCAATTACTCGAGAGAGGAATCAAACGAGAGAACAAAAGCGGTTCTAGGAGCTTTCTTACGCTCTTTTGATGACCGTACTGGTGTCCTCGTCGACGGAGGGGCGACGCCAAGAGAGATCGACAGCGGCGGCTACGAGCTCGGCTTGAACGGCGGCGAGACGTGGTTGAAAAGCTTCGGCGCAAGGGGCAAAAGGCGGCTAGGGTTTCTCGAGGTTCGGCCGGCGCGAGTTTTATAGAGGAGCGGGGCGTCTTGGCGTGCAGGAGGGGCCGCGGGGATTGCGGGGAGGAGCGGCGGCCGTTGCGGACTTGAGTCCAGGTGTAGCACGGCGTGCTCGTGAAGGGGCCATAGGCAGGCAGAGAAGGGAGGGAGGAAGGGGATAGGCTCGGGCGGCCCTGAATCTCGCGCGGGGGTTACGGGTTGGATGCGGATCGCGGTGGCAGGGCTCGGACTCGAGCTCGTGTCCCCGCCGGGCACGACGAGGAAGAAGGGAGGGGTAGGGGATGACGGCTGGGGCCCGCGGTGCAGTGAGACGAGGAGGCTGACAGGCGGGGCCCGAACGGCAGTGAGACGAGGAAGGGGGACGGGCCGGCCTGGTGGGCTGGTGCTGGGCCAATGGTCGTTTTGGGCCCGATATGGGGGGAGGGGCAAAGGTGAACTGCGAAGAGTTCAGGGGCTTAATACAGACTTAGATGGTTTGGGTTTTGAGGGGAAAAGCGGCCCATTAGGACAGGTAGAGTTTTTTCCTTTTTTCTTTATCCGGGAAATCTTTATCACGTTAAAACTCTTAAGCCGTGAAAATATCCCAGCGCGTCCAAAAATTCTAGGAAAAATCCCAGAGATAGAGTTGGACACGATGAACTCAAATAAAATATTTGGAGCTCATGAAAAAGGTTCTAGTAGCTTCCAAAAAATTGGGTTAGCTCTTAGAAAAATAGGAATAAATTCCAGAGAAGTCCGGAAAAATTCCCAAAGGAACCTTGTTGATATTTGAGAGGACATGGAATGCTAAACGCTAAAGACACACCACAACAAGAACAAAACAACCGCTCTAAAAGCCTATGTTGTTTTAATTTATTCAAGACATACTAATTTTCATATTCTAAATTCCGTGTAATAAAATATAAATCTTGGAAAATTTTAGAAATTCTTAAATCCTATTTGATTATTTAGTGTAATCTATTCACATCCCAAAATATGAAATTTTGGGGTGTGACACTAAGGATATAATGTCATGAATAAATTGAAAAGCCTGATCTATTGATATAGGATTTCCATGTTGGTGACACATTGACCACATATTTTCACTATTGAACGGTAATGAAGTGTAAGGAACACATGACATAAAATGACCATAATGAAGTGTGATGGAATGTGCGCCGTCTGACCCATTGTCACGCAGCGACAGTTGTGCCCATCCGTCAGATCAAAGCAAGCAACACATATTCAGTTGGTGTTTTTTTTTTCATGTTCACACTGGCGTTTCTTGGCATCAAACTAATAGGGCCACCTGATACATGGGGCCACAGAATATTTTCTACACGGCGTTAGCTTGCAAATGTTCAATGTGTGGGAAAGGGGAAGAGAAAGGTGTTGGTTCAAATTTCAGTGTCGCATCTAGGAGAATTTATTTGCCCCTCTCATCTTCTCGACAACTCTGCTCCGATCCGTTTTATGTATCTTTGTGGCCAACGGGCACGATTGCAGCCCTAGCCCTTACCACGGCCCATGGCTGGCCACCTAAGGCCGTCGCGAAAGTGGGGCAACATCGCCAACCTCTGGCAACCTAGATCTAGAGCCAGACGGAGAGACAACGCCCTGATACAGCGGTGAGAGGAGGCTCTGGGCATGTGCGGAGAATAGTGTTTGCTCAATGATTGCAGGGGTGGTTCCGCTGGCAAAGGTGCAGGAGGTGTTCGGCTCCATGCCAACTAGGGTTTCCGCCCGGGATGTGAAGGCGATTAGTGGGTGAAGGACCGAAACGGGTGACTAGAGGGGGTGAATGGGAGCCTTTTTAAAAACTTCTCCAAAAACACAAAGGCCAACTCCCAGACACTACCCGATGCACCTCTTTTCTAATCGCTAAGGTGACACGAGTCAACTAGTGACAAGCTCATCCTAGAAACGACTAGGAATTCTCAGAGCAAAGCAGAAGCAAAACGCAGAACAAGACACAAGAAAACTCGCACTAAAACTGAAGCTAAAAACCCTGTTTAAGAACACCCAAAAGCTAAGCAAGATTAGTATGAAAATTAACCAAAGATAATTAAGGCCTAACAGCTAGACAAGGTACTATAATTAAATATAAACTAGATAAGCTAAAACATGGATTAGCAACAGGATTAATTAAATAACACAAGTAGATACGGGCTGCTGTTGCAAGAGATTTTAACAGGCTAAAGGAAAAAAGCAAGCTAAACCACGAGCTGCTTCGGTTACCAACTAGAGCAAGCAATCACTTAATAAGCAAGGAAGCTTTACTGTAGGATGAAAATGACATTCCATGTTGCAAGAATTAACAATTCACGCATGCACATCTCACTACAAAAAGTCACGCCTGGTGAAAGAAGCTAGCAGAGTTGTTTCTCACCTCGTGAGCAAAGCGTCGAGCACTTCGTGTGGTGCTGCTCTGATTGACTGTTGCCCGACCAATCCTGCAAGGGAAAAATCACAGCACAACCACGAGCTGCCGCCCCTGCACATGAAACACGCAGATCGAAGGCAACGCAAACAAGGAAGAAGCTTTTGTTTTGGTCGGCATGTTCCTCCGCGAGATGCTGCCACAGCCCTGGATGGCCGCGTCTGCCTGCTGAGCCTGGCGAGTGCTGTCCTACGCGGGGCTTAACAGGAACAGCAGCAGCTCTGCAGCGCTCCGCCGCACGCGCCTACCACCAACCAGAAATCCCCTTGCGAAATAAACAGAACCCAAAACCAGAGAACCAACTCAAGTCACAACAAAAAAATCTCAACCGGGAAACACAGAGAGAACAAGAAATTGATCCACAATCAAAAGCCCCGAGGGCACGAGGAGGAAAGGGCCTCCATTCTCGGATCCAATTTCAGAAATTATCCATGTCTCGAGATCGAAGAAGAGAGGGGAAAGGGGAAAACTAAAATGACCTAGGGTTTCTTAGGGGAGTGAGAGAGATCTCCAACCAGCCACCCCTCTATTTATTTAGACTCCTACTTACTTGGCCAAAAGACCAGACTACCCCTAAATCGACTTAATAGATAACTACCCACACAGGGGCATTTTGGTCCAAGTTTTTGTATAGCCATCGGACGGACGTGCGGCCTTCATGACTTCGCTTCGCCTCGACGCAAGCTTCGCGATGCCGCCACTTGTCCTCCGACTTGAGCGCCCAGCCCGGTCACACCCGAACTGGGCCCCGACGCCGCCCCCGGTTTTGAGGCCCAAACCGGGAAACCCGCCAACTTTGCTTGGCCGCCACGCGACCTCCTCGATGTTGATGCGTGTCCAGCCTCCCGCCAAGCCTCTGACGCCTCGGTCCCGCTTGACTCGGCCGACGCCGTCTTCATCACACTGTGTGCTCTTTCTCTTCCGTGCACCGTGTGAACCGCACATTATTCCGCCCGGACTCCTTGGGTCCATCGGTCCAAGCCTACTTGTGTTCACCCTTCACCGCCCTTGGTCCATCGGCATGAACCGTTTGCTTGACCTTCACCGCTTCCGTCGACCGCCATGCCGCATCCAACACCTGCACATCACGAGTCAAGAGACACATCAAACCACACGACGGTTGTCAATCACTCATCATCCAAGGGTGACCACCATTGGTCCTCAGTGGGAGAGGGCTTCCAGCAGCGGATTGTTGTACAAGGAGGAGCACCAGAATGGGAGCTAACCAACGGATCTAAAAGGGGCCATGTTGCAACCAAAATGGGATGGAAATGAAGCTGGCTGGAATAGGAGACAACTAGTGTTCGCGTTAGTGTGTTGACTATGTGCCATTGTCACGCAATGACAGTTGTGTCCGTTGTCAGATCAAAGCATGCAATGCGTATTCATTTGGTGTTTTTTGTTATGTTCACACTTACATTTCTTAGCATTAAATTGATACGTGAGACCATCGAAATATTTTCCACACAGTATTAGCCTGCAACAACGTTTAATCTGTGGGTGAGTGGAAAAGAATGTGTGGGATTGAATTTCGCGAGTTGCGCCTAGCTGGATCTATTCGCCCATTTTAGCTTCTTTGCACCTCTCATCCATTTTTTGTATTCTACCCGCTTGTGCTAGTTCACTATCAAACAATAATAAAAGTGTAAGGAAGACATGGCATGAAATGGCAGTAATGGAGTGTATCAATGACAGCATGGTGCGATCATGGCTCTAATGGTTACGTTCGGCACAAAGGAAAAGGAGTTCTCGTCGCCGGTGATGCAATACATGCTTGTCTCCGTCGCCAGTGAAGCTATACATGCTTGGCTCTTGTGGCAAAGTTATGCGCAAGCTCTCCAGCAGTGGGGGCGGCTCAGACTGTGCTACTCCGCAGCAGCATGGCAGAAAAACCAGCCATCAGCGACAAGAACAACATCACACTCTGCAGCGTCGCTACGATATGTTAAAACACCGCCATCGGGCATGACAGCAGTAGGCATCCCCAACCAGTGCCATGGCACATGTCTTGCCAACCCGGACAATCAGCTAGGCTTTCCGCCCCGGATGCAAAAAGGCGACAAGCAGGAGAGGGCTTCCAGCAACAGGATGCTATGCAAGGAGCACCATAATGGGAGCTAGCCAACAGATCTAAAAGGAGCCATGTTGCAACCAAAATGGGGAAACAAATAAATGAAGCTAGCAGGAATATGATCCAGCTTGTGTGCGTGTTATTGTGATGGATTGTGCGCCATCTGATCCATTGTCACCACAGTTGTGCCCTGCCATCAGTTCAAAACAAGCAACCCATTTTCATTTGGTGTTTGGTGATGTTCACGACACATTTCTTGGCATTAAACATATACATGGGACCACCGAAATATTTACTACACGGCTTTAGCTTGCATGTGGGAGAGGACAGGAGAAGGTGTTGGTTGAATTTCGAGAGTTGCACCTGGCAGAATTTTTTCACCCATTTCATCTTCTTTACAACTCTCATTCGTTTTTCTGTATCTTTCTCTCCCCCATTGAAAGGAAAATGGACCTAGCAATAGGCCATTTATGATTTTGGTGATTAATGACAACATAGTCATTGGCACTAACAAGTTTGCCAAGTGTGATTCTAGGAATTTAGGTCCCAAGGATGAAATCCAAGTCATGGTATTTCAAGCACTCTCATGGTATTCAAATGACATGAGCCATGACATGGAATTGCCAAGTCCAAGCCATAGAATCCAACACATAGTGAAAAAGCAGACTTAGTCACATTCTCAAGTATCCAAGACATGGCATTGGATGGGAAGAAGCAAACCCACAAGATCCCGCAAAGACTCAACTCAAATCAGCAGCAAACGTAAGGACCGGACCTTACGGTCCACAAAAGTTCAAAGGACCGCAACAATCGTCCTGAGGAGATGGAAGTGGCCAAGGCTCTGGAAGCAACGGATGTTGCGGTGCAGCCCAAGACAAGGACCGGATTGTCCGGTGCTTAAGAAGAAAAGGCGCGGGAAGATTCAAACGAGGACAGGATGTTGCGGTGCATGAAGAACAAGTAGGACCGCAACAATCAGTCCTAGGGGCGAAAGATGTGGCCAAGCCCCTGGAATGATCGGATGTTGCGGTGCTTCATTTACACCTAGACCGCAACATCCGGTCCTCAAGAACTGGACCCACTGTCAGCGACCCCAAGACTTCAACGGCTACCTGCACCGATTATTGCGGTGCTGCAACGGAACAAGGACCGGATTGTCCGGTGCTCGCAGGAAAAGCTCAACGGCTAGACCAACGGCTATATCTCAAGTTGAGGCTATATATATGGCCATGCCCAGCCATTTTGAAGGTGTTAGAGCTTGCTCAAGCTAGTGGGTGTTGAAGTACACCATTCCAAGTGCTCTATCCACCAAAGTGCTTAAAGAGAAGATTAGGCTTTAGCAACAAGGCTTAGGCTTTGATTAGTGCTAGAATAGGCCGCTTAGCGCTTTGCTCTAGTATTTAGCCTAGAGTTTAGTGAGGTTTGCACACCTCTCTTGCTATCGGTGCTTGCACGCACCAAGTGTTGTATCCCCGGGGCTTGTAAGTCTAGCGAGACCCTCCTACTCGTGTTGTGGAGTGGCCGCCGGTGATTGTGCGGGGTTAGAGTCCCTTGGAGGTTCTCCTAAAGCTCTTCATAGTGGAAGGTGGAGGTCGACGGCGAGACGCCAAGCGGAGACCCACTCGTGTTGTGGGGAAGAGCCCGCGGGCTATCCCGGAGTTGCCCGTCGCACCGGAGCTTTACCCTAAGGAAGGGTATTTCCCGAGAAGGGGCTCCAACGAGGACTAGGGGGAAGTTAGCCAACTTCCCGATACCTCGGGATAAATCGCCTTGCCGAGAGTTTGCATTCTCTACCCCTTAAGCTTCCGCATTTACTCCTTTGCATCTTGTGTGCCTTTACCTTTCTAGAGTAGTATCTTGATAGGATTGGCTATAGGTTGCAAAACTCTTTTTACGGTAGAGATAGCAACACATAGAAAAACCTAGTGCACATCTAGATAGAAGTTGAAATAGGTTTTTATATGTGCTTTGAGGCTTAGTTTTAGAACACACCAATTCACCCCCCCTCCCTCTCTTAGGGTGTCATGGTCCCTTCACCCATATACATGAATCGAGAGGCCACCGGTGATCACGCTCAGCAGCCAACAGGCATGATAGCAGCCCCAGCCCTTGCCACGGCCCAAGACTGGCCGCCTAGGGCCGTCGCGAATGGTGGGGCAACACCAACTATTTTTTTATACGAACATCACCAACTATTGGAAACCTAGATCCAGAGCCAAACGGAGAGACAAGGCCCTAATACGGCAGCGAAAGGAGGCTCTAGCCTCTAGGCATGTATGGATGATAGTGTTTAATCAATTTGCTCAATGATTGCAGAGGAGGTCCGATCCTGGTGTGGCAGCAGAGTGGCATGAGGTGTTGGGCTCCATGTTAGCTAGGTTTTCTGCCCAATATGCCTCAAGGAAATCAGCGGGGGACGGCTTCCAGCAGCGGGATGTTGTGCTAGGAGGAGCGCCGGGCACCGGAGTGGCAGCCACACCAAGCGGATTTAAATGGAGCCATCTTGCAACCAAAATGGGTAGAAATGAAGGTAGATGGAATGGAAGCAACCGGAATATTTTCATTTGCTGTCTTTTATCATGTTCACACTAGAGTTTCATTAACTGATACGTGGGGCAACCGGAATATTTTCTATACGGCATTAGCAAGCAAACATTTAATGTGTGGGAGAGTGGAAAAGAATATGTGTGTTTGAATTTGGCGAGTCGGGCTTGGCTTGAATCTGTTCTCCGGTTTTATCTTCTTTGCAACTCTCGTCAATTTTATTACCTTCTTGTGCTAGTTCATTATCAAACAATAATCAAGTGTAAAGAACACATGGCACGCATTGGCAGTAATGAAGTGTATCAATGTCAGCATGGGTGCCATCATGGCTGTCGTGGTTAGGTTCGGCAAAAAGAAAATGGAGGTCTCGCCGCCGGTTACGAAAGGGGTGGCAGCATCCTGAACCACCAGCAACTGAGTTCTAGAGCCAAACGCACAGATGAGGCCCTAAGACAGTGGCTAGAGGAGGCTCTAGACATGAGCGGAGGACAGTGCTCGCTCAACGGTTGCAGAGGAGGTTCCGGCGTGGTAAAGGGGCCGGAGGTGTTCGGCTCCATGTCAGCTAGGGTTTCCGCCTGGGGCGCGAAGGCGAGTAGAGGGAGAAGGCTTCCAGGTATAGTGTGCGCGTTAGTGTGATGGAATGTGTGCTGTCTGATCCATTGTCACGCAACGACAGTTGTGCCCACTATCAAATCAAAGCGAGCAATGGATATTCATTTGGTGTTTTGTGTCATGTCCACACTGGAACAGTGGAAAACAATGTGTTGATTTGAATTATTTCACGAGTTGTGCGATCTTGGCAAACTCTATTCTCCCATTTCATCTTCATTGCAACTCTCATCCATTTTTTGTATTCTACCTTGTTGTGCTATTTCAGGTAGAAAGTCCAGAGTGTGGCTAATGTTTTCGATTGGTGCAAACAAGGACAGCAGCCTTAAGTGTAACTTCCTATTATCTATACGAGTAGAGGTAGGACAGATGATTGGCTCTATAAGACGTGTTTTATGATGTGATGAAGTGGCAATAAAAAACAGTTTGCCACTAGTCGAGTGTCACGAATCACTATTTATCGCGAACATTATCTCAATACATCACTAAATGTAGTATACGCAGGTACAACCGTCAAAGGATTCGTCATAAATTTGAGGTTATGATGAATCAAATTTATCACAAATTGACTCCCAGTGCAGTTATGTCTATTTTGTCCCAAAATTTGCTAGCCCTTTTTAGCACAAAAGGCTTTTTATAGTCCAAAATGCATTTGGTGTATGCCGTTCTGTTGGGTTTTGTTAGCCCAAAAGGCCTTTCTTGGCCTATTTCGGTGGACCATTTGTCGCACTAATATCAATTGGTTATAATGAATGAGCGAAAGGGCCTGTAGCCTAATTGGTTACCAGAGCCTCGGTAGCACCTGAGGTTCTAGGTTCGACTCACCGTGGAAACGAATTTTACAGGATTTAATGGCTTTGTACTTTCAGTGGTAGGCGACGTGCCCTTCGATAGCGAGGCGCTTGTGGTGACTTCGTCAATCTTGAGGATTTGCCGACCCAGTCTTCGGAGATGCTCATAGGGGTAGGGTTTGCTTGCGTGTGTTCATGGGGTGAGTGTGCGTACGCTGTGAGCGTCTGCATTGTACTGTGTGATTCGCAAAAAAAATAGTTATAATGAATGAGAATGGTTTAACGATATAATGGCTATATGTAAGTGTTAAAAATCGGATTTTGAAATTAAAAGTCCATGTTTACACACAATTTTTTATCAAATTTGACTCAAATTTGTTATAGATATCTCGTAATGGCAGTTCGCTACTCCGTGCAAATCGGTGAAGCTAAATCTATATGCAGGACCTACGTCCAAAGCCGGACCCTAAAATTAAAAACTTGCGTTCACACTATAAAATTTTAGCGGATTTGACCGAAATTTGCTGGAGATATCTTAATATGATAGTCCGCTACTCTGTGCAAATCAGTTAAGCCAGATCTATATGTGGGGTCCACATCCAAACATGGACCCACGCATCCAAACTTGGACCGAAATTTACTGGAGATGCCTTAATATGACAGTCCACTACTCCATGCAAATCGGTGAAGCCAAATCAATATGTGGAGCCCACGTTCTTAGCCGGACCCTAGAATTAAAAGCTCACGTTCACACTATAAAACTTTAGCAAATTTGACCAAAATTTGCTGGAGATGCCTTAAATAACTGTCTGCTACTCCATGCAAATCGGTGAAGCCAAATCTATATGTCAGACCCACGTCGAGAGTCGGACCCTAAAATTAAAAGCTCGTGTTCACACTATAAAATTTTAGCGGATTTGACCGAAATTTGCTGGAGATATCTTAATATGATAGTCCGCTACTCTGTGCAAATCAGTAAAGCCAGATATATATGTGGGGTCTACATCCAAACTTGGACCCTAAAATTAGAGAATTGAACATATTGTGTTAGTTTTGAGATAAAAAAAAGCTAAATGACTTGAAATGGTTTTGGTTCGTTTGGACGAATGAGTCAATGGCTTGGGTTGGATTGGTTTTTGAAGTATAGTATAATATAAATTGATTGGTGTGGATTTGGTTTGCTTCTTAAACCATTAGCAGCTCTAACAGAACGTGACTTTGCAAGCATAGCTATACATATATGATATATGTCGAATCCAGGAGGAACGCATGTAATTTCATTGGTTTTCCCTCTCCATCAGCCAAATCATTTTGCATGGGCCTATACGTTCTAACCCCCTCTACTTTTTCTGTGCCGACCGGCCACCAATCACAAGGGGCTCGCAGACGGATAGAAGCTTTCTTCGCTGACGAAGGTCCAAACATAGCACATAGCACTAGTGAACGGAGCACACGGCTAGTAGTAGGAGCTAATTCCATCATATGCGTCAGTAATTTTTTATCGCATTCGCCTCTGTATTTTTCCTCCAGATGGTGGACCGAGTTCCTGCAGTTAGTAGGACTAAGGACTGCAACTTAAAAACTCGAGTTTCATTGTGAAAGAGGTTCGAGCTGACCTCAAACGCATCGCCTATTGTCGTTATCCAGAGAACCTTCTGTGCTAGTTCAGGTTCAGTCCAGATGGTAATTAAAATACAAGGACGATGGAATATGTTGAGCATGAGAGGAAGACTGTATCTAATGTTTTCGATTGGTACGAGACAAGGACAGCGGTATCAACCGGAACTTCCAATACCAGCAGGTAGCACAGTTGACACAGGGAAATGATCTGAAGCCGATGATGTTTATGGACTCATTATCGATCCATGTCAACTTAATAGTGGACGACATAGGAACATAAATAAATTGAAGTAGGGTCCAAACTAAACACAATGTTCTTTTTACTGCAGATTGGTTCCCACCGAGGTCTTCTGTGGTAGCTAGTACAAAACTGCAAATGAAGCCGAGTGCATTGTGTGGATTATTCTTCATTTCATGCACTCGATCTGTTGGAGAACAAGAAGAATGTATTTTGCCAGGCAAATTCGTCAAGTAGAACACAATGCTCCAAACAAGGCATACGGTTGCTCCAAATTAAACAACTTGTGACAGGTAGATGAAGACAATGTACTCAAGCAACCGTCGATGCTAGCAATGGCAGACGTCACGGCCGTCGCGTTCATGTTACAGGGATAGCTATCAAGTCGGGATCTGCCTATAAACACAATGCAACACGTAGGCCACATATCACAAATAACCGTACATAGAAGAGTGAGCAAAGACCGGACATCGTAGATACAATGGGCGGCAAGAAGGCCTGGTGGCCGGAGCTGCTGGGTGCCCCGGCGACCATGGCGGCGACGGCGATACTGCAGGACAGGCCCGACGTCGCCGTCGAGGTGCTCCCACCAGGCTCGCCCTTTGATCCTGTGTTCAACCCCGAGCGTGTCCGCCTTTTCATCGACGATAGCGGCATGGTTCAGTACGTCCCCATCGTCGGCTAGCCCTACTAGCCCCTAGCGCCATCGACCTCCATCATCGGTTCGTCGAATAATAGTGGAATAAAATAGTATTATTCTCACAATATGTAGTACATACTATATACTACTACTTGGCCCTCGTCCCTAGTTTATAGCCGTGGTCCTATGATTACACAAGGGAGGGAGAACAGGCGGGGGGGAGCTGAGCCCGGCCCGCTCTAGTTGATGTATACCTAATAATTGTGTGTGTATATGTATTTTTATCATATACAAATCGAGAAATTTAGAAATAGATCCTCTCATGATGTAATACTACTTGGCCTGCTCATTCTTGTTTTACACATCCGCCCCTTTGATTACCTAGTACCCCTTTGGTTATTGAATGACAATATGGTCATTGAGACTAACATGTTTGTCAAGTGTGATATTAGAAATTTAGGTTTGAAGAATGAAATCGAAACCATAGCTAAAAAGTGGGCTTAAGTCATTTTTCATATATCCAGGCTATGGTATTGGCAAAAGGAATCAATGAAAGAACTCAAAAGATGCTTGAATTGGAAGAGCTTTGGAGGTCCTGGACAACATACAATCTTCCATATGACAGCGTACAAATGGTCAAGGCAGACCACGTGTAACTTCAACTCATGCAGTATCAAGTTCTAGACGGCGTAGAATACAGCGACCAAATGGCGGACAATCCAGAATAGGACGGCGTGCCCTGGAGACATGAAGATTTAGCATGATGTATGATCCGGCGTCAGCCACAAATACACGGGGACAATTGAAGAAAGGACGCCGCGAAGGTTGAAGCACAAGCTGTGAAAAATACACACGGCGTATGATACGCTGATGGAATGAACTGCACGGCATACAATCGGCGTTATTTGTTACAGAGAGGTTTGGATTTCGACCATTACAAGGCTTCTATAGTCTAGTTCTCATATCTCCTCTATTCGACCATAATATGTTTCATTTGTCCTCTCGCTGCTGGTATCTTCTCTATTCAACCATAATATGTCTCCTTTGTCGTCTTGCTGCTGTCTGTGGCATCTATGCGAACAGCGCTATTTTGGTTGGTGCTCTTTACATCCTGAGATATTGTGTAAACCATTTATCACGTACCCTTGGAATATCAAGCCATTCCAAGATGGTCCCTAAGACAGCAAGTACGACTTTTCGCAACAGTTTCGTTACCCATGAGGTGTCGTCGGAACTAATGGCCAAATTTCTCCATGTGGTGCTACGTAGTTTAGGCCTCTGGCTTGTCCGAGAAATTGGACAATACAATATCCATGTGTTACACGATATACGGAGCAACCAAGGTTGATTACTGCAGAACCGTTAGTGTGCTTGATGAAAAAAGTTGTCGTCTGATAGTCTGATTGATTTCTTTCCTAGTGTGCCCTTTCCACTTAGCCTCCCCTGATGCCGCGACTCAGGAACACCAATCGGATTAAGGGCGTCAATAAAATCAACATAAAACTCAGCGACCTCTTCCTTTCCATAGCCCTTGGAGATGCTTCCTTCTGGGCGAGAACATTATAAACATATTTCTTTAGGACTCCCATGAACCTCTCAAAGGGAAACATATTGTGTAGGAATGCAGGACCGAGAATATGAATCTCAGTGACCAGATGAACCAATAGATGCGTCATAATATTGAAAAATGAAGGTAGGAACACCAACTCAAAGCTGACAAGACACTGAGCCACGTCGTTTTGTAGCCTCTGGAGATTGTCTGGATCTATTGCCTTCTGAGAAATTACGTTGACGAATGCACATAGCTTCAGGATGGCTAATCGCACATTTTCTAGTAGGTTCCCTCTCAATGCAGCCGGAAGCAATTGCGTCATAAGCACATAGCAGTCATGAGAATTTTAGGTTCTAGTTTCTTCTCTGCCATATTTATTATCCCCTTTACATTCTAATAGTAGCTAGATGGAACCTTGATACTACTCAGGCATTAGAACATATTGTTCTTCTCTGCTTCGCTAAGGGTGTAGCTAGTTGGGCCTAAGTAAAGGAGGTCATCCCGTTCTTCTGGATGTAGGCTGTCCCGTTCATTCATACTCTGGAGATCCTACCAAGTTGTCACGGGAGCTAGTGTCCGTAGATGGAATACCGCGAAGTTTTATTGAAATAATAGCAGGACGCGACCCTGGATCTCGGTGGCGTGGGGGAGTCGTGATGTGCACTATGTAAGGATGTCGCTAAGGAGACGTGTGTAAAACACGTCACTATTTTTTTGTCACTAATGACAGCACATTGGTGACGCGTAAAATTCACGTCTCCTTTGAGAAGAACACAAGAGACGCTGCTTGGCCGCGTCTTCGAACTATGCCATCCAGCGTCTCCTGTGTTAGATAAAGGAGACGTCTCCCTTCCTTGTCTAAAAGGAGACTCGTGTTTAGAACCAGCGTCTCCCTTGCTCGTGTAATTGGAGACGCGTGTCTGCACCCCGCGTCTCCTTTGCTCGTATGAAACGAGACGCTTTTTGAGAACCAGCGTCTCCCTTGCTTGTGTAATTGGAGACGCGTGTCTGCACCCCGCGTCTCCCTTGCTTGTGTAATTGGAGACACGTGGCCATTCTCAATGCAAAGTTTCACTTCACCGTTTCCAAAGCTGCCACATCACTTAGAGTAGAATGAAACTGTGGATGAAACTTTCATTGAGAATGACAAGTTTCATCATTTATGTTTCAAAGGTTACATGCAAGACACAGTCCATCTAGGTAATAGTGTACAGAGGGTTTCATCCTCATGAAACCCATTTCACCTCTCTCTTCATTAATACAGTGCCACATCATCAAAAATGCCGACATGGTAGCCTATTTATTGCCCATGAAATTCCCACTGAGAATGGCCTAAGGTGACTCGTGTTCAACACCCGCGTCTCCTTTGTTCGTATGAAACGAGACGCATTTTAAGAACCAGCGTCTCCCTTGCTGGTGTAATTAGAGACGTGTGTTCACATACCAGTGTCTCGTCTGTATAAAAGGAGATGCTTTCTAAGATCCAGCGTCTCCCTTGTCTGTATAAAAGGAGACGCGTTATAGAATCAGCGTCTCCTATGGGCTTTCTGACTCAGCATCATTGATTCAGAACAATTCACTGATCCAGCATCAAAATTCAGAAAAATTCACAGCATCATCAAAATTCAGAACAATAGCTCACAAAATTCAGAACAGTGGATCACAATCATCTGTAGCTCACAAAATTCAGCACATCACACAGAACAGTAGCTCACTTCTTGTTCAACACACATCACAAAGCACAGAGCAAGTTCAACACACATCTGTGGAGCAAGACTACTATCTAGCAACATTGTTCATCGCACATCACTAGGGTCAGCACAGTAAAATTCTCCTTTCTTCGACAACACCTAGTCCATGAGGAATGTGGCAATTTTTTCACGAACATGATCCAGCTCCTCGTGGTCGAGAGGTTTTGTCATCACCTCAAATTCCTGAATATAACAAAGTCAGCACACATACATAACCTAAGGACTGAAAACTTGTAGTTCAGTTGCAGGTTACAAATGCATATTCCAACCAAACAAAATAACATCTAGCAGGTAATTGAGACCACACAACTGACAAAGAAAGTAGCTGATCTAGCTACACAACTGACAAAGAAAAAGAAACCACCATGTTCTATTCCAAGGCAACCAAAAGAAAAAGAAAGTACCTCAGGATCATCTTTCTAAGACAGTAATTCCATTGCTACAAGGATGTGAAAGGCAGCATATAGAAACCGCAGTTGTTTCCAGGAGGTTGCTGGTGGCACTGAGATAAATATATAAAGGAAAAAAGAAGTGATAAGAAAGAAACTCTACTACTAGCTTCCACAGGCAGGTAAGAAATATATACCGGGAACTTTGTGACATGTTGCAAGTTGTCATTGTCCAACTTCTTGTTGCTGCAGTAAGCAATAAAAGCACTACAACAAAACATGCAACAATGGTTAGGGCATTGTAAATAAACTCTGCAGAGTTTGTTGAGAATTAGTTAGCATGTTAAGAACTTACTCATTAATCACATCTTTCAATCTGGTATAATCATGTGGTTGGGACCTCAATGAATCAAAATACAAGACCTTCCTCCACTTTGGAATGACTACCCCTGAAATCCATTGTCCAGCATTATTATGTGTAAACATGATCAATTTCTTTTTAGCATACTGTTGGAAGCCATTTGCAAGATAGTCCACCACAAAAGATTTGGAAGCCACTATAGTGGTCAAGGACATCAATTCAGGAAAAATGAACCCCACAGGTACAGACTTGGCCTTAGTTACTACAACCATAGATCTAAGATTAAGAAAACAAGAGGCAAACTAATACATGGTAAAGATAGATGAACTGAAGCAAAAAAGCACATTTAGATAGAAAATGATTAGTGAGAAGCAGATTAAAGTTCCAAGCAACTTACAATATGAAACAACGGAGAAGTGACACATCCAAAGCATCCACCTTGAAGAGGTCATACAAGTCACTGAGACCCACAATGAATGTCGATCTTTTCTCTGTTCTGTGAAGATGGCAACGCTCGTACAAGGCTGATATCGGATCCGTATTATTTTCCTTACAACATTTCATGTAATGTCCATGGAGACGTGTGGTTGCAGGTCCAGCAACCTTGAGTTCAGCAGCATTGAGAATTGGCTTTCCAATTTTGAATTTTGGGTTTTGCTTAGTCCATGTTGGTGACACCTCTTTTGTGTCCTGCTTCTTAGAGCTTGTAACAGGTTTCTTCTTGGCAGCCTTCTGAGAGCTTTTTTCTGCAGGAGGTTGCCTTTCCTGCTTATTTGAGGTGTTATCTTTAGTGGCGGCAGTATGTTTCTTCTGAGGAACACTTAGAGCACTGTTCAAGGCTGCTTGAAGTTCCTTTGCTGTAAGGCCTGTCTTGACAGAGTTGTTGGCAGTAGCTGAGGCTTCCTTTGATGGAAGGACTGTCTTGACAGCTTTGTTGGCTGTAGCTAGGGGTTCATTTGAATTGTCATCAGCACTCTTGGCTCCTGCTTTGGGTTTCTTTAAACCACCATTGTCATCACTCTTGGTTGGTGCTTAATGTTGCTTTGAAGTGACATTGGTAGCACTCTTGGCTGGCTGTGCATGAACAATGGGGGAACTCTTGGACCCAGCAGGTGCATTATTTTTGCTGTCATTTGGGCTTGGTTGCAGTGGTGGGGATGCAAGCTGTGCCACAGTGTGTGAAGTAGATATTTCCAGTCCAAGCGTGACTACAATGCACGACCTCTTCCACTGTATCCTCTGCAAAACAGCTTGTCCAAGTGTCGTGATCTCATCATTCGGAGGGAGTTCCAGGCTTCCATCACATGATCGCTATAGCAACCTAGTACATACTCCACTTTGACCACAGCACAGTCTCCATGAATCGGGAATGTATGTAGCTCAGTTTGTTTTGGATGAACTTGACCCCATGCAGCCTCAACTTGATGACCCCCCACCCCCACTCGATTAATAGGGCACATGGTGTGGGTTCAGTCAACATGTCTATAGTGTCAGGATCTAGATGCTCCTTAGAGTCCACCTCCGTCGATGGATCTGCATCATTCTCTATAGCTGCAGGTTCAGAGGCAGATGCACAGCTGCTCCTCCGTCCGGGTGCAGGGCTTGGATTCTTGGAAATTGGTGTAATTTGCAATCATTGGGCTGCAAGGATAGACATAAACTCTTGTGTCAACTCAGCCTTGAGTTCACTCTTTAGCACTTCAACATCAATAGATGAGTTGATCCTCTTCCTCTTCCTATATATACCCGCGTGCTGAGGCCATGCATACTTCCAGCCCTGGTAGCTGGACACACCCCGTACATGGCCTGGTTGTTCGGGGTCCAAGCACTGACTTAGCACATCATTCTCCCTGAACCAATGTGATATCCCTAGAGATTCTGCATGTGCTTTCTTTTCCTTGATGTCTTCAGCCAATTTTTTATTTGATTCTTTGTTCCACTTGATCTCGGCAACACCGTTTTTGACCTCTGGCTTACTCCTTCCTCGCAGCCAATTCCTAGACCGATCTTCAGGGAAGTCATCCCACGGGTTGCGGATCCCAGCTGCAGTTAGTTGGCTGTCCTCTTCCTCCCATTGTGCTAGCTTCCCTTCATAACCAACTGGACCCATGTTGTGCTCGTTTGTGTTCCGTTTTCGAAGTGTTGTGAATCTGCCACTATTTGCTAAGGCATCTTCAGTTTCCTGCATCTGCACAAACTCATTCCAGTCTTCCGGCTCGATATACGGGTGCTGCACAAATGGTTCAAGTTCTTTTCTGATATAATTTCTCCTAAGGCTACTTTTGAAATTTCTCCATGCCTTGGTTGTTATCTTCCACAAAATCTTGAATGCCGCCAGTTTCATCTCTGGCTTGAACTCCAAGTGTGGCTGGACATAATCATCAAACAACGTCCACTTTTGCTGCTTGCTCAGAGATTTGATTCATGGCATAACCAAAGACAGCCTTTGTCTGGCAATGAGTCCAGCAAGCGCTCTGAACCTACGCTATTGCCTCAATGGTCTTGGCATCCCCCCTGGCTCAACCTCAGTGACTACCATTTTGTCCCTTGGCCACTTCGTGGCTGTCCTTGGTTTTCTAACTCGGTGCACAGTCCCATCCTCTTGCTCTTCTTCTTCACTATAAGTGTCATAATCACCTTCCTCATGTTCAGAGCCCCCTTCGAAGTCAGGGTCCTCGCCAGATACATAGTCATCATTGGATGATAGCTGCAACATAGCAATTGCAATACAGTAGCAATAGCAATACAGTAGCAAAATACATTTAGCAACATAAAATCAAGGGATGAGGATAGGCTAAGAAACATAGAAGCATGCATCATTTCATGTAGTCAAGGGATATTGACCGAAATATGTTTAGTTGAGTGAATAGGACTATTAGAAATAGCAGATTGCCTCTGATAGTTTGCCATTCATCTTTCCTTGAACTTGGAGCATAAGGAGGTCATGACAGTCATTGAACCATGCGACACACCCAGCCCAGGCCTGATAGCATTGTAGCCTTGCCTTTGCCTGGGCATGGACGTGTCGCATGGTTTGATGACAGACATGAGAAATATCGCCAGAAGAACCAGAACCTCACAAGTTCAAGGTCATCAAATCCCATAAATGTGGGCAAATATTCCTATCATCACAGGCATTATGCGTTTTCATCAACAACTAACTAGAAATGACAGAAACATGTTTAGTTGAGTGAATGGGATTATTAGACATAGCTGATTGCCTCAGATAGTTTGCCATTTATCTTTCCTTGAACATGGAGCATAAGGAGGTCATGACAGTCATTGAACCATGAGACACACCCAGCCCAGGCCTGATAGCATTGCAGCCTTGCATTTGGCTGGGCATGGATGTGCCTCATGGTTTGATGATAGACATGAGAAAATTCACCAGAAGAACCAGAACGTCACAAGTTCAAGGTCATCAAATCTCATAAATGTGGGCAAATATTCCTATCATCACAGGCATTATGTGTTTTCATCAACAAATAACTAGAAATGACAGGCAACCATCAAACAACATGCTGCTATACTGGGCTACTGGTAACAGCAACCAAAATTCAGGCCTAAGTGACAATTATACCACAAAGTGACAATTCAGAAACCAAAATTAAGTTCCGGAGGCAATTATACCACAAAGTGACATCGCATGCATTAAGTTCAAGACCAAAATGCTAGCTATCCTAGGGTACATGCTACAACAGGAGACAAGTATACTACAGAGTGACAATTAAGGAACCAAAATAAAGTTTAGAAACCAAAATTAAGTAGATGCTACGCAACCTTACCATTTTAGAGAGGAAGAGGTTCGCTGGCGGCGAGCGGTAGCGGGAGGAAGCGCATCGGGATCGAGCGCCAGAAGGAGGAAGCGTCGGGGTCGAGCGTGAGGAGGAGGAAGCATCGGGGTTGAGCGTGAGGAGGAGGAAGCGTCAGGCTGAGCGTGAGGAGGACGAAATGACGGGAGGGGGAGGAAGCGTCGGCGGCGAGCGCGAGGAGGAGGAAGCGTCGGGGTCGAGCGCGAGGAGGAGGAAGCGTCGGGGTCAACCGTGAGGAGGAGGACGTGCCGGCAGTGAGCACGAGGATGAAGCATTGGGGTCGAGCACGAGGAGGACACACCGGCGCCGAGCTCGAGGAGGAGGAAGCGCCGGGAAGGGGAGGAAGCGCCGACGGCAAGGGGAGGGCGAGGAAGCGGCGGCGGCGGCGAGCGGGAGTAACCCTAACCCTAAAATATTTGGGCAAGGAAGGGCCAAATGCGATGAGCAAGGGCGAGACTCAGCTCCTAACCCTAAAATATTTGGACAAGGAAGCGCCAAATCCGGCAAAATTAAAAAAATTAAAGAAAAAAGGTTGAGGCCCAGAGTATAGATGGCCATTCGGGCCGCCCGGGCCGGCCCGGCCCTACGGGCCTCCCGTGCCGTGCCCCTAAGGGCCACGTGCCTGACCGGCGGCCCAGGCCCAGGCCCATGAGCCTGTTTTGGGCCAGGCCAACCCGTTGAACCCCGACTAGCACAGCGTGCCGGGCCGATCCACAGTCCAATAATGATATATATATTTGTTTCCAACATTATTAATTCCAAATTTCAACTTATATTTCACAAAGAACAAGTTCAAAACAACATATAACGTACTAAATTTTATGAACACATCATAAATTGACAAATGACAATTAAAATTGAACACATATGTCTATTATACATAGGAAATATGAGAGTAGAAGGAAGGAAGAGGGGAAGATCGGGCCGACATCGGGCCAAGCACTGTGTAGCGGGCCGTGCCGTGCCGCCCGGCGGGCCTGGGTGATGGCCCAAGCCCGGCCCACACCATCGGGCTGGACCGGCCTGGGCTCGCTAGTCACCGTGCCGGGCCGAGCTGCCGTGCTTCGGGCTACATGGTCATCTATGGCCCGGAGTCGAACCGGGGACCTCTGGACTCTAGAGTTTCTCACCTAACCACGTGTGCCGTTCAGTAATTTCAAACATTGAGCATGTGAAAATTTACTTATACATGCCCCCAGTACTCTGACCCCACACCGAGCGGACCCCACTTATCAGTGACGCACGGTCAATTTTCTAATAGTTCTCTCCTCCCCCGGTCTCTCCTTCCCCAAATCCCCTCAATCCCAAACCCTCGTTCCCAAAGCGTCGGAGTGAAGCTTGGAGGGGGAGCCAAGGGAGTACACGCGCGATTTAAGGGGAGGTTTTGTAAGAAGAACGACGCCGCGGAGGCGCACCAACTTGGGAATCGCGGCGCCGGCGAGGCGCAACAGCGAGGGAAGCGCGGCATCGGCGAGGCGTAGCAGCGAGGGAAGCACGGCGCCGGGAGGCAATGGGAGACCGTACAAGCGCGAAGAAGCGCGCCACTGTCATTCCAAGCCGCCGCCAGTCCAAGACGCCGTCGATCCAAGACGACTCCGGCAACTCGTCCGACGACGACTCCACCGGCAACTACTCACACGATGACAAGGCAAGTCCTTTCCATGTATTTTCTTCAGTTCAAATTGTACTAGCACGATGACAAGGCAAGTTCTTCCTGAGTGGCAATTTTGGTGGAATCAGCACAATGTACTTGCTGATACACTAATCCTGTTCAATGTGTTTTGTTGGAATCAACACAATGTTCAATGTGTTTCCTGATACACAATGTTGTTTCACACATATATAGTTGCACATTGTTGATTCCTGTTTAGGAAGATGTTGTGCCTCGCATGGAGTTTGAGGAAGCCTGGGGAGAACTGCATGAGACGTTTGTGATACTCTGGGAAATGGTGTTCAATCTGCAGAAAAAAAAATAAGGAAGAGAAGAAGGCCAAGGCTATTGAATCTGCCAAGATGGAAAACAAGATCAGTGCCCTGGAAGATGTAGCTGCTAAAAACTAGCGTTGTGTTATGTGTGTGTGATGTATGACAATAAGTTCAAGATGTGTTATATGTAAATTGGTGCTCTCTTATATGTTTATATGGAACTTGGCTGTGATATTTGTGTTTGAAGAACTCTGTGATAATATATATATGTGCTTATGGCAGAATGTGTGATGCATGTGTGCTATACTGGGCTAGTATGGGCTTGTGTGACCCAAATAACCGTTGCCCCTTCATCAGAGATGCGTGTTTGCAAAACGCGTCTCCTTTATCTATTCTCCAAGTCCAAAATAAAATATAACTGTTGCCCCTTCATCTTTCCCGCTGCCTCTTCGTCTTCCCGCTGCCTCTTTGTCTTGTCCAACCGCCTCGGCATCGCCCCCTCCTACTAGTCCCCTCCTCGTCATCGCACCCTGCAGCCGCCGTTGCCTCTTCGCGGGATGGGTCGTCCCTGTATGCGTTTGGTTACTACGCGCAACCAGGCAAGGGGCCGCTTCGAGAAGGAGACCTCACCTCCACCGGCCTCGGTGACGCCGCCGAGAAGGGGTCCCATCATCACGCGTTCTGTGACGCGTCGCATGATGGAGTGCACTCCGGGCGACGTTGCGCCGGGGTTCGGCGACGTTCTGTCGGGGGTCTGGTTCGGCGAAGTTCCGCCAGGGTTCTTACCCCTCGGCGCAGTGAAGCCAGAGCCTGCGGAGGAGGGTACGGCAGCGGACATCACCCCCTCCCCCCCGCGGTGGACCCCAAGGTCAAGGGGAAGGGGAAGAAGGCGGTGGAGCCCTCAGAGGGGGAGGTGAATCTTCTTATCACCTTGATTGCATCTCTGTTTGAAGAAGAATCGGCGGTTTTCATCTGAAAAATGCGATTTTTTTGCATCTCTGTTCGTAGTTCTCTGTCCTATGCAATAATCTATAGTTATGTGCAAAAATCTTCTGTACAGTGGTAGTATATGTTTGAGTAAAATCTGATGATCTCTTTGTAATTTGCATGAAGTTCTTCTGCAATCAAGTGAATGTAGGCTTCCCAGAGATGATCATATGCATTGACATGGACATGGATGATGAGGATGTCGATTTTCGTGCCAAAACCATGTCATCTGAGGAGGTGTTGTTCTTTTCCCTGCTTTTCTTTGTCATTCCTTTGAATTTCAATTTGGGCAATTCCTATAACTAATTTAGAATTATATAATATAGTCAGATCAAAACCAAGGACAGGAGCTTCGGGCGGCCATCAAGCGAAAGCTTCTGAAGCAGTAGTATGGGGCCAGAACTAGTGGCCAGAACTTCTGAAGCTTCTGATGCTGCTTGACAATGGGCTTATGTTTAAACTTAATTAGGATGCTATTTGTAATGGCCAGAACTTGTGAATGGTTAGTTTGTAATGGCCACAACTTGCAAATGGCTTTTGTTTTTGTAATGGCGCACAAAACTTGTGAATGGCCAGCAGATCAATACTTGTGACCGTACTGATAGTTGTTATTATATATGTGGTTGGAAATGGCTTTTGTTTGTGGTGTTAGTTGTTATATATTTATGTGGTTGAATGTATGTGGGTGAAGTACTTATGATTGTGCGCAAGGTTCTTCCATATATTCTGCTACTCATTTGAATTTATGGAAGAGTGACAAAGGAGACGCGGGTTCAACAAACCGCGTCTACAATGACCACCTAACCCAAAAAAAAAGTGTGGCACGCAGGCTTCAAACCACGGCCACCTAACCCAAAGTAACGCAGCCATACCATTCCACCAGTCTAGTGAGTTCGAATAGTCGCCATCTAAATATTTAGTTATCTTAAGAGTGTGCCATACTAAAAAACACAATAAATCAGCCGGCCCTCCCCTTCCCCTTCACTTAAAAACCCTCCCCTTCCCGCCCTCACCAAGCACCAGGAGGAGGATGTCGTCTCGGAAGCACTCCGCTATGGTGCGCTTGCAAGCTAGGGATCTGGTCACCAAGCGTTGGGTGAAGGCCGTCGCGAGCCAACCCAACGACGACGGCCTCCAACCCAACGACGATGGATCGAGCTCCATTGAAGGCCCGCCGGCTCCGCCACCGCAGGCCCGCCGCGCTTCCCCCTCTGAGGTGCGCGGGCAGGGCCACCGCGCTTCCCCCAATGCTTGCTCCACCGACGGCCCGAGGAAGACGCCGGTGGCTCCACCACCGCAGCCCCACCGTGGATCCCGCAACGCCGCGCTCTCCATCAATGGCGCTCCACCACGCGGCGCTAGGTACATCATCGAATTGACGGACGCCGGTGATGAGGAGGAGGGGAACAAGCACGAGCAAGGGAAGGACAAGGGGAAGGAGAAGGCTACTGACACAGTGTGGAAGGACAAGGTGATCCCATCCCTGATCTCAGTAATTTAAGTTAAATTTCAAACTCAATTTGAGCAATGCAAATTCAATTTCTGTGTAATTTCTGAAATCCTGCTTGTGTTATTATTTGGTTCATTCCTGAAATGATGCATGTATTTAGAGCTGAGAAATTTGTGTGTAATTTCTAAAATCCTGCCTTTGTTATTATTTGGTTCATATCCTCAAATGATGCATGTATTCAGAGCTGAGAAATTTGTGTGTAATTTCTAAAATCCTGTGTAATTTTCAATTTTGCTCTACTTCTTATGATTACAGGGCCGTCTTAAGAACTTTTGGGAGTTGCACAATGATGTGGCAGCATCACAAGCAAGGATCAGTGAGCTTACTCATGAGCTTGCAAAGGAGAAGGAAAGGAAGGCTGCACTTCAGCGTGCACTAGAAGATGTGGCCAAGAAGGCAAGAAGGGGTCAGTGGATGTAATAATAGGATTGGAACAGCAGCAGCAGCATGAAGTGGCTGGGCTGTGTTTTGTAATAATCAGTAGTGGATGTTGAATACATCTTATATATTCTCTGCTAATTACTCTTGTCAAATGCTCTGTGTTATTATTGGTTGATATCCTGAAATCCTGTGTAATTTCCAAATTCTGGTGTTGTTTTTTAATTCCTTTATTATGCTACTCATTTGAATTTATGGAAGAGTCACAAAGGAGACGCGGGTTCACCAACTCGCGTCTCCAATGACCATCTAAAGGAGACGCGGGTTCACCAACCCGCGTCTCCCATGACTGGCCACAATTTTTTGACAGTATCCTTATGTGCACTAGTGGCTCGATCTGAAGGACCTCAGCCAAGTAAGATTTGTACAGAACAAGATTTATTACACAAAAATAAAAAAACAAACATTATCTTACAAGCCAAACATAACTTACAAGCCAAACACATCTTACAAGCCAAACAAATCTTACAAGCCAAACAAATCTTACAAATTATGTATCATCTTTTTGTTCCTTTTTTGCTTTTTTCCCTTTTGTTCCTTTTTTGCAGCCTGCTATCTCGTTGACATCTTTATGACTGCTTCGTAGGTAGAGAGTGGTCTCACTTTCAAGGATCTTTGGAAGATTGAAGGTACCAAATGGAGAGACTTCATCAAATTGATTGTACTCCTCTTCATCCACGACATTTTCAACTCCAACCACCCATCTTTTTCCAGGTAGCACCACTTGTCGCTTCTTGTTTCTCATGTCGGGCACATAGAAGACTTGCGAAACTTGACCCACTAAGACAGATGGCTCTTCCTTGTACCGAACCATTTCAAGGTCAAGCGTGGTAAATCCATACATGTCTTTTAGGATACCCTTCGTGCCCTGAACCCACCGGCACCTAAAAATTGGCACCTTAAAGTCCACATACGTTAGCTCCAAAATTTCCTCTATTTGTCCATAGTATGCAGCCTTCTGTTCCTTGTTGTCAAAGGCATCTATACGAACACCGCTATTTTGGTATGTGCTTTTCTTGGCTTGGGCATTCATATAGAATGTGTACCCATTTATGTCATACCCTTGAAAGCTAGTAGCTGTGAACAGAGGACCTTCTGTCAAACATCTAATATCATCATCATCCGTGAAATTGGTAGAAGTTTGTACTCGGTTTTTGAACCAGGCGTTGAATCCACTCATATGTGCCCTAGCTATGCAAGCCTCTGTCCGATCAAGGTTACATTCACGCAGGTGCCTTTTATGATCTTCAATGTATGGGGACACTTTCGATGTGTGTTGCAACACAAGAAAATGAGCTTGTCGGTATGAATTTGCATCAAGGTTGAATGTTTTCTCTCCAAGAAACCCTGACCCTGCTAACTGTTGGCATTTCTTAACGTCATCACTAATTATAGGCTTAACCCATAATAGCAATGCCGCAAAGAAATGTGTATAGATTCTTATGGATTACAGATATTCCGCAAGCGCACAGAATTATACATTGTAGCATTTCACCCGTGAGTATTCAGGGGTATCGTATTTGTTTATCCCATGGGAAAGCTTGGCAAAGAGAAATATATTCGATGTATTAATTCAACCTCATCATGACTAGACCAAAGTCTAGCAGGGTATCGATAATAAAAGGGGTAGTGGACACACACGAGAGTCATTGCAATTAAATGTGAATAGATAGTTAGAACAAAGTTAGGTGGTTCTTGAGTTCTTTGTACTTCATCTTATAGTATACAATGCTTTCTAATATACAAGTTAATTCTTTACAATCCTAAACTAATGAACATGATCGACAAGGCACATCGAGGTACCATGGCACCACCTCATCCAAGGCAGATGCGTGACATCTTATCATAAAGGCCTAACGTCCAATCCCGAACGTGGTGGATTACAAAGGACAGACGGGGCTGTCACCACCCGCCGCCTACCACTAGCAAATCCGTGGGGAAAGGAGATTCCCAACGGTATCCATATATCCAAACACCATGTTTGCATATATGAATACACCCTACTCTTACCGGTGTTGATCTCGAATAGGATCTGAGTAACACTATGCAGAACATAAATGTTACGCCACGTTGAGCCAGCACCATGATCATGATCAAATACCTAATGAAGTAAAGAGTATAACTTTTATACCAAAGATATGTTCATGTATAAAGGCATAGAGCAAGAGATGAAAGCATATTCCATTGATAATAGAATAAAGGCAAGGTAAAACTTAGGAATTCAGAACTTACAATAGAAGAAATGGAAACTCTGAACTACTAAGCTTACTGAGACTCTACGGAGACCCGAAGTCTTCCACTCTAATTCTATTCCTAACTTCTACTCACTCTACACTTAGTATTGAAGCTCTTCTCATGGTGTGTGACGAGAGGGAGGCCAGGGCACTCTATTTATAGCACCAGGAGGTCGGTAGGAGGCTTCACGTCGAAGGAGACGCGGAACGGCCTCAGGGCCAGGTCGGCCGACCTGAGAGGTCGTTCGACGTTGGATCCACTGCCTTGGCCGAGGCATGGCGTAGATGCGTTCCTAGACCGAGTCTTGAGCTGCTGGTGAAAGATGAGCCAATTCGAAGCCGGTCACAGGTCGCCCGACCCACCTGGTCAGCCGACCTGGAGTTAGCTCCGATCACGCTCAATTTTCTCTGGGTCACTGCCTTGTGGGTCCCAATGATGGTTGTGGCGTGTGTGGGCCCAAGTGTGGCGGGTAAATTGTGGTTATGTGGGCCACCCAATCCATGTGCTCTCCATATGGCAAGATCTTGACTCTTGGTGTGAACCGACCCCAAATCAACAGCCATTGTCATGTGCATTTGTGCTTCTTTGTCAGGGGCATTGGGCTTGGACCTGGGTCGGCCGACCTAGGGGGTCGGCCGACTTGGGCCTGCGCCCAATGGTCGCCAATTTTTGCCATATTGTGCCTACATACAAATAGAGCTCCAATACAAGTGGAACCATATTATTTGAAATAAAATGCATATGAAAGTGTTAGTTCCTCCTTTATTTCCGAGTATTTGATGGTCGAATTTCATCGTTTAGTGACCGTCAACACTAACCTTCCCTCGTGGCAAGACCTAGCAATGCCAATTGGATTTTGAGGGTCAATGAAATCAAGACACCAATCAACAACCTCCTCAGAAGAGTTCCCCTCAACCATGCTTCCCTCAGGATGAACATGACTCTTTGTATACTTGTTTAAGGTGCTCATGAATCTCTCGTACGGGTACATATGATGCAAGAACAATGGGCCAAGGTACTTGATCTCCTTAATCAGGTGAACAACCAAATGCACCGACACATTAAAGAATGATGGTGGGAAATACGCCTCAAAGAGACACATTGTCTCGAACATTTTTTTTCCATATCATCAAGTGCCGTCTCATCAATCACCTTCTGAGATCGAGTTGAAGAAGAAGCACATGCCTATGATACCCATGCGTACTTTCTGTGGCAATATGTTTCGTATACCAACTGCAAGCATAGTGGCAATATGTTTCGTATACCAACTGCAAGCATAGTTGCGAGCATGACACAACAGTCATGAGCCTTCATTGGGAGAAATTTTTGCTCTGTTGGATGGACAAGTTTTCTGATGTTTGATGAATACCCAGAAGGAACTTTGATACTACGTAAGAAATCACACAGTTCCTGCTTCTCTTTCTTGGTTAGATTTATGGCAGATTCAGGAAGCTTTGTACTTGTGCCATTGAGATGAAGCTCGGGTCTTATGCCCAAATCTTCCAGGTCGGCTCGAGCATTTTCATGGTCCTTGGTTTTATGCTTCTCACTCATGAGTGTACCAAGTAAACTACCATTGAAATTTTTTTCACATGCATGTCATCGATACTATGGCGGACATCTAAATATATCCAGTATGGCATCTCCCAAAGATTTGAGCATTTTTCCAGTACCTCAGATCTGGAGCTGGAGCTGGAGCTGGATCATCTTCTTCTCCTTGATTTCGCTTTCGCTTTCCGAGGGCACTTTTCTTCTCTTTGTTCTTCCCTTTTTTCTTCCCATGGGCTGCAGGGAGATCCTTCACCTGGTTGTAGACATGTGCCCCATCAAAATGCCTTGGGGTGTCTCCCATCTCCCTTGTCCCATCAAATTGGCGTTTCATGGCTCAGTACGGATGGGAATGAGAAAGCAAACGCCGATGCCGAGCATAAACTCGCTTCTTGGAGTTGTTAAGCCAAATGGTCTCAGTGTCATCTGAGCAGTGCATGCAATCCTCTTCCCCTTTACATTGTCCAGACACTGAACGACCACCAGGTAGGTCAATAACAGTGCAGACGATCATGCCATGTACTGTGAATGGTTCCTTCTTGTACCCATCGTAGGCTTTAATAACATCTGACCACAGTTTTTTCATATCATCCACCAGTGGTCTTAGGTACACATCGATGTTTATCCCAGGCTGTTGTGGGCCCGAGATGAGAATTGGCATCATCATGTATTACCTCTTGTTGCAAAGCCAAGGTGGTAGATTGTAGATTGACAATAGCACTGGCCAGACGTTGTGGGAGCTACTCATGTGGCCAAATGGGTTCATCACATCTGTGCTCAGTGCAAACCTCATGTTTCTTGCATCTTCTGCAAACTTTTTATACTTGAAATCTACGATGTGCCATTGTGCCCCATCTGCTGGGTGCCTTATGAAATCATCCTTCTTGCGACCTTCCTTGTGCCAGTGCATTAGTTGTGCATCCTTGCTTGTTGCAAACAGATGCCTCAGTCGTGATATTAATGGAAAATACCATGGCACCTTATGAGGAGGTCCACGGACCTTCTTGTCATCACCACCATCGAGTCTTCATTTGTACCGAGGAGCTCCACACTCAGGTCATTCTGTCAAATCTGCATCATCGCCACGGAATAGGAAACAATCATTTTTCCATGCATTTATTTTCTCCACCTCATGTCCCAAAGGGCAAACATTCAGCTTGGCCTCGTAGGTGGTCATGGGTATCTCATTCTTCTCTAGAAGCATGTCCCTTAGTAGATACAACAATGATTTGAAATCGCGATCGGTCATATGATGTGTGGCCTTTAGCTGGAGTAGCTTAAGTGATGTGAATAGCTTTGTCCATTTTTCCTCGCAGCCTGGGTAGAGGGGGGTCTTCATATCTGCCACCAGCTTTTTTAGTTTCTCCAATTCAGAACTATCATACCCAGCATAACCTAGGGCGTCACGCACCATCTCCTCCATTTTGTCTGTTATGTCGACATAATTGTCACCAAAACCATTAAGGTCATCTTCAGAAAGATCTTGGCCTGCAACATGACTGTCCCAGTTTGCTTCAACACCATCCACAGCACTGTTCTGTTGATGTTCTCCTTTCCAGTTTGCTTCATCTCCACCTCCAGCATGCAGGTCTCGGTCATTAACTCCACCCTGGCCATGCATGTTCCAACACTTGTAGTCATCCATGAAGCCCCGGATGATGAGATGAGCATACACATCCATTGAGCTCGAAAATGTTGTGACATTCTCACAATCGGCACATGGACAACACATAGAAGACTTGCTCCTATTCAACTTGTCCGCCTCTGCTGCAATGATGAATGCCTTCCCATTTGTTAAGTACTCTCTACAATGCCGATTCTTGAGATACATCCAGCTTCGATCCTCCATCTGCATAAATCATGCAATGCAAGAAAATGGTGACCTTGGGATTGGCAGCAGAGGTCTCATCACCTTGGGATCCAAGCAAATGATGGAAAATGTGTGGAATTGGCAGTAGATCGAGGTCTCACCTTGGGATCCAATTCCCCTATGCAAGAGCTTGCAAAGGGACCTTCAACAGTAAGCAAAGGGGACGCACATCGGGCCGGCCATCAGGCTGATCGAGCACGGCGTGTTCCTCGCGCGCTAGCGTGCAGCAAGCGGCAAGGCGCGCCACCCGCGCACAGAGGGCGGCCAGCCAGGCACAGAGTGCACAGGCACGGCGCTGCCAGTGAGTCAGAGCTAGCGCGTGCGTCGGCGCGCGCGCGGCGCCTGCACAGTGTGCTGGCCTTTCTCTGATGGACGAGCTATTGAATTAGGAGGCTGGCGGCGGCGAGTGGTGGCGCCGCAGGCCTTCGGGCAAGACTGAGTTGTGTGGCGTAGTATTGTGTATGTGGCGTTTCTCTGATGGACGAGCTATTGAATTAGGAGGCTGGCGGCGGCGAGTGGTGGCGCCGCAGGCCTTCGGGCAAGACTGAGTTGTGTGGCGTAGTATTGTGTATGTGGCGTGCAGCTAGCCATAAATTATAGGGTTGTCAGAACCTCTAAAGGGAGACGCGCCTGATCGCGACTCACGTCTCCTATAATAAAATCATAGAAGACGCGTGTTCTAAACAAGCGTCTCCAATTGTGACCCATCATAGGAGAAGCGGCTGATTACGACTCACGTCTTCTATAACAGAATCATAGAAGACGCGTGTTCGGAACAAGCGCCTCCAATAGTGACCCATCATAGGAGACGTGTTATAACTAAGACGCGTCTCCTTTAAGGCACCTCAATGCAGACGCGGCCTAATAAATGCGCGTCTCCCTTGAAGGGCGAAGTGAAAGGAGACGCTGGTCTACAAAAAGCGTCGTCTTTATACGTGCATAGGAGACGCGCGTTAACCACTACAGTTTTCAGCAGACTCATAGGAGACTCGGGTTTCTAAGACGCTTCTCCAGAGACTCCTTAGAGACGCATCTTAAAACTGCATCTCCCATGATGATGTCTTCTTTGACACCTTCTTACATAGTGGTGCTCGACTTCGCACCACGGAGGTACGGGAGCGAGGTAGTAGATGAGATAATCTAAAGCTTAACCAATACCTAAGTGAATCACGGCTTATATGATGCCGACTCACCACAAGGACTCAACCAAAAGTTAAACAAACTCCCTAAAATCGTGATCGGTAGTTGGAGCCGATCACACATCCTCGCGCAACCTCGAGCTGGGCGCCACTCGCGCTCGCCGGGCGTACGTCTAGCCCTCGCAAGACAGGAGGAGATTGCACCGGCACGGTGGGTATCCATACTTGAAATTTTGTGGATTAACCTCCAGATTTACAAAAATCTGAACTACGGAATTTAATATTGTTTTCTAATAGAAAACATATCAGGGAACACATTTTTATTTTACAAACCACAAATCTGAAATGTTATGTTTTTTATTTTATTATGCATGTATTGTATATTATATTCATGAAATTATTTATTGTTTACGATATATTTTTATAATTGCATATAAATACAGTAAAATAATGCCTTTAATCATGGAAACATGGTTTTAGGTATATGAGTTCTCTATATTTCGAAACACCTTTTGATTTCAAATTTTTCTAGCATGTTTAATGGATAGATTATGAAAATTAAACCATTAATCTCTAAAGTAGATAGAGAGATTATCTTTAATTAATGAAATTGGTTTTAGATTTATGACCTCTCTCAACAATCTTGAAAAACCTTAGACATGCAACCCCCTTGAGAGTGTCATATGTTTTTTTCTGGCAATTGTGTGAATGAAATATTTCTGATAGGAAAATTCTTTGAAATTAATTGAATTATCTATTGAAGATTCAACCAGTCCAAATTAATTTTGCACTTGTTCATTCATTTTAAACACATGAAGTGTGAGCCTGTAGCAACTGCATGAATAAATGTACTCCATGACATGAAGTCTCTATTTTCTTGAAGAAATATTATATTAGTTTTAAGCTTAGCATTAAATAATTTCTAGAAGAAACACTAGTTCTGAAAGTTATTTTAGTTAATTGAAAAGAACACATTTACTTCCCAACATGGCATTGTGATTTTACAATAGAAGTAAATTCATAAGAAGTATGCCATCTATTTGAGTTCACATATAACATGAAGAATATGTGTTCTTGAAGAAGTGTCTCCCGCATAGGCACATTTGCAATTCAAGAAGAATTTGCATAACAAAAATATAGAAAACAATTATGCAAGTAGAAGATGCATAATCACATAAGTGGAAGGAAAACAAGAAACATTCTAGAACTAATTTTGGGCTTAGGGGAGATGCATGGAGAGGAATAAGTTTCATACTCAACCCTAATTACCTAAATAAGTTGTGTTATTAATTATATTCATGAAGAATATGGTTATGTTCGTGAAGAACAAGCGCTTGTCTTCTACTTTAGACCGGAAGTTTAGCGTTACTTTAAGAATTTTTTCCAAAATAGAAGGGCAAAATTAAACAATTTGTTTCTCTTACCTCTGTATAGGTTTTCTCACCTTATCTTGCCCACTTGCTTGAAGCAATTTTTACTTGTAGTAAACTCTTTAATCTCATAGAGCAAATAAAGAATTATATGCTGAATATTGTAAATATCTGACTCAAATTGCATATTGGATCATGGTTCTACAATGGACGTTTTCCTGTTTGAGAGCAGAACCGTGGACTCGACCAATAGTTTAATGGGTTATATTTTGACCTGACAGCATATGGATATATGTGGTACATTTTAAATTTGATATTTATTTGGGAGTTTTTGGTAGAATTCAAATTTGAATTAAATTTAAACTTCAATTCTATAGGTTTAGGATGGGTGTAGTGTTTGGGTCTCACATCAAAATGCAACACAAACATGTGAGTTTTTCTGCAAAGTTTAGATTTGAAAATGGTTCTAATTAAAATAGCTAATTAAAAAAATTGGATGTATTTTTCTTGAAATTTAAAAAGGTCCAACATGTTTGTGAACTTTGAAATGGTCCAAAAATTGGGGTGTAACTTTTTTCCTAGAATACAGTTAGAAAGAGTAGTGGTTAGATATACTTTTTGACAAACACATCCCTCCATGCCATACAGGGGCAATTCCTAATGGATTGGGTATGGACAACCCACAAGTTTTCAATCTGTTTCTTGTCATTTTAAGTTTCATACAACTAATAAGGTCCGCTGAAAATCTGCCCAACAACAACAACAACAACATAGCCTTTTGTCCCAAGTAAGTTTTGGGGTAGGCTAGAGATTAAACCTAAAAGGAACAAGGATTTAAAAAAGGAAACACACAAGATAGCAGGTAGAGTTAAGGAGCACAAGATAGCAGGAAGGGTTGAGGGTAAACAGAGAAAAAGGAATATGAGTCATGGTTCGGGCATGTTGATTGCTAGTCTCCAAGTACTCCTATCCATAGCTAACTCTTTGGGGATGTTCCACTCTTGAAGGTCTCTCTTAACAGCCTCGTCCCAAGTCAATTTAGGTCGACCTCTACCTCTCTTTACATTATCGACCCGTTCTAGAACCCCACTACGCACCGGTAGCTCAGGAGGTCTCCTTTGGACATGACCAAACCATCTTAACCGATGTTGAATCAATTTTCCTCAATCGGTGCCACTCCGACCCTATCTCGAATATCTTCATTCCGGACTTTATCCCTTCTTGTGTACCCGCAAAGCCAACGCAACATACGCATCTTTGCTACGCTCAGTTGCAGGACATGTTGCCTTTTTGTAGGCCAACATTCGGCGTTGTACAACATCGTCGAGCGAATCGCCGTCCTATAGAACTTACCTTTCAGCTTTTGAGGCACCCTCTTGTCACAGAGGATGCCAGAAGCTTGGCGCCATTTCAACCATCCAGCTGAAATCCTATGCCTAATATCTTCGTCAATGTCGCCATCCTTCTGTAGCATCGATCCTAGCTACCACTTGCCCATTGAGGCTAACATCTCCATCCTCCTGTCCAGTCGCGCTGAAATCGCACCTCATGTACTCGGTCTTGGTCCTACTAAGTCTGAAACCTTTCGACTCTAACGAGTCCTTCCATAGCTCAAGCTTCCCATTAACTCCTACCCTAGTCTTGTCAACTAGCACTACATCATCAGCAAAGAGCATACACCTTGGGATATCACCTTGTATGTCCCTTGTGACTTCATCTATTACCAAAGCAAATATGTAAGGGCTCAATGCTGACTCCTGATGTAGTCCTATTTTAATTGGAAAGTCACTAGTGTCACCATGACATGTTCGGACAACCATCCTCACATCCTCGTACATATCCTTGATGAGGGTAATGTAATTAGTTGGGACCTTGTGCTTTTCCAAGGCCCACCACAAGACATTCCTTGGTACTTTGTCATACGCCTTCTCAAGGTCAATAAAGACCATATGCAAGTCCTTCTTCTACTCCCTATATCTCTCCATTAATTGTCGTATTAAGAAAATCGCCTCCATGGTCGACCTTCCAAGCATGAACCCAAACTGGTTTTGGGTCAAACTTGTCACTCTTCTGAGGTGGTGCTCGATAACCCTCTCCCAAAGCTTCATCGTATGGCTCATCAGCTTAATCCCCCAGAGTTAGTGCAACTTTGAACATCTCCCTTGTTCTTGAAGATCGGTACTAATATACTTCTCCTCTATTCATCAGGCATCTTATTTGACCGAAAATAAGGTTAAAAAGCTTAGCTAACCATACTATCGCTCTAGCACCCAAACATCTCCACACCTCAATGGGAATACCATCCGGACCCATCGCTTTACCTCCCTTCATCCTCTTCAATGCCTCATCAATCTCTGCCTCCTGAATTCTCCTCACAAAACGTCTGTTGATATCATCAAATGAGTTGCCTAATTCCAAGGTAGGACCCTCATTCTACCCATTAAACAACCTGTCGAAGTACTCTCACCATCTATTCTTGATCTCATCATCCTTCACCAGAAGACGATCTGTCCCATCCTTGATGCATTTGATTTGGTTGATGTCCCTTGTCTTCCTCTCGCATATCCAAGCCAATCGATAAATGTGCTTCTCCCCTTCCTTCGTGCCTAGCCGCTGATAAAGGTCATCATACGCCTGACCCTTAGCAACACTCACAGCTCGCTTTGCAGCTCTCTTTGCTACTTTGTAGCTCTCGATGTTGGCTGCACTGCTGTCAAGGTGGAGGCGCTTGAAACACTCCTGCTTCACCTTAATAGCCCTTTGCACCTCATCACTCCACCACTAGGTGTCTTTCGCTTCCTGCTTGCCTCCTCTACTCACGCCAAACACTTCTGTAGCCACCTTTCGAACAAATGTTGTCATCTTTAGCCACATGTCGTCTGCATCTTCTCCTCCTTCCCATGGCCCCTCGCCTAGCATCCTATCCTTAAACGTTTGTGCTGCTTCCCCTCTAAGCTTCTACCACTTCATTCTCGCGATCTTGGCCTGTGTGTCCCGATGGACACGTACCCGGAAACGGAAGTCCGCCACCACAAGCTTGTGTTGAGGGACAATACACTCCCCAGGTATCACCTTACAATCTAAGCAAGCACGTCTATCCTCCCTCCTTGCAAGGATAAAGTCGATCTGGCTCGAGTATTGACCACTCTGAAAGGTCACTAGATGGGATTCCCTCTTTCTAAAGAGAGTATTTGCTATCAACAGGTCATAGGCCAACGCGAAGTTCAAAACATCCTCTCCCTCTTGATTCCTACTACCATATCCAAACCCTCCATGCACTCGCTTGAACCCTGCATTCGTCGCGCCCACATGGCCATTGAGGTCTCCTCCTATGAAGAGTTTCTCACTGATAGACACGGTACTAACCATGCTATCCAAATCTTTCCAAAAATGCATATTGGTGCTCTCACTAAGACCTACCTGAGGGGCATAGGCACTGCTCACATTCAGAGCTAAATCCCCAACTACCAGCCTAACAAGGATAATCCGGTCGCCTTGCCTCCTAACATCTACGACTCCATCCTTAAGGCTCTTATCGATCAAGATGCCTACACCATTCCTGCCCGATGTTGTCCCCGTGTACCAAAGCTTAAAGCTAGTATCCTCCACTTCCTTCGCCTTCTGGCCCTTCCATTTAGTCTCCTGGATGCATAGAATATTTACACGCCTCCTAATTGCTGCGTCGACTAGCTCTCGCAACTTACCTGTTAGGGACCCTACGTTCCAACTACCTACAGAAAATTTGCCCAACCAACAATATTTTAGTTGAACAATTTATCATCATCCTCAGCACACAACAGTAGAAAACTTCAGCTAAAAGTGTTGAAATATATGTTAAATCTACTTTGTCAATGCCTTTATGGCTTCGTGGTCTCTCCTGCCTTGACATTTCACATGAACCAGATAGTGAATGCAGCTGCCACGACACATTGAAATTTTCATTCCCTACACATTGGATGACCGGTTTGTGTACTCTTGAACCAGTGCGCCAAAAAGAGATGGTCTCTCGACCAGATTTGTAGGCCGATCAAACTCCTTTACTAATCCTGGAACCACAAAAATTGAAATTTTGTTATACATTGGCAGTAGGATGGAACTGGCCAGCTTGAGCTATAATTGTAAAAGGTGCTAGCAAAATATTGGTAAGAAACCATGGAATTTGCTCTCTGAATGTAGTTTTACTATGAACAAAGGCAAAGGGTTAAACTTTCAGATATCTACCTTCATCGATAACTAGGACTCTGTCACAGTCCATGACTGTAGGTATTCTGTGAGCAATGCTGATGATGGTACAAGATCCAAAGTCTTCCCGGATGATCTTCTGAATTGCAGCAACTGTTTGCGAATCCATAGAAGCAGTGGCCTCATCCATGAATAGTATTCTGCTACGCTTCAGCATCACACGGCCCAGGCATAGTAGCTGCCGTTGTCCGATGCTCCAATTCTCACCATTGCTGACAACTAGGTTAAGGGAAGGCATGCATACCCATATCAATGTGTAGCTACAACAAATGTTCTACAAAATTTCTTCAGGGCAAAAGGATGTTATAATAAAAACACTTTAGCAAGTTATACATTGACTGAACTAATGTTAGACATTTCTAGCAACTACGACTATACACAATTTTGTAGAGAAAACTGGGATCCTTGAGGTACAACTGTATGCAAAGTTGAGATAGGAAAACAATTGTCCACATTAGTTTCAGCACACTGTAAACTACTGAATTTGTGATTGAAATACCTGGAGCATCAAGCTTTTCAGGTTTTGATGTCACAGCAACTTTCAGCCCGCAACGATCCAAAGCCTATGATGGAAACAAGTTTAGGTTCTAATTAAATGATTGCACAAAACAAATATGTGCAAAAATGAGGCTTGATACCTGCCATATTTCATCATCAGAATACTGCTCAAGAGGATCCATATTGCTCCGAATTGTTCCTTCAAAGAGAACAGCTTCTTGAGGGATGATTCCAAACCGAGACCTAAGGTCATGGAGACCTAAAGTGCATATGTCAACACCATCAACGATGATGTTTCCCTCAGAAGGCTCAACTATTCTGAACAGTGTTTGGATCAGTGTCGATTTCCCACTGCCAGTTCTACCTGCAGCTCCAACTTTCTCACCTCCATTTATGCTTATTGTGATGCCCTTCAACACCAGAGGACCATTTGGCGTATATCGGACCTGAAAGGCGACAAGATTTATTATTCAGATCCATGTTTTCCTTTCTGAGCAATAGTACAAACCTCATGTGGGAAATGTTTGTCCTTGCAACATAAGCTTCCAAAAAGAACCATATTGCAGGCACTATATAGACTGATGAATGCATTATTAAATCAAATCTACCTTGAGATCGATCACATCTATGCTACCAGTTGTTGGCCATGCATCATCTAAGCAGCCTTTTATTCTCCATGCTGCCTCGGAGGGGATGTTTATAAATTGTTTTATCCTCTCAACTGACACCATTTTGTTTTCAACGTAACAACTCGTCGATATGGCCATGAACAAGGTGGAGTTTAGTGATAGGCCATATGAAAGGGAGAGACCCACAAGTTCTGCATCATGAGAACAGATGAGAAATGTCAGCAAAAGACACTCCAGCATGAAAATGAAAATAATTAGTACTATTTCAAGTGTCTGGAATTATAGGGAAAAGAATATAAGATCTCTAAACTAAACAAATCCTGCTTGCTACCCTAATTTACACATGCTTAAGTTTACAGGGCCATGTTTGTATTAATTAATTTGGGTTGTTGTTTGGGCAGAAAACTGTTGGCACTTTCCAGGTGAGTTCCTTGAACTCACTCCTCACACACACACACACACACACACACACACACACACACGAGCTTGGGAGGGGATAGAGAGAACAGAGCACACAACACCTGGAGAGTTTGGTGCTGCCAAACTAACTGAGCTGCAGCTGCTCTCCATCTATGTATAGACACAAAAGTCAATGTAGAGTACACAAGTACATGAGATCAGCCACTACTACCACTACTCTACGACTCCACTACTGCTACTGTTGCTGACTGCCACCAAGTACTGCTGACTACAGCATACCTACCATTTCTGACTCTCAGAATACAGCAACAGAACAAAAGAAAGGGGTCTCACAGCCCCATCAGAGATAACAGCAGAAGCTGATCTAATTACCTATCAAATACAAGCATTTATTTAGATGGAAGCTTACTTGGGTTTACGAATCTGCTAGGCAGTGTGACCATCAGTAAAGTTGTGACACAAAGAAAAATGCTTCCGATCAACTCCATCCGAAAGCTGAACCACTGGTTGGCGCCATTGTTGTGGAAGTTCATCATCAGGCTTGAGTTCACCCGATCCAGGTTCTCCTTGAAGAACATGTCCTCCTTTCTGAAGCACCTGATGGTCATGACACCTTGAAGTGTCTCCGATAATTGGTGGATCACTGGAGCATTGGTAATAGATTCGAGGCGAGTCAGCTCCCTTGAAGTTGGCAGGTAATAACTCTGCAAATCAAACCAGGATCAGCAAAGTGCTGATCAGCGCGCTAGTCCTACATGGATAATTGATCCATTCACCATACCACAAACTGAACATACCAGGTTCCAGAAAATTAGAACCAGCAAGGGGACGGTGGCAATAACTGATGGCCATGCCACGAGGCACGTGACAGTGAGCATACTGATCACCATCACGTAGGTTGGTAGGCACATCCATAAGTTGAAAGGAAGAAGAAGATCAAGAGTCTTCTGGTCCGAGGATGCCTAAGGAACATCAGAAATTGGCATTCAGAATGTAGGCTGGATGCAAAACCATAACGTAGTAGGCAGCAAACTGAAGGACGTACCCTGCTGAGGACCCTGCCAGAGGGTGTTGCATCGAAGAAGGACATTGGCGCACGTAGGATGCTGCCGAGGATCTGCTTGAAAAAGCTATTGGCTGTCTGGAGCCCAACAAATGCAATGAAGAATGATCGCGCTAACATGATCACCACCAAGATGGCAGTGATGATAGCGTACACCTGGATTAATAGCAATGGCCGGACTGCTTTCTCGACAGAGATCCCATAGGCCAGCCAGTAGTCACTTGCCACCACCACGCCCTGCCACAACAGAGATAAGACCAACACTAACAGGGGGGACCACCACCCCCACACCTCTGTCATGTACTGGTTGTAGATGCGAAGGCTCACGTGCCCGCTTGCACGCTCCTCATCATTGACCAGCCGCCCCAGTGTCCTTTGGGAGTTGGATTCTGCCACCACAGTGGAGGATCCGGCGTGGGATTCCACCATCTCGACAATGGAAGATTTGGAACAGGGTTCCGCCTTGACATGCTTCCTTTTCTCAGGACCAAGCACAGCAGTCTCCACAAGCTCCATTGAGCTGTCATGAGCATCAACGAGTGCTACAAAATCGGAACCTTGCTGGAGGATCTGGCTGTACCTGCCGGATTGCACAATCATTCCATCCTTCATCACCTGGAAGCAGAATTGCAAGTGGTTTAGAAACAGTTGGACAAGAGTTGGAGAATCTGAATGATGCAGCTACATATATGCTAGCTAGCTTGTTCGTCATTTTGGTATTAACTAATGTAGTATAGTACTTTTTTTAGAGACCCCACGTTAACCATCATGAATCAAGCTACAAAAAAAGTAAATCCTAGAAATTCTAACAAAAAATAGTAATATCTAGTCACCAATTTGCTAGGATCTAAAAATTATTAATGATATTAGCTGTAGGATCTATTCCATTTTCTCAAAACTACTCATGTCTGGCATTATGAAAAAATAATCCAATGTAACCCCCAAAATTGTCTCCAAATTACCCACTCATGCCACTATAAAGATATCTAAACTAATCTTGACCTCGCAATCTATCTTATCGATTCTGTACCATGAGGCCATCATCTCCTGCAATTGGTATAATCTTCCTCTCATTTGTTCTCATGATTAATCTTGTTTCCTATAGATTCCTTTTCACCATGAATACTGAATCCAAGTCCCATCAGCAGCACTCAAATTCATCCACACTCTATTCTCCTGTACTAATATTGAATCAAGTACAGGTCAGAGTGGATGTGTTCTTTCGTTTCAAAAAAAAAGAGTGGATGTGTTCTCAAATTCATCTGCTCTCTGTTCTCCTGTACAGGTCAGAGTGGATGTGTTATGCGGTGTATAGATGTAGCACGGATGGTAGCCGGTGTATTGGCAAGATTCTGGCACAGGAGTAGCAAGATGCAGGATGGAACCAAAGGCGTGCTGCGTGCAGGTCACATCAGAGCAAGGAAGAGGCACTAGCATCCATGGCCGGCTATAAGTGAGAGGAGGTGCACTACCGGAAATCCCTCATTCGCCGTGTGCACAAACATTTGCCGTGTGCTGTTTGTCGGGCACACGGCAAAAAGGCACTTTGCCGTGTGCCATGGGATAAGCACACGGCAAACAAACGGCACACGGCAAAGTAGGCTGTTTACCGTGTGCCCATCCCAGGCACACGGCGAACTCCATCTTTGCCGTGCGCCATGCAAAATGCACACGGCAAAAAAAATTAACCGTCAACCGGCCGTCCGAAAGGAGACGGCCGTTACACTTCGCCGTGTGCCACCGGGAGGCACACGACAAAGTTGGGGTTTTGCCGTGCGCCAGGGCCAGGCACACGGCAAACATACCCCTTTGCCGTGTGCTTAATCATGGCACACGGCAAAGAGGCCCCTTTGTCGTGTGCCCTGCCCAAGCACACGGTAAAAAAATAAAAAAATAGTTGATTTTGACCTCCCAAATTTTTCTAGCTTCCACATACATATCTAGGTAGTCCATGTTCAAATTTGATCAATTTCTAGATCTTTTTGTTATATTTCTCAAATTTATTTCATTCAAATGATTTTTTTGATATTATGCAAATTTGAACTGGAAGTGCATGAAATAATAGACAAAAGTGAGCGGAAAATTGATATTCATGATATTGAGTCACATTTAAGAACATATCCAGTAGTTGGCACGAAAATCTGAAAATCTTGTTCACAAAACATTACCACGACCGTTGGGCGGATTACTTATGAAATTATATAAAATTCAAACGAAGTCTGAAAATCATGAGATTCGTAAATATGTCATGCTATCATACATGGAGGCTCTAGTGAATAGTTGAGTAGGTTTCGCACATTTTGTCACGTACGTTGTGTACAAACCGAAGCTTCCCCGAGGAAGTTTTAGGAATAAGAGCAGGTTGTGACTAGATTTTGAGGCGTAATGACGAACGAATTCGAATTTGACTTTAACACTTTTTGTATATGTAGTACACAACATACATTGGTTCATGTTCAACTTTGGTATTTTTTTCGTATCTATTTGATAATTTTAACGTATTAATTGGAATTCTAACATTTTAATTGAAACAAATTCAAATTTACCTAAAAGTACACGAAATAATGCAAAAACTCTATTCAAATTCGAATATGTACATTTTATGATCTTATTAGGCATTTGAGTGGTTTGTTTTTCTGAAAATTTGAAGTTAATAGTGAATTTGAATTTACATAAAATGATGGCCAGCCCCTTTGCCGTGTGCCTGGGCCCACGGCACACGGCAAATGCTGGGTTTGCCGTGTGCTGCAGATCTGGGCACACGGCAAAGTCTTGGTTTGCCGTGTGCCGTAGATCTGGCACACGGCAACCTCCCTCACACACTTAACTCCCACACCGGCTCGCGGTCTCACTCACACACGCACACACCGGCCGCCCGCGCCCGCCCCATTGCCCCGCCGCACCCGCGCCGCCGCACGCCGTGATCTGGCACACGGCAACCTCCCTCACACACTTAACTCCCACACCGGCTCGCGGTCTCACTCACACACGCACACACCGGCCGCCCGCGCCCGCCCCATTGCCCCGCCGCACCCGCGCCGCCGCACGNGCGCGCGCCCCGGCCTGCTGCCGCCGGCCTGCCACGGCCCGGCCTGCTGCCGCCGGCCTGAGGTAATTTTTTTTATTTAGTTACTATTTTGTTTAGTTAGTTATGTAGTTAGTAATTTTAGTTAGTTATATGTAGTTAGTTAGCAAATTTTAGTAATTTTAGTTTACTAATTTGTTTAGTAATTTTAGTTAGATATGTAGTTAGTTAGCAAAATAATGTAGCTACTTACCAAATTGATTTAGTTAGTTAGCAATTTTAGGTAGATATATAATTTAGTTAGATTTTAAATTCAATTTTAATTGTCATGTTTGTCAATATGTTGATGTAAAACAATTCAACTCTAGGTATGTCTATGAGATATCAAATTTTGGAATGTGGTTGTCGGCCATCGTGCCCTTAGTTTGTTGCAGGTTTTGGAAACCTCCCGATGCAGGGGAGGTGCTGTCAAAATTTTTAATTGATATTTATTTATTTCTTTTTTTCAGGAGAGACGTACTGTTGCACCGTCCTTCGACTCGTCACTTTGCAGCACAGCAAGGTGAGACATTAAAAAACCTACCTTTCTTTTCGTATCATGTTCGTGTATCACGTAACCTAGGCGTCTCCCGTTCGAAAGAGATACGGTTGGAAATATGCAGATCTTTTGCAGTCCGCAGCACATCAAGATGCTGAGTGCTCCCAGTTCATGGGATGGGCTATGGCGCACAAGGGCAAGGCGTCCGAGGTCACCTACAACCCGGACGACCCGCCCTCGGCGTACTCCAATCCCTCCATCCACACCCGCATCACCGAGTACACAGAGGCGGGACGACAGGTCCATGGGCCAGAGTGGGATCCGAGCGCCCATGACCTGGATGGAGAGCTCGTCATGAGGGTGGGAGGAGGCAAGAAACATGGCCGGTACTACATGGGCGACGGTATTCTAGACACGGCCAGCACTCCCACTCTCCCCCAGGTTCGAGCCAGGAGCACCAGCAGTAGCCCGGCCATACGCCCACGCCTGACACAGTCACAGCTCCAAGTGCAAGAACTTCAGGTTATTTATGTCTTATTCATTGTTCATTCATTTCCTATATATGTTTGATTTGAATTGTGACATTGTGATGAAAAATTGTAGGCCCAGCTAGAGGCGCAAGCGCAAGCACACCAGGCGGCAATAGCGGCGGCGATAGCCGAAGAGAGGCGGATACGGGAGGAGGAACAGGCCAGGCAGCACGCCGAGAACCAGCAGCAGCTGAGCGCGATGTACAACTACATTCGAGCTCTTTCTGTTCAGATTGGTCAGCCCCTGCCCCTACCGCAGATGGTCTTCCCGGCGGCTCCGGCTCCAGAAACTCCTGCGGTGAGTGACTTGAATTTCTTGTATATTCGTTTCAATTATTAGAGACTTAGAGAATATATAAACTTACTCACTTAGAGACTTAGATTAAATTTTGAGACTTGAATTCCTTGTACATTCAATCTATTCTCAATATTGCAGAACCAATCCGCGGCATCGAATACGCCGGACTTGTCGCCAGGCATCTCACCGACGTTACAGCCGCAGCAGTTGTTCCCGCCGGATAACCCCCTGCCGTACCCGCCACCGTACCCCCCGCACCGTGAATTTGAACTTTGGAATAATGAACTTGTGACATACTTTGGATTTCCGAACTTGTCAAACGTATAATGCATTTGTGAATGTTTATATTATGTGCCTGTGATGCTATATCAATTGCCTGTGATGCTATATCAATTGCCTGTGATGCTGCTTGTCATGAAATATATGTCTGTGATGTTTGTTTGAGAGGGGACCTTTTTACGTGAAAAAATAGCAAAAAAATGGTGAATTTGGTCACTTCGCCGTGTGTAGCACACGGCAAAGAAGGCCTTTGCCGTGTGCTTTTGCCATGGCACACGGCGAAGGGACCAAACCTGATGGTTCTGGACGAAGCATTGCCGTGTGCCAGACTTCGCCGTGTGCTTTTTCAATATTTTGCCGTGTGCCGCTCGAAATGCACACGGCAAAGTCTGAAAGTTTGCCGTGTGCCTTTGCCTTGGCACACGGCGAAGTTTGAAACTTTGCCGTGTGCCTTTGCCCAGGCACACGGCAAACCATGAAACTTTGCCGTGTGCCTTCCCTGGGCACACGGCGAACTCTGTGGGCCCACGGCCACCGTCGCCGTCTCCTGTCGCCGTCCCCGCCGTCTCGCCGTCTTTTTTGCCGTGTGCCCTGTCTGACACACGGCAAACGTATTGCCGTGTGCCCGACAAAGGGCCCACGGCGAAGTTGGCTTCGCCGTCGTGGCTGGCCGCCGTCGGGGCTTCGCCGTGGGCCACACACGGCAAACTATTTGCCGTGTGGTTTTAGGCCTTCGCCGTGTGCCTGAGACACACGGCGAACTGGCCATTTCCCGTAGTGGTGGTTCATAAAGGGTATAGCCACACACTAGATGTAACTCATGTTGGCTCAAGGCAGAGCTGTGCTATACCTGCTGCTCTGCATCAACAAATTTTATGACACTGCTGCCGCTGATCTGGTGTTGTTCATGTGCAGGCAATAGAAGGAAAGCAGGACAAAGTGGAAAAGGCGAAAAGGCAGAAGCATGACAAATCAGGAGCTTGCACTATCAACGAGAATACCAATCTCCCTCTCAATCGGCTTAATGAATTGTTAACTGATTAATGCATAGTCATGACAACGTTAACCCATTCCAGCCTCTGTAATGATTTAAGCACTTAATAAGTTTTATTTCACATGCATGCAGTGCAGGTAAGCTTAACATGAATAGTTAAGCCTTTTCCACTACATAAGAACATACAGCAACCTGAGTTCCATCAAAGGAAGCATAGATCACGATCTACATGCAGATGAGTAGGTAAGCTTGAGTAACACCATAATATGAATTGGCTTTAGTTTTGAATAGTATTGTCAGTTAACACTATTGGGAAAAGATACAGTTGGTAGAAACTGCAGACATGAGGTATTTGATGATTTTATATTCTTGAATTTTACAATTTCAATTTTCTTGGTTCAGACGAGACTTAAGAACTTGTACATGATCTGTACGTTATCAATGCCCATGGAAAATTGTGGAGATGACAGAGCAGTCACACTCGCCGATATAATCGCCAGGCAATTTGATCCTAAAGGTTATTACTTCCACCGTTCCAAAATGTAGGTCGTTTTGACTTTTCTAGATTTATATTTTTTTTCTATGTATCTAGACATAATATATAACTAGATCCATATCAAATGCTATGAACCAAGAAAAACCAAACCGACCTACATTTTGCAACGATGGTATCCTATCTTTAGATTCGATAATATTTTTGATCGCATAGGAAAGTATTCTGAGTTTAAGCATTTTATTGGTTAGATCACTAGAAAGTGTTTTCTTTTCCTTAGATTAACCATGTAAGATGACGAACATGTACATATGTAATACATAATTATTATTTGAATATTTTGTGTCCATAAATGATTTAATATGTATCACTAAATGTTAAATTCATACTTCCATCCAGGTGCACATCTAAATCAATCAATCACCATGAATTTGTTAACAATCTGAAACCTCAAGTAAATAATAATTATATTGAGCAATATTGAAGTAATTGACTCTTTAATGTTGGAAAAATAGGACTCAAAACCATATCATGAACAATGATGACTATTTTGAAGGAAATCTATTACAAGAAAGACTACTAAATCAAAACCTCTATCAAATATGGGAATGTATTATGACATTCATTACTACGTTCATGACTATTGGCGTTCCAATCTAAGAATCAGATCAATACGCGGTAACAAAATCATCGACAAAGCAGCCTTTGCCGAGTGCAAAAAATCACTCAGCAAACAATATTTCTAGAAAACCAGTTTTTAAAAATAGCAAAGAAATTATTTGATTCAGGGAGGACCCAACCGGCCAGCCACCCCGTCCATATCCGTCGAAGTCGCAAGTCACGGCATTTTTTGCACAAAAATCACGTGTTAATCACTCGGCGGGATCGAACTCGCGACCTCACCCTCGTGCGGAACTTTCCTTACCACTGCACTACACACTCATATGCATCCCATCTCAATACTACTTCCTCTTATTCAATACTCAACCGTATTAAAATGATTACTTGAGATCCTAAATGAATTCAACTGAAAAAAGTTCAAAACTTCAAAGTTGCATAATTTTTTGAGATTTACAACTTTAATGCTGTAAGTTTCTTCATTCGAGGTCATTTGCAAAATTTGAATTTTAAATTTAAAAAATTCAAACACATGTTTGGATCCTAAATGAATTCAAATGAAAAGTTTGAAACTACAAAGTTTAATTACTTTTCAAGATCTACAACTTTGATGTTGTAAGTTTCTTCATTCGATTGTTTGAAAAACTCAAAAAGTTCAATTTTAATTTCTACAAAGGCCTATTTGCCGAGTGCCAAAAAACACTCGGAACTGAGAGGCTTTGCCGAGTGCAAAATGCAAATAATAGCAATTAAAAATTAAGCATTATCAAACAGACCCGAGAAATTACCAAAATTTCACATGAAGCAATCTATGTAAGCAGCCTATACAAAAAGATTTGAAGTCGAACCCCAATTCGACCATCACTTTGACTCCAATTCCTATCGGATCCTTCTCAACTCTATGATTCTTCTTCGGAGATGCTTCGATTTGTAAGTAACATACGTGACAAAGTGTGCAAAACCTTCTCAATTTTTTTCCACAAACCTCCGCGTATGATATCATGAGATCTTGCCAAATCTCATGATTTTCAAACTTCGTTTACTTTTTTTAGAATTTAAAAACAATTCGGGTAATAGAGGCTTTACCGAGTGCAATGAAAAAACACTCGGCAAATAGAGGCTTTGCCGAGTGCAAAAATAAAACACTCGGCAAAGCCTCTATTTGTTGAGTGCTATAAATCTTTGCCGAGTGTTTTCGTGGCAGCACTAGGCAAAGGAGTAGTTTGCCGAGTGCCCGATGGAATACACTCGGCAAACAACAGATTTCCGATAGTGTAATTACTTTATGTCTCAAAAAAATAGTTTTTAGTTATTATATGATGAGTAATAACTTTGTACAGTATATAGAAAGCGGTTTAGAGTATTAAATTGGGAATCTGATAAAAACACATTTAACTAGTTCAATTGATGTCAGTGAATGTGCAGTTCACTTACATATATGATGTCGGCACAGTGCAAGAATTCAACTTGGTGAGTCACCATCACTATGGTCTTGTCCTTGAGAGTGCCTCTCACACATTCCTGACGAAACATAAGCAACAGAATGTTTATAGATGAATGCAAGAATTAAATAGATATTTCCAGTTCTGGTTTTATGGTACCTTGAAGATCTCGGCACCGGTGTGTGCATCAACTGCGCTAAAGATATCATCAAGAAGGTAGACATCACAGTCCTGGTAGACCGCACGGGCAAGTTGGATTCGTTGCTTTTGCCCACCACTGAGGTTGATCCCACGCTCGCCGATCTCTGTCTTGTCACCTAACTCCATCATCTTCAGGTCCTTGTCCAGGCAGCACACCCTGATGACCTCCTTGTACCTCTCCTTGTTCATAGGGAGGCCAAACAAGATGTTGTCCATGATTGTGCCGCTCTGAATCCATGCCGTCTGCGCCACATAGGCAGTTGTACCACGAACCGTTACCTGCAACCAGTTTCAGTAGGGACGAGTTTCAGAAACAATCCAATTCAAGTGATCCCTTTTCCTTGAAACTCATAGTTGCTTTGATAAACATTGCACGAGGTGCTCAAATGGCTAGATAGAGAGTGAGTGTTGTGTGCATTACCATCCCAGAAACCTTGCGCATCTCACCGAGGATGCACCCAAGAAGTGACGACTTGCCCGAGCCAACCACGCCGACGACCATTGCCAAGGCGCCGATGTGTATCCTAAGATTGACTGCGCGCAGCATCTCATGCCCTGCATCCACCACGTCGTCATCCCATGTGAACGAGGCAGTGTCCACCTGCACGGCCATCCTAGGCCTATCATTCATGGTTGGGACAGTAGCGGCCGCCGGTTCCCTCACCACCATCCCATGATCCAGCTCCTCGCTGGTCATGTACCTAATATTACAGATAAAAAGTAATTGTCAATTCAATGTACGAATTTCTTCTTATTACCAAGAGTGTTAAGACAAGTAAATATGGAGGAGACGCCATATATATGGGCGAGACTTACGAATCCAGGCGCCGGAGTGAGACGAGGGCCTGGGACACCTGGTTGGTCAGCCGAGGAAAGTAGTGCATCGGCTCCAGGAGAATGGAGACTAAGGACGTTGCAGTGAACACAAGCCCCGCGTCAAGGTGCACGCCGCAGAGGACACAGGTGGTGAAGAGCAGCATGGAGATGAGCATCGGGGCGCACCAGATCGCGACGATGTTCCCGCAAACATAGTAGGTGAAGCGGCTGATGTAGCCGAACTCGAGGCGGCGGAATTGGTGGATGCGCTCTTGGAAGTGATCCTCCCACGCCTGGAGTTTGATCACACGCATGGAGCTGAGCACCTCCGCCGTCGCCTTCAACCGTTGATCGCCCTCCGTCATCAGCAAGTGCTGGTACCGGTTCTTGCTTCGTGCGCCAATGACAACGAATGCCACGATGCCGATGACGCCTGCCAGCGCCGACGCCGTGGCTTCCATGCCGAGGTACTTGTAGAGAAGAACAGTGGAGACGATGACCTGGAGTGGCATGACCCAGAGGTAGTGCAACAGGGGCATCATTTCGGCGAGCTGCTGCGTGTCCACGGCCATGTAGTTGACGACCAAGTCCGGGTGCGTGCTTCTTCCTCGCGGAGCACGACAGCCGGATGCCCTTGCGGTAGAGTGCGGTGATGAGCGCCCCACGCATCTTCATTCCAAGCCTAGCGCAGTGGAAGGTGTAATGGTTGCTGAAGAAGGCCCCCGCCACCATGGACACGAGTAGCGCTAGCACTAGGCGCAGGCCCTCCCACGGACCATCCGACGATGTGGACGTGAGCTTGACGAAGTTCTGTATCAACAGCGGCCCCGCGAAGACGGCGACGGCGCGTAGCAGCGCCAGCAACGCGTTGAGGAGGAGAAGAGGCCAGAAGGCCCGGAGCAGGGCGCTCTGGACGCGATTCTTGCCGCCGCCGCTGCTCGCCGAGGCCCATTGATCCAGGAACTGCTGATGCGTGGCCTCCGGGCCGTCCCACGGTGCTAGCGCCGGCACGTCGGAGACCTGCAGCGCCGCCGCGCGGTGGCCGCGCCGCACGAGCGGATTCATCCACCACCATGTCAGCCGCGACGCCCACGACGCCGCCGCGTACGGCGCTTCCTTCGACTCCATCTCGAATGAATCTCGATCAAGATCGATCGAGCGCCCCTCCCGCATCTACGCTGCTTCTATACAATTAATGCGTCTATAGAAGCAGGGTCTTTACATTGTGAACCTAAATCTATATAGAAGCAGGTCCCTTCTATAGAATCGGCTCCTATCCAATTAAATAACTATTGTTCTCTGTTCAAGCTATGTAAACCGCGTGAATGAACTACCGGACAGAAGTTAAAAGGAGATTTTTTTATTCCCACTAGACGCGGCCCCTGGTCCTCTCCATTGCAGCTACGGTGATAGATGATGTCTTGTCACTTGTGGGTCCCACCTAAGACTTAAGGACGTTCCTATACATTGCTGACGCCCTTAGCTTGCTGGAGATTCGATAGAGAATCGTATCGTATCTCCTCCATTAATTAGCCTGGCTGCCCGTTCGATCTCCTTCCCTGCTCTGCAGCTCGAGGAGCTGTAAATGAGCAGCAGCACAGTTGGGGAAGCGCGTTGCTCTACCATCTGTAGGCCCGAAATTAGGGCTACATGTACAGAGAATTGCTGGCGCTGCTCCTCAAAATCTGGCATTGCATAATTGCGTTTGCGCGGATCCAGAAGGTGCACATGCACATCTTTCGCCTGCCACAATACAGCATTTCGATGGATCCAGAATTGCTGGCGAGACGGTCCATGGAAACTTCACTCCAAATCTATACTATAAAGAGAATAACATTTGAAAACAATTCTCACCTAAAACCTACCCAGCCTTACCCCTCACAACTTCCTTAGATGGGCCCATAAGACAGACCAAAAAATTTGACGAAAGAGGAGGGGAGAGGGAATTTTTGATAGTTGCAAAATAGCTGTGGCCAAAAGTTTAAATTTTTTGTCACCAAGCTCTGATTTACCCGCTCGTGTACCCATCATTCGAAATTCTAATCCCGCCCCAATTTCTGGTTATTTGGTTTCCTTATTGCCGTCGCTTCCTCGATTCTCCTTTCCATCCTCCTCACCTCCCCGATCCACCCACCAGATCTCCAGCGGCGGCTTGCCCACAGCCCATGCGACCTCTTCTTAATCAGGTGCCTGCGACGGGAGCTGGCAGGTGGTCTGCTTCTGCTCCTCGCCGTGCGGGGGCGGCGGCGGTTGCACCAGATTCCATCTGCTCAGGCGGCGCGGCGCCACAGGCGGCCATGTGGGCGAACGCTGCCGCCGCCGGCGACGGCATCGCCTGCCCGGGCACGCCGAACATCGGCCCCGACGTCATTGCCATCGGCAGGCACGAGAAATGCGCGCCGACGGCGCAAGCCATGTCGAAGGCCGCCTGAAGGTACGATCTGTCTGGTATCTCACGGCGGCGCAGCAGTAGGTTCTCCATGCGCCACCATGGGTGGATAAAACAATCTGGAAAGCCTTAGCAGGTGTCTGATGTTGGCGCTGGCTGGTGGCACAAGAGGGAGGTGGGGAGACTAGCTTACAACACAGGAGGAGTCTGTGCGGTATGGAGGCTCCATGGCCGGCGCCAGTGACTGACTGTGAGCGCAGGCTGCTGGCGTGGATGCTGTGGTGTCTGCTGCTTTGCTTGCCTGTGTTGGTTCCGGCCATATGTGTCTCGCCTTTGAGCTGTTTGGTGGAATGCCCGTAAGAAGATAAGAAGCAATGTTTACTGAGCAAATTGTTTTACTGGACATGGGAACTGCCGAACAGGTGGTTTCTTTTGCTTAATATAAAGGATAAAAACATTTCTTTTGAATGCATACAATAGAACCTATTTCTGTTCCTCTATTTTCTGATCCAAGATAAAGTTAGAAATTGATAGTCCTTATTAAACAGTTGTGATGTTAGGCAAAGTACCATTTTCACTCTATTTTCTTGTTTTTGTGGCGGCTGCAAAAGAGGGTTATTTTCAATAGCAAGATATAGGTGACCACTCCAATTGTAAGGTAAATTCAATTTCTTCTTAGCTAGCAGTACTGTCATGCATGTTGGTTAATTTTTTTGCGATTATTAAAGGGACATGAATGCCCTTACTCCTTACGGTGAATGAATAACCTCATAATTACTATGCAATGGTCAGCATGTGCTTTTATGCCCGGATTGTAGAATAATCTTAGATGGAATAGCCAAATTTTAGTTGAGGAAAGCAAACTGAAGAGGTAGGATTAAGTTTTTTATCTAACGTCAATACAAACTCCTTGTTGATCACCTATCCTCTTTATTGATTTGTGCTGCGAATCCTCTAATTTGTATGGATATTAATCTGTGTCTGTTAGTCCATTGCATAATACTAGGATACATCGGTAAACAGAAGCATTTTAGTTGTTTATTGGGTAAACAAAGGCTTCTTATAATTGTTTAATCTGAGTACCATGCTATGCTTTGTTTCTCTATTTCAATTTTTGTTTGCTCTGAGCACTACAACAGCAACGCTGGGAGGAATGAGGTCCTTCTTGGATGCCATGTCAACTGTCACCAATGAGGCACTGATGCCGGTCCTTGTTGTCCATATGGAAGGCCTGGTGAGAATTGCTCCAAGCCCCTCTCCGATTCGTTGTTTGCTCATTCGATTTGGTAGTTAGATCATTGAGATTCAAGAGGCAGGGCATGCTCGGGGAATGGATCTGTTTGTGTTGAGGAATCACTGTTTTCTTTAGTGTTACAGTTTGCTACAGATATTTTTTGTTTGCACATATAAAAAAGGTGAACTGGCATAACACTATATTGGATATGTTTATTGTGATAGATCACATTAATCTAATGGGCTGTATTATCTGGGTGCCTAGAATTGTTCTTGGCAAGGATTGAACCAAAAATATTGATCCAATGAAAAATAAGTGTGTCAAGGATGGGCAGTTGGCACAGAATCAATCTCAACTAATTTATATGCGAGTTACATCAGTTATAATATCATAGATAGACTTTTGCTGCCTCGGTGCATTAGAAATTTTTCCTTAGTGGCAGGATTTTTTCTTTCTAATCTTAATTTCATAGACAGTGTAATTTGTACTCAGAATCATGCTCTTTTGCATAGGACGTACTGAAGATCATTAAGCACTGAGGAGTTTGTGCCTGCTCTGGTTAAAGGTCAGCTGCTTGGTTTGGATGCTGGCAATGTTTTTGAAGTCACCAACGGTTTCCCCTTCTCTGTGAGTCCTTTAACATTCTTAGTAGATGCATGTGTACTCTTCATCTTCTATGACATTTCTCCTAGGTTAGTTGTGGTTTATTTTCATTGGATAATGACTTTGTTACTATTTTTACTGCAGATCAGAGAAGAGGATGAAGAAGAAAATGCTGATGGTGATTGACAGCCACAGTCGGGGTTGCTAATGATCAAGATTTAATTGTGTTTTAGATGTGGTTCACTGTTCAGTTTTTTTGGTCCCCTCACAGGGTGGCCCACCTAGAAGAAAAAAACGACGACGAAGGGGTGGGGGGAGACGAAAAAACGATCGAAGGAAAATGGTTCTGCCCTTTTCGCCGATCTTTTTTCACCACGGCAGAAAAGGATGGCTTGCAGAAAAGATTTATTTTGGCTTTATCTTGAAATTTGGTGCATTCAGATTATTTTTTGATGAAAGTGCATTCAGATTATTGTCTTGAAAAATCCAAGAATTCTGAAATTTCTTATATCTTTCAGTGCTCCTGCTGCTTTGGTCGTCTCCATTGAGCCGGCTTGGTCCTAGACTGATGGAGCATTGAGCTTGCGCATGCCGGTACAGATTATGCTCATGCCAAAGACCATATTCCTCTTAGTGGAAATTTCACAATTGTCCTGGATATTTTAGAGAAATGTCCATGTTTGATTTTTTTTCAGGTATGAACACACTGAATCTTTCTCCATTCACTTATATAATGTTGCTGATTAGTGTGTTCCATGATTTAGAGGAACATCGTCAACTCTTCGCACACACCACTGCCCGCACGCTTGCCGCCGCATACAGTTGTGAGGTGAGCGTCTTCGCGGGTACCATGCTATTCTTCGCCTCCTCAGGTTGTTTCTTGCATTGTGTTTATATGGTGATGTTGTAATGTGAATATTCTTTCACAAGAAAGCCTGACATGTTTCAGCATTCCATTTCTGCAGATTAAATGTTCATTCTACTTGATCCTCTTATAGCCATTAGGTATGAGTATGACTGATAAAGTTTTTTTGCACGTTTGCATTTTAAATGGTATTCTAATCCTGTTTGGCCTTGCTAAGTGAGGAGTCAATTTGTCTGGTTCAATCTTCCTGTTTTCTGCCACACTTACTGTACAGGAAAAAATGATTATGCACCTACTGTTAATTTGCACTAAGTTTGGATTTGGAAATAGATCTTGCATAATTCTTTAAATAGGAGTAAGTGTTAGCCATTCATTCAGGACCCTTTATAAAATTGGCTCATATATATGCATGGGGGATGCTTCCTGGTTTGTAATATAATACTAATTTTATCTACTACTTCCTTGCCAGTATATACTGTTAAATGTTTTTCTTCATAGGCTTAAAACAGATATGTCACACTCTAGGTTATGTTGAAATGGAAATAATGTGCATCCATCATCCACTCTTAAATACCTTTCTTCCTCTCTTCTACTAAAAAGGTAATCAATTTAACTTACTCCTATATTGCTCCCTCAGTAATTTTTACCATTGTCAAAATTTTCCTCATAACTTCTCTAATATTATTGTTACAGCTTGAATATTTAAACTATCTGGACAATTGCATTCTCTATTATCGAGTTAATAGAATGTTTAGACAACATAATTTGTGTGGTTTAGTTTGTGAAAAATGCATTTTTTTGGTTAACATCGTGGTCTCTTAAAGATGCAGAGAAAAATAAGAGGCATATGGTCTCGATGGCTCACAAATTTTTGAAGACTGCTATGACATATATTGTTTCTTCATATAAGGATCTTTTCATCAGTTTGTATTTCTGGATGAGGATATTCATTGTGAATAAGATTCACTCTATATCAGGTAAACATTAGTTTTGAGTTCATTGGAAGACCTGGCCCAACTATACACTTGGAAGTGCCATTTCTATTCTGGATGAGTCATCTCATCTACATAAATGTTCATTAGTTTGTGATGTGCAGGAACATGTGATCTGACCCTTTTGCAGTTTTGCTCTATGGTGTGGACCGTGGAAACAACATGACTCCTACACCAATTGCAATGTCGGCGGCATGCTTGTTTTTTTATCCTTTTCTAGAATCACAGTCCATATAGATTTTTAGCATTCAACTTACTGGAAGGACTAGAAGGCATATTCGGTAATCACTGAAATTCAAGATCATGCAACATCACATGCGTGTGGTGCCCATTCTTCGAAGGATCATGATCAGTCAGTCCACTTTTAACACCTACGACTTGTATTATTCTGGTGGTTGTAGCGTGCCAGCTATTTATAATTAAAGTGATTGTTGAGAAATTGATTGCATGCCAGCTACGTAAAGAGATTGGGAAATAGTTTGATAGTAGAACCCGTGATATGGGAGAACCACAATGTAGAGATGAGAGGAACTTTTTATGTCATGATTATTTGTTTGAGGGCTGGAATATTGGATATAAATGGATGATATACTCTTATGAATTGTAGCATTATATAATCAAGCTTGTGACCTGTTTTCTCTCATCTGGGGAAAATAAAATATAATTTTTTAGAGTAGATATTGCTATGTGAAAAAATCTTGATTTATTTTAAACGCATATGTAGGCACGATAATTTCAATCTCTAATGCTAGATTACTAAATATAAAATTCTTGTATATTATTTTTTTTGAAAATAGAGGCATATCATCTTCACTGGGGCGGCGATGTGGAGCGCGGATAGGCAATCGAAGAGCATGCTACGGACTAGCAGCGATGGGCGGGAGCGGAGGGCGGCGACCATGCGGTTGAGGCCGAAGAAATCGACCTCTTCACTGGGGCGGCCGCAGCTAGCGCTGTGCCCCATCGCCGTCGGCCGGGGCCTCCGGCGAGCGGGAGGGGGATGGGCAGGCGATGCTCCGATGCTGCCGTCGGTGAGCGGCCGTACGTTCCTACTGCGACGGCGCCAGCGGGAGCGCGGCGGCGGGGAAAGGGGTAGGCTGGCGGCATGGTGGAGAGAGGGAGCTGGAGGGGGAGCGAGGAGGGGCGGGCTCCGGCGCCTCCCGGTGGGGGTCGTCAGCGGCAAGGGATGGGGTGGGGGAGGGAGCGGAGGGGATCGGAGTGGGGAGGGAGCGGAGATAGAGATAGAGAGAGAGAATGGGATCGGGGTGTGGGAGGGGATCAGAGCTGGATAGAGGAACAGAAAAAAGGGAAACGGGAAAAGGGAAAAGGGGGAAAAGAGAAAAAAGGGGGAGAAAGGGGGAAAAAGAGAAGGGGAGAAGAAAAGAAGAAGAGAGGAGATGGTTGAATAAAATATAAGGTAGTTGGTATAGAGCATGAGATTTAGAGTATGACGGGTGCGGAAGAAATTGGTATAGAGGATGGAATCTCGATGACCAGGACAAAATATTTCTTTTAGAACATGGATTTAGAGTACCACAGTGCAGATAGCCTTAGAGCATCTCCAAGAGCTCTTGTATAGTTGATGGGTTAGCGAAAAAAGAGAAATTTCATCAAAACTCAGATCCAACGGACTCTGTATTATGCTCAGCTAGCTATCCTGTTTTCTATTTCCTCCCCCTCGTTGGCCAAAAAAAGAAGACATATCCCGCTAGCCATCTTCCACGGCCCACTCCCCCTCACACCTCTCGCAAGCCACTCCCCCGTGCATATCCCGCTCCCTGTGCCGCCGTCGAGCATCGCCGCCACCCCCACCTTCCGGGGCCGCCCCCCGAGCGCCGCCCCCGCCGTCCCAGGCCACTGCTCGTCCCCTCCGGCGTGGCCTCCCCTCTGCAGCTCCTCCACTTTGGCGCGGCCCGCCGCTGCGGCTCTTCCCCTCCGGCGCGGTGGCCCCCGTGGCTCCTCCCATGTTGGCGCGGCCACTGGTCCTCTCTGCTGGCATGGAATGGGTTCCCCTCACGCCGAGGATGCTTGCCGGCCACTTCTCCCTCGCCAGAACCTCGCTGCCGGCAAGGAATTGGCCGGTCAAACTGCAGCCGACTGATTTTGACCTCAGCGCTGGGAGGCAGAGGAGGAAGAAAAGTCGTGCTCGCTGTTGGATTTTGAGTTGTTGGATTTCATATTTTTTTGTTAGATATTTTATTTTACCATAATAGCTAAATTAGAATTTTAGCTACTCGTAGGTACAGGAGCTCTTCTACCTGCTTTCCCAACTTTATTCATGGCTTCCTCTTGACTCTTGTTGCCGGGGGCTGCTCCCTATCGTGTGCGCTACGGCAGCTCCGGACGCACACCCTCCAGTGCCCCCCACACGCCATCCCGCATTAATGGGCCGCTTCCACAAAACAGCCCAAGATAGTTCGCGCGCAACAATGAACGGAAACAAACCCCGCGCGCGTGTTCCTTCTGTTGTTGGGCTGAATCGAGTTTATGGTCCGATTATTTTTTTCCATTTTCGACTGTTTCTTTTTCTTTTTTTCCTTTTTTCTTTTTTCGTATTTGTGCCCACGTTGTTAGGCCTCCACCCTAGACTGCTATTGACTATTTCTATAGCCGTGCATTTCTTGTTCGAGAAATGTTTGGACGAATGCAACTAGAAAACTAGAAGGACTGGTATATTAACAATTAGAAAACTAGAATGTAATTTGTTCGAATCAATAAATTATTTGTTCTAGAATGATATCAATTTTGTTCATAATGCTTGTTTCTGTAAAAAAACTTGTTCTAGGTGACTGATTTGTTCTCGATGTATAACCAAATTTGTTTCAGGTGTCTATAAAAAATTTGTTCCCAGTCATTGAGTAATATATTGCAGCTATAATGTATTAGTTGCAAACGTTAAATAATTTGTTCCAGCTATAATATAAATTTTCTGAGAGATCAAATTGTTTCACTACAAAACTTGTTCCAACTACCACTATAATTTGTTTCTGATATATGCCAAATTTGATACGAATGGTAAAACATTGTTCCAGTTGACTAAACATTAGTTATAGAAATCTATTTGTTATAGGCGACGTTGATTTGTTCCAGGAATTTGGATAACTGAAAATGAAAAAAATTCTGAAATTGTGGATCACTGTTTGCATTGCACACATTGCAAGTTTTGTATGTCGATTTCAATCCAAAACTTCAAATGCGTTGTCCATAAAGTTAACTACAGCCGGAATCCATTGATTGTTGACAAAATATGGGATGTGAAATTGCCAAAAAGTGCAACAACACAAATAACCAATTATAAAGTTGAATGGAAATATAATACTCCCTCCGTATCACAATTAGAAGATGTTTTGGACAAGATTTTAGTCAAACATTGGGAATATAAATCATGAATAACTTTTAATTCGTTGAGTTTGAAAATGTGAAAACCATATGAATAGATTTGTCTTGAAAAATATTTTTATAAAAGTATAAATATATTATATTTTAATAAATATTTTTTAAAAATAACAAGTCAAAGTTACATTTTGTAGACCGTGTCGTTGTCCTAAACGTCTTCTAATTGTGATATAGAGGGAGTATGTATGTAGTTAGTACGTACAAGTTGTGTAGTACTCTGTTCGACTAAAAAACTTATTCCAGGTGACCGATTTGTTCCACATGTCTATAAAAATTATTCCAAGTGATCTAGTAATTTGTTCCAGTACAAAAGTTGTTCCAAATGACAAGGATTTGTTCTGGATATATAAGTAAATTGGTTGCAAACATTGTGTTAGCACTCAAAAGTGGCATGTCGAAGGGTATGCAAGATAAATGCCAAAATAGCTTATTCAATGCTAACTCATATTATTTTGCAAGATGGTGCATGTATGCAGTATGCAAGGCATGGAGACCGCTTTGGGATATTTTGGGCATGATTTTATCAAAGAGGACAAAGAAGTGCCCAAGACAGCATCAAGATGAGGTCAAATCATGAGTTTGAGCACCAATACGAAGCCCTCGTCGAGATGATCGAAACGGACATATGGATCGCCTAATTCGGAGTTCAGACATGGGAGTTATGGCACTCGGAAGGTCTCCAGTCTGGGCAAAACCGACCAGGCCGGTTTCGGGAACTGGCCTGACCGGTTTTGGCTGCTGTGCAGCGCGAGGAGACCGGCCTGGCCGGATTTAGTGACCGGCCTGACCGGTTTTTAACAGATTAGTTCGAATTAGAATTGTAATTTGGATCTAGGTCGGTTTTTAATATGATTTCGATCTATTACGGGTACAGGCCTCCCCACCCTATAAATATAAAGGGCTAAGGCCAATTGAGAGACGTCCAATCAAACCAATCTACTACTTTTACCTGTTTATCTTCAAACCCTAGCTTTTGTCCAACCTTCATGCTGTTCGTCTACTAATCTCCACGACCAGGGATGGCGTCCTAAGGCTCGCTGGTCGATCTAGGGCACGTCGCCGACGTCCACGCCCTGACGGGGTCCCTCCCGGGCGAGAGCTTCGACGGCCTTTGCTAGTTTGCTCGTAAACTAGTCGTTCTTCGCCACGTAAATGCGTTAGTTATCCCTTTGCTGGTTTGCTCGTAAACCTCGCCGTCCTTCACCACCTAAGCGTGATAGTTATTCCTCGAGACGACCGATTCATGCAAAACCCTAGGAATCCGGCCTGACCGGTTCGCTAAACCGGCCTGACCGATTTGTGCGATCTCGCCGCCCATCGGTCTATTTGCGACCCGCACGCTCGAGTGCTTTCGTGTGTTGGCCAAGTTCGTGAGCCAACACATTGAATAATTTGTTTAAGCTGGTTATATAAATTGTTCCTGGATGTCTAACTTGTTTCACTACAGAACAAGTTCCAACTAGCACTATAAATTGTTTCAGGTATATGTCAAATTTGTTCCACTTTGTAGAAAAAAATTGTTTCAACTACTTTTTGTTTGATTGGTTCTTACTATTTCTTTAGCCACATTTCAACAAATCTCTAGTGTGTTCATACAATCCTTGAACAACGTTTGAACTAAAACTCGAACCACCCTAATCAGTTGGAACGAGTATGAGTATGGCAGGGGTACATGGTCCACACTAATCGGTTGAGACGAGTATGGCAGGAGGAACATGGTCCACCCTAAATAGTTGGGACGAGTATGGCACGGGGAACGTGATACACCCTAGTCAGTTGGGACGAGTATGATAGGGGGAAAATGGTCCACACTAATCGGTTGGGACAGTATGGCACAAGGAACATGGTCCACCCAAATCGATTGGGACGAGTATGGCAAGGTAACTATGATATATACTAAAAGCCAAGTACACGAAATAGAGAAGAATGGAAAAAAAATTGAAGGTGGAACAAATTTTTGCGAAGGATGAACAAAATTATTCAAAGGAGGAACAAAAAACTTTGAAGGAGGAACAATTCTTCATACAGAACATATTACATTTGTAGAGAATATATATACAAAGAAACTTAGGCTAAATACAAACATATGGAAAAAAATGATAACACTCGCAGAACAAAATTCATATACATATGGAACAAACATAGAATCACGAAACAAAAATGCAAACGTATGGAACAAAATATAGCACCCATGAACAAAAACATATACACATGGAACAAATCATAAAGCATGAAACAAATATACATGCACATGAAACAAATCATAGAAATCACGTAACAATCCAAACTACATGGTGGAACAAATCATGTATACTAATAGCCAAACAAATACACAATGGAATATCTCACCAATATTGTGGGATCAATTCAGATAAAACTATGAAACATCGCATGAATGCTATAAGAGTAACAAAAAAGCACGCTATGGAACATCTCATTGATATTGTGTGAGCAATTCAAATTACACCGTAAAATATTTAAGGAATGCTACACAAACCATCCAAACTACATCGCCGAATATCCCACATAATATGGCGCAACTCAAAATAAACCATACAATATCTTATAAATGCAATGTGCTTATAACAATACTATAAAACATTTCATTGATACTATTATAACAATAAACATATAACATAAAATATTTTATAGGGAAGAACGTTTCCAAGATAAAATATCAAGAAATTGAAGAAGAGAAAAAAGAAACAAAACTAAAAGAAAATAAAAAGGAAAAAATAGAAGAAAGAAACAAAAAAAATAGAATAAAATATAAAAAACAAAATATGTAAACAATTTAAATTGCACCGTAAAATACGTAAGGAATGCTATATGAACCATCCAAACTATAGAAAAATAAAAGAGTAAAATACATGGCCTGTCCCTAAACTTGTCTCGAGATGTCATCTAGATCCCCAAACTCTCAAAATGCATTTTCATGTCCCTGAACTTATCTCGTTGTGTCATCTGGGTCCCTAAGCTCTCAAACTGCATTTTCAGACCCCTAAACTCGTCCTGGTGTGTCATCTAGATCCCTAAACTTTGAAAATCCATTTTCAAATCATCCAAATTATCACATGTATTTTGAGAATTTAGGGACCTTGTTGACACCCTAGGACAAGTTAGGGGACTTAAAAATATATTTCAAAAGTTTAGGGACCTAGATGACACAACAGGACAAGTTCTAGGACTTGAAAATGCATTTTGAGAATTTGGGGACCTAGATGACACCCCGAGACAAGTTTAAGAACCGGCCATGTATTTTACTCAAAATAAAATGTAAAAGAGAAAGAAAAAAAATGTACGGCCCATACAACCTGGGCTAGAGGCGAAGAGAATGCGCGCACACGGTGTGGAGGTGCGCGTTGAATAGTCCTAGGCATTCGGTTCGGTTCCTCGGTTCTTTTGAAACTTTGGTTCTCAAGAAATAGGGACCGATCGGTTCTTTTTAGATATTGGAACCGTCGAATTTCGGTTTTGAAGCGCCCCTGCCTAAGCAGAGACTAAATGTGATACAAATTATCAGTCCCAGGAGGCTGATACACATTTATTCAACAGTTGGTACAGAACTCACAGCCCACGAGGAAGCGGGCACCTGATACAAACTAAGACTGCTAAAAGGTAAACTACGGCGGTAAGCCAAAGGATGAACCAGACCGGTTCAACCAAAGGGTCAGAGTTCTGCGGCAGCGAAGCCATCTTGGGCGGGACCAAACTCCACAGGCAAAGCTGGGTGCGGAAGCGACCACCTACTCAGCGTCCTCAACCAAGTCCGGGTCTTCTTCTGGATTTAACAACAACAAGGGTGAGTACAAAAGTACTCAACAAGCCCAATCACACCCACGGAGGGGTTAACACAGAATTATGCATATGTTAAGTCAAGGAGTAAGGCTAAGGTTTAAATTTGCAATAAAGCTAATTTTTCTCATGCAATGGTTTAACAAGGAACAACTTTAGCAAAGCAAGCTCTTTAAAACAAGACAATTAAGTGGGGGGGTTGATCCACAAAGGATCCATCTTTTAAACGCTACCGGATTTCCCATCCGCCGTAGCTTTTGGCACAAAGCCGAACTCTTTCCAAAACACACACTCCAAACCCATCCCAAAACCTTAGCATTGTGACCAAGCCATAACTCGCCCATAACCGTGGGCACGGCTATTCGAATAGATTAGGAAACTCTGCAGAGGTGTACACTTTCACCACAAGTAGGGTACCGCACACGATCACCTTAGTGTCAGTGCGGATCCTATCGAAGTCATTACCCACCATAGCCAAAACTGCCTAGCCATCACGAGAAAAACACCAAGGGGTTTGTGTCACTAAGACGGCAACCATGTCACTAAGACGGCACTTGGTTTTCCCGCTGCACACCTGCCTCCAGATAACCAACAGCACGGCTAGTGGGATTTAGACTAAGCCCTTGCACCATACAAGAGTCGAGTGGTTGTACGAGTAAAGTTGGGTTAGGCAAGATGACACATCACCTCGGTTTAAAACCGGACAAAATGGATATCTCCCAACTTGCTTAACCACAAAGGTACAAGCCTCCAAAAGGTATTTCACAAAGACAATACCCATCCATTTTATCCACACAGTTTTACTCTTTTCAAACCCAAAACCAAAACCAACTCACACATTTATTCTTTGATAAAACCAGTGTATAGTCACGATTGAGTAAGGGTAGCCAATCCTATGCATTCTAAGCCTAAGCATTCTAGAGAGCGTTATCACTTAAACAGAGTAAATCATATTTAGTGATAACTGGGCGATCAAGGAATGTCATATCAATCAAGGAATGGCTAACCAACCGGGTTTTGAACTAAAGCAATGCAATAATCAAAGGCTTAATAGGTTGTGTTTATAAAACATGGGATAAACATGCATCAAAGGATGGGATTGGACTTGCCGTCAACAAAAGCTCCTGGGAGATCCTGCTCGGGGTACGGGTCCTCGGAGTCGGGCTCGCGGTACTCTCCTGCGTAGTCCTGCTCGCGGTACTGCTCCTCCTCGTTCACTCCGTCGTCTAGGGCACGATCAAACAAACAACCAATAAGAAAACACATTCCTTAACCGATGAGTTGGAAACAGGAAAGAACAAAATAAAATAGAAAACGGAATTATATTGGGATGATTTGTGTAAAGCTCGGCCGGAATGGATATAAGATAGGCATGGTGGAGTTTGGTGGAAAACTGGAGAGATTTGGCGCATAAAATGACGAGTTAGGGGAGGTTTAGGGCTTAAACGGGGGTTTTAGGACCTCTTTATAATATTTATAAAGGGCCAGGGACCTAACTGTAAAGATTTTATAGGGTGGAAGGGTATGGTTGTGAATTTGGAAAGTATATGGGGGTTTGGTAAACAGCCAGGGGCTTATTTGGATTTATCTGGAAATGACAGGGGGTTTTCTGGAAGTTTGGCAAAGGGTGGAAGGTTATATATATGAGAACCGAAAGTTTCAGGGGGTTATCCGGAAAATGGCCGCGGCCTTTCTTCCTTTTCTCGCCGGCCGAACAGGGGAGGATTGGGGGCGGCTCGGGCGGCGACGCTCGCCGGCGTTCCCGGCCCTCCGGGCCACGGGGGCGCCCGGCGAGCGGCGCTCGAGCACCAGGGGGCCACGGGGGATCCATCCCCGTGCTCACCTTGGCCGGGGAAGGAGGGAGGTGGCGGCTCCGCGTGAGGGCCGAGGGGAGCGGCGGCGGCGAGGTGGGCGGCGCTGCGCGCGGCTTCTGGGCGGCGGCGCAAGCGGGGGAGGGAGTTGGGGAGGCGCGAGGCTGCTGGCGGTGGAGGTGGTGTGGCGAAGGAGCTCGGGGACGGCCCCTTTTATAGGCGGCCGAGGGAGGGGCGGCGGCCGGCGGGCCGGTGGAGCTCGGCCGCGGAGGAGTTAAGGCGCGGGGCCGGTTAGGCACGGCACAGGAGCGCGAGGACGGCGAGGACGCTCGAGCTCCGATGAGGTAGGCAGGAGGACGGCGACCGGCGCGGTTAGGCACGGCG
>CM014275.1:54770782-54812699 GCA_004135705.1 Alloteropsis semialata | reverse complement strand
CACTTCTGACTCTGGGACAACTGCTAGTTAAGAGTCATGAACTCAAATGACCGAACTAACTCGAAAAAACAACTGAACAGAAAAATAAATACTCACCGTCAGGTTTCATCCTGTTCGGATCATTGACGCCCGTAAATGTCCAGGCATAGCGGTCGTGAGTCATGAGTGGAATAAATCTCCATCTGATGAAGATTTCCGCTACGTGAACCGCCGTCAGACCAGCGTCGCGGAGCTTCAAGATTCGGTCAATGTGCTTTTTCATGTCAGAAGTGAGTCTTGGCACAGCTTTGACCTCGTCCTTGAGATTCGGCATCAAGTACTTCCCTTTTGCCAGTGAGGCTTGGGGAAGGGTGATGTAAAACCAGTGACGTTCATATCCTTTCCAGCTATCTTTGACTGGAAAGGGGATGTAAATCTCCCGATTTCTCAAGGAGAAACTGATGGACCCGATCATCAGTTGGTTTTTATAGTACGAAGGGGTGTAAAAATACCTCCACAGCAGCAGTGAGGGCTTAATTCCTAACCAGGCTTCGCACAAAAAGGCAAAGACGCTAAGCATCGTCAAAGCGCCGGGCTTAAGGTGCACAAGCTCTATTTGGTAATGCTCACAGACGCTGTGGAAGAACTCAGACGGATAAACCCCGAATCCGCAATGAAAGAACTCCAAGAACACCACCATCTCAAGAGTGTCGGGGGTCGGATACATCTGACCTTTGGCTTCACGACGAGGAAAGAGTTCGGTGTTTGGGAGTAATCCAAGATCCTCCAGCTTCTTCAACTGCTTCTCTGTCGTGGTTGATTTCTTCCAGTACTGATCCGAGGTCGGGATTGTATTCCCGCTGCGGAGTTCGCGTCCGGCCGCGGCGCTGCTCTGGTTATCTGTGGACTCGGTACCGGAAGATGACTGGTGCGTGGATGCCATGGCGACTGGAGGCTAGCAGGGTTGGAGGAGCAGATGGACAAAGGTTGAGAATGGCGAATGTGAACAAGGAAGTCGAAGTCCCAAATAGATCTCAAGCGGCCGCGCTTGGGGGCTTTATGGTTCTGCGAGGGAGCGCGAGCCCCGAAAAAACTGCCCTTGAGCCGCGCAATTCGCAGTGACTGTTGGGTCAAAAAGATTCTTTCCTTTTTCTGCGGCACGCGTCGTTTCGAAAACTGTGCAGGACAGATTCAATGCATTTAGAATTGGTGGCCTACAAGGGAAGCTATCAGTTTTAAATGACCGAACATTTAGTGTGAAGCGAGGAGATCTCCCGATCATGTTTGATCTGGATCAAATTTCCCGAACACACTAAAGATCATCAGTCTGTTCGGGAGAAAGAGTTTATTCGGGATGATTTGTTCTGGATGAATAATTTCCTAGACAGATTGACTTAGGAAAAATTTCAGAAGCGCGAGAAATTCAAAGTTACATCCATCAAGTGAAATTTCTTCATTGAATTCAAAAGAGGGAACATTTCACAATGGATCGATAACTATTCTGAAATCAAAATACTAAAGCACCCTGATCTTGGGTTGATGAATATCAACTGCTGATCAGGGCGATGGCGTAGTCTCCGGTGGATCATCATCTATCGCGTTCTCCTCCTCGGAGTCGCTGACGAGATCCACGAGCGCTCCGTCTCCAGGAATCCCGATCAGATCGCGGTTCAAGGAGACGAAGAGGCGCCGGGCGAATTCCTCGTCGCCGCTGGTGTCCATCGGAGCAGAAGACGAAGATGCGCCTGCGTGCGCCGCCTCTGGCTTCAGCCGGATTCCGCTCCCTCCTTGCTCTGGCTCGTCGTCGGAGGAGAGGGAGACAGGAGATGCCGGGGCTGGGGAGGAAGACGCAGGGCGTTTCCCGGCGGCAATGCTCGACGGAGCAGCCTCGGGAGATGGTGGCGCAGCCACCGGAGCCTCCTCTTTTGGTGGCTCAACTTCGACTCCTTCATCCCCATGCCAGGGGAGAGCCAGGAGCGGAGCCTGAGGAGGAGCGACGGGTGGTGTCGTCGCCGGCGGGTCCTCCGGCTTGTCGGGCGGTTGTTCGCCGGAGCTGCGAGGGGAGTCTCCGAAGAGGAGGCGAGGAAGCTTGAATCTACTACTAAGCTTTTTCTTTCCCATGGCGAGGGGAGGGAGAAGGTTTAGAATGGAAAGTTCAAGTACGGATCAATCCAGGAGATCTGATATTTAAAGACCCAGAGATGCAACGCTTCGCGCGGGATTCGAGGAGCCGGAGCAGAGCCGTACCGCGTGCACTGCTAAAGTTTCGGGAGACGTGCGGAGTGGGTTTTAAATGCACTGGGCAGCAGTTACATCACTCCTGGGGCGTTTCATTTTCCAAGACGGAACAGTTCTTTTATATTATTATGGCTGATATTTTTCTTTGACCTTATCATTCAGATGCAGGTTTCCACATTCAAGAGTTCGGGAACTTTTCTGGCTCTCATGATTGATGAGATATTCTCATATCCAGAAATCGCCCGAAGAGCAAAAAGACCCGAAGACTATTGAACGATCAACCTTTTCTGAACAAGATAAGCTCGGGGGCTACTGTTGAGGCCATAATACCAGGGTACCCGACCACGAGGATTGCCGACTACCGACTCCAAGACGACCAAGACTCCGAACAAGACACGACAACCAGATCGCAGGAGGGAAGCCCGAAGACAGTTCGAGTCCTACTAGGTTTAGGTTTGTTTTGTCTTGTAAGGCACGTCTCCCTGGGTATAAATAGCGGGGTCCTGTGCGTAGAGGGTATCGAACATCCAAGTTTGTATTCCACAATCCACCCGAGGGTACTCGTTACGCATTGTAATCTGTACTCGACGAAATAATACAAGCAGCAACTGGACGTAGGGTTATTACTCGATCTCGAGGGCCCGAACCAGTATAAAAATCCCGTGTCTCTCTGTTCATCACCGTGATCAATCTTCGCACAGAGCGGGGTGTCTGCCGGACAAATATCTGACGAGTACAACCTCGACAAAAGTGTTTCTGAATTTGTGGTTCAAAACTGCCTTAACTCTTTTGAGCTTTGTACGGGGATGTGCTTTGCGTGATTTGCCGAAGCCCCTATTATTTCAATCGTTTTAAAATACTGATAGCCGAAGCTGATTTTAAATTAAAATATATGTTTTAGCCGAAGCCCCTTTTGGTCTATTTGTAGTAAGCGCTTTTGGACCGAAGCCCCTTTCGCTCTTGTTTTTAGAGATCTGAATTGGCCTTACTCTCGGTAGGGCTAATTCAGTTCTGTTTGAGTTATCGAATATCAGCGACTTGGTCGAAGCCAATCGCTTTTGATGCTGTTTTTGTGTGTTCTAACAGGTTGCCGAAGCCCCTATGAGCTTTTTAGAATGTTGCTAGTCGAAGCTGCTGAAGCCTTTAAAAGATTTTTAGAGTACTGCTAGCCGAAGCTGTTTTCGTTTTATAGCAATTGTTTGGGTCAGAGCCCCTTTTACTCTGTTTTTAGAGTAAGCGTATCTGGACCGAAGCCCCTTTTACTCCTCTTTGGAGTAAGCTTTTGCTTAGATCTGAATTGGCCTTACTCTTGGTAGGGTCAATTCAGTTCTTTGTGAATTGTCGAATATGAGCGACTTGGTCGAAGCCAATCGCTTTGGATGCTGCTTTTTTGGGGAATACCTCGTTCATATATGATTTGACGAGTTACAGTAAGCACCGCCTCGTTAAAAACCTCACCCCTTGGTCAGGGTCCCCTTGTGAGGAAAAGAGTACGGGCTTTTGGAAAAGTAAAAATGCTATTCTACTTAATGACTTCGTTTATAGAATACGAAGCCATTTTACATCTTTTTCATAGATAGTATTTGCGTAAGCTGTCTGCATTCCATGAATGCGGCAGCTCATTGCCTTCGTCGTCGCCTAAGCGAAATGAGCCAGGCCTGTTGCTTTTGATGACTAAGAATGGGCCTTCCCATTTCTGTTGCAGTTTTCCAGCGGGCATGCTTGGATTTTTCCTTAGGACCCAGTCCCCTGCCTTGATATCTTTTCTGATTACCTTTTTGTCTCGCCACTTTCTTGTCTCAGCTTGATACTTGGAAATGTTTTTTGCTGCCTGGAGCCTGTATATCTCAACGAGATCCTTGTCAATGGCTTCGCTCTCTTTGGGAGCTTCTTGTTGGGTGCGAAGCCCTTTGTGCAGTATTTCCTCTGGGCATACTGCTTCTTCACCATAAAGCAGTTTGAATGGAGTAAACTGTGTTGCCCTTGATGTGGTGGTGTTGTGAGCCCAGATCACCTTCGGCATCTCTTCTACCCACTTGCCTTTTTTCTTACAATTTGCGAGGCACTTTCGGATGGCTGTAAAGATTAAGCCATTGGCTCTTTCAACTGCTCCATTTGTTTGCGGATGATAGACCGAAGCGAATTTCGCTTTTGTTCCAATTGACATGTAGTATTGCCTGAATTCGTCACAGTCAAACTGCTTCCCATTGTCCACTGTTATTTCCCTTGGTACTCCGAATCGGCACACAATTTGCTGCCAGAAGAATTTTATAACTGTTTTTGCTGTGATGTTAGCCAATGGTCTGGCTTCGATCCACTTAGTAAAGTACTCAACTGCTACTATGGCGTATTTGAGATTTCCTTGTGCTGTTGGAAGCGGGCCAACTAGATCAATGCCCCATCTTTGCAAAGGCCATGTTGGAGTTATCAGCTGTGATTGCTCCGAAGGAGATTTTCTGTTTGCTGCACACTTTGACACTGATCACACGTCTTGACCGTGTTTGTTGCATCTATGATGATTGCCGGCCAATAGAATCCTTGCCTCATTGCTTTGCCCACTAAAGCTCTTGCTCCAAAGTGTGCGCCACATAAGCCACTGTGTATCTCTTGAATCAGTTCTTTTCCTTCGTTGTGAGAGATGCAACGAAGCCAAGGAGCTACAACTCCTTTCTTGTACAGGACATCATCTATCATCTGATAGCATCGTGCTCTTTGTTGCATGGCTTTTAGATCATCTTGGTCAATTGGCTCATAGTATCCTAGAAGAAAGGCTATTATTGGGGATCACCAATCCTCTGAGCTTATTGCATTGATCAGCTTCGGTGAGTCATCTGAGTCCCTTATCGATGGTGATGTTAATGTTTGAAAGAATACATCAGGTGGAAGCTTATCCCTTTGCAGCTGCTTTGGCCAAGGCATCTGCCTCTTCATTTTTTGCTCTTGGAATGTACTCTACAGTGAAACCTTTGAACTTTTTCTCCATTGAGCGTACAGTGGTCAGGTATTTGATGAGTTCTGGTTGCTTCGTTATGCTCTCTTTTTCGATGTGATCTGCTACCACCTTAGAATCTGTTTTGATAGTGAACCTCTGAGCTCCCAAAGCCCTGGCTTTTCTGAGCCCAAGTAACACTGCTTCGTACTCAGCAACGTTGTTTGTGCTTCTGTCACTGCATTTGCAAAACTCTAAATTTGCTGCATATCTCATTTTCACACCCGAAGGCGATTGCACAATTGCCGCGATGCCAGCTCCTTTGTCCCCAAGCGCCATCACAGTGTATCAGCCAATTTTCCTCTCTAGCATTTTGTGGTGAAGGCGATGTCCACTCTGCGATGAAGTCAGATAGGACTTGCGATTTGATTGATGTTCTTCTTTCAAAATCCACGACGTACTCTGAAAGCTCCGCTGCCCACTTGCGAATTCTCACCGAAGCTTCTTTGTTGTTCAAAAGCTCTTTAAGAGGCTGATCTGTGAGTACTTTGATATTGTGGCTCTCAAAATAGTGTCTCAGCTTTCTAGAAGCCATTATCACTGCATAGATCATCTTCTCGATCTCTGTATAAAACAGCTTCGACGCATTCAAAGCTTCGGATACGTAGTAGACTGGCTGCTGAATGTTTCTGCCATCTATCAGCTTTTCTGTGATGAGCGCTGCACTAACTGCTGATTGTGATGCTGCAATGTACAGTAGGAGTGGTGCTTTTGGGTTTGGTACTGTTAGCTTCGTGAGTTGCATCAAGTATTGCCTTAGCTCGTGGAATGCTTTTGATTCTGGCCCCCATTGGAACTTAGCTGCATTTCTGAGTGTTACAAAGAATGGTAAGCTTCGCTCTGCTACTTTTGCGATGAATCTGTTGAGTGCAGCAATTCTGCCCGACAGCTTCTGCACATCTCTCATGCACTTTGGCTCTTCCATGTCAAGGATTGCATTTATCTTGTCTGGATTAGCTTCTATCTTGTGAGCTGAAACCAGACAACCAAGTATTTTGCCTTTTGTCACTCCAAATACACACTTTTCTGGATTTAGCTTGAGACCGGCCTGTCTCATGCGAGCGAAGGCGGTTGCTAGATCTGATACGTGATCTTGCCTTTTGGCACTTTTGACCAAGATGTCATCAACATATGCCAATATAGTTTTGAACAATTCGTCCTTGAACACTGTGCTTGACATTCGGCAGAAACTGCTTCCTGCATTCCGAAGCCCCTCAGGCATCCTGACGAAGCAAAAAGTGCCAACTGGTGTGATAAAGCTGGTTTTCTCCTCATCCTCCTTTTTCATCCAGATTTGGTGATAGCCAGAAAAGCAATCTAAGAGGGACATCATTTCACTTGCTGCTGCTTGATCAACAATCTTGTCAATTCTTGGTAGTGGGAAATCATCTTTTGGGCAAGCTTTATTGAGGTCTGTGAAATCAATACACATTCGCCATTTCCATTCTTCTTCTGAACTGGTACAGTGTTTGCTAGCCATGTTGGATATTTGACTTCGCGTATGACATTGGCGTCCAGCAATCTTTGCACTTCGGCTTTTACTGCATCAGCTTTTTCTTCTGACATCTTTCTCAACTTTTGCTTTTTTGGCTTCATATCAGGACTGATTGCTAGCTTATGCTCAACTATGCTTCTGTCTACACCTGGTAGATCTTTGCTTGACCAAGCAAACACATCTTTGTTATTTCTGAGGAATTCGATGAGCCTGTCTTCTTCGTCTGGCTCTAAATCTGAGCCAATGATCACTTCTCTGTAAAAGACATCGGGCTGCAACTGCACTTGCTTCGTCTCTGCAGCTTTCTGCATCTTTCTGCTATCTTTCTCAATATTTGGCTTTTCTTCTGGGTAATATGGATCTTTCTCTTCAAGCAAATGCACATTTCGCTGACCTGGAGCTCTGGCTTTTTCGATGTTTCTGGCTTCCCTCTGGTCACCATATACAGTTATAACTCCTTTGAGAGCTGGCATTTTCATGCATAGGAATGACTGCCTTATGATGATGTCAAAAGCATTTATGACTCCTCTTCCGAAGATGACATTGTAGTCAAAGACCATGTCCACCACATCAAAGGTGATGTATTCTGTTCTTGCATTGGATGTATCACCGAAGGAGACTTGCAGTGAAATTTTTCTGAGTGTTTGGGTTCGCTTCCCCCCGAAGCCGACCAATGGAGTGTCTGATGGCTCCAGGTTGTCTGGGTTGATATTGGTCATGTTTCTGAGTGTTTTTGCTAGGATGATGTCAGCAGAGCTTCCTGTGTCCACGAGCACCTTTCCAATCGTCCAGCCAGCAATATTGGCTTCGATCGACATAGCATCGTTGTGTGGGTAGTTGTGGAGCTTGAGATCTTCCTCAGTGAAAGTGATGGGCATATGAGACCATTCCGACTTCTTGTACGGGCCATCAACAGAGATGTTATTGACTTGGCGAAAATAGCTTTTCCTTTGCTTTTTGTTCTCAAAAGCAAGCGATGATCCTCCAGAAATGGGCATGATGTGTCCATATCTTGGGAATGGACTTGGAGCTTCTTTCTGATTGGCTTTTTGCTGTGAAAGTGGTGGTGGTGGTGGCAGCTCCTCAACCTTTATGTTTTGCGAAGCTGCTTGCTGGGATGTTTGAGGGTATAGGTGAGGATATATGGCTTGTGGGTAATAGTGTTGAAAGGTTTGTGGCGAAGGCAAATATTGGGTTGCCATCGCTGTTGATGGATGCACAGTGTTTGAGTTTAGCGAAGGATATACTGGGCAGTATGGTTGGATAGCTTGGGAAGGGTTTTGGGTATTTGGTTGCGAAGCCGATATTGGCTTCGTTTGGGTTGCTTGAATCTTCTCTGCTCTTAGCTTTTCTATTGTTTTCTTGATATCTCTGCACTGTTCTGTGCCATGGGTATGATTTTTGCCGTGGTATTGGCAAAACAGCTCAGGTCCCGCTGGACCTCTTCCTCTTCCTCGGCCTCTGCCGGCTTTTCCACCCTTCTGAGTGGGCTCATTTCTCTGGTTGTGGTATTGGCTTTCTGGGTACGGTGGTTTGGTTTCGTAGGAAGGAGGCGGATTGTCCACCTTCATGATTGTTTGGTGAGAGTAGTTTTGGTAGTTGTGGCTGTGGTGATGGGTTTTGGCTTGTGACTCATATTGGTTTCTCATGATGGCTTCTCTAGCCAATCTCATTCGGTTGTCATTGTCAGAGCGACAGTATTTTTTGAACTCCTCATACAGGTCTGCCAGAGTAGCTGGTGTCTCTCTTGCGATATGCTGTGCAAACAATCCTGGGCGAAGCCCTTGTATTGCTGCGAATTTTGCTGCTTCATCAGGGATATGTGGGGCTTGAGCACGTAGAGTGACGAATCTGCGAAAGTAGTCCTCTAGTGGCTCCTTCGGCTGCTGGTGTAGTGTGAGTTCGGCATATGAGAGTGATTGGTCTCCCATAATGTCAAAGTTTTTGATAAGCTCCCTCTTCAGATCATACCAGCTGTTGATTGATAGGCCAGGCAGCTTCGTGTACCAGTTCATTGCTGTGCCATCGCAGACAATGATGAAGGATTTTGCTAGAACAACATCATCTCCCCCTGCCGAAGCTATTGCAGCTTCATAGCTCATTAGGAATTGCTTTGGGTCGGTGAGGCCGTTGTATCTTGGTAGAGAAATGGGTTTATAGGAAGGTGGCCATCTTGCCAGTTGTAGGCTTTCTGAGAGTGGGCAAGTATGGTCGATGGGGTTAGTGTGGAGTGTTTGGAAGCCAGTTTGGGATGAAGGGTTGTGGTTTGGTGGGTTGGTGGTGATGTTTGGCTCATTGAGCTCTGCTTGGAGCTCAGCGACTTGCTTTTTGGCTTTCTCGAGCTCTTGACGCAGCTTTTCAGATCTGGAGCTTGTGTTGTTCAGCCTCCTCTGCTTCGCTTGCCTCAGCTCCTCGAGCTGCTTCTTGACTTGCAGCAATTGATGCTGCTGCTCCTCTTCCTCCTCTTGCATTTGTTGCTCTAGTTCGAGCTGTGCAGCATCCAGCTCTCTCTGTTGCTCAAGGCGTCGGAGACGAAGCCTTTCTTCGATTCGGTGCATTCTCTCCTCGGTGGTAAGGGTTTCTTCATCGGTCTCTTGATCGTCGAGAACGGCTTCGGTTATTGGTGGTGGGTTTGTTGGTGGAATTGTGGGTCGGGGGCAGCTTCGATGCTGAGGGTTGCATTTGACACGGTGGTGGTTGGTTTGGTTGGCTTTTTTGGTGGCATGGTGGTTATCGTGGGTTTTGTTCGTGCACTGCACAAACGGTGGGCGCCAGTTGTTGGGTTAATAGCCGAAGCCAATGGTCCCAGACAATAGCTGAAACGGGACAACTGAGAAGCAACAGTGAATTACTTATCTACAGTATCCTGGAATCAACAACCTTTACATGGAGGGGAGGGGTCCCCTTTTATAGGGAGACCAAGGGTCTTTACATTCCCATTGTACCCCTGAGATCAGGCATCATCCTCTAGACTATACAATACAAATAGCCTATGGACACTTTGGTACATTTACTCCTCCCAATGTGAATGCGTAGACTTGTGATTCCGTGTTTGACTTGGCTTGGACTTGGTCTCCTTGGACTCGGTCCATGTCTGCTTCGCCCGCTTCCAAAGGCTCTGTAGCTCCTGGAATTGGCTTCTTCTGAGTTGAGATGACCCTAAGCCACTTCCCAGCGTCCAGGAAGCCGATGGCTCCTGCAAGAACCTGCAGTTTAGAGTGAACCGAAGCTTGCCGTTAACTTATTCATAGCTTTTGACATTCAATAGTATCAATATTTCACCGAATTGGCTTCTAACTTGATTCCGATAACGCCACATTGGCTTCCTGCAACACGATCACCGAAGCCGATTGGCTTCCGCATATAGCGAGATGTGATTACCGAAGCCGATTGGCTTTTGTATTCAGCAAGACGTGACGAGCGAAGCCGATTGGCTTTCGTATACAGCAAGACGTGACGAGCGAAGCCAATTGGCTTTCGTATACAGCAAGACATGCTCACCGAAGCCGAATTAGAGATCTGTAGAGTAAAATGAAGCTAAATTGGCTCTATCTCCTTCGTTCATTGCTGCCCTTACGCGTGAGATGAAGCAAAACAAGTAGAAGGCGTTTGTCGGCGGGCCAAATCCCCAACACTACAGAACATAAGAAAGCTAGGAAAATTAGTTTCATAATTTTTAGAGCTATATTGTATTTACTATGCATTTACTAAGTTGAATAAGAACATTATTCGGTGATAAAATAACAGTATAGAAATAAATTCATTTTAATTCATAACATGACAGAGCATGAAACAAGGATTCCAAAACATCTTGATTTGTCATTTTAGGATTTTTTGTACAATTTAATAGGAATTTTCAAAGTTTGAATCAATTTTTAATTTAAGATATTAGATTTAACTCTTCGGTTTTACACATAACCCCCTGGATAAAATTGAAGTTCATATTATGAGTCCCTGTCTTTTTACGGATAACCCCCTAAACATTCTGTTCTTTTCCAAACAGGTCCTTGGGGCCCCTGTTTCCTCCGGGCGGCGCCGCCGCCCGCCGGCGTGGCTCCGGCGAGCTCGCGCGGCCGGCTCGGGCCCTAATTGTGGTGCGTGACTGGGGGGAAATGCTCGGGGGACTAGGGCGCACCTCTGGGGGTGGTTGTGGAGGTCGGGGGCGAGGTGTAGGCGGCCGGAGTCGGGGGAGCGGTTCGGGCGGAGCTCCGCCGCTCGTCGCCGGGCTGGGAAAGGGTTCCGGGATGACGGGGGCAAGCTTGCGAGCTTCAGTGGAGCACGACGAAACTCGCAGGGGAGGTGTGGGAGAGGCAGGGTGGCTGGGGTGGCTCACCCACGGGCGACCGGGGTGGTCGGCGGCCGGAGACGGGGAAGGAGGGCGGCGGAGGTTCGGGCGAGGAAGAATGGAGGCCAGGAGCTCCTTTTATAGCAGCTGGGAGAGGCAGGGAGGCTTGGGGGGCGCTGGGACTTGCTCTGGAGGCGCGCTGCCGCGGGAGCAGCTCCGCGCCACCGGCGGGTAAGCGCCGGGTGCCAGGTGCGCCTACCTGGCCTAGTTGCCGGTGCGGGGGACAGCGCGCGCAGAGGGGAGAGCTAGGGGACAGGAGGGAGCAAGGACGAAGGCGGCTGCGGCTCCCTGGTCGCCGGCGCTGCCGGGGCCCGGGCGGGGCACTCGAGCGCGGCGCGGCGAGCAAGGGACAGGGCGGCGGGTCGGACAAGCCGGGAGTTAAGGCGTTCGGAGACCTGGGGACAAGCGGTCCGGGGTCGGGCGACAGGCGGGAGTGGGGCCCTGGCCGTAGTCAGCCGGCGGCGAGCCGGGCAGCAGCGCGCGCCACGCGTCGCCGCGGAAGCCCGTGGGCGCGGTCACCCCCTACCAAGCGCGCGAGACAGCAAATCGGCCGACTTCAAGACGATTTTTCTCCATGATTTGCTATAGAACCAAGGTGTCTGCCCTAAATCAAAGTTGTAGCTAAATGATGGCTCTACAACTTTTACAAAGGATCACCATAGTAAAAATTCATGGATTAGACAGGAACGTGGCGTGAACAGGGGCCAAAATAGTGTCCCGCTGTTCAACTATTTAGGGTTTTGAATTTTGCCAATTACCCCCTTTTCGATTTGAGGGCTTAAACGTCAAAATTGGCCAAGGGTCAAATTGAGAAAAAGTTTTGTCTTGCAAAACTCTACAACTTTCGTATTGGCCAAAATTGAAGTTTAGTTCAAACATTTCAAACTGGGATTTAAGCAAAATTCGGCCAAATTGGCCCCTTTTCAAATTGAGGTCCAATTTGAAGTCAATTCAAAAATGTTTGAATACCAAAGTGGTAGAGTTTAGTATCCACAATATGTTAGAGCAAAAATTTGGACATGACAAGACTTCTAGGATTTGATTTGAATTTTTCTTGATTCTAAGCTTTCCTTTAGCAATTTCTGGAAATTTCTTTTTGGAATTTTTCTTTTTTTATGCTTTTGATAGCACCTTAACCTTAATTAGCCATGATCATTAATTGGAGATGTTACACAAAGTCGCCGGGCTTCACCACCTAGCGGGGCTCATCACAGGGAGGACGGCCATGCGTCCGGCGCCACTAGGGCCGTCACAGTCGTAAGACACCGCTTCCGGTCCTGCAATACTCGAAGTCAGAGAAGAGAATCCAGAGGGAGGCAGAGGGAGGTGGAAGAAAGGTGAGCCCACATACATGTAAGCGACGAGAGACAAATGGACAAGTCACGGGCAATTTGTTGTTTTTCACGCCGCTCATCCATGCTGGCCCCAGAATGTGTCGCGCCACAATGGATGAAATGGCAAATCTAAACGTGAAATTCTCTCTCAATGGCAAATCCGTAGAGCGCAATCTAAAACTGGCATCTGAATGCCCACCTCTGGTAATGATGGCAAAAAAGTTAAATACCATTTGAATGCTCGCCTCTGGTAATGATGGCAAAAAAAAAGTTAAATAGCCCCATTCGCTTGCATTAGCAGTGCCACGCACTGCGTTGCATTTTTCGTCCTTTATATGAGAATCTTGTGGCTTCGCTTATTAGCCTCGTACAGTGGAATATAGCTAGGACAACATCCGGAAGAGTTGAAAAATAATACTATAGCTGAATTTAAACTTTACAAAAATCTAAAGCAAGTTATATATAGATAAATGTTGCTTGTATTGAATGCTGGTACAGAGTAAATGCAGATCCATAGGTATAGGGGCATTCCCATACAGTCTACCCCCACGTGATCTGACTTGAAAATAGTGTATATGTTTCTCGTAACTGATTTTAAAATTATTTGATTAACCCTGAGATAACTTAAATCAAATAGATTTAAGTGGTATGGCCTTTGCAATGTTAACTTTTAGCCGATTAAATAGGAGGGGGTGACCAGTGGCTACCCTCCATGACATGATCTTGGACGCAAAAACCCACGAGTGCTACGGCCACCAAGCAACAACGCCTGTGCATGAATCAGGCAGACGGAGAAGCAGGCTATGCTCGTAACTCTGCTCTGCAGGTCTCTTCGTAGTTCACAACTCTTTCCATGCTTAAATCTTGCATTGCAACCCTTGTATTTTCCTTCTGTGTAATATCTTTGATTCAGTAACTACATTACTGTTCTACGTTGCATTGCACGGATTTGTTGAAATATGCAGTGTTACTAGGATGCAACGGTGAGTGTTCTCCAGTTCTGTTCTTTGAAAATCTGAAAAATGCCATTCTTTGCTTGTAGAGTGTTCTGCAAAACTGGATGAAACCTGCCATTGAGGAGGCACTACCGGAAAACACCAGTTCGCCGTGTGCCCGAGGCACACGGCGACGGCCTAAACACACACGGCAAAAGGTTTGCCGTGTGTGGCCCACTGCGAAGCCCCGACGGCGGCCAGCCACGACGGCGAAGCCGGCTTCGCCGTGGGCCCTTTGTCGGGCACACGGCAATACCTTTGCCGTGTGTCAGACAGGGCACACGGCAAACAAAATGGCGAGACGGCGGGGAACGGCGAACGGCGACAGCAGACGGCGACGGCGGCCGTGGGCCCACAGCTTCGCCGTGTGCCCATATCCAGGCACACGGCAAAGTTTCAAACTTCGCCGTGTGCCTAGGCAAAGGCGCACGGCAAAGTTTCAGACTTTGCCGAGTGTCTTTGGAGCGGCACACGGCAAACTATCGAAAATGCACACGGCAAAGTCTGGCACACGGCAATGTTTCGTCCAGAACCATCAGGTTTGGTCGCTTCGCCGTGTGCCATGGCAAAAACACACGGCAAAGGCCTTCTTTGCCGTGTGCCACACACGGCGAAGTGACCAAATTCACCATTTTTTTGCTGTTTTTTCACGTAAAAAGGTCCCCTCTCAAACAAACATCACAGACATATATTTCATGACAAGCAGCATCACAGGCAATTGATATAGCATCACAGGCACATAATATAGACAAATTCACAAATGCATTATACGTTTGACAAGTTCGCAATGTCACATGTTCGGAAATCCAAAGTATGTCACAAGTTCATTATTCCAAAGTTCAAATTCACGGTGCTGGGGGTACGGTGGCGGGTACGGCAGGGGGTTATCCGGCGGGAACAACTGCTGCGGCTGTAACGTCGGTGAGATGCCTGGCGACAAGTCCGGCGTATTCGATGCCGCGGATTGGTTCTGCAATATTGAGAATAGATTGAATGTGAGAGAAGATTCAATTTCTCCTAGTTATAATCTTTAACATTCAAAATTTAATCTAAGTCTCTAAGTGACTCTAAGTTTCTATATTCTCTAAGTCTCTAATAATTGAAACGAATATACAAGGAATTCAAGTCACTCACCGCAGGAGTTTCTGGAGCCGGAGCCGCCGAGAAGACCATCTGCGGTAGGGGCTGACCAATCTGAACAGAAAGAGCTCGAATGTAGTTGTACATCGCGCTCAGCTGCTGCTGGTTCTCGGCGTGCTGCCTGGCCTGTTCCTCCTCCCGTATCCGCCTCTCTTCGGCTATCGCCGCCGCTATTGCCGCCTGGTGTGCTTGCGCTTGCGCCTCTAGCTGGGCCTACAATTTTTCATCACAATGTCACAATTCAAATTAAACATATATAGGAAATGAATGAACAATGAATAAGACATAAATAACCTGAAGTTCCTGCACTTGGAGCTGTGACTGTGTCAGGCGTGGGCGTATGGCCGGGCTACTGCTGGTGCTCCTGGCTCGAACCTGGGGGAGAGTGGGAGTACTGGCCGTGTCTAGAATACCGTCGCCCATGTAGTACCGGCCATGTTTCTTGCCTCCTCCCACCCTCATGACGAGCTCTCCATCCAGGTCATGGGCGCTCGGATCCCACTCTGGCCCATGGACCTGTCGTCCCGCCTCTGTGTACTCGGTGATGCGGGTGTGGATGGAGGGATTGGAGTACGCCGAGGGCGGGTCGTCCGGGTTGTAGGTGACCTCGGACGCCTTGCCCTTGTGCGCCATAGCCCATCCCATGAACTGGGAGCACTCAGTGCCTTGATGTGCTGCGGACTGTAAAACAAAACACCAATTTGATGACAAATGAAGCAACATTGAGTAGTTTGATGACAAATAAAGAAAATGAACCAGCATACCCATTTAGCCCTGTATTCGTCGTTGGTACGGCTGCCTTGATGGTGTGCGGGACCTGGCATCAGCAAACGCCGCTCTCGGCCAGCGTTGTGCTTCTCCTCCCACTCTGGTGTGAACCACTTGTCCACTATGCGTCCCCAACACACCATATCATTGCGGCACCACCACGCAGGCACCTACACGTGATCAAGTCAATGAAACGTAAGAATATCAAAAGGTTCGCCGTTCTTAAATCTGAAAATATATGAAAAATTACCTGCAAGTACTGCTCCCGGGTCAGCTTCAAGTTTCTGGCGGCTTCTTTGTTTATCTTCTGGCCCATGAACAGAGCGCTGAAGTTGATGACACACTGCACTTGCGCCTCGTAGTGCATGTCCTTCACCAGCTTCACGCATCGGTTGTGAGCCACAACCGCCGCACGGGCCTCGTACCCATCCGCACACCTGTAGAAATCCTGCATATAAACATGATGTATCCAGTCATTATTACAAATGAATGCCATGTATTGAGTAGTTTAGTACGAGGAATACTTACCCACAGCTCGGCCTTGACCCGCTCCGCCTTGTTATCGAAGATCCTTCCTTCCAATCGACGTGATCTGGGACGGTGACGTAGTGCTCCCACGTCCAGGCCGGCTCCTGCCTTCCGCCAATGGTGACCAGGCCCGGGAAGTGCTCCCTGCACAAAAGGCCGAGGATGCCGTTGACCTTGCGGTTGTGACCACATTCGATGAGTACTCGCCAACCCCTGTCAAAAATGATTAAGATGATATATTGTGAAATCAAAAGGTATTGAAATGAAAAGGTATAACATGTAAAGTTACTTACGCTGCCCCAGATGGTTGAATCATTGGGCGGGAGGCAAGAGGTATCGGCCTGTCCGGAAGTCTCGAGGGACCTCGCAACCAGACAGCCGGGATAGCCCCTGTCGTGGCCTCCTCCTCCTCCTCCTCCTCCTCCTCCGCCTCCGCCTCCGCCTCCGCCTCCGCCTCCTCCTCCTCCTCCTCCTCCTCCTCGGAAGGAACGTATTCGTCCTCCTGCCGCTACGGCTGCTCCTCCTCCTCCTCCTCCTCCTCAGGCGAAGGCGGCTCTACAGGTCGACCCTTTCGGCCACCCTTGGGGCCACCTTTCCCTCGACCCTTCCCTCGACCCCAAGTCGAGGGCCCCGACGCAGAAGGGCTTGGAAGAGCTCTTCTGAAAGCAGACACACATTTTCGTGCTGCACCGCCGCCCACCATCTTTGTTCAATCACCTGCAATTAAAAACAGTAAACCAATCAGTACATATTTAAGAAAGAGTAACATAATTACAAAATAAACATCACATAATTAGAAACTAACATGTATTAAAAATAATCATCTTGATCAGGATTAGCTGCATCATAAGTCTCATCATCACTATCTTGCATATCGAGTTCATATTCAGGCCGTGCTCCAAAGGAGGACTGTCATCGTCATCAAGCCCTAATTGTAATCGCTCAAGCAATTCTAAATCCTTCGCATTATAAACCTCATCTCCAGCGTCCTCGTCATGAACCGTTTCATCATCGTCTACTTCCATTCCGATCGCTCCGGTTAAGTCTATCTCAAAACGCCCTGGTAGCCCATCTTCTTGAAAGAACTCTCCGTCATACGTGTTTGGATCTATGTTATAATCTTCATTGTTTGGGACAGGTAGTTTGCCGTGTGGCGACACCTTGTACACAACGTCCCAACCCTGAAGACGTTTGTCGGTTTTGCACGGGTATGAGAGATAATAAACTTGTGTGGCTTGTTGAGCCACAATATAGACATCGTCTCCTGGATAAACGGATGACTGTCGAATTTCGACTAGTCCAAGATTAGGGGTCCGTCGCACTTCGTTAGGATCAAACCAATGGCATTTGAATATGACCGGCTTAAGAGGTTTGCAACCATGAAACGTTAGTTCGTATATTTCTTCAATTATGCCATAATAATCGACCCCATCATTGGCTGTCGTACAAACTCCGCTATTTGTGGTTCTTCGATTGGGCCGACTCTGCTCGTGGCTTTCTGTGTGAAAGCGATATCCATTCACATCATAGCCGGAGTATGACATGACCCTATAGGCACAACCATTGGCAATCTGTCTCAACTCGGGACTCATAGACCCATCATTTTGGCCCTGAAAGTAAAATCATGATAGTTCATGTTATTATTCGCACGTCGTAAAAAGTACGAGCCTTAGAACGATTGTACCTTATGTTTGAACCAAGAAATAAAATCGGGCGCAGAACCTCCCGCTCCATTTCTAAGAAGGGTATCAACTTGATATGGTGTCGGTGGCCTATTTCTTCGCCAGAATTGATGAGTAAATTCTCTGTACGAACGAGAAGAAGATTAAGAGGGGTTGGATGCAAAATAATCGAGGACTAGTTTGTTGAGAACTTACTGAATGTAAATTTCCACTTCGAAAAGGTTGGTCAACACATACATCATGATTTTGCGCAACTCTTCATGTTGCAAGGTCTTACGAGTGCCACCACTTGAACTTCCGAGTTGCCCTCTAAAAAGGCTGAGGTTTAAATCATTTTCGTTGGCATTGTAACGAGGTGGTGGATTATGGACGTTCGGAAGGGTGTCACCATAGTATTTTGTTGTGAAATTTGACACCTCCTCAGTACAGTATGCCTCTGCAATGGAAGCTTCAATTTTGCATTTGTTTTTACATTTGGTTCGAAGAACTTTTTGTTGCCTCTCAACTGAATAGCACCAACGGCCCTGCACAGGACCCCCCATTCGTGCCTCATACGGGAGGTGCAAAATCATATGCTGCATTGGATTGAAAAAACCGGGCGGAAAGATCTTCTCCAACTTACAAAGCAACACTGGAGCAAATTTTTCCATTTCTGCAACCACAGTCCGAGATAACTCCTTAGCATAAAGTACGCGGAAGAAATTGCTTAACTCTGCCAGCACAAGCCACACATGATCAGGGAGATAGCCTCGAACCATCACCGGAAGAAGCCGCTCAATCCATATGTGGTAGTTATGGCTCTTAAGCCCATTGATTCACATTGTAGCCAAGTTCACCCCCCTCCTCAGATTCGCTGCATACCCATCAGGAAACATTAAAGTTTTGAACCATTCTAGTACTTTCCTCCTTTGGTCCTTCTTCAGTACGAATTCGGCTGGAGGCTTTTTCCATTTCTTGTCGTCTTTGGGAGGCGGAATGTCGTACTTTGGTCTATTGCACATCCTAGCTTGATCCACTCTAGCCTTAACATTGTCCTTTGTCTTATCAGGAAATGTCCATGACTATACCGAATGTTGCCTCGGCGACATTCTTTTCAGTGTGCATCATATCAATGTTATGTGGAAGAAGAAGGTCACACATGTAGGGGAGCCTCCACAAGCCCGACTTCTGAGTCCAGGCATGTTCCTCACCATAACCCTCAAACCCACCACCTTCTTTGTTGACCTTGAGCGCGTCTAACTGCGCACGAACCGCGACACCTATCAGCATCTGCGGTGGGGGTTCTTCAACCATTACACCTTTGGTAAAGTTCTTAATGTCCCGTCTGAATGGATGGTCCATAGGGAGGAATTGTCGGTGCTTGTCGAACGAAGAATACTTGCCACCCTTCGTCAACCAGATGAATTTGAGAGCTGCCTTGCATACTGGACATGGGAACTTCCCGTGGACACACCAGCCGCAGAATATCCCATACGCCGGCAAGTCATGCAGGGAGTACATGTACCATACATGCATTTTGAAGTTTGTCTTTGTAGCTCGGTCGTATGTCCATACTCCTTCATCCCAAGCACGGAGCAAATCATCAATTAGAGGCTCCATATACACACTCATATTATCCCCTGGATATCCCAGAATTATCAATGACAAGAATATGGTCTGCCGTTGAAAGATGACGCCGGGAGGGAGATTGAGGGGAATAACGAACATGGGCCAACAAGTGTATGGTGCAGCCGACATTCCATAAGGATTGAACCCATCAGTTGCCAGCGCAACACGTACATTACGAGCCTCCACTGCTTTCACTGGATGACACACGTCAAAATGTCGCCATGCTTCAGCATCGGCTGGATGTACCATGTTTTCAGGACGGTATCGCTTGCCTTCTTTGTGCCATGTCATTTGTTTCGCGGACTCCTTGGTCATGTAAAGCCGTTGGATTCTCGGTATGAACGGAAGATACCATAGAATTTTCACGGGGATTTCGAGCTGCCTCGTATGACCATCGCCCGAGTCTACCTCCAGATATCTAGATGATTTGCATTTAGGACAATACTTTTCATCTGCATGTTCTTTTCTAAACAAGATGCATCCCTTTTGTACAAGCATGTATCTGCTCGTATGGCATCTTAAGTGCACGAAGAAGTTTCTGTGCCTCATATAGGTTGCGTGGCAGATTGTGACCACCCGGAAGCAGGCTGCCAAAAACTGTCAACATCTTATCAAAGCCGTCTCGACTTATGCCAAGCTCAGACTTTAGGGCCATTATGCGTCCGACGGCATCCAATTGAGAAACATCGGTATGGTCGTGGAATGGTTTCTGTGCCGAAGACAACATGTCGTAATAGGCCTTTGCGGTTGCCTCTGGCGGATCCTCCCTAACATGACTGGGTCCTTCATCAAACTGGGTGTCCCCGCAACCGGCATCACCATCAAAATCCTCGATGCGTTGTCGCACAACCTCGTCTCTCGCACGATGGGCCTCACCATGGCAGATCCACCGGGTATAGTTTGCCACAAACCCATAGGTGCAAATGTGTTTACCCATCTGGAACTGAGATTGAAGTATCTTGTTTGCACACTTGCTACAGGGACACGGCGCTTTACTCTGTCCGTTCTGAAATGCCTTTTTCAAGAAATCTTCGACCTTATGAACGAATTCTTCGGTCCAGTCACGCTTACCCCGCCAGCCCGTGTACATCCACTCACGGTCATCCATCCTTTAACATATGAGCGAGTGATATAACAAACAGTTTATCTACACGATGTCTATCATGCTCTAATAGGTAAAGATAGGTCCTAATCCCACCCGAGGATGTGTAGATGGGGTTAGTTTTCATGCTCTACTCCTATCCGAGACAGAATTTCGGCAGCACCTCCCGCTGTTCTCCAAATACACGTCCTGCCAAGGAGATTGTGTATCCGGAGAACAACGGAGAGGTGATGCCAAAACTCTGTCCCAGATCAGAGCAGACCATGGAAACTAAAGCCATCTACACATCCTCGGGCTGTCCAAAAAACGTGGACAATTCGAAACAGATACGGTCATAGATATGCAAGTATATGCATATTTCCAACCGTATCTCTTTCGAACGGGAGACGCCTAACTAGGTTACGTGATCTACAAACACGATACGGAAATGGGGCATTTTGCACGTGCTCACCTTGTAACTTGATGGCTAGGCGGGGGCAGGCGGCAAGACGGGGGTCGACGACGCCTTCGAGGAAATGGCAGCGCGGCCTCCTACTCCTCCTTCGGCGGTGGCTGCGGCGATGGCAGCTTTCCTGCAAAAAATAGATCAATGCTTAGTGTTTATTCAAAAATTCGGCAGCACCTCCCCTGTACGGTGAGGTTTCCAAAACCTGCAAAACAAACCACGACACGAAGGTCGGGCTACACAAGAGTTTTCTTCCCACGGCTCGATGGCCGGACATATGGCATACAGAGCCGCACGCCACGAGGCTCACCTAGGGGCTCGATGACGATCTCCTCCTCCTCCTCTTCCTCCTCCGGTAGCGAGTGCGGCAAAGAAGGCCTCCTCTCCCTCTAAAATTGACAAGTATGACAAGTCAAATTGAGACGCATAACAAGTTAAAAGTTTATATCTACAATTCTATATCTAAAATTCTATATCTACAATTCTATATCTAAAATTCTATATCTACAATTCTATATCTAAAATTATATGTCTAAAATTCTATATCTACAATTCAATATCTAAAATTCTATATCTACAATTCAATATCTAAAATTCTATATCTACAATTCTATATCTAAATATATATTCAACTATATAAACTAAACTAATTTAACTACATAACTTAATTAACTAAACTAACTAAACTAAAGCTCAAAATAAATTTCATATCATCACAAACATGGATAAAATTCAATTCATATCATCACAAATGGAATTCGAATATTACCGAGGGCCGGAGCCGATGGCAGAGAGGTCGAGGGCGCGCTGCAGGGGCCGGGGACAACGGGGCAGGGCGCGGTCAGGGCCGGGGGGNCGCGGCCTGGCGGCGGGGGCGGCCGGCGGCGGGACGTGCGCGTGCGTGTGTAGCGTGAGAGTGTGTGTGAGCGTGGTGAGAAGAGTGACGGCCGGCCGGTCGGGCGGCCTAAGTGCTAACCGTGACACTTTGCCGTGTGCCGAGATCCGGGACACACGGCAAAGGGTGCCTTTGCCGTGTGTCCAATGCACACGGCAAAGGACCCTTTGCCGTGTGCCGTGGTCCAAGGCACACGGCAAAGGCGACTTCATCATTTTATGCTAAACAAACTTTGCGTTATAATAGTTTTTAATAAACCTAAACTGTGCAATTTTTGTAATCCAAGATACGGGCTGACGTTGGGCTCAATAACATGAATATAATTTACACACTCACTCTATTCTATTATTTCATATACTTATTTTTCAAACTCATTTTATATCAAATACAATTGGTATAATTGTATTTAATACATTAAAATTACCAAACTGAACCGGAAAAAAACCACAATTTGACATGAAGTGATCTGTGTTGTTTATTGCTTATTCAATAAGGTTTGATGACAAAATCAAATTCGAACATCATTGTGCTTACAAACCTAACCATATCCCTTCTCTTATCTATGAAACTTCATCGGGGAAGGTTCAATTTGTAAGCATCGTACGTAACAACGTGTGCGAAACCTACTCAACTTTTTACCACAGACTTCACATATGATAGCATGAGCTATTGACAAATCTCATGATTTTCAGACAACAAATGAATTTTATATAATTTAAACACTATTAGCCCCACGTTCCTGGTAATGTCACGTGAATCCGAATTTCAATTTTTCATTTCAGCAACTGGATATGTCCTTACACTAGACTCAATATCAAGAATATCATTTTTTTCTTTCAATTTATTCTATTATTTCATACACTTGCAGTTCAAATTTAACTTATATGAAAAAAATCCTTTGAATGAAATAAATTTCTTTTATACAGTAAATACATCGAGAAATGCACCAAACTCAAACATGGAGTACCTACCAATGCATGTGGAGAGGAGAAAAAGTTAGGAGGTGAAATGAGGTTTTTTTTTATAACTTTGCCGCGTGCCACCAAAGGCACACGGCAAAGGGAGTAGTTTGCCTTGTGCACTGCTCTGGCACACGACAAACAGGCACCTTTGCCGTGTGCCATAGAGTGGCACACGGCAAAGGGAGTAGTTTGCCGTGTGCACTGCTTTGGCACACGGCAAACAGGCATCTTTGCCGTGTGCCATAGAGTGGCACACGGCAAACCCTGACGGCCGTCAACCGCCGTTAACGGACGTTGGCGGGACCGGCCAGGTACAGGTTCTTTGCCGTGTGCCCTCTCCCGGGCACACGGCAAAGAGTGGTCTGCCGTGTGCCTTCTCTAGGGCACACGGCAAAGGTGCTATTTGCCGTGTGTCGGAACTTTGCCGTGTGTCAGAACTCCGACACACGGCAAAGAGCATCTTTGCCGTGTGCCCGATAAACGGCTCACGGCAAACTCTAGGGCACACGGCAAACTTGCTTTTTCCGGTAGTGAGGCTGTCATAGGCTTGTTGAACTCGAAATCTACCGATCTCCCCAACAGCATGGTGATTGCCGATTTGGGATGTGCCACTGGCTCTAACTCGCTAGCGCTAGTCTCAACTGCAGTTGATGCAGTTCTCCATCACCGTACCGCGCGGCACGATCAGGCACCACTAGAGCTCCGAGTGCTTCTGAACGACCTCCCCGACAATGACTTCAACGATGTTGCAAAGCGCCTCGTGATGTTCCAGCAAAGCATCCAAAGTTCAGGTATGGTTGTCAGTGCTGGCATTGTGCCTGGATCGTATTACAAGAGGATCTTCCCCAGCAACTCCCTAGATCTAATTGTATCTTCCAGCAGCCTCCATTGGTTATCAGAGGTAACATAAATAAGCAATATAATCTACGTGTTTATCAACTCAACAAGTGTATGTCTGAGCATGACTTACGTACATAACAACAGGTACCTGAAGATCTAAAGAGGAACAATATCCCTTTGTATGACCAAGACGAAAGCCTTAGGCGAGCAAGACGCCCCTTGATCATTCAGGCTTATCATGAACAGTTCAGAAAGGATTTCACACTTTTTTTGAAGTTGCGGGCTCAAGAATTGGTCCCTGGGGGCCGGATGGTGGTTTCCATGCTAGGTTCCCGTGCCCATCTATGCATTACACCTTGGGATATTATAATTATCCCTTTAAACGATATGGTTTTAAAGGTGTGCTCGTTTCTCCACCTCACTTCTTTTGTTGGTGAAATTATTTTTTGTAACCTTAGCTAATTGAAATGAGGGTTTTACTGTATCTAGTTGACTTATTGTTTTCCGATTACCAGGGTTTAATCAGCAGAGAAATGCTTGATTGTTTCTATGTGCCGATGTACGGTCCTTCAGACATGGAACTACAGGAGATCATAACGGATGAAGGTTCCTTCGAGATCAATAAGATATGGCTGCATAAGTTGGATAAACACTTGATGGCCCCAAACCCCATGGCACATGCCATGAGAGCTGTATTTGAGCCAATGATAGTGCAACATTTTGGATTGTCCAGCGATGTTATGGATAAGTTTGCGAAAACTTTGGAGCAGCAACTGACCCCAGGAAGCCCACATTACAATTACCTTCTTGGTGATAGAGTTTCAGTGGGTCTTTCTCTCACAAGAAGGTCTTAAATGATGCTTTCTTGCTCCAATGCAGCTTGTAATCATTGAAACCTTTAAGCAGTTATGACATTGTTTGGGCATTTGTAATTGATGATATACAATCGGTGTGAGAACTGTCCAAATTGCAATCTGAATAACGGAACCTTTGCCAAACGATATACATGAGAGCTAGCACACAACTAAATGGCAAGAGAAAATTTCCTAAATTTATATGAAACCAAAGGAATCCAGATAGTCGCTAGGCAGGACGACGCACAACACCACACACATACCACTTACACAGTGCTATTAAAATCATCATCATCATTGTTGTTGTCATCAAATTACGATATATACGTACAGAGCAAATGTTAAGCACACCTTTCCGGACCTTGAATACATTACTAACCATGGACTAATAGAACTATTAACTAACATTTAGGTAAAAGGGCTACAAATCTTACTATTACTAATTGGAGGCTCATTTAAATTCTCCACGTTAATCCTTATGAGACGCGCTAGAAATAGAGATAAATTCTAGAAATTCTCACAACAATCAAAATTTCTAGCCATCAATCCATAAGTTCTAATTATCATAGCCATTGGATATATTATGACACACTTTGCTATTATGAAAATAGCCTAAAGTAACCGGCTAAATATGTAGCTAAATTACCCACCTATGCCATTATGAAAATAATGTAAAGTAACTCCCTAATATTGCTCTAAATAACCCACTCATGCCATTACAAAAATAATTTAGAATAACCCCTAAATTTACATCTAAATTATGAATATCCGCTATTATTAAAAATATCCTTCATACGTCATTTATACCATCCTAAAGTTACCTAATGATTCCTAATTACCTAGGATTTTTTTTGGAACCAAAACCGTGGGGCAGAGCCCCTCGGCAACATAAATTAAATAGAAGGTACAGAGAGTTCTTACATAAATGAGGAGACTATCTAGAAGTTAGTCTCACGAGAGGAAGGAGAGGATGGGCGAAAGAAGAACAAACCAGGGTACAACACAGAGCAATCTAAACAGAACTAGTAAGCGGTCACAGAGATCAACATAGAGCCGAGAGCAACAGGCGTAGAGAGCAGTCAGAAACCACTGAGCCAGTCCCGTAGAGCAAGGATCATCATCTGTTTGATTCTGGGCATATGACTTCTGTTCTGAACATATTTTTCCAAGTGGCAATACATGGAGGCGTTCCATCACAAATCTTCGTGTTTCTCTCCTTCCAAATGCACCATGCATGCTCCTATCATAAATATCTCCATGAAGAAAGAATGGTTGAAGTTTCTCTTGGCCATTCTAATTACCTAAGGTTAAACCTGTTGCACCACTAATTGTTAATATAGAAAATATTAACTTAAGGTCACTACAAGGTTCTTGATGTAATGCTACGGAACACGTTGCAACGTCTCAAAATATGTTGCAATATAGGTAAAGGTTATTACAACCATTTTCAGAAATGGTTGCGATAGTTGGATGTTATTGCCACCCTTTTCGAAATAGTTGCGGTAAGTTGAAAATATCCCCACGAATTCATTGTGTTGCAATAATACTGAATTTTGTTGCAACAGAGAGGCTTTATTGCCATGAATTTTAACATTGTCGCGATTTGTTAATTATTTTGCCACGATTTTCTTGCGTTGTCATAATAATTTCTTTTGTTGCAATAGGTTCTCCCATATTGCAATGAAAACTAAAATGGTTGCGATTAGTTGACAATATTGCGATGGAATTATTGCATTGTATTAATCTTGTCCTTTCGTTGCAAAAGATTTCTCTATACTGCAACGAAAACTAAATGGTTGCAATTGGTCATAAATTTTGCCACGACTATCTTGCATTGTAATAATCTTGTCTTTCTGTTGCAAAAGGTTACTCGATATTGCAACGTAAAGTAAATGGTCGCGATTGGTTAAAAATTTCTCCACGCTTTTGAGTGGTAATAATCTTTTTTTTTGTTGCATCTGATATACTGGTACGAATGATTATTTCTTGTCACTTTCCTTATATTATTACAAAAGAGTTCACCTTCTCTTCATCTTTTAATGTAACAGAATAGATGGGGCCTTATAAACACTGTGAATCCAAAGGAGAAGATTTGGGATATTGCAAAGGAACGGTACAAGGGATGGCGGTCGACACTTAGTGCTACATATAAGGCATACGACACTTATAATGATAGAATGAAAAACAAGCCTGAAGATGTAGACATTGTTGAATGGAACTACCTTATCCGGTATTTTGGCTCTAAAAAATTCCAGGTCAGATAGCATTTATTTAAGCTTCTAAATACAATTGTTCGACACGAATACTATGTTTAGTTCACTAGTAATTCATTTTTACTTGCATATTTTGAAGATGATTAGCAGCCAAAACTCTGAGAACCGCAAGCAACAAAAAACACAACACGTGACAGGATCCAAACCATTTTCCCAATGCAGCTATGAGGGGGTATAATATGAGAAACTAATCTGATCTTTTGTTCTATGATCAAACATTCATATGGTGCATTCTTGCCATCTTAGAGAGATCCGGAAACTGGTGAAGAGCCAACTGATAAGATTCTATGGATGAGGACTCACCTGAAAAATGGGGTGTGGTCAAATGATGCATCTAAAGCTGTCTATGTAAGTATATGCTTGTTTGTATTCACTAAGTGATTCCTAATATTGTGTAACATTTGTTATCTGACTAAAATATTGAATTATGTTTTTTCCACTTAGGAAAATGTATCCTCAAAACTTGTTGAGAGAGAATCAGAGTCTGAAGTCCCTCTTTCCAATGAACAGCAAGATATTATTTTCCAAACAACCTACAAGCTAACCATGGGGTGCAAAGCATCCAAACTTCATGGGCATGGATATTTGGCAAAATATCCAACAATGATACAACTGATGAATGCTCGCTTGGAGGCAGAAGCTGCAGCAAACAAAAAACATATAGAGGTCCATGGTGAGGTACAGAAGTTAAAAGACCAAAATTGCAACTATACTTGCTGACAGGGGAGGTATTAGAAGAAAGTAAGCAACAAATTCAAGAGGAGGAGGAGGAGAAGAAACGGAAGGCACTTAGAGAGGAACTCAGAAAAGAGATGCTTTTATTGGTTGCTCCGAGAGAAGAAGTTTTGCAACAGGTAAAATATTCAATTAAGCTTGTATCCATGATGATATTGCATACTGTATGAGACCTTAGCTTTTTTTCCTAATATTTCATATGCATACTAACCCACAAAGCGTCATCACAACAGAAATGGATAGTAGGACTACAGTGGTTGAAAAAACTCGAGACACTCGTAACAGTGCTATTAGCCGAAGCCTTTTCCCGGAGAAGAACAATGGCAGGGAGTCAACTAGTTTTATTACTACACAACACTTGAGGAGTACTACGGCAGCGGCTGCTAAAGGTCGTCTACGGTCAAGGAAAGGAAATGTAAGAAATGGAATTTGATGGACCAATATGCTCTTAATTTTATTTGGAATAATTGAAATTGGCTTTGCATTCTGTTTGGATATAAGATGTTGAATCTTGCACTTATGATCACATATATCACTAGAAAATATGCTTGAGAAATATTTGCGGTTGACTATTTGTGCTTGTCAGATCCTTCATGTGCAAAATTTGGTATTTCCTGAGCCCATAAAATACGTATATTGCTTTCCTTTTTCATTTATAGTATTTATTAGTACTAATATTTGACATTACTAGTATAGGTAGAATGCCATCATGGTAAATTGTTTACTACCAGATGCTAATGCGCTATTCTCACCATGATCTACAGGATGATAAATAGATGTTGAGTGGAGCTCTCGAAGTCGAGGCGTGCTTATTCAACTGGACCAACAATAAAATGTCAAACTAGCACTATTGAGTTTCTGTCTTCATATTCCGTAGGCATTTCAATATTATATACATTGTTGAGAATGTATTGTTCATACAAATTTGAAGGATTATCACATTTATTGTTTGTGTCTATCTTATTTCATACGCTCACCCGGCTGAACGCTATGAATTTATAGTCATGCAAATTCTATAAATATTTTTGACAGAGTTGTATACAAAATGATTTATTAAATAAATATCTAATGTGATATATGTTGCAAAACAACATACAACACAATATTAACATGACGATAACTATAATAGCCATGATATGTTCATGATGCAAAAGACGCAATTGCCACAAAATTCTACGATGCAATAGATGTATTGCCAACAAATGTCTGTGAGGCGATTCATGCAGTTGCCACGAAATATTTGTGAGGTGATTGACGTAGTTGCCACGAAATGTTTGCAAGGCGATAGGCGCAGTTGCCATGGAATGTTTGTGAGGTGTAGTTGCCATGAAATGTGTGCAAGCCGATAAGATGCAGTTGCCACAAAATGAGTTCGACGCAATAGAGCCAGTTACCTCGAAATATTTGCGAGGAAATAAAAGGAGTTGCCACGAAATATTTGGGAGGTCATAGAACCAATTGCCACGAAATATTTGCGAGGCAATAGAGCCAGTCAGCACGAAATATGTGGTGGCAATACAGAGGCATTGATCGTGGCGATTGATCCTATTGCCATGGTGTCGACTGTTGCAAGTGTTGTATAATGCAATGCCTAAATGTGTGGCAATAGAGTAGCTTGGTCGAGGCAAAAGAGTCTATTGCCATGGTGTCAATTGTTGCAAATGATGTCTAATGCACTGCCTAGCATCGTGGCAATACGAACTGTTGCTATGATATAGGTCATTGCAATTCTTATCGAACGCAACACCTTACTTACGTTGCAATTATAGTTATTGCAACAAAACTGAAATAGGTCGCCCAAAGTTTATACCACGCGACTATTTGCCACGACATTCCATGAAATGATTTTATGGCAATTGGTAGTTATTGCAACGATTTAGTTGCAATAGGTAAATATTGCCATGTTTTTTCTCCCTTGCAATAGGCCAAAAACTAGTAGTGGGTGTTATTCATGACGTATCTCACTACGCAGATCATGTATAAATGATGAGACAAGAGAGATAACACATATTTCTATATTAAGCACGTAGCTCAAAATCTAAACACTTGAATCTAAGTTACCCAAATGTGCCATATATGGTTATAAAAAATCGCAAAGTACACCTAATATATAATTCAAGATGGATATTTCTACCACTTTAATTCCCATGAGTCTTGCTAGAAAAAAAGATAAATCCTAGAATTTCTCACAAAAGTTAGAAACATCTGGCCATCAATCCATAAACTCAAATCATCATGGCCACAAGGTCTATTATGTTTTCTAAAAAATTAACCACTTTAGCTGTTATAAAACCTAGAATAATCTCCTAGATAGCTAGCTAAATTACCCACTTAAAAAATAACATAAGATAACCCCAAATATTAATCTAAATTACCAACCTATGCATCTAAATCAGTTAACTTCTAAACTTGCCCCTAATATAAAAGTACCTTGCATCTAAATTGTCTACATCTTCCATAATTAAAATTAACCTCTATATATCATTACAAAATATATGCAAAAGAACTACACGATATGATTCTAAAATATTCATTTCTATCACTAATTGTGAATATAAAAGATATTAACTTAATGTATGCATGGAGGATGTGCACCAGTGTGCCACCCTTGTACGCCATATATACATGTATGAAAGAGAAGATGGGAATGTACATTTCCATGTTGAACATGGAGCTCAAAAATCAACTTACATCTAAAGTATCCACGTATATAAGTTATTATCCAAAATAATCTATATATGTCATTATAAAAAATCCTAAAATACACCAATATATAATTCTAAAGTACTTATTTTCTACCATTGTTAATATGAAAAATTTTAACTTATTGAGAGATATATATATACATGATGCTGTCACATGTATACCATGAATACATGTATAGAGGAAACTTAAGAATACTAAGTTCTATGTTAATCGAGTAGCTCAAATTGATGGGTCAATTAAAAAAATATGAAACATATATAGAGGAGCCATGCAAAGTGAAAATAATATATATAAAATATAAGAGGGTGCAAGATAAATAATTTTAATTATTAGCTATGAAGCCCTAATGTTTTTAGAAATTTCTAATATTCATTTTTCCTAAAATTATTGCCTGGGGAGCATGGGTTGTAACTAACTATAAGTTCTCATGGAGCTTATTAGTATCTGCTATCCAGTCCCTTTATCTCTGGCTTTGCTTGATAAGTTTTTAGTACATATCTAGACCTAATGTATATCTAGGTGTATAGCAAAAGTAATAAAACCTAGAAAAACAAAAACAACTTTCAATTTGAAAACAAATGAAACACCTATATTCATATTCATAGATACCCATTTGTATATGGTCCTTTCTATCCCTAGTCACCATCCTAAATCATCATAAATCAGAAACCTAAAAACCCCAATGCATCATTTACTCAAATAGGCCTCCAATTCAAGCGCTCTTCTCGTGGCCGCACGTGTTCCCGGACCTATCCTCTCTGACGCCACCCGCCGCAGATCCCGTTCCCCTCCGAATCTCACTTCCACCGTGTTTTCCCCGGCGAGCTGCGGCCGTCGCCGGCCGTACTGGGTCGGCCGCACCCCCGCTGCCGCCTCCTCCTTGGCAATTGCAGTTTGCCATGAAGTTTGTGCCCGCTGCTTCGTTGTTTGCAAGCAGTGGCGCCGCATTTCGACCGACCCTGCATTCCTCCGCCGCCGCCTCTAGCCCGCTGGTGGCCAACCCTCTCTCCTCGGCTTCTTCGTCCAGCGCCACCGAAAGACCTCAAAGCTCTTCCCCATACACATGCCGGCCTTCGTCCTGGCGCCAGGCTCGCTCAGCCCGGAGTACCGGTTCCTCACCTCATTCATCCGCGATGACGCCAGCCTCCACAATGACGCGAAGCCCCTTGCGGCGTGCGGCGGCCTCCTCCTCGTGCGCGTCTCGCCGCGCTCCACGGACAAGAACAGTGTCCTCCGCCTGTGTTTGTGCAACCTTCTTACCATCAAGCGCAACCTCCTCGCTCCTCTGGACGCACCTTGTTCGACGGCAAGGGTGTCTAGGGATATACCCTCCTCACTGCCGCCGACCACGGCGCCGGCCGGCGGATGGCTACTCCACTTTCTTCCAGGTGCTCCTCACCCACTCTCACACAAGGAAGGGCAAATGCACCTCCTCAGGTTCTCCTTGGCCGCCACTAGATCACAGGCTTGGAGTGTCCACAGTTGCTGGCGCCAGACCAGGACCATTCTGTGGGGCCCTATGGTTGCGGATGAAAACGGTCGGAAACGATCGGTAAAGCTAAAATTGTTTTTTATTCCATATTTTTTTCACAGAAATGATATACGGCCTCAGTATCACGGTAATATCGATAACAAAACAATGCGATCTAAAATACATCGATATCGATCGGGACTCAATAAGTCACAATAAAAAAATGATTATACAACAAACACATTATCCTCCATGTATATAAATACATGACTAGACAAATCTTCACACAACATTTAGAACTATATTTTATTGGTATTTGAATTTTATGTAATGGCTATTATTTATAACGGATTTTATTTTTTGCAATGGCTCTACTGTCAATAATCCCTTGCCTAATTATGTATTTATTACAATTGAATAATATAATGTTTTAGTATACATATTTGCACTAGTGAGTTTATATACCAAGGCCAGTACGTATTACCAATATAGGCCCAAATAGATACCATTGCAGGCCCATCAAAATTCTAAACAATAAGTAGCCTCAATTCAATAATTACCGAATTCGGTAATTATCGAATTACCAGATTCGATATTGTTTTTGATTTTTTATCGATATCATTACCGTATTCTCGGTTACCGATATCGTTACTGTTTTTCTCAAAAAATGCAAAAAAAACATCAAAAACGAGCCTCAGTAAACGGGAATTATCATTTTGTTTTCATCCCTACCTATGGTTGCTGTATCGCTGCCATTGCTCGTGGAACCGCGCGTTGGTTCCGTGGCAATGTTAGGGAGGAACCAAGTTTGAGCGTCAGCACCGGGTGCGTCACCACAACTAGAAATGAAAACAGATCGAATACAAACGGATATATATGGATACGAATACATATATTTATTTTTTAATCAGATTAAGGTACGGATATAATAAAATGTGTCAGAATGCCCGGTCCTCCAGCACGCGGACGACACCCTGCTCATCGTCCAAGAGGATGTTGCCGACGTCTCACGCCTCCGCACCCTCTTGGCGCCTTCTCCTCTACCACCAGTCTCTGCATCAACTACAACAAAAGTACGGTGGTGTCGATGAATGTCGAGCCGCGCCTCTTACGGCGGCTACTTCGCGTCCTCTAGTGCCAGCAAGCGGCGTTCTCCCAAGTCTACCCCGGCCCGGGCTCTCCCTCTCTCGATCCAGAAGCTCAACCTCAGCGCCCTCTCCCCCTCATCGCCATGGTTGATCGCTACCTCGCTGGGTGGAAGGCGCTGCTGCTCAACCATGCCGGCCGCCTGACCCTGGTGAACGCGGTGCTGTGGCCTACCAACTCACTATATGGACGCTCTATTGCTGCCCGCCGGAACACTAGAGGCCCTCGACAAGCACCGACGCACGTTCTTCTTGTCCGGATCCGAATCAGTCACCGACGCCCAATGCCTTGTCGCATGGGAACGCATCTGCCGCCACAAGAAGGAGGTGTTCGGCAGCTCGACCGTGGCCATGCTCCTCAAACTGATCCACCGCATCCACCACTCGGACGGCTCGTCTTGGGCTTCATGGGTCCGTGCATGCGTCCACATGGCGACTCTCCACAGAGACGTCCATGGCGCGCACTGGGACGCCATCAGATCACTCCTACCAACCCACTGGGCGATCACAACGGTTACCGTAGGCGACGGCCGCTCAACGGCGTTCTAGGAAGATTGCTGGCATGGGACTCCTCTCTCCACCATGTTCTCGATGCTGCGCAGCCAAGTCATTCGGGAGGGCGCATCGATCCGCGACGTCCGGGAGGAAGGGTCGCCCCGTGACTCACGCCACACGCTGCTGCAGAGTTAGCTGCTCTCCAAGACCTCCTCGACGTTACCATGCGACAAGGCATTGGGCGTCGGGGACAAGATATTTTACAAGGTTGCTGAAGTCGAGTTTGGAAAAGATATTTTACATCATATCATCTACATATGTGATTTTTTGGTGAATTTAGATGACTTTTTGCCATAGTTTGCATGGGTTTTCAAGTTTCCACCAGATATGTTCCCTTAATACAGGTGGGGATAGTTCATCTCCAGGTGATTTTCTCTTAAAAAATGTGTCAGATATGGAACGGACATTGATTATATCATCATCAGGTATCCAACTTTGACTACCGGATTCAGATACTGGTCGGATATTGAATGTCCAAATTTGGATATCAGGCTTTACTATATCGTTCCGTTTGGACCATGAGCTAAAAATAACTAAAATGTCTGTTTTGGCCCTAAAAGCTTCATCGCATGGTGGGCTCCACAGGCAGCATTGGTCGGACAAAATCGAGTAGCTCAAATTAGATTGGAGCGATTAATGAAACTTAGTTTGGTTTGACTAAAAATTAGTTCGAATTTTAGACACCTATTTGGATCTCTTAGTACTGAAGTTTAGCAAACTAAAAATTAGTCAGAGATCCAAATGGGCCTTTGAACCTAGATACGAGCATGTTCCACCATAGCTTTAATGAGCAAGAACGATCGAATCAACACATGCCCAAAGCATTTGAAGCCTGTTAAAGCCTACTTAATTAATCAATATAAGCCAAAAATGCTGAATCAAACAACCATTTGGTTTGAGAACACATAACAGCTCTAGAAGAGCAGGGAAAGGTCAAAGTCCAAGAAAAGAAATTGATGTCAAATAAGAAAAATGTATGGAATGACAAATCACTTTGATTTCAGTGCGGCTCTCACAGATCTACATGCTACATTTGGTTTGTCCTATCAAACTTGGCCAACGTTGACTTCATGGTTGATTCAATGAAACTATTTTAGTATTATAGATTTCTTTATATTTTGATATAAATTTAGTCAAAGTTGACTAACTTTGACTTAGGACAAATCAAATGTTATATGTAAAAAAATCTGAAGGAAGAATATATATTTATATAGGCACTCCCGCAAAGCCGGCTATATGGATACTCCAAATTAAACAGTCCACATGATTTGCTTTGGAAATAGTATTATTGAGGAAGGTTAGTTGCGAGAGTTAGTGTACTAGGAGGGGTTCTTTTGTGCGGAAAAAGAAAGAACAGCCTGCCATTGAAAATGTGAAATATCTATACAAAGGGGAGAGATCAAGACAATGCAACAAGGTTTGGTTATCTAATTGGCTAGTCAAACATAGGTGGTTGGGCTTCCATCACCGAGGAATATAATAGAGACTTTGCAAATAAAAGAGGGGATGTATGGCCTTTGCAGTGTTGACTTTTAGCCGATTAAATAGGTGGGTGACCTCTGGCTACTCTCCATGAGATGACCTTGGACGCAAAAACTCAAGAGTGCTATGGCCACCAAGCAACAACGTCTGTGCGTGAATCAGGGAGACGGAGAAGAAGGCTATGCTCGTAACTCTGCTATGCAGGTCTCTTCCTAGCTCACAACTCTTTCCATGCTTAAATTTTGCATTGCAACCATTATATTTCCTTCTGATGATTTGGTGTAATATCTTGGATTCAGTAAACTACATTACTGTTCTACCTTGCACGAATTTGTTGAAAAATGCTTTGTTACTTTGGCTGCAACGGTGAGTGTTCTCCAGTTCGGTTCTTTGGAAATCTGAAAAAGGGCAATTTGCTTGTAGTGTGCTGGGCAAAACAGGCTGAAGCCAGTCATTGAGGAGGCTGTAAAAGGCTTGTTCGAAATCTACCGAAGCCCCTAACTCGCTAGCGCTAGTCTCAACCGCTGTCGATGTAGTTCTCCATCACCATGCTGCGCAGCAAGATCAGGCACCACTAGAGCTCCGAGTGCTTTTGAATGACCTCCCCGACAATGACTTCAACGATGTTGCAAAGCGCCTTGTCATGTTCCAGGAAAGCACCCAAAGTTCTGGTATGGTTGTCACTGCTGGCATTGTGCCTCGGACGTATTACAAGAGGCTCTTCCCCAGCAACTCCCTGGATCTAATTGTATCTTCCAGCAGCCTTCATTGGGTATCAGAGGTAACATAAATAAGCAATATAATCTACATTTTTATCAACTCAACAAGTGTATTACCCTTTGTCTGAGCATGAATTATGTATATAACGCAACAGGCACCAGAAGATCTAAAGAGAAACATGATCCCTTTGTATGACGAAGACGAGGGCCTTAGGCGAGCAAGGCGCCCCTTGGTCATTCAGGCTTATCGTGAACAGTTCATCAAGGATTTCTCACTTTTCTTGAAGTTGCGGGCTGAAGAATTGGTCCCTGGGGGGCGGATGGTGGTTTCCATGCTAGGTTCCCGTGCCCATCTGTGCATTACACCTTGGGATATTATAATTATCCCTTTAAACGATATGATTTTAAAGGTGTGCTCATTTTTCCACCTCACTTCTTTTGTTGGTGCAAATTTTTGTAACCTTAATAAGCTGATTGAACTAAGGGTTTTACTGTATCCAGCTGACACATTATTTTCTGATTACTAGGGTTCAATCAGCAGAGAAATGCTTGATTGTTTCTATGTGCCGATGTACGGTCCTTCAGACATGGAAGTACAGGAGATCATACAGGATGAAGGTTCCTTCGAGATCAATAAGATGTGGCTGCGTAAGGTGGATAAACAATTGATGGCCCCAAACACGATGGCACATGCCATGAGAGCTGTATTATTTGAGCCAATGATAGTGCAACATTTTGGATTGTCCAACGATGCTATGGATGAGTTTGTGACAACTTTGGAGCAGCAACTGATCCCAGGAAGCCCACATCATAATTACCTTCTTGGTGATAGAGTTTCAGTGGGTTTTTCTCTCACAAGGTCTTAAATGATGCTTTCTTGCTCCTATGCAGCTTGTAAACCTTTAAGCAGTTATGACATTGTTTGGGCATTTGTAATTGATGATATACAATTGGGGTGAGAACTGTCCAAAAATTGCAATCTGAATAACGGAACCATTGCCAAATGATATACATGAGAGGTACCACACAACTAAATAGCAAGAGAAAATTTCCTAAATTTAATGAAATGGAAGGAATCCAGATAGTCACTAGGCAGGACGATGCACAACACCACAAACATACTACTTACACAATACTATTAAAATCATCATCATCATTGTTGTTGTCATCAAATAACGATATATATATGTACAGAGGAAATGTTAAGCACACCTTCCAAACCTTGAATAGATTACAAACCACTGACTAAAAGAACTATTAACTAAAATTTAAGTAAAAGGGCTACAAATCTTACTATTACTAATTAGAGGCTCCTTTTAAATCCTCCACGTTAATCCTTATGAGACGTGCTAGAAAAAGAGATGAATTCTAAAATTTTCACAAAAATCAAAAATTTCTTGCCATCAATCCATAAGTTTTAATTATCATAGCCATTGGATCTATTATGATTTATGACCCACATTGCTATTATGAAAATAGCCTAAAGTAACCCGCTAAATCTGTAGCTAAATTACCCACCTATGCCATTATGAAAATAACGTAAAGTAACCCCTAATATTGCTCTAAATTACCCGCTCATGCTATTACAAAAATAATTTAGAATAACCCCTAATTTACACATAAATCATTAATATCTGTTATTATTAAAAATATCCTTCATACGTCATTATATGCTCTACAATTCAGACCCTGAATGTGCATATACGCTTGACCTGCAATCTGGGTCAGCGACTAAGGTTGAATGCTGGACACGGTTGTTTAACTATATGACAGCTGTTCCCTATGAGATCAACTGGCCAAGGTTCTTCATGTCTCGCCTTGGTGTCCAGCTCTAGCTGCTTTTCGTGACAGCTGTTCCCTATGAGATACATTGTAATTTCTCTTAGTTTAATTTCCTGGTAGTTGCTCTTATAAATGACACTTCTATTTAGTTAGTATATTGCACTGGGAAGCTTTTGCCGCACAATTTCCGTTAAAAAATACAGTAAGCGGCCGGCATTTTGCCCCAAAAATCTTGGTTCCTGGTCATGCGTGCTCGGTGTTTCACTTATCTAAACTTGAAAGTAATGAAAAAAACTGTTGAAGATATTTCTTGATTAACAAAATGTTGTTGCAGATATCTTTTTTTTTCATGTATACTGTCAGTTTGTAAACACAAGCAAAATGGCTTATGTTGCTTATAGTAGTAGGCTGCTGGCAACTGTGAAAAGTCATTGCGTTAGCTACGGGGAGTAAACTCACTTTTAAACTATAGATCTCTGGATCTTACTCTTACCATGTGCTTCTTACGGTTGTTGACCGAGGCCCTTACTGAAGCATTATTTTTTAGAAAAGGGAATATATATTAATATTGCCTCTGTATCGATTGATACATCTAGCTGTCCAATATTACACTCAACAAAGGTTCTCGGGACACACAAAAACTGATAACAAGTTCTTCAAACTAAAAGAAAGAAATTCAATTAGACAAAATTCTTCCATTATTGATGCATTATTGGTTGGTGGGGCATTTTCCGTTTCTGAACTTTTTCTATATCGTAAACTCAGCTTGTTGCATCAAATTTATGATTATGGATTGTTGGGACCTCCTCACTAGGAGAGATCCCTCCAAAAATAGTGGTATGCTGCTTAATGTGGCGAGCACACGGTATTCTTTAGTAAAAGGCGAAAGAATAGTTCGCTTTGTGCTCACCACGCAGCTCCATGAACAAACTAGGATCCATGCCCTCTCTTATATTGCTGTCAGTCGTTGTGCCATGTGCTAAGAGTCAGCAGTATGGTACTAATCACTACTTAAACCGATGCTGATGTCCAAACCAAAGCAGACCGCGAGCTAAACATGTTTACTGGGCCTAAACATGCATCATATCTGTCCAAACTCCAAAGCCCAACCCGCTCGCGCCAGCAGGAGCCGTCACTTGGCATGCTGTACATCTGTTCTTCCTGGAGCTCTATTTGGGTCTATAATCAGGTCATCAGTGTCGTCATTTCTGGAAAAAGAAAAGGTAGTGCCCAATAACAGTATTGTATCTGTTAGAGCCTCAGAGGGGACAATGGACAACTCAATGCAAATACTTGTACTTACCAAACAACATCCAAATGAGAGGAATTTCGCGAGACAAGTTCTCTTCGACTCTATTGTAGGGATGGATATGGATGTCCAGAAATCCAAATTGTCTAGATTTATATCCGTTTAAACCTCAATATGGATTTTTGTATTTGTATCCAAATAAAATATGGAACAAATGGAATATCCGATATTATGCGTATCCATGAAGGATAAGACTCTATAAACCCATATAATACTCTATTACGTGCATATATAATGATTTAATTTTATTAAAATCATAAATAAATCACATATATATTTGTTATCCTGTAAATCAAGGAAGTATCCGAAGACCTAAGCCTCCTGATTGCAAATTGCAACACAGTCATTGGATTTCTGGACTCCTTAGAGGATTTTTGGCCTTTCTACAATCCTGAAGCAAATTTGAGAATTCTTGTCATGAAGCAACTCAAAACCCTCCTGCATTACAAGAACATATACTGGAAACAGAGGTACACAGTAAACAAAATAAAGCTTGGTGATGAATGTACAAAGTTTTTTCACTCTATGGCTACAATATCATTCAGAAAAAAAATGCAATCTCCCAAATATTGAATGAGCAAGGGGCTTGGATCCAAGATCATGAAGGGAGGGATGCATTGCTGTGGAACTCTTTTAAAAATAGGATGGGTGTCAGTCCTGGGATCTCCATGCATTTCGACCTCAGTAGTATCATTGCCCAAAGGGAAAACTTACATGAACTTGTTGAGCCTTTCTTACAGGAGGAAATTGATAATATAATAAGGAAAATGCCCAATGACAAAGCCCCTGGACCAGATGGTTTTAATGGCTTATTTATGAAAAAAATGCTAGCCAATCATAAAGGAGGATTTCTATGTCTTGTGCAATGAATTCTTCGAGGGAACAGTTAATCTGGAAAGCATCAATACTTCCTATATTACTCTAGTCCCCAATATCTCAAGCCCAGAAACTGTTAGTGATTATAGACCCATCTCACTTATGAACATCTCCCTGAAGCTAATGACAAAAATCCTGGCAGACAGATTGCAGAGAGTAATATTAAGGCTGGTCAATCAAAATCAGTATGGATTTATCAGATCGAGAACTATCCAAGACTATTTAGCATGGAGCTTTGAATATATCCATCAGTGTCATCAGTCTAGGAGAGAGGCTGTCATTCTAAAACTAGATTTTGAAAAGGCTTTTGATACTGTGGAGCACATGACAATTATACTGATGATGGAGTACCTAGGATTCCCTGCAAGGTGGCTCAATTGGATTGTTAACATCCTGAATTCTGGATCATCTGCTATCTTACTAAATGGGGTACATGGAAAGTTATTTAAATGTAGAAGAGGAGTAAGGCAAGGAGATCCTCTTTCTCCATTGCAGTTTGTTCTTGCTGCAGAGCTATTGCAGGTTCTAATCAACAGAGCTGCAGGGTTAGATTTACTAAGAGCTCCAATTCCACAGCCACAAATGATTTTTCCATAGTCCAATATGTTGATGACACTTTGCTGATAATGCAAGCTAATGCAAGGCAGCTTTTTTTTTCATCATCTCTCTTTTAGGCACCTTTGCTGAAGCCACATGGCTAAAGGTCAATTATAGGAAATCTCAGATGGTCCCAATTAATGTATCAGATGAGAAGATGACTTGTCTAGCACATACTTGGATCTACCAATGAGCACAACAAAACCGAGGATGGAGGATTTAACACCCATGATGGACAGAGTAGAGAGAAGGCTGTCAGGATGTGCCACATGGCTGTCTCATTCAGGCCGGCTAGAGATGATCAATACAGCAATCACACCAATTGTAACATATGCCATCTGTACAATCAAGTTGCCAAGGGGCGTTATTGAAAATATTGACCGTGTCTGCAGGAAGCAATGCCTATGGAGAGGTAATTCAGATAGAAGGAAAGGAGGAAACTTAGCAGCCTGGGAGATAGTGCAAAAGCCAAAAGACAAGGGTGGTTTAGGCGTCATCAACCTCAGGCTTCAAAAGGATGCCTTGCTTATGAAACATTTGCACAAGTTTTGTAACCACATGGAAATTCCTTGGGTTCAATTAATCTGGTTCAAGTATTATCAAAACAAAGTACCACATGTAGCGCGGGAAGTTGGCTCTCTTTCTGGTGGAAAGACATTCTAAGGCTCAATGGTCTCTACAAAGCAATTGCAGTATGTACAGTTGGAAATGGAACAACTGTATGTTTCTGGGAAGATAAATGGGTTGGAGATATACTAGCATCCAAATATCCCAGAATTGCTTCATTCTCTAGATCAAATGCAATTTCAGTGTTGGAGATAATGCAAGCCACAGAACTGGACTCTATTTTCATCCTGCCCCTATCCCAGCAGGCGATGGGAGAATTTGAACAATTGCAGTTGGAGATTCAAGGTATTCCATTTGATGAAACTGGGCAAGATAGTTGGTCAACTGTTTGGGGAGAAATTATACCTCGAAACGGTATTATCAGCATGTCTTTGAGGCTGCACAGGCTCATCCAATATTCAAAGTCATATGGAAAAATGGTTGTACCCCTCGAGTAAAGTTTTTCGCCTGGCTTCTTTTGGTGGATCGCCTTAACACTAAGGCTATGTTGACAAGGAGGTATATCAATGTGCACGAAGATGATTTTTGTGTCATGTGTTCTACAGGGGCTACTGAGGGCATTGATCACATGTTCTTTGATTGTCCTTTTGCACGGCAATGTTGGGCAAAGCTGGATTTTCACTGGGACCCTTCCCTCCTTCTCGGCGACAGGATCATCCAAGCAAGACAAGTTCACAACCTAACTTTTTTTTTGCATAAGCTGCATTGATTGCAACATGGGAGCTTTGGAAACTCAGGAATGACAAAGTGTTTCGAGGACATGAACCTAGCCTTGCCAGATGGTTTTGTAATTTCAAGTATCAATGCCTTTCACAATCTATTAGAATGAAGGTAGATCATAGGTCGGTCTTTTGCTTTTGGTTAGACGCTTATCGTTAAGCTTCATGTAAGTCCTCTGAACTTTGGCTGATTTATAAAATGTTTTTGTTCGCTTAAAAAAAGGAAGTATCCGAATATGAATCTCTATTCAGACTGTTCGTTTTGTATTCCTATCCAATAATATTTGACAAGATTGGTATTTGTTATACAAAAATGATATTATCAAATTTGTATTTAAAAAGTAAAAGTACTAATCTCCATCCAAAAATGAGTGCATTTCTAGGATTCTTAGATAGATTAGTGTCCTTGAGAAATGACCAATGTACTCCAAATTAAAGTCGTTAAATAACCAAACTTGTTGCATGCACCTTAATGAATCAAACCATAGAAAGGGAGAAAACACACAATAAACATGAATGCATCTTAGAAAATGAAAAAACAATTAAATGTACGTGCTATGAAATCTAGATAATTCAAATTCTACAAATGCATGTGACAAAATTTAAACACTAGAAATACACTTGTTTTTTTAATTTTTAGTCAAATTAAATCCTACTCCTTTTTTTCTCTCACAAATCAGTCATACAAATCAGCTGCAGCCGTTATAAGTTTGTTCGTTTGA
>CM014275.1:54738977-54769782 GCA_004135705.1 Alloteropsis semialata | reverse complement strand
AAGGATATTAATTATCATTATTGTCGAGGTTGTACTCGTCAGATATTTGTCCGGTAGACACCCCGCTTTGTGCGAAGATTGATCACGGTGATGGACAGAAAGACACGGGATTTTTATACTGGTTCGGGCCCTCGAGATCGAGTAATAACCCTACGTCCAGTTGCTGCTTGTATTATTTCGACGAGTACAGATTACAATGCGTAACGAGTACCCTCGGGTGGATTGTGGAATACAAACTTGGATGTTCGATACCCTCTACACACAGGACCCCGCTATTTATACCCAGGGAGACGTGCCTTACAAGACAAAACAGACCTAAACCTAGTAGGACTCGAACTGTCTTCGGGCTTCCCTTCTGCGATCTGGTCGTCGTGTCTTGTTCGGAGTCTTGGTCGTCTTGGAATCGGTAGTCGGCAATCCTCGTGGTCGGGTACCCTGGTATTATGGCCTCAACAGTAGCCCCCGAGCTTATCTTGTTCAGAAAAGGTTGATCGTTCAATAGTCTTCGGGTCTTTTTGCTCTTCGGGTGATTTCTGGATATGCAAATACCTCGTCAATCATGAGAGCCAGAAAAGTTCCCGAACTCTTGAATGTGGAAACCTGCATCTGAATGATAAGGTCAAAGAAAAATATCAGCCATAATAATATAAAAGAACTGTTCCGTCTTGGAAAACGAAACGCCCCAGGAGTGATGTAACTGCTGCCCAGTGCATTTAAGACCCACTCCGCACGTCTCCCGGAACTTTAGCAGCGCACGCAGTACGGCTCTGCTCCGTCTCCTCGAATCCCGCGCGAAGCGTTGCATCTCTGGGTCTTTAAATATCAGATCTCCTGGATTGATCCGTACTTGAACTTTCCATTCTAAACCTTCTCCCTCCCCTCGCCATGGGAAAGAAAAAGCTTAGCAGTAGATTCAAGATTCCTCGTCTCCTCTTCGGAGACTCCCCTCGCAACTCCGGCGAACAGCCGCCCGACAAGCCGGAGGACTCGCCGGCGACGACATCACCCACCCCTCCTCCTCAGGCTTCGCTCCCAGCTCTCCCCTGGCACGGGGATGAGGGAGTCGAGGCCAAGCCACCCGAGGAAGAGGCTCCGGTGGTAACGCCGCCATCTCCCGAGGCTGCTCCTTCGAGCATTGCCGCCGGGAAACGCCCTGCGTCTTCCTCCCCGGCTCCGGCGTCCCCTATCTCCCTCTCCTCCGACGACGAGCCAAAGCAAGGAGGGAGCGGGATCCGGCTGAAGCCAGAAGCGGCGGACGCAGGCGCATCTTCGTCTTCTGCTCCGGTGGACACCAGCGGCGACGAGGAATTCGCCCGGCGCCTCTTCGTCTCCTTGAACCGCGATCTGATCGGGATTCCTGGAGACGGAGCGCTCGTGGATCTCGTCAGCGACTCCGAGGAGGAGAACGCGATAGATGATGATCCACCAGAGACTACGCCATCGCCCTGATCAGCAGTTGATATTCATCAACCCAAGATCAGGGTGCTTTAGTATTTTGATTTTAGGATAGCTATCAATCCACTGTGAAATATTCCCTCTTTTGAAGTTAATGAAGAAATTTCACTTGATGAATTCATATTGAATTCCTTGTGCTTTGGAAATTTATCTGTGTCAATCTGTTCACAAAATTGTTCATCCAGAAACAAAATTCCCGAATGAATATTTTCTCCCGAACAAACTGACGATCCTTAGTGCGTTCGGGAAATTTGACCCTAATCAAACGTGATCGGGGAATTTCCTCGCTTCACACTAAATGCTCGGTCATTTAAAACTGATTGCTTCCCTTGTAAGCCAACAATTCTAAATGCATTGAATCTGACCTGCACAGTTTTTCGAAACGACGCATGCCGCAGAAAAAGGAAAGAATCTTTTTGACCCAACAGTCACTGCGGATTGCGCGGCTCAAGGGCAGGTTTTTCGGGGCTCGAGCTGTCCTGCAAAACCATAAAGCCCCCAAGCGCGGCCGCTTGAGACCTATTTAGGACTTCGTCTTCCTGGTTCACACCCACATTCGCCATTCTCAACCACTGTTCATCTGCTCCCCCAACCTTGCTAGTCTCCAGTTGCCATGGCATCCACGCACCAGTCATCTTCCGGCACCGAGTCCAATGAGAACCAGAGCAATGCCGCGACCGGACGTGAACTCCGCAGTGGGACCACGATCCCCACTGCAGATGAGTACTGGAAGAAATCCACCACGACGGAGAAGCACCTGAAGAAACTGGAGGATCTTGGACTACTCCCAAGCACCGAACTCTTCCCTCGGCGACATGCCAAAGGTCAGATGTTTCCGACCCCCGACACTCTCGAGATGGTGGTGTTCTTGGAGTTCTTTTATTGCGGATTCGGGGTTTATCCGTCTGAGTTCTTCCACAGCGTCTGTGAGCATTACCAAATAGAGCTTGTGCACCTTAAGCCCGGTGCTTTGACGATGCTTAGCGTCTTTGCCTTTTTGTGCGAAGCCTGGTTAGGAATTAAGCCCTCACTGCTGCTGTGGAGGTATTTTTACACCCCTTCGTACTATAAGAATCAGATTATGCTTGGCTCCATCGGTTTTTCCTTGAGAAATCGGGAGATTTACATCCCCTTTCCAGTCAAAGATAGCTGGAAAGGATATGAACGTCACTGGTTTTACATCACCCTTCCCCAAGCCTCACTGGCAAAAGGGAAGTACTTGATGCCAAATCTCAAGGACGAGGTCAAAGCTGTGCCAAGACTCACTCCTGACATGAAAAAGCACATTGACCGAATCTTGAAGCTCCGCGACGCTGGTCTGACGGCGGTTCACGTAGCGGAAATCTTCATCAGATGGAGATTTATTCCACTCATGACTCACGACCGCTATGCCTGGACATTCACGGGCGTCAATGATCCGAACAGGATGAAACCTGACGGTGAGTATTTATTTTTCTGTTCAGTTGTTTTTCCGAGTTAGTTCGGTCATTTGAGTTCATGACTCTTAACTAGTAGTTGTCCCAGAGTCAGAAGTGTTCGAACGCTTGAACAAGATGTTCGGGACTGGCCTCCCGGTTTGGGAAGACGTCCCAATACCTTATAGCGCTGAGAACCCCCCTCCAAAGGTAAACTGTTACTCAGAAAAATGTTCTTTCTTGTATGATAATGATATAACATTCCTCTTTTCTCCCGACCAGGCCCCAACCATTGTTGATGCCCCCCCCCCAGAGCGGGGCCATCAATATTGAAGAGGAGGGCGAGCAGCCTGTTGATCAGGGTACCAGGGCCCCGATCAACGAACCACCCGAACTATCACCTGGTTTGGAAAAAGAAGTCCCGAGCAGCCCCCAGGCAAATATCCCCCGAGCTCGGAAACGCTCTCGCAGTGTGGAGGGGATAACTCCAGATTCGGAAGTCTCTGGATCGCCTGGGTCAGCCAATCGGCAGCCCAGCCACAATCAGCCTCGTCCTGTCGCCCAGGTACCAAGCATGATCGTATTCGGGCGTTTATTCGCAGCCTTTGATCGAATAACCAAAGCTAAACATGATCGGGAGATTTCTCGACAGGAAATTCGTTCGACCAGACCATTACCAAAGCCTACTCCTGGTGCCAAGAGATTTAAGGTTATCCTCCCGGCAGTCGAGTAAGATCTTTGACAATCTGCGATCATGTATGAACATTCTTTGTAAATATTGTCTTCACTGTATTTGTTTGTTCGGGAATTCAGGCATCCCGACCCCACAGCTTCTCCTCCTGTCAAGGAGAAAACTCCCGAGCCGGCTCCGAAAGCANCACAACTCGATGGCTCAGAGAAAACCGCAGAGACCGGGGGACCCGTCCCGACGCCCCTGGGCCCGATCTATAGCGTGCTCTCGACAGCTGAAGAGCAATGGCGTTTGCTGGACGCTCGTGCCTCTGCTGCTGAAGCGTCGGTGATCAGACTGGGAGCCCAGGTGACCGTTCTCCAGTCCGAGAAAGAAGGTATAGGCTTTAAACTTTACGCCTTGCTTATTGAGTTTTTAGCTTCAAACTGTTGTTCATAGACTACCCTTGATCCTGTAGCTTACTCCAAGAGCATTGAGGTGCTCGAGAAGAAAAACTCGGACCTTGAAGGGAAGCTAGCCGATCTGACCGCCCGACTTGAAGCATTAGAAAAGCATAGTTCATCCTTGGAATCCAGGCTGATGGAAGGTGCTTGTGTAGCTGCAACTCACACCGTCGGGGCTTTGAAGAGCCATCTTCCTGGTCTGGATGTTTCTCTGCTATCCAAAGGCTTCAAGTGCTCGGCGTCAGATGCTGGGAAATTATTTGATGATCTTACCCCAGTTGTGGAACCTTTTGTCAAGAAACTTGGTCTCCATCTGAGTGATTCGGAGGAATCACCCTGAACACTGTGCTGAATTCCTGTAATAGGACAAGACTTTAACAGTTTAGAATGCGATTTAATTTTGCTAAACATATGCATGCATGTTTTTGCGTGAATCTTTGGAGCTGATCGGTGTTTTCATGAATCTTTTTAACTGATAGCTTTGTCATAGCCAAAAATCCCGTTACCATAAGCTATTCCGGAATTGTTTAGTTGCTGAGACTCGAGCGGCCTGCTGAACTGTGTAATTCCTTGTAGTCATGGTGTTCGGTAATTTTAGCGTCTGCCTAGCTTTCTTGAATTAAAAAGCCCATTTCTTGCATGGTAGTAGTACCGTAGTAGCCCCCGGGCTCTTTTACAGTCACGCTGGCATGCTGAAAAAGAGTCTAGAAGTACGAACTGCAAGAAACTTCCCGATCATATGGGGAGCCCCCGAGCGTATAGCTCGGGACGCATAGAACAGATCTGAAAAGAAAAATTTTCAGCGTGGTAGTCCCCGGCTCTTTGTTAGTGTATGTAATATGATAACAAAGAGTAGAAACAGAACAGAAAATAGAAAACCCAGCCCCCGAGCATTAAAGCGAGGGTGAGTAGAGTATATAGAACTTATCTTTTTTTTTTGTTGGCGCTGTAGGCGACGCAGACGATGGTTTATACCTGCCAAACCTGATGGTCGGTCTAGAACTGTGCACGATCTTCGTTGTCTAAGCGTAGAACCTGCGTAGTTGATCCATATTCCACGTGTTTGGCAGTACGTCCCCATCGATCTCTGCGATCCTGTAGGCTCCTGGTCGGGCGATATCTACTACGATGTACGGTCCTTGCCATGGAGAGGACAATTTATTTTTGTCCTTGGTGCGTTGATCCAGTTTGAGCACCATGTCCCCAATGCACAGGCTTCGTTGCCGAACATTAGCATCGTAGTACTGTCGCAATTTTTGCTGATACTGGGCTACTCTAAAAGCAGCTGCGTCACGAGCCTCCTCTAGGAGGATTAGCTCATCAGTACGCCTATCAGGCTCTTCAGTCTCTGAAAACATTGCCACGCGAGGGGCTTGTAGTCGGATGTCGGATGGTAGAATCGCCTCCGCTCCATACACCAAGAAGAAAGGTGTTTCGCCTGTTGCCCGATTCATAGTGGTCCTCATTGACCAGAGTACTGTCGGGACTTCATGAATCCAGCGCTTGTCGTAAGCTTGCAATCTGTTAAAAATCCTCTTCTTGATGCCCTGGAGCACGATGCCATTGGCACGTTCTACTTGCCCGTTTGTCTTCGGGTGGTTTACCGATGACCGATCATGCTTGATCCCGTGGTCGTAGCAAAAATCATAAAACTTTTTACTTTTAAACTGTGTTCCATTATCAGAGATTATCCTGTTCGGGACACCGAATCGTACGACAATACTCCGTAGGAATTTCACAGCGGCCTCTTTTGTGATTTTCTGAACGGGCTCGGCTTCAACCCATTTTGTAAATGTGTCAATGCCGACGAACAGAAATCTGTATCCCCCGACAGCCCTTGGAAAGGCCCGAGGATGTCTATACCCCAAGTGGCGAAGGGCCATGACAAGGGTATAGTATTTAAAGCTTGCGCAGGTTTAGTCTGTTTTCGTGCGAAGAATTGACATGCCTCACACTTTTTCACTAAATCGCTTGCGTCTTGAAGAGCTGTAGGCCAGTAGAAGCTCTGTCGGAATGCTTTCCCTGTTACATATCGGGGAGAAGCATGTGATCCACAGATTCCTCCGTGAATGTCGTGGAGCAAACTAATGCCCTCGGTCCGTGTGATGCATTTGAGGAGCATTCCATTGCGGGTTAGCTTGTATAATCGCCCGTCAACCAATTGATAGTTCTTGGCTTTACGATGGATTTTCTCCAATGTTGCATCATCGTCCGGAATAGCTTGGTTTGTGAGGTACGCCCGGATTGGATCCATCCAGTTCTCCTCGTTTCCAACTAGAGCGGCAGCTCGGGCCGTACCGACCAACATAGACTCCTTGACGGATTCGTTGGTTGCAGAAACTGATCCCTTGGCGGGTTCAGTTTTTGGGTTCGGTAATGAAACCGACACAGAGGGTTTAGTAAGGACTTCAAGCAAGACGTTACCTGGGAGCCGTGTGCGTTCTGCAGCTGCCTTTGCCAGCTTGTCTGCGTCGCCATTGAATTCCCTCTTCACGTGCTGTACTTCAAGCCCATCAAATTTGCTCTCCATCCGCCTATATGCTTCCAAGTATTTGGCCATGACCTCGCTCCGCGCACTGTACTCTTTCATGACCTGCTTTGCAGCTAACTCGGAATCCCCTTTCACGAGCAGCCTTCTGACACCAAGAGATGCAGCTATGCGGAGACCTGTCAACAGTCCTTCATACTCGGCAACATTGTTAGTAGGAGTTGGATCAACAAAATTGATTTGTAAAGCATACCTGATGATGTCATTATGTGGTGAGATCAGGACCACCCCAGCCCCCGCGCCTGCTTTGCAAAATGCCCCGTCATAGAACATTGTCCAGTGTTCGGGATTTTGGGCAGCCTCTTCAGGTTCGGGGTTAGTCCACTCTGCAATGAAATCTGCCAGAGCCTGCGATTTGATGGCAGTTCTGGGTATGAATTCAACGTCGTAAGCCCCCAGCTCCACAGACCATTGCGCGACCCTCCCCACGGCATCTCGATTATGCAAAATGTTGCCTAGGGGGAAAGTTGACACTACCTTGATCTTGTGGCTCAGAAAATAATGCTTGAGCTTCCTGGAAGTCATTAGTACAGCATATAATAATTTCTGAATCTGAGGGTACCTCGTTTTGGCATCGTGTAATACCTCGCTTACGAAGTAAACGGGATGTGGGTTGTAGACTTTTCTGTTGGTCTTTCGACCACCAAAACAGTGCTGACAACAGTTGGTGTCGCTGCTACGTATAACAGCATCTCTTCTTGTGGCTTTGGCGGGACCAGTACGGGCATTTTCCGCAGGTACTGTTTAAATGCCTGGAACGCCTCTTCTGCTTCTGCCGACCACTCAAAACGATCAGTTTTACGCAACAATCTGTAAAATGGCATACCTCGTTCGCCTGACTTGGACACGAATCGACTTAGGGACGCCATCATTCCTGCCAACTTCTGGACCTCGTGGCGGCTGCGTGGAGATTTCATGTCGTCGAGTGCCTTGATCTTATGTGGATTTGCCTCTATACCTCGTTGGGAAACAAGGTAACCGAGGAGCTTACCCGATGATACACCAAAGGTGCACTTGGCGGGGTTGAGCATCATCCTGTTTTTACGCAAGTTGTTGAAAGTTTCGGTTAAATCAGCGATTAAATCGCCCTTTAACTTACTTTTCACAACAATGTCATCTATATATGCTTCCACATTACGGCCGATTTGGCCTTCAAGAACAATGTGAACACATTTTTGATAAGTGCAACCTGCGTTTTTCAGACCAAAAGGCATCTTTATATAGCAATAAACACCGAAGGGAGTTACAAATGCAGTTTTCTCCTCATCGTCAATGCACATGCTGATTTGGTGATACCCCGAGTAGGCATCTAGAAAACAGAGCAATTCGCATCCAGAGGTAGAATCTACAATTTGATCTATCCTAGGTAATGGGGTCCTTCGGGCAAGCTTTATTCAGATCTGTGTAGTCCACGCACATCCTCCACGTTCCGTTGGGCTTCTTGACCATGACTGGATTCGCCAGCCACTCCGGGAAAGGGACCTCTTGAACGAAGCCGGCTTTGAGCAGTCGGTTGATTTCTTCGTTAATGGCGTCTCGCTTCTCCGGGGTATATCTTCTTTGCTTTTGCTTGACTGGTCGGGTGCCAGTTCGTATGCCAAGCTTGTGCTCGATTACCTCCCTGGGGATCCCGGGCATGTCAGATGGTTCCCAAGCGAACACATCCGCATTTGCCCGGAGGAAAGCAATGAGCTCGAGTTCCTATTTGTCACCCAAGCCAAGACCTATCTGGGTGGTCTTGGTCGGGTCTGTCTCATCAAGGGTTATCGCCTTCGTGCCTGGCTCTGTTCGCCTGGCCGGCGCCTCGACTGGTGTGGCGTTGGCCGTTGAGTCGCCAGCTGCTTGCGGCGGCGTCCCCTTGAGTGGGGTCTGGTCCACCACAGCTTGCTTCTCGACAGCTCGATCGTCAGCTCGCTGTCCCCCGACGAGCTGTTGTTCCCCGATGGGCTCCTGTTCGGGAACTTCTTTCCCCTTGGCCTTTGACCGGTTCTCAGCTGCTCGGGAGGTTTCAGCCAATGCCCCCTTAGCGGGTGCCTTTGGCTGGCTCTTTGTCTTTTTCTTGGCAGGTTCGGCAGCCTTGGCTGGTTCCTGCTCGCGACTCTTGATCATGTCCAGGGTCTTCATGTCGCACTGGACCGCGCCACTGCGATCGCCACAGACGGTGATCGGGCCCAGCGGCCCCGGGACCTTGATCATGGAGTACGCAAAGTGAGCGACCGCCATGAATTTCTTCAGGAACGGGCGACCCAAGATGCAGTTGTAGGCCGACGTGATGTCAGCCACCTCGAAGGTGAGGAACTCTGATCGGATGTTTTTGCCCTCTACGAGGGTTACCTGCAGATCGATCCTCCCCAAGGGATAGGCTTGAATGCCTGGTATGACCCCGTAGAAAGGTTTCTCCACAGGGGACAAGGACCTTCTCGGGATCCCAAGTTCGTCAAAGGCGTTGACAAACAGGAGGTTGAGGGCGCTTCCACTGTCAATCAGGGTTCGCCCAATCTTGCGGGGCCCGATCCATGGCTTGATACACAGTGGGAGTAGCGGCCCGTCGTAAAGCGTCTCGGGGTGATCCCTTTGATCAAATGAGATCGGGATTTCTGACCACCTCAAGAGCTGCTTGCAGGGCTCGGTGCTGTTGATCTGCCTCTCGACCAGCTTGAGCTGGGACTTGGAGGTTCGGGTTGAACAGCCACCGAAGATTGTGGCGATCTCCAGATCTTCGGGGAGATCTGGCTCATCGTCACAATCCATGTAGTTTGCAGCACGAGGGTTGTGAGCTGCCTGGTCACGTGGAGCCCCTTTCTGCTGGCTCTCCTCCTCCTGCTTCTGCTTCTTGTACACCGTACAGTCCACGAAGTGATGCTTCGTAGATCGGTGAATCGGGCAGTACATCGGGAGGTTTTCTGGTTTGCCTTGACGCCTGTACGGGGGCTTGTTGTCCACTGCCATGACTTCATCGCCCTCGGTCTTGCGCTTCTTGTGTTTATGCTTATTCTTCTTCTTGCCTTCCCCGGCTGGCTGGCTTTGTTCGGGCTTTCCGTGAACCCGTGCTCGGGCGTCCGCCATCTTGGCGGTTTCTTCCAGGATCCCGTATAGCTCTGCCACTGTCTTCGGGTTCTTCTTGGCAAGTTCTTCCGCCGTTCGCTCGTCCTTGCAACCTTGATTGAAGGCCACAATCACCCGATCATCCACCATGTCGGGGATGGTGTTACGGGTGTCGCTGAACCTACGGATGTAGTCCCGGAGGGATTCTCCAGGCTTCTGCACACAATTGAGCAGATCTCCCTCATGTCCGGGGCGTTTGTAGGTGCCTTGGAAATTGGCTTCAAACGTCTCCCGAAGATGAGTCCATGACTTGATGCTTGCTTCGGGCAGGTTCATGAGCCATGTTCGGGCTGATCCCTGCAGAGCAGTCGGCAAGTAGTTGGCTTTGACGTAGTCGTCTCCCCCGGTGGCGTCGATGATCGTGGAATAGATCTGGATCCACTCGCGGGGGTTGGTTGTCCCGTCATACTTCTCGATGCTAGTAGGACGGAACTTTTCGGGCCACCTGACCTTGCGCAGGGCTGGGGAGTACGCAAGGCATCCCCCCATGCCTGGTCGGGAGTCACGTGGCGGCGATTCTGGATAGGACCGATAGTAGCCCTCACGTGCTCGGTAATCTCGGTTGTAGTTGAGAGTTTCCCGAGCGTCGCGAGCGCGACGATTACGTTCGAGCTGTGGCCTTATGTCGCGCCCTTCCCGCGGGCGATAGTGCGGTCGTCCGTTAACAGATCGGGACCGAACCGGTTGTGGTTCGCGTGGTCTGTTTGACGGAGCCGGTGGTGCGGCAGCGGCGGCCTCGATGTGCTCCTTGGCTTTGTCCGCTGCTTCCCGAGCCCTCTTGGCTATGGTGGCCATCGGAGTTCCTTCGGCCATTGCTTCCATGGTCTCCAAGAGGGTTCGGATCTGTAGATTGTCCTGTTCGACGGCCCGGAAATCGTTGTTGAGATCTCGGGGAGCCAAAGAGGACGCAACATGTTGTGTACGGGTTCTAGCCGTTTGAAGCGTTGGTGCGCTGTCCAAACGTGGAGGAGGCACGGATCGACGCGAGCTAGATGACTCGGCGGCGGCCCCTGTCCCGTTTGCGTTCAGCACATGGATGCGGCGGTCTTCAGATGGTTCTGACCCATTGCTAGATCCACTGTAGTCGAGATCCAACTGCGCAGTGCGATCTGCAATGTCTTCGGGAGTTGGCTCCGTGAAGGTGGCGAAAACTTCCCGACCGGCGCATGTCAGATCGGGATCGTGGATCCCTGTCAACTTGAGCTCGTAGTCGCCTTGGTGCTCGAACACGAGGTCTCCGAAGCGGATCTCCCGTGCAGGCACTAGGTGGCGGTGAGCGTAGAGATCGGAAGCGGAAGTAGAACTCCCGATTGCTCCCGACTTGACGGAACTGGGCATGTAGGGCATCGAGGAACTCGACGCGTCGGCGAACCAGATTCCGTTAACGATCGGCATGATCTTTCTTCACGCAAGGGCCCCTACCTGGCGCGCCTCTGTCGAGGTTGTACTCGTCAGATATTTGTCCGGCAGACACCCCGCTTTGTGCGAAGATTGATCACGGTGATGAACAGAGAGACACGGGATTTTTATACTGGTTCGGGCCCTCGAGATCGAGTAATAACCCTACGTCCAGTTGCTGCTTGTATTATTTCGTCGAGTACAGATTACAATGCGTAACGAGTACCCTCGGGTGAATTGTGGAATACAAACTTGGATGTTCGATACCCTCTACACACAGGACCCCGCTATTTATACCCAGGGAGACGTGCCTAACAAGACAAAACAGACCTAAACCTAGTAGGACTCGAACTGTCTTCGGGCTTCCCTCCTGCGATCTGGTTGTCGTGTCTTGTTCGGAGTCTTGGTCGTCTTGGAGTCGGTAGTCGGCAATCCTCGTGGTCGGGTACCCTGGTATTATGGCCTCAACAACTTTAACGAATAAAACCCCGCTTTGGGGGGGAGGAGGCGTTTCTTTCGCAACGAAGCCAAATCGAGCTTACATTCATTCAAGTCTTTCGAATCAAAACAATGACCAAGCGAATTACAATGTGTTTCACAGAGAGATGACTCAGAACATCTCAAAAACATAGCCGTCAAAAAGCTGGCCAGATCTCCTAAATCTGGGAGCATTGTATACATAAGCAAAATCCCTATCATTATCTAATTCTTCTGGCTCCACCTTAACTGGAAGCAGACGAGCAGCTTCGGCATTTCTTGCACGAGCGAGTTCAACACGAGGAGAACATCGAACAATGAAGGAGTTAAAAAACTCAAACACATCGAATTCGCAACGACTAAAGAACTCATGGCAAAATTTCCAGAAATCGTCGGTTCTCTGACTTGGACATAACTTCCGATATTGCTCCCATGCGAAGCCAGACACACACAAGGGGCCATCGCGCATAGTGATGGGCATGATTTCAAGACCTCCCTCATCAGGGATCTGAGTATATACAAATTTACAAAGTTTTAACATCCTTCAACAAAAGAATAAGAGTCATCAGCTCTATCGAAGCTAAACCTTCGGATCAGCATCAGAAGCTCCGGCTTCCGCTCCACTCTGACCAGTTTTGGCACCAGCCCTTGAAGTGGACGCCCCAGCAGCGGCGGCGGCTGCAGCAGCTTCGGCCTCAAGGGCGAGCTCCTCCTTATACTGAATTTAAACAAAACAATCAATACTGAAAGCAAAGTTAACAGGACATGTCTGAAGCCAAAACAAATAGCCAAAATGATAAAGAAGCCAACCTTAACCAGACGATCATATGCAGTGCGCCGAGCACACTCCCTCCCTGTCTCAGACCAAAACTTCCTCAGAAAGAGACCACGAGTCGCAAGAACAGCCTCGTTGAAAAGATCTTTCCTATCAGGATTCAGAGCCGAAGGAAACTCAAAATCCCTCCTTAAAAAGCCCTTGAAATGAGAGCATCCGTCATCTGTCAGCATCTTAAAGGCGTTAGTGATGCATGTCCGGGCAGCGTAATCGCCAACTCTGGACAACACGTCTGGCAAAGACTTGAACTCATCATCGAGCCAGTCAAAAAGCTTCCCAACGCTAAAGTCATCAGAGGGGAAGGGCAGCGGCTCGGCTCCGTATTGTTTCAGAGCAGCTTCGTATTCAACATAAATGCCCAAGCTGCGACTGAGCAATTCAGAATCTAAACTCTCCTTGTCCGTCCAAAGCTGCTCCACTTGAGCCTTAAGCTGACTGGCTTCGGAAACAAGGGAGTCCTTTAAGTCAACGGCAACCAAAAGCTCCTTCTTGTACTTTTCAGCATCCGACGTCGCTTTCTCTTTATCAGCTTCGAGAGACTTGACTTGATTCTTCAGGTCATGCTCCAAAGTGGCAGCATCAATTACCTTGCCCCGAAGCCCCTCAATTGTTTGAGCATTAAGTGCACGAGTAGATTCCAGCGAAGCAACCTGGCGCTTGAGCGAAGCAATTTCTGACGAGGTAGACTCACGCTCAAGACGAAGCTGCTCCTTCTCATCGTCCAAAGACTTCTTAAGCAGAAGAAAGCCCTCGCGCTCCTTCCTTAGAGCCTCGAGCTCGGCCCGCTCGCTCTCAACATCGTTGAGACGAAGCGGAAGACGAGCGAAAAGCTCCTGCATGGACATTATAGACTAAAACAAGAAAAGCATAAGTATCAAAAAGCCGGACAACAAACTCAAAAATGAAGGAAAAGAAACAGACCTGGATGCCGCCACTAAGGCTGGAAATGGAAAGTGTGTCCAAATCCAAGGATTTGACACGAGTCCCAAGCTCTGAAAGACCAAAACCAATGTTTAGACAAAAAAGCCAAAATCAATCAGTTTTGGGTGAGCAGTTAAAAATTACCAACCATTTGGAACGATAACCGGAATATCGTTTGGAGGACAAAAGCTGCCTTGACGAAGCCGATCTGTAAAGGGTCCATACCCAGCGTAACTTGTTTCTGAAACAAAATAATCAACAAATCAAAAGAAAGATCATTTCAGCTAAAAACGCAAACATAACTGCTTCGCGAAACACACCTTTTAATTCAGGAGCTGGCTTCTCAGGGGCTGGTTCAACGTCAATGGCCGACGCAGATTGTTCGGCGATAACTGAAGGAACCAGCTTAACTGGCTCAGTGGTGCATGGAGCCGAATCGACAGGGCCCTGCACAGTCTCAAGAGTAAGAGCCATCTGTGCAGGTTCTTCAACGTCAGTCGAAGCCAACTGCATCGGCTCTTCAGTGATACCCGCAATCGTACGCGGAATTTCATCAATATTATCCGAAGCCGGCTCAGCACGCTCCTCTATCTGAAGGGACTTGGCAGCGGCACCAGCCAGTAAATCCAAGGACGACGGCTGGAGAGGGACAGACGACACTTCAGCTTCACCAAGTGTAAAATCCTTTGTCTCATCCTCCCTCAAAAGACGGCTGTAGCTTACTTCATCTTCGTCGTCGATGCAGTCAAGTACACGCTCGCGACGAAGAGGTTGAATAGCAGTTTTAACTGCAATAAGATGACAAAAACAAATAAGCAAATCGAAGCTAAGTGCAAACCGAAGCTAAAAAATAAAAAGACAAGCTATACAAGAAACAAACCTCCAGAAGAAGGCGCATCAATTGCAGCGGCAGCTGCAGGAACAACTTGCTTAGGGGCGATAGCGAGAGGCGCTTCCGCAGCCGAAGCAATGGGACGAGGAGGTGCGCTGGCAAGCGGAGTGATGGGAAGAGCTTTTCCAAGCTTTTGACGCTTGGAAGACTCCAAGGCAGAAGTACGCTTGGAAGTCTCTAAGGAAGCAACCCGCCTTTTTGAGCCAGTCACCTTGGAGGGGGCTCCGGCTTTGCTGCCCCCAGCCTCGTCACCACCCTCATCCGACTGACCGCTTCCACGGCCCCCACCACGACCTTTTCTTCCACGGCCACGACCCGGCTTCGGGGCTGGTTGCAGGCTGGGATGATCCTGATCCACGAACTTCTTTGATGGCTTGGACGGGGCCGAACGCTGAGGATAGCTAACGCCTATCTCATCGAACACCCTGTTAAGCCGGACCCCATCCACCAAAGCCAAGCAACTCTCATGTTCCTTTGTAGTGTACTTCCCACAAATAATCTCAGCCATTAACTCAATGGACTGAACGAAGGCGAAGTCAGACATATTCTCTGGCTTTTTTACCCCAAACTTGGGAAAGCAAACATGAGGAATACCTCTGTACAACCTAGTCTCAACAGCAAACGGCTTCCACGAAGCAGACAAGATATTTACTCCAGCAGCAAGCCCTTCCTCAATCAAGTCCCGGCTGCTTGAGACCCGACTAGCCTTGAAAAAAGCACTTTCACAACGATCAAAGCCGGGGGCATTTCTGTCGAAGGAGGGGCAAGCCACAAAATCACAAGGACCAATAGAACTACGCAGAGGAAAAGCCATCAGCTTCGTTCCATCATCCAGCACATTTTCCTGCGCGGGCACCTTGACATAAAGCCAATAGTTTTTCCAACTCTTGTCCCACGTGTTTCTCTGACAAAAGGTAAGTTCTACTTTCTGCTTGTCAGTCTGCCTCCACCGCGCGCAAAAAGTAACACTACCATAGTCCGGCTCGTAGTCAAAACCGTCAACCTTGACGCTTTTTGTCTGCCGATGCCCCTCAAAGTAACGGACGAAGCAGTCCGCATTAACATCTGAAGCGTTGGTCTTTACGGCCCAGAAGAAGCGAAGCAAGTGAGTAATAGCATTGGGGGTAAGATGATGAAGCTGTAAGCCAAACTTCCCCAGGATATCAGCAATAATATTATCCACGGGCATCCGAAGCCCGGCAGTGAAGAACTCCTTGAATACCACAGCTTCGTCTGCCTCAGGCGTCGGGGTAGTCTCTGTGCCAGGGGCTCGTCCTTGACCGGCTTCAAAATACCTGTTTTCCTCATAAAAGCGAATCAATGAAGGGGTAACACGAGACTCACCAAAGACAGTGGTCTTTGGCTTTTTCCTATAATCCACAAGATCTGAGGCATCAGCTTCTATGTCCTCAAGGGCATCCTTGGCTGTAGATCCAGCGTCCTCTGTGTCGTCACCTGCATCTTCTTCGGCAAGTCCCTTGCCTCGGTCATCAATAATCATAGTAGCTCCGACTTCGGGGTTCACGGCCACGTTGCCCTCAATCTCCTGGGCAAACTGCGCAGCTTCGGCAGAATCCATATCCACGCCGTCTGAGTTGTCTTCGTCAGAGACATAGCCAATCAGACGAGCGGTTTGCTTCGTACGAGCCGCTACAACAAACAGGAAAAAAACAATAAGCAAACAAAGCAGCAAAAAGACAAAGGAAAAAACGAAGGAAATAGTAGAGCACAAAAAGCAAAACTTACTTGTGTCGAGAGAAGAAAGCCAAAGCTTGAAATCAAGAGCTTCCAAAAGCCAGAGAAAGCGTCAAGCTCAAGCCAAGCAAAACGAAGCAAGCAAAATTGACCCCCCCTTCGGTCCTATTTATAGGCCAGTAAAATCTGACTGTTAAAATCTCGAAAAACGAACCGTCGTTTCAAATTCAGTCAAACCGAAGCAAAAGTTACAACAACGGTTAAAATAATTCAACCAGTTTCTAATAAACGAAGCCAAATGACATGACACGTCACACAAACGAAGCAAAAATAGAACAATCACGACAAAACACTAAAGGGCTTTCTCCAACAAGGAGGAGGCGTTTCTCTGGCTGGCAAGCAATCCTAATTTCGTGGAGCTCGGCCTGTTGAAGAAAGCCCTCGTCCTCGAGGGGCTACTGTTGGGGATTTGGCCCGCCGACAAACGCCTTCTACTTGTTTTGCTTCATCTCACGCGTAAGGGCAGCAATGAACGAAGGAGATAGAGCTAATTTAGCTTCATTTTACTCTGCAGATCTCTAATTCGGCTTCGGTGAGCATGTCTTGATGTATACGAAAGCCAATTGGCTTCGCTCGTCACGTCTTGCTGTATACGAAAGCCAATCGGCTTCGCTCGTCACGTCTTGCTGAATACAAAAGCCAATCGGCTTCGGTAATCACATCTCGCTATATGCGGAAGCCAATCGGCTTCGGTGATCGTGTTGCAGGAAGCCAATGTGGCGTTATCGGAATCAAGTTAGAAGCCAATTCGGTGAAATATTGATACTATTGAATGACAAAAGCTATGAATAAGCTAACGGCAAGCTTCGGTTCACTCTAAACTGCAGGTTCTTGCAGGAGCCATCGGCTTCCTGGACGCTGGGAAGTGGCTTAGGGTCATCTCGACTCAGAAGAAGCCAATTCCAGGAGCTACAGAGCCTTTGGAAGCGGGCGAAGCAGACATGGACTGAGTCCAAGGAGACCAAGTCCAAGCCAAGTCAAACACGGAATCACAAGTCTACGCATTCACATTGGGAGGAGTAAATGTACCAAAGTGTCCATAGGCTATTTGTATTGTATAGTCTAGAGGATGATGCCTGATCTCAGGGGTACAATGGGAATGTAAAGACCCTTGGTCTACCTATAAAAAGGGACCCCTCCCCTCCATGTAAAGGTTGTTGATTCCAGGATACTGTAGATAAGTAATTTATTGTTGCTTGTCTCTGTTGTCCCGTTTCAGCTGTTGTTTGGGACCATTGGCTTCGGCTATTATCCCAACATGTAGATTATTATACAAATGTATCATGCAGTACTTTAGTTAAGTTTCTATTAGTTATGCAATTAACTCTGTTTAGGGCTGTTTTGATAAAATAAATACTTAGGCTGTTCAATAAATCCTAGAAATTTTTGTGTAGGTTCTGTTAATGATGTGTTAGGCTCACAAAAATTTCCAAGCACCAAAACCTTCTGTATTAATTATTGTGAATTAAAAACAATGATAGCTGCTGGTCTGTATATTAATTCTAGTAATTATTCTATTGTTAAATAAATTCTGAAAAATTTACAGTAGCTTATGATACTGTAGCTCTAGTTGTACAAAAATTTTTACCTTAATTTGAGCTATTTAGATATACAAGTGATTTATACGCTTAATATGTTATTTATTTTATTATGTGTGTTGTTATTCTGGTAATTGTAATCAACACAGAGCATTATTAACTACTTGAGCTAAAGTTACTATTCTGTCCTTTAAATTGTAATGCACACCTTGTTATGGTGAGTGGGTCATCATGCCTTTGGAAGAAATAAATAAATACTAACTTATATGTGTACACAATCACCATCAAATAAGAAAAACAAAGATCACATTATATCCAAGAAAGACTTGTTCAGGTGAATGTGGCCTACAAGTATTGGGTCTTTGAATTTTTGAAAGTTCGCCTGAACACGTCAGCCTTAAGCTCATGAATGTTTGCATTAAATCTTCATGTAGACGGTACTCTGTCTGATGGTACGTACGAGCTTGTCCCGGAGTCCGAAGAGCCGGCTGAGCTGAACGCAATCGACACTGCCTTTGAGCAGAACTTCGCCGCTCCTGATTCCGAGGACTTCCACGAGCAGGAAGGCAAGCCCCGGAGCATGTCCTATGTTTCTAAATTCTGCAATTACCTTGATTATGAATTGTGCATTATGTCTAGGAGTTGAATGATACCTTAGATGCATGAATTTAGGAACTCTATTGATTGAACACTAGTACAGGATATCGCTAGCGGCTTTTGCTTAAATAGGTGCCGGTAAAAGTCGAGTAGTTCCCTGCTACTCGCGAGTTATAGGAGTTGAATGTTTTACTTTCATTCTGGAATTATAAGGAACGCCGGCGGGGACATGATGTTATGTTGTCAATGACCTTTGTGGTCGGTTCCCCGTCAGCTAGATGAAAATGAACTTAAGGTCGTGAACGTGTGGATACCGTTGTCAAGCGTTTGATTATTCCACCAAGCGCTTGTCGTTTTTACGGTAAGCCTAGTACCGGACTGGATTCGGCTAAGGTCCTTTACCCCGCTAATTTGGATGTAGTTGATATTCCATGCGATAGACATGTGGGAACCTGAGCGGCCTTGGCGGCGTCCGTTGGAGCCTTATTCCCTGAGTTAGCGGGCTCTGGACCTGAACCAATGAAAGGACGGAAACAGCCTGGGAGAGTTGCCTGTTTTGGGTGGCTACTCCCGTGTGTTTGGACCACCTGGCCAGGTCAGAAACCGAGTCGATTCGTCTGCCTCTCACAGTATGGGACTGCTTGACAACCGTACTGCATTGAGTAATAAGAGTAATGTTGACGAGGATGATTATGAGAATCTTATTGTATTGCTTAATTGGATGTTTAAACATGCTTGTACTAGAATAGTTGCTAATCTAGAATGGTTAAATGAACTAGAAGATGAAAAGCTAAAATATTGAAATTTAGGGATCAACTTTTAGTTGCTTTTGGCAAAACAAACACCAGAGCCAAATTGCCTTGCATGTCTAGAGGTTGGTGGAATTAGTTCACCCGACGGGTAAGCCTTGTTGAGTATTAGTATACTCAGCCTTGCTTGTGGCCCAATCTTTCAGGTAATATTGAAGAGTTGGTTGCTGGAATTACTTGGCCTAGTACTCTCCCTCCCGGGTGGACAGTTGAGTGGGCTGCGGCGCCACCTCCGGAGGATGGAGAGCTGTGATGTTCTGATTGGGCTTCTACAGTACATCACTTTGTATCGTCGTCGTTTCGTCTAGTTGTTTTTTTAAATTCCGCTGCTTATCTTGAACTATGAACTCCGATTCAAATAAATTGTAATAAATTGAACTCATCTGTATTAAACCCTCTGTTGGGTAACTTTAATTGTGGAATGTTGTAATCTCTGGACTCGCTCTCGCGCGAGTATTTTGCTTACATGTTTCGGTCCTTTGACATTCATGTGGTTGTATCGAGAGAGGACCCGACAGATTCGACGATTTAATCTGTTTTCAGTGTGAAATGGTGATTTATGCACTTAAGCCTGGTTAATTCAGGCGGTTCTGCCACACTTTGTTGGCCTAAATCACTCCTTCCCCGCATCCTCACCATCAATCCGGCTTTAAGTTGTGCCGCCGCCGCGCCGCGTGTTGCTCTCGCTGCCGCCGCGCGACGTGCTAGCCAGTGACCAGTAGCAGCAACAGGTGCGGGGGGCTATGCCACGCGTACAGCGCATGAGGGGTATGGCGGCTGGCGCGAGCCCAGCGCTAGCACGATCGACCAACACGGCCACCACGGCCGAGCCCCTGCAGGCGGCGAGGAGGTCGGCGGCCACCATTCTCGAGGACCCGTTCGGGTCCAAGGAAACTCGAGTTAGAAGAACGAACCTAGGGGCAATATAGTCTTTTTCATGTGCCTCGTCCATGCGGTCAGGTTGAGTTGACCTGCCACGCCAACAAAAATGGCAAATGTGTTGACTAATTTTCTTTTCGGTGGCAAAAAAAGTAGAATCCATTCTAAAACTGACGTTTGAATGCCCATCTCTGGTAACCATGGCGAAAAGTTAAATAGTTTATCAAAGTAAGACGTGCCGACTGAGGTCACCAATGACGGCCGGGCGATCCGACTGAACACCCTACGTACCGTTTACTTTATTTCTTTCTAAATTTTTATCAGCAGGCGTACTTGTCTCCTCAATCCGGCCGACCAACACGTGCATCATGTTGCAAGAAGTCAACACTACAAAGCCCAGAATCTCTTTGATCTCAGTGATTTTAGTGACTCCCAAAATTTATATGATTCTTGCAACCCTCCTCTGTACTATTTCCAAAGCAAATCATGTGGACTTTAACTTAGAGTATACATATGGCTGCCCGTATGGGAATGCCTAGATACTTCTTTCGGGTTTTTTACACGTAACATTTGGTTTGTTCTAAGTTAAAGTTAGCCGACTTTGAGTAAATTTATATTAAAATATAAAGATGATGACACTCCCTTTTCTTATTCCTGAAATGACGACACTGATTTTTTTTTGAGGGGACTGCACCAACTTTATTAAGCAACATTGTAGCTGGTACAAACTCCATTTGGAGGAGCTAAAAACCAAACATATCTTCCTACCTCATTATACACCGAGCTTCTAGCTAAATTATGGGCATCCACGTTCGATCGCCTGCTTTCATGGACGAAGTGAACCTCTTGGAAGCTCGTCATCTCCCTGTTCATCTCCTTCACAATATGGCCATACAGGCCCATGCCTGGTCCTTGTATACTCCGCACCACATTCACGCAATCGGAAGCAAACGTGAGTTTTTGCATACCCAGGTCCCGGGCAAGTGCCAGGTCCTCCCTGCAAGCCATGGCTTCCGCCACTTCCGGAGAGGACACTTCGGTGATCACAAGAGCCGATGCTCCTTGGAAATTTCCAGCTTCGTGTCCCTTGCCACTGCGGCCACAGCAGCTAGGTTTGAGTTTTTTGACAAAGCAGCATCGACATTGATCTTCATCAACTCTCTAAAGGAGGGATCCATGGCGCCACTGGAGGCCGCGTCCCTGTCAAGCTTGGCTTTTTCGGTTTCTCCGTGTCCATGTCGGACAGGAAGCGCTCAATGAAAGCATGAATCGACAGCGGACTCTGAAACACATTCTCGTGTTTCACCTTCCTCCTTGCATACCAAATAGCCCAAAGGGTCACCACCAGCCTCAACAAATCTTCATAGTTTAAAGCTGCGATGGCCTCATGGATCCACCCTTGCGCATTTTCATGCTGAGCTTGCGCAACAAAGTTCAGAATCTCCTCCCCTTGCAGCACCCAGACACATCGCGGCAAGTTACACTTGAGCAGGGACTGTCTCCACGAGTCCAGTTGGCCACAAATGGTGCAATTGCAGTGTTGAGCCATGTGTCTGCTATATCGAACATCCTCAGTCGGGACCTGATTATAGACCCAAATAGAGCTCCAGGAAGCATAGATGTGAATGTGATGCATGTTTAGGCCTTGGTTCCTGCTGGCGCGAGCGGGGTGGGCTTTGGACGATGTGTCTAGGCCCAGTAAACATGTCTAGGCCTGGCGCGGTCTGCTTTGGTATGGACATCACCATTGGTTTTAGTAGTGATTAGTACCATACTGCTGCCTCTTAGCACATGGCACAGCGACTGACAGCATTATAACGGAGGGCATGGATCCTTAGTTTGTTCATGGAGCTGCGTGGTGAGGACAAAGCGAACTATTCTTTCGCCTTTTACTAAAGAATACAGCGACGGACCAAGAAAGTTACTCTCTTTATTATTAGATATACATACATATATATATATATATATATATATATATATATATATATATATATATATATATATATATGTATATATATATATATATATAGGTAGAGATTTGCAATTTTTTTAAATACCGGATATTTATTTTGAAAATCAAAAAATAATAAATATAAAAACACCATGAACAGTGCACACTAGGAAAAGCTACTCGCTCCGTCCCCAAAAAAAAAAGACACGCTATGAGTTTTAGGACAAATTAACAAGAATGTAAAATGACTATGGTTACTTCTTCTTATTAGCCATATTTAACACTAATTGATTTTTGTATGTGTACATGCACATATCAAATAAGGTATAATTACTTGTTTTTTTTTTGAAAAATGAGGAAGTAACACTCAACGACACGTCGCAGGATTCATCGAGGTAGAGGCTGTAGACGAAATTCCGAATCCCCGGTCGACCTGGTGGTCTGGTGGAGAGGGGCTGCGGTGCCGCTGTCGGAAATCGACAAGCCCCGGCTGTATAGCTTCTCGAAGCTCGAGGATCCATCCCGACTGCCTGCTCCATCTCGGCAGCCCCAACATTCCACGCCCAGATCCGCGCGCCTCAAGCATGCCCGGCAAACTCCCCGGCACTGCTAGCCTTGATCGGACCAAAGCCGAAAGCGACTCCCCGAACTGACAAGCGCCGATCCAGAGCGGCGGCGAGCCATCGACGTACCCACCGCGGTTCGAGGCAACCTCCTGCCGGAGCCGATTGCTGGGGACTGGTTTGGCAGCGGGCCTGGGATTCGCGAGGGAGAGATCCGGGGTGGGGCGGCTCCTCGTCCGGATCCGATGTGGCAGCTCCTCGTTCAGATCCGACGCGATCCGTCGCTCCGGTGTTCCTTTCCGCCCCTCCCATCCGTCATCTTCTCCGACGACAGTTGATTGGGAATTTGGGATCCGCAGCGACGACGACGAGTCCGCCGCGGCGGGGCTATTCCCCTTCCTGACCGCACAAGAGGTGAGCAAGCAATCGACTCTCAAATTCTCAGTGCCCTCAAATCCGAGCCAATAAATAACTGTAGTGAATCCATTCGGGTCCCGATGGTAACCAGGTGCCTGCGTCGAGATGGAGGGAGGGATCCGCCGGGCGGCAGCAGCCGCGGCCGTGGCCGTCCTCCCGGTCCCGTACGAGCTCATCGTCGAGATCTTCGCGCGGCTGCCTTTCAAGTCGATCTGCTTCTGCAAGTGCGTCTCGCGGGCCTGGCGCGCCTTCATCTCCGATCCGACCAACCGCCTCAGGTTCGCGCAGACGCTGTCGGGCCTCTTCTTCCCCCGTCCCTACGGCACCCGCCCCACCTGGGACTTCATCGGCTTCTCTATGTCTTCGGTTTTGCCTCCGCCGCCCGGGGTTGATATGGCTCTCTCCTACCTGCCCCTCACCTGTGACTGTGAGCTGCTGGACTCTTGCAACGGGTTGCTGCTCTTCCGGAGCGACGGATACAGCCAACAACCTTCATCACCACCACCCTTCTACGTCGTGTGCAATCCAGCCACCGGGGAGTGGGTCGCCTTACCCCAACCAAGCCACGTTCCGGGTCTTGCAGAGCATTCAACTGGTGGCAGTCTACCCATAGACACCAGCACAGCAGCACTAGGCTTCGATCCATCCATCTCCCCGCATTTCCATGTGTTTCAGCTGGTGCAGGAGTTGGATTACGAATACACCGTCTGGGGAGTGGAGATATACTCGTCCCAAACGGGAAGATGGGTTCTCAGAAATGCAGAATTTGACCGTGACAAAGAATATGTCCAATACATTGGCCAAATGACATATTTCAAAGACTTCCTGCATTTCTGCACGACACGCAATTCGGTCGTGTCTGTGGACACAGAGGGCCAGACATGGAGGATCTCCCGAGTGAGGCAAAATGGGGGTTGCTCTGGCTGTGGTTCTTCTGTCTGTCATTCTCAGGGACGCTTACTTTATGTTGATGATAATTACATGTCTAGTGCCATATCAATCTATGTTCTTAAGGATCATGACAGTGTGGAGTGGACATGGATCTTCAAACAAAGCATCAACAAGCCAGATCTATTTGGACCAAGAACAGGAGATTACTGGGACTACTACACAGCTGCATTTCATCCAGACAGTGATTTGATTTTCTTCTATCATTGGCGTCAGAAAAGACTGGTGTCCTATGATATGAAACGCAGGGATGTGCATGTTATCTGTACTCTAGAAGTGCCCTATTGAGTTTCTACCAACAAAGGATGTGCTTCGTAAATTTTTCCCATATGTTCCATTGTACTCCGGGGCATTACCAACATCTAGTATCAACTAGAAACGCTTCACAACATTAAATACAAGGCCCAAATTTGGCATTGCTTTCTTCAGAAGGAGCTGGTAAACTAATTATTTTAGGCAGTTTCATGATGGAAGAACCACTAGTTGTTGCGATTAGCTTGGCTTGGTGATTCAAGAGGGTTTCAGTGCTGTTGAGATGGAAATATGTTTGTGTCAATCTGCCATCCACAATTTATATGAGCTGCTAACGACACTTCGGTCAATTAGCTGGCTACATCAGGCAATATCAGTGATGCATGCCTCATGTGCAGAGACACGTGTTTCTGAAGCTTTTGAAATTTCAGTCACTGATTTCATCTTCTATTTACTATGTTGGATGGGTACAAGTGTTAGAAGCTACTAGTAATTCTTGATGTAATGAAATGGAAAGTAGACTACCTGTTAAGAGTCTTAAGTTTTCTTGTTTATCTGCCTTTGTTATTCCACTTATTCTGTATAATTCATAATTAGTAACTATTCTGAGTGCACTTGGAGCAACTAGTAGGGCTAATCCTGTTATTATATTTGTGGCAATGCAATGTGTGGTTTTATTGTGATGTACTTGCATTTTCTTTTGTTTTACTGCAAATCTTGGTCAATTTGCTTAGCAATTTGAAATGATATTGATGGATTTAGATGGGTCTGGTGGTGGTACCATTATCTAGTTGTTTTGCAAAGAGTGAGGTATCTGATCATAATTATGTTCAGTGTGATAATCAGCAGATTCTTCTAGCGTTTTGGATTCAACAAACAGCAGTGGCTAGTTATGGATATGGCTGGCATTTCAAAGTGTGGTTCCGTCAGGAATCTCATTGAAGAAATCACTTACAGATGGCTTTCACTAATCAGCCATTGACTAACATAATGAAAACTGTGGGAATTAGGATCAACATTGATCAGGTGGCTGCATCAAGCAATATTTTAAGGATGTGTGCATTAACTGTTAAAAATCGAAATGGAGTTTTCATGAAATTTGGGTTCTGAAGGATTGAGATAAGGGAACACTGAACAGTGATTGTGAAGCACCGTTGAAGAAAGTGAGTGTAGCGATTGAGGAGCAGTGAGTGGCTTTGAATCAGCTGACCTTACATTGTGATATGAGGACTAATCTGTAGCCTTAACTATTAAGAGGGGATGGTTTCTTGTGTTTTGTAACTTTTATATGCAGAATTTATTCGATGCTGATTGATTTCAGTTTTAGTAACTAGCTTACTAGCCTGATTCCATTTAAAACATGCAGTACAAGAGAGATCGTGAACTGCATTTGTGGGTATGCAAACATATAATTGTGTTACTAGTCTGGTTGATTAACTGCAATTTCTGTTTAAATTCGTTTATTTTTGGAAACGGTGTTCATGGGTCTAAACTTCTCTGGTGGTGGTATCGTGTTCGCTACAGTTCGAGTGAACTATCTGGTTAATTGTCTCTAGAGATAAGGAACCTTCTCTCTTTTGTGCAAAAGCAAGAAAGGCGACATGTTTTGGGGAAGCTCGGCACAGAAACGTGTGTTTAGCTGAGAGTAACATGTACTACTTGGCAGCATAATAGATATACAGATCGTAGCAAGGACAGAATACTAGGGGCATCTGCCCAAAATCTGTTTCTGAAAACTCGTTTTGCAAATAAAAACAAAAATGCATGTTCCAACAATGGCCCAAACCGCCTCCCAATCAATTCGGGCGCCCAATCGAGGTGATGCCTGTGGCCAAATTTGCGGCGGCCCGTCGCGCTCCCAACGTGAAAATCGGGCGAGGAAACACAGATGCCCGCTAAAATTCTGCTCCTTCCGTGATTGAATCGGTTCCTTTTAAGCTTCAAAATGTTTGTCAGCAGCGCCATGAAACTTGTTGTATTGCTGCAAGGAAATTCGACCGTGGCCGCGGCTAGATGTTGAATTAGAAGCTGAAGTGTGGGGCCCGCACGTCACTGAGTGGAGGGAGATGGGTATTTTGGACCATATAAGAATACATTGGCTTTTAGCAATATGATGGTGGTCCAATGCAATTGAATACGTAGAAAATGGTACGATTCAGGCTAAACAAAAATTATAATTGCAAGTTTTCAAATAGATGAATTGTAGTAGTGTATCTTAAAAATTGAAAATTTATAATTGCATTATCAAAAAAATTCCAAAAAAAGAGGAGGGCCAAAATGCGTAGGTCAATGTTTGCCTCCCAAAACCATTAGCTCTTGGAGGGGGGGAGAATTGGAGCCAGTTTTATGTCGATCCACTCAAAAGCACTCGAAGAGAGGGAGACCACGGGGCAAGCGCGATGTGGCGCGTGCAGGAGGAGGAGGAGGTGAGGTGAGGGGACCAGTCCATTAAATAACTTTAGCCCATATTTAGCCCTTCATCCAAACAGATCTAAAGACCAAAGGTGAGTAGCTTGGGGCTAATGTGAGGCCGAAGGATCCAAACATGGCCTGTATAGGCCCTCTGGCCCTGTATGGTTGGAAGGTTAATTTTTTTAACTCCGTCACATCAAAGAAAATCTTGCTTTTTTGAGGTATTGAATAAAATCTATTTAGAAAACTTTTTGCGCAGATGAGTGTTAATTCACGAGACGAATCTAATGAGCCTAATTAATCCATAATAAGCTACAGTAATGCTACAGTAACCATCTGCTAATCACGTATTAATATATCTCGTTAGATTCGTCTCGTGAAATAACCCAGGGGTTATGCAATTAGTTTTGTGAGTTGACTTTATTTCATACTCATAAATAATAAGATTCTCTTTGATATGATAAAGGTTAAACTTTAGCCCTTCAATCCAAACAAGTCCATTGAAGCGAGTGTCAACAAATTTACCACCCATGTGTGAGGAACGCAACGTGAGAGAAATTAATAGCATAACTAAAGTGGCAGGTAGTTAAATATCCCATCATCCATCCCGGTCCCGCTATCTCCACCATCCCCACAAGGCTGTGTTCAGTTCTCCCTGCAAAAATTTTTTCACCCATCACATCAAAGAGAATCTTATTATTTAGGAGTATTAAATAAAATCTATTTACGAAACCTTTGCACGGATGGACTGGAAATCGCGAGACGAATCTAATGAGCCTATTTAATCCATGATTTGCAACAGTGATGCTACAGTAAACATTCTCTAATCATAGATTAATTACCCTCATTAGATTCGTCTCGCGATTTCCAGTCCATCCGTGTAATTAGTTTTATACTCCCTCCGTTCTTAAATATATGTCGCCGTTGACTTTTTATACAAACTTTGACCATTCGTCTTATTTAAATTTTTTGTGCAAATATGCATAAATGAGAGTTATGCTTAAATTACCTTTGTTGATAAAATAAATCATGAAAAAAATATATGATAATTTTATAAATTTTTTGAATAAGACGAATGGTCAAACTTCGTTTTAAAAATCAACAGTGTCATATATTTAAGAACGGATGTAGTAATTAGTCTACATTTAATACCTCTAATTAGTGTTAAAAAATACAAAATTTTTTTTGCCACCAACTAAACACAGCCAAACTCCCAACACTGCTAGCCTCGATCGGACCGAAGCCGAAAGCGATCCCCCGAATTGACGAGCCAAAGCGGCGGCGAGCCGTCGACGCCCCCACCACGGTTCGCGTCAACCTCCGCCGGAGCCGATTGCCGGGGAGCCTGGGATTCGCGAGGGAGGGATCCGGGGTGGTTCGTCTCCTCGTCCGGATCCGATGGTGCAGCTCCTCGTTCAGATCCGATGCGATCCGTTGCTCCAGTGTTCCTCTCCACCCCACCCATCCGTCATCTTCTCCGGCGACAGTTGATTGGGATCCGCAACGACGACGACGACGAGTCCGCCGCGGCGGGGCTATTCCCCTTCCTGACCGCACAAGTGGTGAGCAAGCAATCGACTCTCAAACTCTCAGTGTCCCCCAAATCCCAGCGAGTAGGGAAAGTGAATCCATTAGGGTCCCAATGGTAACCAGGTGCCTCCGCAGGTTCCGCTGCAGCTCTTGCGTCGAGATGGAGGGAGGGATCCGCCGGGCGGCAGCGTCTTCGGCCGTCCTCCTGGTCCCGGAGGAGCTCATCGTCGAGATCTTCGCGCGGCTGCCGGCCAAATCGATCTGCCTCTGCAAGTGCGTCTCGCGGGCCTGGCGCGCCTTCATCTCCGATCCGACCAACCGCCGCAGGTTCGCGCAGACGCTGTCGGGCCTCTTCTTCCCCCGTCCCTACGGCAGCCGCCCCACCTGGGACTTCATCGGCTTGTCTATGTCTTCGGTTTCGCCTCCGCCTCCCGGGGTTGACACGGCTCTCTCCTTCCTGCCCCCCACCTATGAGCTGCTAGACTCTTGCAACGGGTTGCTCCTCTTGCGGACTGAGGGATACAGGCAACAACCTTCATCACCACCACCCTTCTACGTCGTGTGCAATCCAGCTACCAGGGAGTGGGTTGCCTTACCCCAACCAAGCCTCGTCCCGGGTCTTGTTCACCATTCTACCAGTGGCAGTTTACCCATAGACACCAACACAGCAGCGCTAGGCTTCGATCCGTCCATCTCCCGCATTTCCATGTGTTTCAGCTGGTGCAAGAGTTGGATTACGAATACACCGTCTGGGGAGTGGAGATATACTCGTCCCAAACGGGAAGATGGGTTCTCAGAAAAGCAGAATTTGACCGTGACAAAGAATATGTCCAATACATTGGCCAAATGACATATTTCAAAGACTTCCTGCATTTCTGCACGACACGCAATTCGGTCGTGTCTGTGGACACAGAGGGCCAGACATGGAGGATCTCCCCAGTGAGGCAAAATGGGGGTGGCTCTGGCTGTGGTTCTTCTGTCTGTCATTCTCAGGGACGCTTACTTTATGTTGATGATAATTACATGTCTAGTGCCATATCAATCTATGTTCTTAAGGATCATGACAGTGCGGAGTGGACATGGATCTTCAAACAAAGCATCAAGCCAGATCTATTTGAACCAAAAACAGGAGATCACTGGGACTACTACACAGCAGCATTTCATCCAGACTGTGATTTGATTTTCTTCTATGATTGGCCTCAGAAAAGACTGGTGTGCTATGATATGAAACACAGGGATGTGCATGTTATCTGTACTCTAGAAGTGCCCAATATTGAGTTTGTACCAACAAAGGATGTGCTTCGTAAATTTTTCCCATATGTTCCATTGTACTCCGGGGCATTACCAACATCTAGTATCAACTAGAAACGCTTCACAACATTAAATACAAGGCCCAAATTTGGCATTGCTTTCTTCAGAAGGAGCTGGTAAACTAAATTATTTTAGGGAGTTTCATGATGAAGGAACTACTTGTTGCAATTAGCTTCGCTTGGTGATTCAAGAGGGTTCAGTGCTGTTGAGAGGGAAATATGTTTGTGTCAATCTGCCATCCACAATTTATATGAGCTGCTAACGATGCTTTGGTCAATTAGCTGGCTACATCAGGCAATATCAGTGGTGCATGCATCATGTGCACAGACATGTGTTTCTGAAGCTTCTTAACAAGAAGATTGAAATTTCAGTCACTGATTTCAGCAGCATGGCAGATGAGGCCTTTGTCCCTTTGAACCATACTGGCAATATATCCTATCTTGTATTTACTATGTTGGATGGGTACAAGTGTTAGAAGTTACTTGTAATTCTGGATGTAATGAAATGGAAAGTAGACTACCTGTTAAGAGTCTTAAGTTTTCTTGTTTATCTGCCTTTGTTATTCCACTCGTTTGTTGCTGTATAACTCATAAGTAGTAACTATTCTGAGTGCACTTGGAGCAACTAGTAAGGCTAATCTTGTTATTATACTTGTGGCAATGCAATGTGTGGTTTTATTGTGATGTACTTGCATTTTTTTTTGGTTTAACCCCAAATCTTGGTCAATTTGCTTAGCAATTTGATATTATATTGATGGATTTAGATGGGTCTGGTGGTGATACCATTATCTAGTTGTTTTGCAAAGAGTGAGGTATCTGATCATAATTATGTTCACAGTGATAATCAGCAGATTATGATAGCATTTTGGCTTCAACAAACAGCAATGCCTAATTATGTATATGGCTGGCATTTGAAAGTGTGGTTCCTTTAGGAATCTCATTGAAGAAACCACTTACTGATGGCTTCCACTAATTAGCCATTGACTAACATGATGAAAACTGTAGGATCAACTTTTTTCTGGTCAGGTGGCTGCATCTAGCTATAGTTTAAGGTTGTGCGCATTAACTGTTAAAGATTCAAGTGGAGTTTTCATGAAATTTGGGTTCTGAAGGATTGAGATAAGGGAACACTGAACAGTGATTGTGAAGCACCGTTGAAGAAAGTGAGTGTAGCGATTGAGGAGCAGTGAGTGGCTTTGAATCAGCTGACCTTACATTGTGATATGAGGACTAATCTGTAGCCTTAACTATTAAGAGGGGATGGTTTCTTGTGTCTTGCAACTTTTATATGCAGAATTTATTCAATGCTGATTGATTTCAGTTTTAGTAACTAGCTTACTAGCCTGATTCCGTTTGGAACATGCAGTACAAGAGAAATCGTGGAACTGCATTTGTGGGAATGCAAACATATATTATTGTGTTACTAGTCTGGTTGATTAACTGCAATTTCTGTTCAGATTCGTTTTTTTTTTTGAAACGGTGTTCATGGGTTTAAACTTCTCTGGTGGTGGTATCGTGTTCGAGTGAACTATCTGGTTAATGGTCTCTAGAGATTATGACCTTCTCTCTTTTGTGCAAAAGCAAGAAAGGCGAGATGTTTGGGGAAGCTCGGCACAGAAACGTGTATGTCGCTGAGAGTAACATGTAATTGGTTTCTTTTAGGC
>CM014275.1:54715211-54737977 GCA_004135705.1 Alloteropsis semialata | reverse complement strand
CGCGCTTGGGGGAAAATAAAAGCGATTTGAGATTTTGGGGTACAGGAGGTAACGGGTACGGGGGATAACGGGCGCGTGGGGTGGGATGGGTGGGCTGGGCCGGTGGGTTGGTTTGGTTGGCTGGTTTGGGTCCTAGGTGTAGAATTCTATTCTACACCCTAGGTGTAGTTTAGCACATATGTATATATTATATATATATATATATAAGTTTCTTTTGACTTAGAGCATCTCCAGCAGTCTCTCATTCTCTAATCCAACTACCTAGAGTTATTGAAAAAATAGTGCTACAATAGATTCTCTTTATCTTTTCCTTTTCCCAAAATTATTGAGACAAACCAATAATTCACCCCAACTCTCCCCAAATAGAGGGGGAGTTGTGACCTTTCCAATACGGTAGTTAGATTAGGACAAGATTATTGGGAGACTACAAAAAAAACTCTCACAACAATCGTGAAAGAGTCAGTGAGACATCCCCACGACTGATTATTAGGAAATATTTATTAGTGAACTGTTGGAGATGCTCGATGTAACAAGTGTTCTTGTCTGACTCTGCATATATATCGACTCGATCGATCCATCAAGCATGGTTGCGATTGAAATTAAATGCAGCAACCTAGCTAGCTAGCAGCCGCTTGTTGGATATTCACCAGCAATAACTTGAAGAACCTGATGCATTCTGCCTAACGAAAGACGACCGCTACTTCATTCCTTTTGGTGATTTTACTTGTCGCCTGATGTTTGCAAATAAAGGTTTGCGACTGTAGATTATTTGATTCAAAGCCAGAACAAAATAAAGATCGCCCAAGAATAATGTAGATGTAGCCAAGAATCAGTCCAGGGTACGTCACCGGCCGGGTGCAACAACCAGAGCAGACCAAGCTAAGCCATCTTTTATTCCTTCTTTTTTTGTCTTCTTATAATAAACAAGAAAACTTTTATGCATATATGAACTAACTGTATGTACATACAACAAAGGCAACTTGTTACAATATTACAACTGTTGGAAGCACTCATCATCAGGTCAATAATCCTCTCTGCTGTTTGTCATATATATGAACATCATACAGATAAACTCTGGGATGTAGCTAGCTAGCTAGAGGTCAGGTGTACATATGTATACAAGGAAATCAAGTAATAAAGTGGCAGCAGGTCGACATATAAGGCCCTGTTTGGTACAGCTCTACAAATTTGTAGAGCTAGAGCTGCTCATTCCTGGCTCTAGAAATCTGTAGAGCTAGAGCTGTGGATTGATCGAGGATCTTTCGTTGAGTCACTTTGTTCTTCTTTTATATTTAAATTAGTAGTTTAAGATATTTTATTTTATTAAATAAACACCAACTTCTGTGAAGAGCTGAGAGCTAGAGCTCCATCTACGGGCCAGGCATGAAGGGAGCCAAAGAGACCAAGCTCCTCTGCCATCTCTGCTAGCTGCACTCAAGGCGTTGAGCTAGCTCATCCCTGGCCTGAAGAATGCGCCCCCTGGGAGCCATGGAAGCAGTACGTGCGTCGTACCGATGGTGGCGACGGTGGAGATGACCTCGCCGATCTTGAGCCTGTACAAGATGTTGGTGGTGGTCTTGCCGGCCGGCGGCGTCCAGGCCCACCACCATGAGTAGTAGTAGGAAAGGAGTTGTCCAATGGCCACTAAAGAGTTCGTTAATAAGCAGGACTGATACATAGATAATTCAGAGCTGGAACCAAGAATTGCCAATGCTAGAGATCCTACTGATTCAATTCAGCCAAAGCTTTACATGCTAAAACAGACACCAAGCAGATCGACACCAGACACCAATGCTGATAACATTTCTCCACTACATCAAAAGGCATTTGTGCTCAGTCACATGCATACATATAAACCATACTCGATATTAATTCATTCCCAGATTCCAATGTCATGGTCATGGCATCAATCGATCCAGAGTCACAGAAAACTCCTGTCGCAAGACAGCCAAAAAATGATTAACAGAACCAGATATAACGCACCCACCCAGAAACAATACTTCCATAGTACAGGATACACTAATCAACCAGTATGTGTGGTGTGGCAAGGGTGCTTTCATTTTTATGGGGACAATGCTGCCTCAGGCAATCATATCTCATAGTTCCACGTGCTCTCCGCTATTAGCTTTGGTGCTTTGCTTTGATCAGACAGATCAAATGTTGTTGCAATCTGCAGATAGCAAGCATCAGGTGATCAGGATTAACGATTAAGAAAACCATGTGATCGAATGTAAGCACACCCGCACAGACATAGAAATACCTAAGAATCAATATTTTTTTGTGAGAATACCTAAGAATCAATATGATGCACTCCTTCACAACAACATAGGAAACAATGTACCTTTATTATATGACAATAATCACAATCAACGCAAAGCCGTAAATATTAAACTTTATTTAGCATCAGTATCACAGTAGCACAAAACAGAATTGCAAAACCCAATGTGGCTCAGTTTCCCAGAAGCATTATATTTAGATCAATTCCATTGGATTGGGGAGGAAAATGGATTCATCTCTCTTCCATTACCAATGGTTTGGATCATATCCTGGCCTAAATCAAGAATTGATGCACTCATTACAAAAGATTTTTAGGTACCAACTAAATCACAGAATAAGAAGAAACCTTTAAGGTGTGTTAATTAAATCACTCGTATCCTAACACTGAGAAGGTGCAAATTCATATCCTCAACTACAATGAAAATATAAATTACAGTACGCTGAGTTCCCTCATATTACACTCCAAATTCTCTTTTCTATTCAAGCAACCAAGAACCTTAGAGCAATAGAATTGCTTGAAATTCTAAGGAGGTAAAGCCGCTTGTACCATCTATCAGGATGACCATGCTTTCACAAACATGGCACTATATATATGACACAAATTTGGGAAAATTTCTATGGCACTTGTTCTGAGATTTCTGGGCTCAACTGCTAAATTCCCTGGATATTTCATCTAACTTAGCATGTATGACTGCATGTGCTGGACTACCAAAATGTTTGGAGGACACAACCATATTTTTAAGTTGTACTAGCTTAATGACTCATCCCCCATACAAGAGATACTTCACATGATGTCAGGTTTAGGTGATGTTTGGTTTATTTCAAAAAAAAAAAAAATAGGTGATGTTTGGTGAGCACAACATTTACATTCACATCAAATTATGGAACCTTTATGGATCCTTCAAATAGCTCAGGTGGGGATCTTCTCCCCTCTTTTCCAAAATAATAACATACTTTGTGTCGAGTGTCGGCTACTTGTAATGCTTTAGAACGAATATCTAGATCTGTTTAAGGGACTGGTTAAATATGTCTTTGCAGATTAAACAATGCCACATTCCTGGCCCCAAAGGCCTAAACATCTCCAATTCTGTATGTTGAGTTCCAAGAAACCAATTTTTAAACAAAATGCAGACTCTGTAATTTTGCTTGCACTACCGTGTACTGTGGGCATGTTTGGATGGGGTACCTTGATTTAAATACTTATCACACAGTTCAAATCTACACTAAATCCCAAATATCCAAAGCAAACTCCTTTATTAAAACACCCATGTAGCATAAAGTAGTATGTCGAAATAAGACAGTGGTACTAAGTAGCAATAATAAGAGGGTGAAATGGAAGCAGGCGTAGAAAGAAACCTTGAAGGAGCCGCCGGCCTTGGAGTCCCTGGTCCACTCGAGGCCGAGCAGCTTGGTGGAGGCGTGGTAGGTGCCCCTGACGGCGTCCCCTCCCTGGAACTTCCTGGTGACGGCGAATTCCCAGGCGTTCTTTTTGGTGTCGAAGAGGGGCTCGACGGTGGTGAGGCGGTCGGCCCCGTGCGCGTAGGTGTACTTGACGCGGCAGCCGCCGGAGCCGAGCGAGTGGGAGAAGTTGAGCTTGTTGGCGGGATCGAAGGTGACGGAGCAGTCGAGCGCGGTGCGGGAGGGCGGCGCGGCGGCAGGAGCGGGAGCGGGAGCCGGGGCGAGGCTGGTGGAGTGCGTGTAGGTGAGGCTGACGCGCTTGTCGAGCACGAGCGCCGAGTTCATGAACTGGAAGCGCACATCCTGCGGAGGGCATCCAATTGGGGGTAGGTGAGAGGCTCGACATCGGGGAAGGAGAGGAGCGAGGTTTACCTACCTGGTTGTGGGGCTTGAGGTCGATGAGGAAGGCGCCGGGCTTCTCGAGGGTGAGGGTGAGGCCCCGGAGGGAGGGCCCGTTGGCGAAGGCGGCCTCGGTGGCGGAGGCCTTGAGGCGGAGGTCGCCGGCGGCGGGGACGGCGAGGGTGGTGGCGGCGGTGGCCTTGTCGCCATCGAAGCGTCCCTTGACGGTGGCCTTCATCTCCTAGTGTGCGTGTGTCTGTCTCTCCTCGGAGTCTCCGCCCTCCGCCGCCGCCGCCGAGATTGCTTTGCTTTGCTTGCTTGCGCTTGGACCCAACCCCTTCACTCTATCTTGTTCCGCCCTTTGCCTTGCACGAATCGCCGCCGTGGTCTTCGTCCTTGTTGGGCTCCGTCCATCGTCATGGGCTCCTACCTAATAAGCAATCGTTCCGGCCCATTACTCAGATAGAACGTACTGTTTATTTGCAATCGGCCCGGCCCATTTCTCAGGTAGAACGCATTTGGGCCGAAAGAGCCGATCAGGAATAAATAGCTTGTATGGATGGATCGTGGCCATGGATTCTGTTTTCCAACAACGACAAGCAACAAAAGGCTCAGCACGCCTGGCGGCGGCGGCGGCGGCGCTCCGCCTCGTCGCCATCCCCGGCCACTGACCGCAGCCGAGCCAAGAATTACAGCCACAAACGAAGCTAATACTACACAGCAATCGGAAAACCTAACACTGCTGCTGCATCGATCTTATATCAAACTTGCAGGAGGCCAAGACAGATTACTTGGCAAGAGACAGCAAACAAAGCTGCACACAAATTCACCATCACAATGCCAAGTACTAGTAGAAGGGAACGAAACCATCACAAATTTCTGGGAATTTCTGTGAATTGGGATCAGACGAAGGGGGTGATCCACACGGGATCCACGTCGGCGGAGTGGCCGCCGGCGATGGGCACGCCCCTCATATCCTCGTCCGCTAGCGAGTACTCGCAGATGGCATGCGGCACCAGCATCTCCACCTCGCGACGCGCAAAGTAGACGCAGCTCTCACGCAGCAGCAGCCCGGCCGCCGGCGCCGAAGGGTACAGCCCCACCGCCACCACCGCCGACGCCACCGACCCCACGAACAGCGCTCGCCCCGGCGTCTCCTCCAGCAGGCCCCACTTGGCCTCCGCCACCGACAACAGCGTCTGCACCTCCACCTGCAGGTCCAAAGCCTCGCTGTTGGGCCACACCGCATACAGCTTCCTCACCAGCAGCAGCTCCCGCTCGCTCGCCACCAGGTAGAGCTGCCACCGCCCGCACCACATCGGGTGGTGCTCCGCCTCCCGCAGCACAAACACCGCCGCCGCATCGCGCGCGCGCAGGTCACCGTGGAACGCCAGCACCGCGCCGTCGTTGCCCAGCGCGCACAGCCGCCCGCACCAGAATGCCATGTCTCTGAAGCCCCCGTGCGGGCCTCCCTCGGCGGCGCCGATCCTCATCCAACCGCCGGACACGGCTGGCTGCAGCAGCGCCATCGTGCCTGTTCGCCCTAGCACGGCGGCCACCCAGCCTGGGGAGGTAGGCGCTCCGGAAAGGACCACCTTTGACACCGGGAACACCGGAGCCGGGGGCACCGCCACCGACTGTCCGGAGACGAGGTTGCAGAGGACGATCGAGCGGTCGGAGTCCAGGGCCATGGCGACCCAGCCGCCCGTGTGGCCGCAGCAGCGCCCGGCGCTGACGCTCGCGGGGAGCTCGAAAGCTAGCATCTTACGGTGGTGGAGGCTGAAGAAGGCCAACCCGCCGCCCCCGCCCGGACGGCGGAGGAGGAGCCGCGGGGCCTCGAACGGGAGGTCCGACGGGAACCACTCCCGCACGCACGCGCGCCAGGACCTGCACACGAGGCGGGCAGCGACGCGGTCGCGTGGATCCAGGACGGCGACGATGCGCTCCAGCAGCTCCGGTGGGAGATCGGGCCATGCGGACCCCCTTTCTTGCTGGACGCATCGGGGCATCCCTCCCCCTCACGCTGCCTGCTTTCTTTTTGCCCCCTCCCCCCTTTGGTCGAGGAGCTTGCCGGCGGGCCGAATCGATTGGATGGAGACGGATGGGCGATGCGGCCCGCGGCGGCGGATCCCGCCGCAGCAGCGCTGGATCCCTCTGTCTGCTGCACGCCGATGGCCGCGCTCAACGGCCACGCTTGTGGACGACCATCTCTCTGCCCTCGCCTATGCGATCTACTCTAGTAGTATCCCTCCGCCCAACGGCCCGCGGCGGCGGCGGCGCTTGCTCCCTCGGCCGAGAAAAGAAAACCCGTTTCTTTGGCCTGCTGCTGCTGCTCTCCCCTTTTTCTACTGTCGTGTGAGGATGGATGAGTACGTAGATAGGCAAGGGGACTGGGGGAGGGCATTGTGTTTTTTTTTTCTGTGCTTAATGTCACATTGAATTGGCTTCGATACCAAATTAGTTATGATATTACACCGGGGTCGCAATTCGAATTCTATTGCTTGGATGACTCTGCATTACCTTTTGGAATCCTTGAAAGCATGCCAATTCGATTCATGTTTAGATGTTCAAAATGATAAATCGAAATTTGGTCTACCATCTTCACCGCCCAATCATCTATCGTCTGCCCAACCAAGACTCTCGCGCCATGGAGCACTTGCTGCCGCCTAGGGAGAGAAGAGGTGGAGATGGATAGCCCAGGCATAGGATGCCAACGGGGGATGCGAAGAGAGAGATGGGGGACGAGCGGAGTACGATTCAACCAATACAGAGAGGGTTTGGCTTGGTATCGGGGGATGAGAGGGTGAGAGTGGAATGAACGATGGCCGGTATTGAGGTCTAGCTTGTTAGCCTAAAGAGCCAGCTCGGCTCAGTCTGTTAACAAAATGAGCAAAAAAGTCAACTCGACTCGTTGACAGCTTGAGCTAGCTCGTTAGGCTCACGAGTTGGGCATAAATTAATTTGATGAGCAACATGAAACACAAAAATATATATCTTATCATAAGCTTTGGAACTTTCAAATAAATGGATTTAATGAGTAAAATAGTTTAATGGACTGGATTTGGGTTTAAGAGAAGGGAGCGAATTATTGGATTGGTTCTTATTGGACTGTGGCTCCCACTGCTAGGTTCTGTAAGTCAATTGGCTGCGCCGCGAGCTGACTCGAATGAGCTTGTTAACGAAACGAACAAAAACGGTTATGTGGCTCATTTAAAAATCCACCAAGCTAAACCGAGTAGAGCCGATACAACCAAACCGCTCACGAGTTTCAAGTCGCGACGTACCCCAACAAACAGCTGACGAGTTCTTAAAATGGCATCGATTACTTGTATCTTCGACGCTAAAAGAGGTTACAAAATAGTCACGTCCTCGACTCTGATCAGCTTTAAAAATTCCCTAGCCCGGTTTTTACATGGGCCATCTTTTATACTCTTTAACTTTTTTTTTTGTACAGAGGAGTTTTACAGAGATCTTAGGCCCAAGAGATAAAAGAATGGACAAACGAATAGATGATGGTTCAGAAATGTAACCTCACGATCTGGTTGCTGGAGATGTTGAAGAAGGAAGCGCTGTCTGGGCTGGGCTTCCTCGTCTTTCATGGATGGGCCCGCGCTTTCTCTCTTGCGTGGCGGGCTGACCTGGCCACAATTACACGATTTGCACAGGCACATGCAACAGGGACTCAGGGAGCAATTGTTATTTTATTTAGAGCATCGTGTCTTGGTGCTCAAAGTTGTCGATCTGGAATGAAAGAGAATTATTTGCAATCATTAACTTATTGCCTTGGAGTAGAAATCACAAATTGGGATCGACTACACACATACCTGAAGCAGAGGGCAAAATGGTCGTCGGTAAGGGCCCGGGAGGTTCCTTCTCTTCTGACATGCATGTGAATATGCATGGATCTATCGGAGAGTCGATCGTCGGAGCACAACGATCGAGTTGAGTTGAGGATCGATCAGTGGTGCTTAAAAAGCAGCTTATATATATTGCTACCATATTAATTATTATCGATCGATGATAGATCCTCTGGCCTCAGTATTATACTATCAGTGTTCCACTGCAGGAGCTAGCGCATGCAGGGTACGTACGGTAACCAATGGCGAACTACACATTCTACTGCGTATAGTAGTACATGTGAAGAAGCAGCTAGCCACCATTCAGGCTACCGAATCAGACCGCGGGGCCTCTAGTACTGCACTGCTCCGAGAGGGGAAAGTGACCGAATGACCGACCATGGCACAATAATGGATCGGAATGGCTGCTGGGTGCGCGCTTCGATCGATCGATAAAGCTTGAGCAGCTAGCTAGGTTAGGTAGCTAGCTTCAATTATTAGCTTGTATCTTGTCCTCCGATCCGAACGCATATAGGAGTACTCTATGCAGCAATGCATGCATGCGCTAGCTGCTGCGGTCTGCGGAAGCGGCCGGCCATCAGGGATCAGGCCATGGCCATGCATGTACTGCACGCAATTGGTTGTTGCGGCTTTCGAATATCATTAATTAATTAATTCGAATATCATTAATTCATCTCTGAGTATCTATCTATACGTAGAACTAACCATAAGCTCAGCTACAAATATTTTGGTCCATATTTAGTACTGCAGCGCATTGGTCAAGTGGCCTACAAACTTCAGCTACCAACATCCAGCAAGATCCATCCAGTATTTCATGTATCTCAACTTAAGCAAGCACTACCTCCAGATACTACTACTGCATCTGATGACCAGTTGATGACTCTTCAGGTGAATGCCTCCACTACACCATACAAGGTACTTGCTTCTCGCTTACAGAAAGTGGGTTCTGCTGCTGTTCCATTTGCATTACTATGTTGGGAAAATTGGCCTATCAATTGGGCATCCTGGGAGAAAATACCAGAGTTGCAGGATACAGGCATACCATTACTGTCTACTGCATCTCGAGGACGAGCTGCATCTCAAGCGGTGGGGGATGTCACGGCCTGAAGACACCGGTGGAAGCCCAGCCCAAGGAGATGCTAGCCCAGTTATCATTTACGCTTTCAGCCCGTAAGACGGCTTGTTGCCGCAGGCTTGTAACGGGCCAAGGCCCAGTACTGTAGCACCTTAAGAATCGCTGTGTGGGTGGTTGGGAGGACAGCGAATACGAACGAAGTGAAACCCTATCCATCTCTACCCTTCCTCTCGTGCTCGAGACGGCGCCGCCGCCGTGCTCCATCGCCGTGCGTGTCGCCGGCAAGTTCTTTCCTTCCTCCGGATCATAACAGGGGCCTCTAGTACTGCACTGCTCCGAGAGGGGAAAGTGACCGAATGACCGACCATGGCACAATAATGGATCGGAATGGCTGCTGGGTGCGCGCTTCGATCGATCGATAAAGCTTGAGCAGCTAGCTAGGTTAGGTAGCTAGCTTCAATTATTAGCTTGTATCTTGTCCTCCGATCCGAACGCATATAGGAGTATGGACTTGTTTAGATTCGCAAAAAGAGCCCAATTCGATCAAAAGCAATCGTATTGAACTTCGTGTCTTCTCTCTACTTTTTTAATTCCTAAAAGAATCTGCTACAGTGAATTCGATCGAATTCACCCAATCTGCGGAAGCGGCCGGCCATCAGGGATCAGGCCATGGCCATGCATGTACTGCACGCAATTGGTTGTTGCGGCTTTCGAATATCATTAATTAATTAATTCGAATATCATTAATTCATCTCTGAGTATCTATACGTAGTATGTGATCAAGCTATAGATCTCGCGTCGATCGCTAGTTCGTTGCTCAGAACACATGCACTGATCATCCTACTACAGCGCAGCGCAGCGCAGCAGCTTAATCAGTTAATCCTGGTTCCTGGGTGGGAAGGAAGATCGACGAAATGAAGAAATGCACGGCCGNGATCATAACATCTGGTATCAAGAGCCTCGTTTCCGCCACCGATCGCCGTGTCCCACTGGAGAGGTGTGTGATTTGGGGAGCGATTTGGGGAAAAAAATTTTCTCCCGATTCTTCCACCAATCCAGTAAATCCCAGAAGTGGCCGACTGGGATCCGGCGTGCGCTACCCTGGCGTCCGCATCCACCAACCTTCCGCCGCAATCCCACCCTCAATCTCCCTCTTCCACACCACCACCACCTCCGCCGCCTCCACCTCCAAAGCCTAGACACAGGGGAAAGAAGCTGCCCACACCAACCCTAACTTCACGAATGACGACGGCGGAAGAGAAGCTGGACGCCCTACTCAAGGAAGTGAAGGCGCTGCAGCTCGGGCAGATCAAGCTGACGACGACCGTGGACTCCATTAACACCTGGAGCACCATGGCGGACAAGCACTCCATCGAGTTGAGCACTGAGCTCAAGGATCTCAAGTCGCGCATCCTGGCGTTGGAAGCAATCACAACTACTGCTTCGCCACAAGCCCCATTGCGCGAGGAAGAGGGGCGGGCCAACTGCCACCGCGATGAACAACATCACCAGGGTGCTGATCCGAGGACTCAAACCCTCAATCACACCCTGGTCAAAGGTGACACTCAACATCCTAAGTCTATTGCTTTGAATGTTGAAGTTCCTGAGACCAGCATGCGGCGTCCTGTTAGTAGTCCTTACAATCACCACGATAGAGAGTATAAATTACCAAAAATTGATTTCCCAAAGTTTGATGGCGAACACCCTAGGATTTGGCGAGATAAGTGTGAAAAATATTTTTCCATGTATAACCTACCTGCACACCTTTGGGCCCCTTTTGCTACTATCAATTTTCGAGGCAATGCTGCCCTGTGGCTTCAGACTTACGAAGCGCAGCACTCTGTTGAGAGTTGGCCCGAGTTAGTCATAGCGGTTGAAACAAAATTTGGTAGAGATCTATACCAGAATTACATGAAAGATTTATTAACCATTAGGCAAACTAGTGATGTCCTTGAATATGCTGATCGCTTTGAACAGGCTAGACATAGGGTCCTCAGTCATAACAAGGATCTTGATAATGTTTTCTTTGTTCAAACATTTTTGGATGGATTGAAATATAACATCCGTAATGTAATTACTTTGCATAAACCAAGAACGGTTGATGCGGCCTTGTCTTTGGCTCTCATGCAGGAGGAGATAGTGGAAGCCTCATCTCGGAGGTATCAACCAAGATTCAGCAAAAACACAAATATTACTACACCCAAACAAATGGCAGTGACACAAGAAAAATCTGGAATTCTTGGGGCAGGACCAGTGGAAAGCACAGTACCATAGAAGCCAAGATGGGAGAGCAAGCTGACTGCTCTTCAAACACAAAGAAAGGCCTTGGGTCAATGCATGAAATGTGGGGACAAGTGGAACAAGAATCACAGATGCCCTAAGCAAGTACCAATACACATTCTAGAGGAATTATTGGATGTGATGAACATAGAGGAAGAAAGTGTAGAACAGCTGGAGGAAGATTCATCTGAGGAGGAAATATTGTCCATCTCCCAAGCAGCTACCAATGGCATCCAAGGCAAGAAAACACTAAGATTGCAAGGGCTGATCAATAAGCAAGAAATATTGATACTTGTAGACTCTGGAAGCTCTAGCACATTCATCAGTGCAGCAGCTGTGCAGAGATTACAGTGTTCCACAGAAGTAGCACCTGCAGTCCAAGTGACAGTGGCTGATGGCAACCAAATGATGAGCAACGCAAGGGTTCAAGAACTCACTTGGTGGACTCAAAATCACACCTTTACTACTTCTGCCAGAGTGTTAGACCTCCAATACTATGACATGGTCCTAGGAATGGATTGGTTAGAACAATTCAGCCCAATGTGGATACACTGGAGAAAGAAAAAGATGAGGTTCAATCACAAGGGTCAAAGGATAACTCTGACAGGCATTAGAGATTGCACTGATAGTTGTGTCCAACTGCAGGCCAAGAAATTACAAGGACTCATAAAGAAAGGTGGGGTGGCTCAGTTAGTACAGCTTACCAGATTGGATAGTATGGCTGTGGTAGATGCAGTACCTACAGCAATTCAGCATCTAGTGGACGCCAACAGTGACCTTTTTCAGAAGCCAGTTGATCTTCCACCTAGCAGGGAGTTTGACCATAAGATAACTCTCATTCCTGGAGTTAAGCCAGTGACAGTCAAGCCCTATAGATACTCATCTACACAAAAAGATGAAATTGAAAGACAAGTCAAAGAGATGCTGCTCAATGGAGTAATTCAGCCAAGTACCAGCCCTTTTTCTTCCCCAGTGTTGCTAGTCAAAAAGAAGGATGGAAGTTGGAGGTTTTGCATTGATTATAGGCAACTTAATGCTATCACAGTAAAAAACAAATACCCAATACCAGTGGTAGATGAGCTTCTGGATGAGTTAAAAGGGGCCAGTTGGTTTACTAAACTGGACATGAGATCAGGATATCATCAGATCAGAGTTGACCCAGCTGATGAACATAAAACTGCATTCAGGACTCACCATGGACATTGGGAGTTTAAGGTCATGCCATTTGGCCTCACCAATGCACCAGCAACATTTCAATCCATAATGAATACTATATTTGCTCCTCTACTCAGAAAATCAGTATTGGTCTTTGTGGATGACATTTTAATATACAGCCAATCACTTGAAGAGCATGTGCAGCATCTACAAGAGGTGTTCAGCATACTGAAACAGCATGGTCTGCTTCTAAAGATGTCCAAGTGCTCTTTCGCTCAACAGCACCTGGAATATTTAGGCCACATCATCAGTGCTCAAGGTGTAGCAACAGACCCAGCTAAGGTACAAGCTGTGAAAGAGTGGCCTACTCCAACAGATGTCAGACAACTAAGGGGTTTCCTAGGCTTGTCGGGATACTATAGAAAATTCATTAAGCATTATGGGTTGATCAGCAGGCCTTTAACTGATTTACTCAAGAAGAACACAACCTTTCAATGGACACCTCAACACCAACAATGCTTCGACCAGCTGAAACAAGCTCTCATCTCAGCTCCAGTACTTGCTCTCCCTGATTTCTCTAAAGGTTTCACGGTGGAAACAGATGCTTCAAGTACAGGAATTGGAGCGGTCCTCATGCAAGACAACCATCCAATAGCTTACATCAGTAAACCACTTGGTGTGAAGGCTCAGGCACTGTCAACATATGAGAAAGAGTGCTTGGCACTTATCATGGCAGTCACCAAATGGAAGTCATACTTACAGCACAAACAATTCACAATCCTCTCTGACCACAAGAGCTTGGTTCATTTGGGGGAACAAAAAATTCATGAAGGTATGCAACAAAAAGCATTCATTAAACTGTTGGGTCTACAATACAAACTCATATACAAGAAGGGCTTAGAGAACAAAGCTGCTGATGCCTTGTCTAGACAGTCACCAACTCAGGAAATCTCTGCATTATCAGTGAGTGTTCCTAAGTGGCTGCTATCCATCATTGACAGTTACCAGCAAGACCCAAAAACACAAGAACTCTTAGCAGAACTAAGTCTTACTGGACACAATGACAAGGGGTTTCAGTTGGTTGATGGAGTTATCAAGTACAAGAACAGAATATGGCTGGGAACATTCAGTGAGGCTCATCAAGCTGTACTCTTGGCATTGCATTCCAGTGGTCTGGGAGGCCACTCAGGCATCACTGCCACATATCAAAAAGTCAAGGCACTATTTGCATGGCCAAATATGAAAGAAGACATCAGAAAATTCATCTCTTCTTGCCAGGTATGTAGTCAAGCCAAACCAGAACACACCAAGCTACCTGGACTCCTACAACCATTACCTGTTCCTGTTGAAGCATGGCATACTGTTAGCTTGGACTTTATTGAAGGATTACCTAAATCCAAATCATACAACACAATATTAGTGGTAATTGATAAGCTCACCAAGTATGCCCATTTCATACCATTAGCACATCCGTATTCAGCGTTGACTGTGGCGCAATTGTATATGACAAACATTTACAAATTGCATGGTCTGCCCAAAGTTCTAGTGTCTGACAGAGATAAGATATTCACTAGTACTCTATGGAAGGAGTTATTCAAGCTGTCTGACACAACCTTAAACATGAGTTCAGCCTATCATCCACAAACTGATGGACAGACCGAAAGATTGAATCAGTGCCTTGAGACATACCTCAGATGCTTTGTGCATGACTATCCAACAAAATGGGCTAACTGGCTAGCATTGGCCGAATACTGGTATAACACAAACTACCATTCAGCACTGGGTGCTACTCCATTTGAGGTTTTATATGGATACCCCCCTTCTCATTTTGGCATAGGACCACATGATACATGCCAAGTTCAAGATTTGAAACAATGGCTAACAGAGAGGGCAACAGTCATGGACTTGATCAAATCTAACTTGGCCAGAGCCCAGCAAAGAATGAAGGTTCAGCAAGACAAACATCGACAAGAAAGACAGTTTGCTGTGGGCGACTGGGTTTATGTGAAGCTGCAACCATACATTCAACAGTCAGTTCAACGAAGAACTAACCATAAGCTCAGCTACAAATATTTTGGTCCATATTTAGTACTGCAGCGCATTGGTCAAGTGGCCTACAAACTTCAGCTACCAACATCCAGCAAGATCCATCCAGTATTTCATGTATCTCAACTTAAGCAAGCACTACCTCCAGATACTACTACTGCATCTGATGACCAGTTGATGACTCTTCAGGTGAATGCCTCCACTACACCATACAAGGTACTTGCTTCTCGCTTACAGAAAGTGGGTTCTGCTGCTGTTCCATTTGCATTACTATGTTGGGAAAATTGGCCTATCAATTGGGCATCCTGGGAGAAAATACCAGAGTTGCAGGATACAGGCATACCATTACTGTCTACTGCATCTCGAGGACGAGCTGCATCTCAAGCGGTGGGGGATGTCACGGCCTGAAGACACCGGTGGAAGCCCAGCCCAAGGAGATGCTAGCCCAGTTATCATTTACGCTTTCAGCCCGTAAGACGGCTTGTTGCCGCAGGCTTGTAACGGGCCAAGGCCCAGTACTGTAGCACCTTAAGAATCGCTGTGTGGGTGGTTGGGAGGACAGCGAATACGAACGAAGTGAAACCCTATCCATCTCTACCCTTCCTCTCGTGCTCGAGACGGCGCCGCCGCCGTGCTCCATCGCCGTGCGTGTCGCCGGCAAGTTCTTTCCTTCCTCCGGATCATAACAGGGGCCTCTAGTACTGCACTGCTCCGAGAGGGGAAAGTGACCGAATGACCGACCATGGCACAATAATGGATCGGAATGGCTGCTGGGTGCGCGCTTCGATCGATCGATAAAGCTTGAGCAGCTAGCTAGGTTAGGTAGCTAGCTTCAATTATTAGCTTGTATCTTGTCCTCCGATCCGAACGCATATAGGAGTATGGACTTGTTTAGATTCGCAAAAAGAGCCCAATTCGATCAAAAGCAATCGTATTGAACTTCGTGTCTTCTCTCTACTTTTTTAATTCCTAAAAGAATCTGCTACAGTGAATTCGATCGAATTCACCCAATCTGCGGAAGCGGCCGGCCATCAGGGATCAGGCCATGGCCATGCATGTACTGCACGCAATTGGTTGTTGCGGCTTTCGAATATCATTAATTAATTAATTCGAATATCATTAATTCATCTCTGAGTATCTATACGTAGTATGTGATCAAGCTATAGATCTCGCGTCGATCGCTAGTTCGTTGCTCAGAACACATGCACTGATCATCCTACTACAGCGCAGCGCAGCGCAGCAGCTTAATCAGTTAATCCTGGTTCCTGGGTGGGAAGGAAGATCGACGAAATGAAGAAATGCACGGCCGGCAGAGGGGCTATGGCCCTGTTTAGATTCGCGAATTCGATTGAATTGACCGTAACAAAAATGCATTAGGAAACGTAAAAACAGAGAGAGGGATACGTTTTTCAAAAAAATAATTTTAGTTGAATTGAGTGAAACTAAACAGGACCTATAGGTAGGTAGCTGCTGCTTGCTGGTCCTGGTCCAGTAGTCCAGTAGTGCAGTCCAATGCGCCGCGCTGCCATGCATGCAGATGCTGATCTCGCATCGTGCATGAATTCGCGATGGCTGCCGCCGTGCAGGCGCTCCTCCTGCCCCTGCACCCCACGGGCGCAACAGCATCATCACGGCGCTACAGTAGCGCCACTTGCATCCTGCTTCTCCAATCTATCTATCCTACCGATCCATCGATATATAGTCCGTACTAGATCCCATGCCAAATAAAATGACATGCATCAGATATTCTTCTCATCCAGCTAGCCATCACATATATACTCTATTTGGACGAAGAATTCTTCCTTCTGGTGAGAGTGAGACAGATCCATGAAGGAAAAAGGCTAGTAGCAAGCAAGGGAGCAAATAAAGCGGTGCCCCTGCTGCAGGCTGCAGATCCGGCCGGTCTTGGCTCGATCGCTAGCTACGGCCAGAAAGCAGGCCAGTTCCCTTATCGAGAAAACACGCTACACACACAACCAGTTCCCTGCTGACAAAAGACATGGGTCGCATGCATGCAAAAACAATGCAGTATGCAGTGCAGGCAGAGATGCCCGCCCGCACCATCACTTCTGCTCCATCGATATCAGGGCAGGCGGCCAGACATCAGACTATCAGAAAGGAAGATCGAGGAGAGAAACAGACATGCATGCAATGCCATGCAATGCATATCTTTCCATCTGCGCGCGCGGCAGTCTTCGTCTTTCTTTCCGACCTTCTTCCTAATCCCCTCTCTCTCTCTCTCTCTCTATATATATATATATATATAGACACACACATACATATACATATTTATATATTCTTCTGCTCTACGTATCATCCATCGATCAACAAGCAAAGTCTTGCATGTTGGATCGTCGTACACCTGGCCCCTGTGTATGTATTCCACTTGAACAGTTTGCACATTTAGCTGGTTGAGAGAGAAAAAAAAAGGGGGCCTCTAGCATAGCCAGCAGCTATAGCAAGCACGGATCAATCAACTGCGCGCGGCATTATTCACGCCTGGCTGCTAGCTAGTACGTACAGGCACTCAGCTTTATTTTGCTGCCTGTGACTGACTAGTTTTCTTTATTTCTCCAAACAAAATTAAAGCTGAATTATTAATTATGAACCCACAAAGGATCGATCGGAACTGTTCCAGGCATGTTCTACTGTTGCTACCATTTACTGTAGTGCTTAGTTCGATCTTGTGCCGCCTGCATAGGACGGACGGATGGATCGATCGATCGATGGGATGTCATTTTCTACAGGGACAGGTCAAGGAATCATGCATTATGGGCTTGTTTAGTTCGCGCGAATTCGATCGAATTGACTGTAGCAGGTTCCCTTGGGAATTGAAAAAGTAGAGAGAGGGCACGTAGTTCAATGCGTTGCTTTTGGTCGAATCGGTGCTCTTTCGAGCGAACTAAACAAGGCCTATATTCATGCATAGACAAAGCACTGTACTACATATGTGTGTCCTCTCAGTCTCAGGGCCGGCCGCTTATTCAACTTTGGCCCTGTTTAGATTCACCAAATTCGACCAATTCGATCAAAAGTAACACATTGAAAAACGTGTTTTTCTCTCTACTTTTACGTTTTCCAATGCACTTTTGCTACAGTCAATTCGATCGAATTCGCGAATCTAAACAAGGCCTTTATAACCATCGTATCCATGGATCGGAGTTGGAGTGGATCGGAGCTGCTAACGACTCTGAGAAAATGTCCATGACACTGCATGCATTGGAGTGTAGTGCGAGACTTATTACTATTTCAATCGATACTGAAGCAAACACTATGCTCTATTCATGCATCTCTCTGTACACTCCGTTTCTTCTGCATCTTCAGATCTTCTCTTGGCAATTTCAATTTCAATTCGCACGCAGTCCGTCCTTGACCTGTCACGTCACTCCTCATCACTACTGTAGCCGGCCAGCCGGCCGCGCTATACCTTTTACTAGCTAGGCTACTATATATCCGGCCGGCCGGCCGTCCATCAGTACGTTCGTCGTCTGCACTGCAATTCTGCAAATGCATTGCTCGCACGTGTAGCTCGATCCTGGCCTGATGGATGGGTCTACCGGCCGGCCACAGATATGCATGTCGGTCGGTTGCATTGCCATTGCCATTGCCAGCCAAACTACTCTCCCTGGACCTCATCCATCTCATTACATTTCTGCTCACAGTCGTTACTTAATTCTCTCTTCTTGACGCTGTCTAGCTGCAGACAAAAACTATAGCTAGCTAGCTTAGGTGTGGCGACATATATGCATGCCTGGCTAATTAATTTAGGATTATTGATCATCGATTGGGCACTGTACTGCATGCAAATCTCTTCCCAGCAGATTGATGCAAATTAAGCAAACAAGCTCCATCGTCCCCATGCATGATCCAGAGCAAGCAAACTGCAGGTAGCCATGCACCAACCCACACACACGCCTTGCCAACCAGATCATTAGATTATTGACCTAGCTAGCTTTGATCCCAATCTATTATCGTCGTCTGATGCATTTTACAAAAGTACGTACGTGACCACCACCGGTTATTATATTAGTCCTCAAATAAAGCTTACCGCGCGCCCAACAGAAATTAAGTATGTGATCGATCGGTTGGCCACAATAAGCAACGACCATTCAAATCGTTATGTACAACATGCAGTTTGATCATTATTAGCAATAGTTAATGGTAAGTCAGTAAATGGTATATATTTCATGCATGGGTTACAGGTACAATGTAAATTAAATATTAACTAGCAATTATGCCCGTGCGTTGCAACGGGAAAGAAAAATACCGACTTCTACGGAGAAGAGGCTAGGTATATACATGTGTCCCTACCTGCTTCGGTGGTAACACATTTCGTCTCCTAGCGATAGTTACCATTGATGGGTTCTTGGAGGTAAAAGGGGTTGGTTAATTCTTATTAGCTTCAATTCTTAACGGTGCTGACCCAATGTGATTGAATTCTTGTTCCCCTTAAGGTGTAAGCTTATCGTGTTTTATGCATGTTTTCGTGTTACAAGTTATCTATGTGGGGCTATATTATCAACCGTTTAATTGCTAGACAAATAAAAATAATGAATGAGCAGAAGATGTGGCCTGTTTCTTCTTTTTGTAACTAATTGAAGAATGATCATGTCTAAGCCATTGTATTCGTGGGTATCACAAATTCTATTACTCATATATCTTATACACACAAGAGTCCAATGCACGTCCGGACTACAGGGACCATTGTCATGGACAGATGACAAAAATAGTTTTGATTCATCTTCGCCAAAAAACTATTGATTCATATGATGGTAGATAATTCATGGTTGTTATAACAGTATAATAGTACGTAGAGCTAGAGTATAATATCGGCAATTGGAAAAGGATTCAATCCACGTTGGAAATCTACAGCCCTTCAAGCATTTTTTTTAGAAAATGGAATTACATTTCGGCCTCTGCAGTAACGCACACAGCCTATCGGCCTCTGCGTGACTGCACACAGCCTTGCTTATTACAAATATCTAAGAAAATATCTTAAAAGACTTTAGTACATGAAAATCAGTACTAAAGACCGCCTACTCCAAAATCTATTGAGGTCACTTGTAGCCATCATGAACACCGATCACCTATCTCCGGTCATCATTGAGTAGGGAATGAGACATACAAATCTTGTCGTCGCTCATCGTCGGTCTTCTCCAGCGGATCGGCAACTAAGAATCTGGTCATCTCCACTTTGATTTGCCAAGCAAGTGCAAACCCGGCCAACACCGGCCGCCACCTCAAGGACCATTCATTGGCTACTATCTAAGCAACGAAGTGACCTCGGAAAAAATCTGTTGGACGTAGAGACCAAGAATCTTTTGGAAGTAGCCATCGCCGAAGGAAGCCTCCATACCGGAATTGCCTGACGTCGTCTTCAAGAAGGTCATGATGCTAAAGACGTCGTCGATGCCAGCCCAAAATGGGTTGGGTTTTCACCCACCACATCCGACAGGGAAGACCGACGCCTGTCGCTGGCCTCAGACTGGAGCCATGGTCCGTGCTAGAGATGCTCGACGTCGCCTTCAAGCATATATGACATGTCTCTTCTCACCAGAAGCCCAAATCCACTGCTGCCCGTGCAGTCAGAGGCCACCATTGCTCTCTGGTGCTCAAACTGATTGTCTTATTGCCTAATCTAATGGCAACAAAGCAACCAACATCCCTAATAAAAACAAAGCTACCAACCATTCTTAAGTTCGCTCATCTCTCACCTTCCAATCCGGAAGTGTCTTCCTTGCATACGCGGATACACCATGTCCCACGGCAGCCTGTTCCAACAGGCAGGCACTGAGTTACGTAGATATGGCCATTAGTCAATGAGTTCATCATCAATCGAGGACCTTGCTAGAGTAATCCAACGCCTCTCCACCCACCCTAGTCCCTTGCCATATCCCTATATCTCTTGCACCCATGCTTCACACCTTGGGATTTGACGATGCGGGTCCTTGCGCTCCATTATACATACGGTCCTTGAGAAGGTTTGGTTTCCCCGGTAGCTAGGTTCCCAACATACTCGTTCTAGACTCCTGGCGGTAGGCAAAGCCGATTAGTGCACGGTTCCTGGTTTATCTAATTCTAGTCTAATCTAGTCTCCGTGACAAAGGCGATGCTAGACTCATGGCATTAGGCAACAGAACTGATTAGTGCACGGTTCCGTTTCATCTGATCCTAATTGGTCTCCGATGAGGCCCACACGTCGGATTTGTGAGGACGACGGACTAAAAAAAGGAAGAAGCAATCCTCTCTTTAGAAATAGGTAAAGATTAGTACGTTATCATAAGGTTATTTACAAGCATATATGAACGACATATATAGAGCAGCATATATTCATTTCTGGAATAGAATGTCATTAAAAAAACTACTGCAACACAACTTCAGAACCATGAATGAATGCCAACAAGACTCGGTCACAGAATATATACACACACATACTCCGTACGTGTTTGATGATGTACTTTGAATTGGAACGACACACACACTACCGGAAAACCGACAAATGCCGAGTGTAACTATGTTTGCCGAGTGCGGAAAAGGGTCGCGTCATGCACCTAGTCCAACTCGGCGACGCTTTCCGGATATGACGGAGCGAAAGGGGGAGGCGATTTTGAGGCGAAGCGGCGGCGACTGGAAGACCGGAGCTAGGGTTTGATCCCCGGCGACGCTAGGAGGGCCAGGAGCATTGGATTGCGGCAAGATTGCATCCCTGCCGATGGCGCGCAAGTTGGCGGAGAGCATTTCGGTCTGCCGTACTTCTCCGGGTTGGTGTCTCTTGTCAGCGACCGCGGAGCTGTTCTCGCCGAGTACGTCTTGGATGTCGTCGGTGCCTTGGATTCGTAAGGGTGCGGAGATCTCCGCATCGGTTACGCTTCAATCTGTGAGTATTATTTCTACCCGCGGGGGGTTCTCTAGGGTTACGTCCCCGCCGCCTCTGTTTGGTCTTTCTGTTCCTCTGCATCTGATCTCGGGACGTGGTGGGGGTGACAAGGGATTTCCGGTGAGGAAATTGCCCACCCGAAGCCACAGACCGGTGATCTGGTGCGGGAATTGCTTGACTGAGCAGTACGACGGGATGGATCCCAAGCTGAATCTGAAGGAGCAGAAGGAACTTCCTCTGGCGGCGTCACCACCACTGGGAGTTCCCCAGGATGAGGAACTTCCTCAGGAAGAGGGGCTGAAGGATGAGGGGCTGAAGGATGACACCAAACCTGCAGAGAACATGGACCGACGATTAATGATCAATGGAGATGGAAAAGATGATGAAGCCCTGGATGATGAGGATGAATTCGAGTTCGAGGAAGAAGAGGAAGGTGAGGCAAGTCAGAAAAAGTGGCTGGCTGTTGCTCGCTTCTACTCCGGGAAGACTTTTAAACCGAGACTCATCTTCTCGGAGTTAAGCAAGGCATGGGGAGTGCTGGGTGAGATCAGTTCGAGGGAGATTGATGACAATAGATTCTTGCTGGAATTTGAGTCGGAGAATACTCTGAAGTTTGTGCTGCGAGGAGGCCCATGGAAGTTCAGAGGGGATGCTCTCATTGTAGTTCCCTATGATGGGTACACCCGTCTCTCTGATGTGGTGATTGAGGAGCTGCCGATATGGATTCGCATCTACGATATTCCAGTTGGTATGATGACTGCTAGTTTTGTTAAGGCGCTTGCGTCGAAGGTGGGGAAGGTTATAGAGGTGGGAGATCCAATCAAAGACTTCATGAGGGTCAGAGTTAATTTCGCCCTAGCTGATGCCTTACTCCCCAATGTGGCTATCAAGGTAAAGGGCAGAGGGCTGATGGAATTTTTGGTGAAGTATGAAGGTGTGCCACATTTTTGCTTCTGGTGTGGCCGTATTGGTCATGCAGGGAGAGAGTGCCCGGAGGAAGATCTTCAAGATGGTGGGGTGCGTTTCGGAATTGATCTGCGTGCGTCTCCGCATAAAAGAGAAGTGGGCAGAATCATGACCTTCCAACCTACTACCCCGCTGGCTAAGAGAGCTCTCAATTATAGTGGTGCGCAAAAGGAGAAGATGGTGGCCAATTTTGGCCAGTCCAATTCAAAGGAAGGTCACAGTTCGAACTCTGGTTCGCGTAAAGAAAATTACAAGAAGGAAGCAGATAAGAAGAGGGAATGGGAGAGGATGGGTGCTATGCCAGCCATGTCGGCTGAAGTTGAGAATGAATTAGCGCGTGATGTACAGCGAATGGCGGTTGACGGTGACATACAGCGATCCAAGGATGAACAGCTGGCCGTTCATTGTCATCAGGGAGATCCTTCACTGCCCCGGG
>CM014275.1:54688642-54709372 GCA_004135705.1 Alloteropsis semialata | reverse complement strand
GGTGATCCTCGAAACTGATTGTGTTGGTGTGGCTAGTGCGTTGGGAAACCGCAATGACAGATCGGAGTTGAGTTTTGTCTATGCGGAAGCTCGTGAACATGCTCAGCTGCTTGCCAACTGGAGGGTAGTCCAGGTTAAAAGAGAGTGTAACTTAATTGCTCATGAATTAGCTCATTTGGCTAGGCGAAACATTCATACAGCAGTTTGGCGGGGTCGGGCACCTGCGTGTGTTTCCGACCTGGTCCTGAACGATTGTAACCGTTGCAATTCCTAGTCAATACAGCTCTCTTTTACCCGCAAAAAAAAAACTATGTTTGCCGAGTGCAAATCCGCGGGCACTCGGCAAAAGCACTATATGCCGTGTGTACCCAGTAAAGCACTCGGCATAACGCAGGCACTCGGCATAGTACGGTTTGCCGAGAGCTTTGACGCGGGCACTCGGCAAAACTGTAGTTCGCCGAGTGTCCGGTGCCGGGACACTCGGCAAACCTCCCACGGGCCCACGGGGTCGGCTTAGTCGGCCAGCAGCGCTAACGGCCGTCGAGTGCCGTTATAGTTTGCCGAGTGTCGAACCCCTGGCACTCGGCAAAAATCACCTTTGCCGAGTGCCTATCACCCTGGCACTCGGCAAAAATCACCTTTGCCGAGTGTTTTTCCTGGCACTCGGCAAAGCGAACATCTATATTTCATGTAAATCATTCCAAACTTAGTTTGTTATTTCACATATGATACATTATACTCCATATTACTATTTTGGATTTTTGTCGGCCCGTTTGCTATATTCAATGCATTTTTCTCATTATAATGAATTTGTTGGTTCAAGTCAAAATTTGAACTACAAGTGTTTCAAATAAGGGTACATAGTTATTGTAAAATTGATATTCATGTTACTAACTCCATTGTGTGACACTTTCCATATAATAGAAGTAAATTTGCAACTTTATTTTCACGAAACTAACTGAAAGTACGTGTGTCTAGTTTGTTTTTTAATTATAGAAAAATCAAATGAACTCTGTAATTCATGAAAATTGTCAGGAGCTCATGATATCATATGTGGAGTCTGTGGTAAAAAAATATAGGACATTCTGAAAAAGTTTTCACATACGACGCTTGTAAACCGGAACATCTCGACATAAGTTTCGTTGAATTCAAAAGATAGTTAATGATTTGGAGACAGAGTGACATGACAATTCGATTTTCACTTCAACACAATTTTCATTGGCAACATGCTACTTAAAATGTATTTTGTAAACTTTTGGTAAATTTTTGGATCCGTTTTATATTTTATAATTTTTTACTACATATATTCAAAATCAAATGATATAAAAGGATGTTGTTGAATAACCACATAAAATAATGTAATAATCATTGAAGAATAACGAGATATGCATTGTACAGTCCAGGTAACTTGTTTTTTTCAAATTTTGGTTGAACAAAATTCGGAAATTCAAATTTTTGTTGGCTCTTTGCCGAGTGCCGCGCGGTGGACACTCGGCAAAATGGACCTTTGCCGAGTGCCCTGGATCTGGCACTCGGCGGAAGACAAGAGCCAGCCTACACGTTTGACCACTACGTAGCCTTCCCCGACTCGATGGATCGGGACAACAGGATATTCCAGAACAAGGCGGCTCGTGTCACGGGCGAGCTGTGGGTAAGTCTTCCTCGCACTACATTGCTTAATTCATTGCACATTCATTGGATATTTTCTTCAAATATTGAATGTCTACATCGCGTCTGTATGCAGGATTTCTACAGATGCGAACCGGGCTACGAGCAAGCGGCAAATGAGACGGCTCACAGAGCATGTTTCAAGCTTGTGAAGGACATGCACTACGAGGCACGCGTCCAGTCCGTCATCGTGTACTACGCTACATTTCTCCAACAGAAGTGCTCTAAAGCTGAAGCTCGAAACATTAGGCTCACCCGGGAACAATACTTGCAGGTATATATAGAAATTCAATACAAAACATTTAATTTGTTATTCTCATGTCCTAACCTTGATGATGTGTAGGCTCCTGTATGGTGGTGTGCACAACATCGGCAGTGCTGGGAGATCATTGTCGACAAGTGGTTGTCGGAGGAGTGGGTCCAACAGCACGAAGCTTGCCAGGAGCGGCGTTTGCTGATGCCGGGTATACCACACCATCAGGGCAACCTTAGCCTGCCTCTGTACGCGTCTAGATGGGTAAGAGATTCCATATCTTCATTAATATACTCAGTTGTCCACAATTTCTAATTACGTCACTCATTTTTTTGCAGTCGGGGGCCCATGGTGGTGAGTCTTGCTCGACGTTCAAGGCGTATGCTTTGTCCCACAAGGGCAAGGCGACGTCCGACGTCAACTACAACCCGGACGACCCGCCCTCGGCGTACAGCAATGCAAGCATCCACAGCCGCCTCAATGACTACACATCGATGGCAAGAGAGATCCGCGGGCCAGAGTTCGATGTTGTCAACGAGAACCTCGATGGAGAAGTTGTCATGACGATGGGAGGAGGAAAGAAGCATGGACGCTTCTATATGGGTGACGGTTGCATCGACACGGCCAGTACTCCTACGCTTAACCAGATTAAAGCTAGGAGTACGGACTCCAGCCCCGCCATACGACCAAGGCCGACCGTAGCCCAGCACCAGATACAGGAGCTCCAGGTTGTTTCTGTTCTATTGATCGTTCATTGATATTTAAATACGTTTGATTTTCATTCTAACATTTGGATGGTATATTGTAGACCCAGATGCAGCAGATGTTAGACGAGAGGTTGGCGGCCCAGCGGCAGCAGTTAGAGGCCGATTTCCAGATGCGGTGGACGGCCGAGCAGCAGAAGATGCAGCAGATGTACATGTGGATGCAGAGCATGGCCGCAAAGCAAGGTGTGCCGGGGCCAAACATCCAATTCTCTCCAACGCCGGCATATCCTGGATCACATACACCTGTGAGTCACTTCGGACAACCTTCAAGTTCAATTTCTTAGAGAACCTAGAAAATTTAGATAATTAGAGAACTTAGAAGAATTTAGAGAATTAGAGAACCTAGAAGATTTAGATAATTAGAGAACTTAGAAGAATTTAGAGAATTAGAGAACCTAGAAGATTTAGAGAATTGTGAGAATTCATATAGCAAATTACATTTAGAGAATTCAGAAAACATTCACAACTTAGAGAATTTAGTCCATTTATAAAACTTATATGTTCATCTCATGACTTCTGATGTATAACTTGTCTAACAAATGCATAATCTTGTCCTATGTGCAGAACCAGTCGGCGGGATCCAATGCGCCAAATGAGGACCAAGATTTGTCAAATCCGTCGCAGCCGTGGTCACAGTGGCCTCCTTCTTAGAGTTTGTTATGTTCGTGTCAACTTAGGTGATGGATGTGATACTTATTTCTAGATTGTGATGGATATTGTGATGGATTTGTGTTTGTGATGGATTTGTGTTTGTGATGGATATTGTGAGATATATTTGCGTTTGTGATGGATATTGTGATATATTCCTGTGCAATGTGATGTATATGTCATGCATATGATATTTGTGAGTTGGGGTTCTTTTAACGAGAGGAAACAGAAAAAAAACCAGCTGTTTGGTCACTTTGCCGAGTGCATTTACTATAGCACTCGGCAAAGCGACCATGCTGGGACATTCTGTTAAGCCCCTTTGCCGAGTGCATTTACCATAGCACTCGGCAAAGGGACGTCTATTTGCCGAGTGTCATGGCCTGGACACTCGGCAAACGGACGTCTATTTGCCGAGTGTCATGGCTCGGGCACTCGGCAAACATCTCCCCTTTGCCGAGTGCCAAACATCGGACACTCGGCAAAGGGGTCCTGACGCCGTGCCTTGCAAACGGCCGTTAGCTCATTTAGCCGAGTGGGGAACGTGTATTTGCCGTGTGTCAGGAGACACTCGGCAAAAGTTTGCCGAGTGCACGAGTTTTGGCACTCGGCAAAGAGCGATTTGCCGTCACCTCGTTGCCGAGTGTCACTTTGCCGTGGGCTACACTCGGCAAACCCCTTTGCCGAGTGTATAAGTCCCTTTGCCGAGTGTACTTGACACTCGGCAAAAGGGGGGTTTCCCGTAGTGACAGTTCCTAGTCATTCATTAGGGGGGAAATGATGTAGATAAAGCTATATATCGTGAACACATATATTTATTTTCTATTTTTTAAATATATAATATATCTCAGCTTTGAATTAATCATAAGCACAAAAGGATCTGTCACACCAATTAATTAAGTAAAACATGTGCTACGACTTTGTAACCTAGCTATTTCAATTTCATCAAGCATATATTATTGATGGCATGCATATATATTAAGTCGTTGTAGCCTTCCTTATACCTGCTTCGGCCTGCTCGATGGATCAGTTAGAAGAAGAACTTGCATTGTGCCACTCGTAACTTATAACGCTCCTAGAGTAGGCGGTGTTTGCATTCACATGATTACTAGGGTCCAATTCCTCCAGCTCTGCGAAAACCTCATCTGCACTTTGGATGCTACTACCGCAACTCATCATCGGCTGATTATTATGCGCCGCAACCCCACCACTCTCCTCATCAAGAGCGCCACCGATGGCGGTGTAGGCAACATATCCGGCTGCATCCACCATGCTGTGTGTCGTCTGCTGGTGGCACTCGAGGTTGGCGACCGGATAATTGTGCTCATCAGAGTAATAATAGTCGACGACATTATTCTTCTTCTTGGACGATATCGATGATGCCGGTGAAGAAGACAGTGATGAAGCCGTCGACGACGGATCGACCCTGCTGCAGCTGTAGTTCTTTTTCTTGCAGTTGTTGTTGGTGGAATTGTTGTGACTATGCTGAGGGCGGGAGTGTCCAGCGAGTACATTGCGTTGCATTGGCCAAGGGTGGTTGTGTTCTGCTGTGTAGGTTATCACTAGCATGTTCGGGTCACTGCGGCTGCGCTCTACTTGCTTCCTCGCCATACATCCCTTGGAGCTGCTGCACCTATAGTAACCTCTGTAAATAAATGAAACAAATCAATTAAAATGTGAGTATCACTTAATCACAGTAATATAATATATGTTGGGCAGTGAAAATATATATACTGTAGATAAGACTTGTTTTCCACTGGATTAATGATTATTTGGAGAAGGATTTTATATATCGACTATTTCAGATTTGAGATAATATACATAAATTACGATATCAGATTCTATACATTAGCTAGCACACATTTTCAGATTTGAAAGGATATAAACAATAATTGTACAAGATTCTATAGATTATATATATTATAAGCACACAATTTGTGCTTCTGCATTAGAGTCCATAAGGCATTATTAATGGTACAGATGAAAAGTGTACCTCGGATGGTGGTATAGATGAACTATATATGCGGATGTGTGGAAAGAGATATATATACAGAAAGCCCAGCTTAGGCATAATTAATGTAGATTAATAAAAACTTTACTATCCTAGGTAATAGTCGGTTGCTATATATATACTGATTATATTTTGTTAATTGAAGTTATTGTAATATTTTCTGTGTTTCTTTGGATGGCTACCTGCTGTCATACCTCTGCGAAAATAACGCAGAGTATTATTAGCGACGGAAATTAAAACTGCACGCACATAATGTAGATTAATGTATGGGTCTCACCCCACTTTTGATTTTGACTCGATCGGAGCAGTATAGGGTTTTATTAACTTTTATACGGGCAACATAGATGTACATACGAGTAATTAATTACAGACCAGTTTATCATGCACAAGTAGAAATTAAACATTATATTAAGGGAATGATGCATACAATCTTTGGAGGAATATAGAAAGTATAAGGGCAGCTAAAGAAAGAGCTATCCTTGGTTTTCACCTTTTCAGCTAAAGAGAATCATCAACCCCTCTATCTATTAGTCTATGTAATTGCCCTTAATTAGTTTTCAGACATTTTGCCATGGACCATTTATTATGAATTAAATAGAACAAATTAAGTACAGCAGATTCATGTGATCAACTCTTGTGAAATATTATAAAATTTACATTCTTTAATGTATACAATTTGACCAATATTGGAAGTGAACTATAAGGCATCCAAATGGAGATAGAGGCTATAATTGTCTTATTAGAACTGTGAAGTTGTCTTCTCTCTGCCATATATACTGATTTTTTAATTAGCAAATTGGGCATTGGGCCATAAACTTCGGAGCAGATTTTTACTTGACTAGAACAAGTTTAATTGGTCAGTGTTGAGTTTGCATAAACAACCTGTCTTAATTTGATACATATGTATATGGCCATTGAATTTATGAAACTGATCGAATGAAGAATAATATTAATTGATGAGATCAACAAATATTGTAGACATTGCCTCCTTGCTCTTCTCGCGATGTTAGTTGTTTGTGCGAACTATAACCATACTAGATTCTTTATACATATGACCATTTTTATATTTAAGATGACAATAGTAGATTCTTTGTTAGAAATATTTTTCCCTTGATATATAAATAAGTCTTGATAATTAATTATTGTTTTCGGTAGTATATAGTTGGAAAAGGTAGCAGCAGAAAATAAGTATTATTAGAGACCATGCATGTCAATGTCCTAAATGACAAATAAATCAGACCAAGATGGAGCTGTGAATTTGTTTTTTCAGAAGTTATATTTCTATATGCCTTTCTGGACCAATTAAGAAGTCTTAATCAAGGAATATTGGAGCTGCCTCTTATCAAAGATGCATGGTCAAGGTTTTTGTTGCTCTTGTCAGCATGACGCGATGCTGGTCTAGCACATGCCTGCACATATATATGAGCAGTAGTGCATATCAATGAAATGGACACATTTGTTTGATTCATCTCTACACAACCTGTGCACATAAAGACACAAATCATCCCTTCCCGCAAAGAAAAAAAAGGCGGAGCTATATATATGGGGGACGATGAAAGCAGTATCAAATAAAGAAAGATATATCTGATGGTGATAAGTTTTGATTGGATCATTAATAGCTTGTTTTGCCAAAAACAAAATTTGAAAAAAGATGACGTGGGCACCTTGGATAAGGCGAGCCCTTGATGGGTTTCTGGCCGTATTTCCTCCACGCCCAAAGATCAGACGGGATCACCTCTCCTCCTCCTGGCCGGTTGCTCGTCGGTGGCAGGGCCGGAATACACACCACCTTCTTCACCTCATTCTTTCTGCAGCATGAATATATGCAAAATGTTTTGAACTAATTAATTCTCTGGATCGTACGTGTAGGAACATATGTAATTTGATTGTATGAACATGCATGTATCAACTCGATTTATTTCCAACATTAATTGCAATTTATATCTGAAACACACGAGCAAATTAAAAGGGGAACTGAATCTGATCATCAACACATAACCTGCAGCTGGATACTTAAGCTACGAGGAAGTGAAATTTCTCACTACCCGCGCGTCAATTACCTGCTGCTAGCTCGCGGGAGTCTTTCTCTATAAAAAAAATGGGTAAAAAGGGGGAAGGAGTAAATAAACCTTTATGCAGAAGAAAATAACATTTTCAATCGGTCGGCATATATTTATGCATCAAATGACAAAGAATCAACTTAAGTCAACTAACTTATTCATTCTGAGCAGAATGACCAAATCCCCAAGAAATATACCGTCAGGAGTTTCTGATCTTCTTGCAAAAAAAAAGTGAGTGTCTGATCTCAGAGGCAAATTAAAGGGTTTGATGCAACGACAGTCCCACTTTTATTTATTAAAATGAACTGTCCAAATCTGGTTTGAGGAGTTACATCGATCCCCAAAGCATTTGACTGATATATAGAGCCACAGCTAACCAAATACCTATCCAAAAGTAAACTGGAAACTGCAGTCATGAAGTTAATTGATCTCTCCAATTAATGATGTGTGACAAATCACACATCACAGAGTAGTGACCGTGGAAAAAGAAACACATGAATTAACATCAAGTAATAATATAAGTAGAAAAAGGCAAATTAAGGGGATATATAATTAAGCCGCTAGGAGTTGGTAATGAAAGAGAGGGGAATATAATGGCAAATCATGCGAGAGATCGAGTTGAAGGATAGATGCATCGAGGAAGGAAAGAAGGCAATTGTTAATCCCAAAGAAATTAAAGCCACTGCACTGCGCTGCGCAGGAGATAACCTCTTGATGATTTGATGAGCGGGTGGAGAGATCCTGATGGCCTCGTCGCCGTCGATATCAGCCATCGCCACGTCGCGGCCGTAGCAGGCGTGCTGCTGGGAGATCTGGGCCGCCAGCTGCTGCTGCTGCGGCCAGTACCCGCCGCGCGGCGCCGTCGCAGACGATGAGGGCAGGTATGGGTCGACCATCGACGATGGCGCCTCGAGCATCGTCACCGCAGCGATGGTCGCTGGCCGTGGCTCCTCGTAAGGGCGGCGCATGATCTGGCCGGCGGCGGCCATTGCCGCAGGCGACATGTGATCTGCTGCAGCAGCAGCAGGAGAGGGAGGGGGCGGCGGACGGTGACTCGTTGAAGGAGGCGCGGCCACCATTGCACCTGCGCGGGCGACGACGTCGGCGAGGTCGCCTTGAGCAGTGCCGGTGGCGACCTCCTCCATGTCCATAGTGGCGTAGCTAGGTACGGTGGTCAGCCTGCTATTTCTATACTTTCCACTACCGGTCGGCAGGAGCAGCAAGCAGTCAATGGATCGGCGCCATATATACAGTCATGCACTCGATCTCTTTCTCACATGAGCTAGCGGGAGAGACGATAAATGGATGGGATAGATGTTTTCAGATTGTAAGAGTGTCTGTGCGCGTGCGTCTTTTCAGCCACAGAGCCACACAGGGCAAGCTAGCTGATGAAGGTAAGAGACGACCAAGCGATGTGTATTTATTTGGGCACCGGCTACAGCTCCCGGAACTGTTCATACCAACTGTGGCCCGCTTATTGCACCACAGTCCACACTCCGTCCGTCGATGGTCGATCCCATTCCCATTCCCATTCCCACACAGAGAGCTAGTAGCCAGTCAAGAGCTAGGTAGCCTTTGGCTTTCCATCGTCTCGCCCTCTTCGGTCTTCCATCTCTTCCTCCTCACTCCGATCCTTTGGTGATGGAAAGAGGAAGCAGAAAACGACAAGGGGACAGCGACATGGTGGCCCTAAGTATGATAGAGAGAGAGATAGAGGTATAGATCGAGCATGCAGTAGGGTAGGGCAACCTTTGCCTCATTTGTTGGCTTGGCTGCTTCTTCGCCCCTCTAAGGCCCTGTTTAGCTCGGTGAAAGTTACCAAAAAGTGATAACTTTCTTCATATTGACAAACATGCCCCCTCTCACAGAACACGCTTCTCAATGGTAACTTTTTTTCCAAACTTTCCCAACTAAACAAGCCCTAAGATCACCAGCTTATTATTGGTCCCTCCCCCTCCCCCTCTCTCTTCCATATATCTTTTCTTCAATCCGCCACCACCTTTTCTATTGGTTGCGTCCATTTGCGCTAACATTTTCCCTATCATATACTAATTCATTACTTTCGACATAAATGCGCAATAATATCGATAGCTAGGCATAGAATATATCTATCCGTGCTACAGTACATACTAGTTCGGATGGATTCAATTGAAAGATCATGCATACCATGTGGATGATAATAATAGGGAATTAGGCCTCTTCATGCCCGCATGATCTTGTTTTTCATTTGAACACCGATATTGCTTACCTTATTGGAGTAGCATATACTGGCGGAGTCTATCAAACCATGGTAAGTCCAAATACAATAGTCCAGGTTCAGAGGACAAAATAAACAGCTACTTGGTTTGACTTAGAGCAAACCAACATTCCTTATATTTCAGGGTGGAAGGAGTAAATAGACCTGCATGACATTATATTGCATTTATTTAATGACAACAAAAACAAAGCACACACAATGCAATTAATTAATATTTTCTCTCTGAACTTAAAATCAGCACAGAGAAGGGCCTTTTAGGTTGTTTTGGTAATTGAGTTTATCTATTTTTCTCTCTTTTAATCATATATGTTGAATCTTGTACATTATCTTTCACGCGAGGCTTAATTACTCCATCAAATATTGATCATATCAATATATACCACTAATTTTTTAAGAAGTTGCTTATATATGTGGAATTGCAACGTATATATACAGAGTATATGTTTAAATCATTACTACTCCACAAACAGACCCACAGTTAATCCACCAATCAACACTTCTCTTAAAAAATGGCCATCGCCCCTCCTAATCTTACCGTACAACATGTTCTTGGTCAAATCAATGAGAGGTTGGTCGGTGTTGATGCCCTGATTGGTTTGAACTTTGAAGACTAGATGAAGTGATCTTGTTGATGCCCAGTACGGTATATAATAAGCAAACCTATATCAAGGGCTTTATATTATGATGATGGGCCTCTTATGAGTCCATTGTAGTATTCTCTCCCTATTCTCGACTGAAAGTTGCTATATCCATATGTTCAAGAATATATGTGTGTCTATTGTCATAAAAGTAAGTATTTTAGTTATGTTTATTATATTTTCAATAAGCATCAAGCAAAATTACTCGTCAAAGATGCGTACTAGAGATTATAGCAATATCAAAGTGACTTGTGAAAAGAAAAGAACGAGTGACAGGGGGTGTCTAGTTGAGCTCGTTTTGCAAAATTTTGCATAACACATGTTTTTCAATACACTTTTTCTCTCTGTGACACACGACCAATACATAAAAATACTATACATAACAACATCTAAACACCCCGAGCTCGCAGGGCCACAATGCAAAGTCAGTGCTCCGATGTGACCGATCAAGCGACAAAGAAACTGGCACGGTCGGAAAGCGTACGCTATAGCCAATCACCAATGCTCTCTCTCTCTCTCTCTCTCTCTCTCTCTGCATGCCTGGCTGCAGCTTTTTTACGGATTTGGCATGAAAGCAAACAAAATCCCAGTTCCCAGAGCATCTCGGACGAATCCAACTATGGATGGGATGGCCCCTCTCTGTCTCTCCGATCCCTCCCCCGTGAAGCGTCAAGTGGCAGTTCGCTCGCTCGCGTTTACGGTCTCTGCTACCCGTGCTAATTTGTTGGCCTAAACTTAGCCTGACAGGCAGTGTAAAATAATCTGCCAATGCAAGGCCCTTGTATTTCTAAAAGGAAACAATTTTGTTCCTTTTTCCTTAAATTCAAGGGACACAAAGAGCTACCATAGCAGATTCGAGAAATAGCTAGTACAACTCTGCCATGTATCATTTCACAAAACACAAAATACTGACCAGTTTGTGCGCACGGTGCGAGAGCCCCGTTTTGCCTGGTGTAGATTGGGCAGGGACGAGTCGGGAGAAGCCTGGTGTTGGCGAAGAAACAAGATACACGCGCCGTCTGCGAAACAATGGGAGGAGGCTGTGGCCGCTGCCCTGTTCGCCACCAAACGAGATGCGCCGCCGCCGGCGCCGCCGCCGGCCACGCCCAAGTTGCGAAATTGATGATTTGATCCCTTCCCGGTGCTACCCTTTTAACTTGTACAACTCAGTTATATATGAAGGCCAGGGTAACACCGGTACAAAACGAAAACAGCCAGCCTGGTTCATATGAAACCGGCCGGAAGACAAATTGTTCCGTACTGACTATGTTTAGGTAGTTAATCACAGCTGGAGTGAAGTTAATTTAATTCTTTCTGTAAGGAGTAAGAACCTTTGTAACACAGCCTTTTATCTTTTGTACTTATCATACCTTGCTCGAGGCCTATGGGTGGGGAGACGCGCTCTATTTTTTTTTACCTGTTGCCTATTTTCGCGAATTGTTTCAGTGCTATGACTTGTTATTGTTTTCATTATGTAAGTTGCTTTGTCACTTACCGCGGCGGAACCGTCCTACTAAAACTGACTCAGATGTGATCTGTTAGTGTTTTTAAAACCAAACACATCACGCACCTGGATCAGCACAGGCATGCAGTTCCACCGAGTGTCTCCAGGACAACCCGAATCATCCACTGTCAACCGTTCTCAACACACATACTTAGAATCCCAACACCAGAGGATTACATCACAGATATCGCACAAGTTTACAACATAACGGGTTGGTACGAGTTATACAGCGATAAGAGTCATGCCTTACAGACAAATACGACAGGTCTACTAAAAGTGTTTTAAAACAAAAACAGGGTATCATTTAGACACCGGTACCAACTAGAGACTAGGTAACAAAGTTTTGCTTAAACAAAAGTAAGCTATGTCGTGCTCCCGACATAACTCACGCCTTCATGGCCTCCTCATCCACCAGCCGCTGAACTACTCTTTTCACTCGGTTGCAACAAGGGTCAAAGAACCCTGAGTATAAAGGTACTCAACTTGACTTACCCGACCACCTAACGCTAAAGGAGATCACAGGTCATATGCACGGTTTGGTGATATAGTTTCCGCAATGTAAACTTTGCAAGAAACAGCTTACTAAGGGCCTGTTTAGTTGGCCCTCAAATTTGGCAAAAAAAAGTTACCATTTACTGTAGCAAAACTAAATCGAAGATTAGGAGGACTAAACATGATCTAATTATAAAACTAAATACACGGATGGACGAAAAATCACGAGACGAATCTATTAAGCCTAATTAATCCGTCATTAGAAATTGTTTACTGTAGCACGACGTTGTCTAATCATGGCTAAATTAGGCTCATTAGATTCGTCTCGAAAAGTTACCGGGGGGGTTATGGAATGGGTTTTGTCATTAACACACGTTTAATACTCCATGCATGTAAGATTTCCTTTGATGAATAGTGAAAAATGGCAAATTTGCAACTTGCCATTTGAACTAAACAGGGCCTAAAGTGGCAACCTTGTTTTGCAACTTTTAAGCTTTCATGTCATTGACCTATACAGCTAGGTGACTATCTAAAGCCAAACAAGCATTTATAACTGACGGGCCATCTTTATTAAAACATGAAACATGTGAGCATAAGCAAAACATATCGTGCTTGGCAGTGATCAAGCAGTATCAAAACTGACACTCGGCAATTTGAATCAATTTCAAATCCTACAGGGGAAAACTTGAGACATACGCCGCGTGCACGCCTTATGGCTGCACGAAGCAACTTTTTTTTTCTCAACAATCACTATTGCTTGAACTGAGCCCAGATAGTCTAGAGTTGTGTCTCCAACAATTACATCAGTGTCCGGGCAAAAGTTTGTGGTTACTGACCATGACTCCATCCGGATTCCACGCCAGGCACGGCGGGTCATAGTTCAACCGCTAGAACCACATAAGTACATCAATTTCCCGAGTCCAAATACCGGTATATGCTCGGTACGTTCAAAGCCTAACCTCAGACAAACATCTCTCAGACGTTAAGTTCACTAAGTGAGCAGGGCCATTAATCTTTAAAACCAAAGCGTCCAACATATTCTTTCCAACTTAACCTTGTCCACCTAACACTTTTAAAGACTTACTATTCACATTTTAGTTTCTTAAAACAAGTAACCTTAGTGTGTAGACGACAGGGAACCATCTAACTCGTACTAGATGTGAGGAGGTCAAAGCATTTCTACTTTTGAACTTTTTGAAAAGGTGGCAAAAATGTCCTTAACCAGAGTATGATCATGCAATCAACTCGGTTTCATTCAACTCCTAAGATAATGCACAATCATAACTGGAAGCAAAGCCAGACTCATAATTAATAAAATTGGAACTAGAATGCAAAATGGCATTGTGCGCTGCAGTTGATCCAAAAAAAAAAACGTTTGGGGGTACCAGCCTATTGCAAATATATACTCCCCTCCGTCCCACAGTATAAGCATTTGTTGACTTCTGCTGTTTACGTTTGACCATTCGTCTTATTCAAAAAAATTATGAAAATATTATTTATTTTGTTATGACATCGTATATATTTCAAGTATATCATAATTGTTTTTATATTTTCATAAATTTTTTGAATAAGACGAATGGTCAAACGTGATCCACGGAAATCGATAAATGCTTATATTGTGGGACGGAGGGAGTAAATTGTATGTTGCATCATCTATTTTCTATCCTTGTTCCTTTCTTAGTCAATGTACTTAGTTGTTGCACACTGAGCTTTTTCCAATGTTGAGTGCTAGGCCATGCAGAGGGTGGGGAGGCTGAATGCAAATATATAATTTGTGTGGAGGTCTGCTTGCCTTGATTCCTCTCCATGTTCCCGTAGTGAACCCAGGTGCTGGGCCGCACATACAACGTCACTATAAACTCCAAGGTATAGTTGAAAAGCGGCCCAAATAAGAAACAACGTGTACTTCAAAAGCGGCCCAAATAAGAGGTTTTTGTCGATACTCGATAACACGAGCGTACCGTGGGCCCAAGGAAAACCGCTGCTACAAGAAAGAAATCCCCACCACACCTTCCCGGAAAGCGGTGCGCCAGGTCCACGCCCCCATCTCCAAGAGATGTTTCAGACTGTCCGACAGGAAACGTGGCCTCGGTCCTTCAGATTTTAATCGTGTCCATGGCCCCTAGAAAACAGTCATACATTAGGTGTTCACGCTGAAATTGGTCAACATACCGAAATTGTGCTAGCTCGTGTATCCGCAATGGATCGAAATTGTGCTAGCTCGTGTATCCGAAATTGTGAAGAGGGACATTTGTTGCCACCATTATCTGTGAGAGGCAGAGGCTGCAAAGTGGGACCCATCTTCTTGTCCCCAACCTGTCTTCCGTTCCGCTCCCAGGGCCAGGCCCAGGATAACACTAGCAGCAGCAGTAGCCCGCCGCCGCGGGCCAAGGAATGGAAGCCGCGGCAGCAGCCATGGCGGCTCTCCCAGCGCCTCCCTGCACTTCCTCCTCTCCTTCATCCGTATTCCTCACCCCCAGCTCCTCCACTGTCCGGAGAAAGGCGCCAAGGGCGGTGGCCGTCCGTGCATCTGCGGCGACAGCGGCCAAACCTACGCTCTCCGCTGGGTGGAATCCGTCCGGGCTGTCAGCAGCCAGAACGGCGGCCAGAAAGGCGCGCCTCGAGGAGCTCGACACCACCAACATGCTCCTCCGCCAGCGCATCATCTTCCTCGGCTCCCCGGTTAGCCTCCTTGATTCGTTTCCTGTCAAAAGTCCGCTGTCTCTATATTCTTACCGTCCTTGCAATTTTCGTTAAGTTAGTCGCATCCAATTTCCTCTCTATAGATGCTACGCTCGAAAAAGTTAAAACATTTAAATTTCAGTTTATGGTTCCAGGGATAACAATTGCCATCCTAATAATGTTTGTATACAACACAAAAAGGAATTTGTTCAAGACAAAAGGAAGTTGTTGTATATGTATTAGCATACAACATGGTTGGGTTCAATGCTTCAATGTTGAACATACATAGAAATATAGAATTCATGCTTAAGTTACATATGTAATCGTACTTGGTATGACCATCTTGTATCTCATGAACTCATGGTTATTGTGAAAACCTGAAATCAAATTATCTAAGCTACTTCCTCGGTTATAGTTTACTTCTTCCTGAACATTGGTCTTTCAACATGTATCTGCAATAGTGTTATTTATTTGGGTTTGCTGACTGCTAAGAACGGGTGGCGGTTTAGTAATAGACTTTGCTATTGAGCTGTTCACCTATACTTTTTGCGAGTTTTGACCATATTTGGTCCGTTCTCTGTAATAATGGCCGGATAGGTTGCACTTGGATGTAGTGGCCGGGATATGAACTATTCCTTTATCTAACAAAATTTGGGATTGCTGACTGCTAAGCGTGGGTTTCTTGATTGGGACTCTTTGCACTAATTGCTTTGGACATCTTTTTTTTTGTTGGAATTGAGTTACTTTTGTATTATCTATGCTTGCATTTATTAGCAAATCGATTCCACGGAGCTTTTATTTGTTCCGCCAGTATGATCAAAATAGATTTCCAACTAAATATTTATGGATCTGTTGGAATGACGTATGATATGTAGGTGGATGATACGAGTGCTGACCTTATTATCAGCCAGCTCCTGCTATTGGATGCAGAAGACCAAACTAAAGACACTACATTGTTTATCAACTCACCTGGAGGTTCCATAACAGCAGGTTTGTTTTTTCACATAGCCATTGCAAGAGCTTATGCTGGTTGGCCTTTGCACGAACAGATGAACTTTTCTGATTAATTTTGATGCAATGCAATAATCTGGCATGGTTGTCTTATCGGGCTTGGTTCATTGGGTCAAGCAACTTGATCATCAGTGAGATGAAGAGCTATGTACATCTCCTTGACCCTTCAAGTTATTCCAATTGCAAAATATATACCTAACCACTCTGTATCCACAGATACTATGGAGGTGTACAATCCAAAATAATTAATAAAGTTGGAATGAGTTTACCCTTATGAAGTATGTAAATCAGTCTTGCATGTTTTTGTAAATTGTGACAACCACAATTTTAATTTGTTTAGTGGACACGTTTCATGGAAATAACATCTCTGGAAAAACATATTGAACTTATAAATATATCTATAGACACAGACTTCGAAATGAAGTATTAGATATGTACAGCTACGGCTCCGTTTCGCGTCAACTACACTTTTTAAGTTTATGATTTCACATTATGTATGATGTATTTTTCTAGTTAATCAACCTAACTCAGCTGGTAGGACGTATGGGCTTATATTCCCACCACAGGTTCAATTCCTCTTCGGGCTCAACTCTGGGTGCCTATTCTTCTTATATAATTAAAAAGACAACTATGGCCTATATCCTCCTTGGTTATGTCTCTGCACAACTTTATATCAAATAGAAAATTTCAATGGATTTTAGGGATGACTATCTAGAATTGTTGAGGCATAGAATGTGCATTAAATCATAAGCATTCCATGGTCAGGCTGCGGTGCAGCAACCAGAAATTTTAACAATCTTGAATTTTTCTTATTGGTACTCAGTTGTTAGTTTCAGTTCTTGTGCCTCTGAGGTGCTGTTAACACTGCTAAAAGCTTTTATCTTCCTATGGAAGCACCATGCAATAATTTGGAGATCTCAAGCTGTGGACCAACTATAGTAGGTTCACTGTATGTCTTTAAAGGCGTCCTGATATGATACATATTCTATTTGTCATTGTTTTTTTGACCGTAGTCAGTAGGGGAAGCCCCAACCTATTTTTTGTATAATTTTTATTCCAAACCTGTTTAATTCGCTCCCATGGGGAGTTGAATCCAGGCCTCCTAGATGCTACTCAAATGCTCTAACCATTAGGCTAAAGGTCCTTTCACTATTTGTCAAGTTTTAGTTTCATGAACACATTAGGAATTTCTTGTTTATTAATGAAATTTAAATTTCTTAAAAAAATGCCCATATGTGAGATAGGTCACTGGCAGAGGAAATTTTTCTATGGTCACATTAGAGATATTAACATCACAAACAGACTGTGCAGAAACATTCATACTCTGCACTGAACAAAAACGATATAGTATCACATTCATTGCAAAAATTCCTCAGTACTACTCACAATAATTTTTTTCACCTTGTTCCTATTTTAATCTTGTGGCCAAGAAGGATACTTTTCGGTATTTAGGATCGATACTACAAAAGGATGGAGACATTGATGAAGATGTTAGGCATAGGATTTCAGCTGGCTGGCTGAAATGGCGTCTGGCTTCTGGCGTCCTCTGTGACAAGAGGGTGCCACAAAAGCTAAAAGGTAAGTTCTTAGGACGGCGATTCGCCCGGCGATGTTATACGGTGCTTAATATTGGCCTACATGGCCAAGAAGGATACTTTTCAGTATTTAGGATCGATACTACAAAAGGATGGAGACATTGATGAAGATGTTAGGCATAGAATTTCAGCTGGCTGGCTGAAATGGCGTCAGGCTTATGGCATCCTCTGTGACAAGAGGGTGCCACAAAAGCTAAAAGGTAAGTTCTATAGGACGGCGATTCGCCCGGCGATGTTATACGGTGCTTAATTTTGGCCTACAAAAAGGAGATGGTTTGGACATGTTCAACAGAGGCCTCCTGAGGCGCCTATGCGTAGTGGGGTTTTAAAGCGGATAGATAATGTAAAGAGAGGTAGAGGCCATCCTAAATTGACTTGGGACGAGTCGTTTAAGAGAGATCTTAAGGAGTGGAATATCTTCATGGATTTAGCTATAGATAGGAGGGCTTGGAGATTAGCAATCAACGTGCCTGAGCCGTGATCTTTGTTTCCTTTTCTGTTTTCCCCTAACTCTACCTTATAAAATATGGTCTGGGGCTCTGGGCTTTGACATCCACAGGTTTACTTTTCTTATTCATTAACATCCTGTGGACCATGAACTTTTATGGATTAAAGAAAAAATTGTAGGAAAAAACATTCCAAAGTGCCAATGAGACCCCCATATGATCAATGACTTTACAACTTTTCAAATCACAGAAGTAAGGTGGGCAATGATTCGTCTAACCAAAAGCACAATGAATGGTGATCATGAAAACATAATATATGCCAGTCTGAGGCTCTGATCTATGATTACTTGACAATTATCGGAGCCAAAAATTAACGTGGGTCTCAAAAGCATTTCTTGTCGTTGTAAATGGTTAACTGAGAATTGCCCTAATAATTACTACCACGCCGTCTTGCTCCAATCCCACAAGACAGAAAAGCCACCATGTATTTCAATTTGATCATCATCTTGACATCTTTTATCATCCTTGATTGGATTCACCAAGCCGAACACACTTACCTCCCCATGTCGCCGCCTATTGCTGCCTGTATATGGTTTAGCCACCTCTGACTTGGTTGTGTGTGCACAGCAGTTGCTGGTAGTTCTTGACCTTGCTGTGACTTCCACCAAGGAAAGTTCCCATGCAGCATCAAGGGGGACGGGGTGGCAGACAGCAATTCTTTTGCATTCACCATGACCCTTTTCATGGAGCCAATGCTACCTGATCATCAAACCTTGAGCAGTGGAGCAATTGATACTCCCAATCAAACTCCTTTCCTGACCTACTCTTGGTGGTACGACTGGTACCACCATGAGATCCTCCAACCTTCATGCCAGCGACAAGAATCTAGATGATGAGACTACCAAGCCCGACACAGTATTGGCTCAGCCGAGCGATCATGGCTGGAGAGTGCTGAGTCAATGCCTACTGCATCAACACCTAGGGGTCCTCCATAGCTAGCCATAGTTAGCTTGGCATCAAACACCCTGATACGGTTGCATGAAGCATCATGGCAACTTGTTCACCTCGAGCTTTCTAGGTTGCCAACTATGGCCACCCCAAATACTCGTGAATACTTAAAACTACCATACATACTGTTGTTACCAACCACAATTCTGCTTCTGCTTGGTTGTTTAAGGGACACGTTATTTTGTTAGAGATAAAAAAAAACAATTTATCAATTTTATAGAAAAATGTTTGATCTTATTTGCTAGTGCGCCACATGGTGCCTGCCGTCTGCATATTATATATTTCAGGGAATGAATGAAGCATTGTAAGTTTTATAGTTTCATATCTCATTTAGTTCGTTTCAGCTGTAGCCCTTGTCTGTTCCCCATCCCAACAAGTTTTCTCTGCCCCGCCTCAACAAGTTGACTCTGTCCGTTCCCCATCTCATTTAGTCTTGTATTGTGTAGATGGATTCACTAATTTTAATTTCAGGTACCTTTAACTACAGAACATTTTGAGATAACTCGTGAAGTGAAAATTTATACGCATCTTTTGCACATGCACTTGTTATGTTCAACTGCGGGCTAAGAATCGGCCAGCATTTATTATCTTATTTGCATTTATAAGAATCACATCGTCTATGTTGTAGGAGGACGGATTCGAGGACGATTTTTCTGAGGATGAGGATGATTGATGCAGTATTGCAGTCCCTGAATTGCGAGCTTGACATGTCATTATCATGCACGTTGAATAGAACCAAGATAACTCGATTAACTAATTGCACAATCGTGAGGAACATGTTGACATGACTTGTCATGACATTGGATCGAGCCAAATTATCTAGAGTAACTAAGGGTACCATTGCCATACTGATGAACTTTATCGTATGGTTCTGATTGATTGTGGGATCCACCCAATTGGTGATGGAAATTGGTGAAGTTTCGATCTTATGGATGTAGACCCTAATACTTTGATGTGATGTCTTTTCGAACAAGGAATCTCCTTGGGCCTGTGCCGATCTGTGTCTCTGCTTACGTGGAGCACTCCTCCACTTCCGAAGGTGGGCCTCCGCGGCTTCCCTGTCTCCTATCTTGTGTTCCGAATTTCCGATCCGTGTCTTCTCACAGATGGAGATGGAGGCATCTTCGTCCCTGGCTCCCTGCCCCCCACTGCATTTTCCATCCTTCGCCTTAACGAGAACAAGAGAGAAATAGGGCTCCGATTCAGCCGCCGCTCACCAAGTTGCTTCGCAGTCGGGGATATACCATTCACGATCAAGCACAAGCGTGCAGGTGCCAATTTGGGAGAAAACATGGGGTGTAGCGGAGCCTGGTTCTCGGAGCAGGGACGAACCAGAGAGGGAACGGATCGGGACAAGAGAGGGAAGCCGCAGCCGGCGAGAAGAAAATTCAGTTTGGCTTTGAAGCAATTGATTAGCAGAGGGAAGGGAGGCCAAAGGGGATATCCACTCTGCACTCGTCGCTGAACCTGAAGCATGCAATGCAGGTAGAGGTAGGGACAGAAGATGCTAGCGGATGATTCTAAAGCGCTGGTCGATTTGTGGAACGCCAGCAATCGTGGCCACTGGCCACTCAGAATTTGCTACTATCCTTGCGGATATTCAAGAGCTTTGTGTAGAATTTGTAAATCGCAATGCAAACTAGGCCACACACATATGCTCAGCATGCATCGTGCCATAGGGCTTTATTTTCGT
>CM014275.1:54657148-54683533 GCA_004135705.1 Alloteropsis semialata | reverse complement strand
AAAAGAGGAAGAAAAGGAAAAGGAAAAGAAAAATAAGGAAAATTAGGAAAAAGGGAAAAGAAAAAGAAAAAGGGAAGATGAGCCGGGAATCGCGGCGTCGGACGCACGCGGGCGGTCGGCCGGTCGGCGCGACGCGCGGATCGAGAAAAAGAGAAACGGGGTTAGGGTTACTTCGGGAGATTAGATGATTTCTGGAGATCTGACTTTGGGGTTTGGATCAAGGAGTTCAGGAGTTTGGATTTGGATTTGGATTTAGGAACTCATCGATCAAAGGATTTTTAAAACTCGTGATTTAAGCTTTGATTTTCCGGGTCGTTACATAAACAAACAAGAAATATTAACTCTTTATACAATTTTTTTTGTTTTTTTATTATATATCATGGTTAGCTAGTGTATATTTAACTAACAAATGTTACGAAGTATATGGGTCTGTTTGGCTCCCTTTAAAATTTGTCTCCAGTTCCGCCACTGATGGGAGAGGTCTTCACCGGAGCTCCGCGATGGCCCTCCCTACGCGGCGTGAAGGGTCTCGTCCGGGTGTGGTCGCTTGCCGGGGAAGAGCCGAGCGCCGCCGACTGGACTTCGCGAGGACGGAGCATTTGCGTGTGAGGCTGAAAGCAGGGGTCTTCTACTCAAGAGGAAGAGGAATCGACCTGGATAGGAGAAGGCAGTAGGGGCAGTCTTGTCATTTCCCGTTGTTATCCAATTAAACTGAGTAAAATAATCGGTAGAGTGTCCCTCAGCAAATATACATGGTTTTATAGTGTCCTACAGCAAAGACAACTTTATTTAGTGGCTCCTGGCAAAGGCCACCATTTAACGGTGGCAAATTTTCCCCTTGTCTCTTCACCTCACACAGCTTACCCGAATTCAGAACGAGTAGTAGTAATGATTTTAGATCCGGTAGGGCGCCGTGCGACTTGCCTCCCACGCGTAGGGCGCGCCGCCGCCGTCGCCACTGCTTCTGGCCCCCGTTTCCCTCCGCCGCCGGCCTTCTAGCCAGTGGCCAGGGGAGCGGGGGTCCATCCTTTAGTAGATCGAGTCCTTTTAGGTCTAGGGTTTGTTCGCCGTCGATGTTTGACGGCGGAACTAGGTTTTGCCGAAGGAGCGCGGCTCCTCTACGGCTTCTTGTTACTGGCGGCGCCGGTGCTGCGGAAGCGACTGCGTTGTATGGGAATAATTTCTCCCGGCTTCTTCCGTTCTCCGGTGGCGATCTACTCCGACGCCAATGGAGAGGCCGGGGAGACCTGTGTTGGAGTCCAGGGCCGGCGCATCGTCGTCTTCTTCAGGTGATGATGTTGCTGACCTGTTTAATCCCGAGGAATATGATCTCTGGTGAAAATCCGAGTTTTGCTCGGGTTGCCGGCGTTGGATTTGAGGGTTGCGTCGTGGGTGCCGGAGTTGGCCGATGCGCCTGGGAGGCAGTGTACTCGGCATCCGCACCTAGCAGTAAGCCCTCCTCTGCGGCCTCTACTTTGTGGAGTTTGGCCCTGGCGTCCGGCGACGATTGGGAAGCGGTTTGGACGGCGGTGACGAACGGATCCCTGAAGTGGTCGAGAAAGATGATTAGGAGTTTTAAACATCTTTGTAAATTTCCTTTTTTCTGGGTTCTTGTTTGTAAAAGAGCCGGTGTACTGTGCTAAGATCAATACACGTTCCTTCTAAAAAAAGCTTACCCAAATTCAGCCGGAGCAGGCCATTCTTGCTTTCGCCGCTGATCCAAGAGAAAATTGCAATTTTAGGACTCTAATTGTCGCGCTTCGCAATTTTGCCATTACTAACGTCTTTGTAAAAACAGGACTCGAAACGTGTGTTATTTGATTTCAATGCCATTAAATGTATTTCACATCTTTTGCAATTCAAATACGCACGCGGCGTCCGCCACATGCTGCTCGGCCTCGTTGGCGGCATCGGCGCCGCCGCCGCCACGGCCACCCCCGTGCGAGGCCTCCGCTGCCACCGCGCCGGCGCCCGCGGCTGACATCGCCGTGGACATCTGATCATCCCGCCAGCGCCGGCCGGCTGGTGATCCGTAGCCAGTAGCCTAGTAGTAGCAGTACCAGTATAGTTTGCCGAGTCGATCGCGCCATGTGTGGTGACTGTTGAGGCTACGTGCCCAGCCGGCGCTGGAACTCGCACCTCTGCTGCCACCACAGTCAACTCGCAGAGTCTGTCTAGGCGTCGAGCTCCTTTCCGTTTCTTCTTCCTGCTCCTGTTATAATATCTGTTAGCTGTGACCTGTTCGTGTGGGCTCTATTGCTGCGATGAGCTGCCGTGGCCTGGCCATGCACACCGCTTGGAAAGGACATTCAGTTTATCGGCGAAAGCAGAGGCCGACGCATCGAGGCCATGGCCGGCCGTCGGCACCGGCAGAGGGCGGCGCAGTCCATCCATCCATGGCGGCGCGAGACGAGAGTTACAGCGCAAAAAGATACGACGGGAAAAATTGCGAATCGCGAGAGAACATCATGCATAGAAAATATAAGGGCAAAAATGTCTTTTCATGTGGAAAATACATGTATTTAAATTGCAAAAGATGTGAAATACAGCTAATGACATTGAAATCAAATCTATATCTCTACTCTTTAAAAAAGCAAAGTGTGGACATCTTTTATAGTCCGTCATTTCCTTTCCTCCGGATGGCCCTCGGTACAACGAATTTGCACCGTCCGATCGGCGAGCCGGACGCCCGCCCGCCGCTCCGCGCCCGTGCTATCCTCACCTCGCGCCCTCCCCGCCTCGCCCGCGCCCCCCTGCCCCCTGCGTCGCCCGTGCCCCGTCTCCCGCGCCGCCGCTCCACCAAACCCTAGCCCTCCTCGCCGCTCCTCCGTCCTCTCTCGAATCTCTCTCCTCCTCGCAGCACCCCGCGCCCGGCGGACCGCCCCGTCGCCTCCGCGGCCGCAGTCGCATGGCCTCGCGTCCCCTACCGCCGCGGCGGCGGCCACGGTGGCTTCCTTCCTCACCACCCGTCGCGCATCGGCCGTCACTTCGACGAGGACGAGCGGACACCCTTCGAGCCCGCCGCACCGCACCGCCCGGCGCCGTCGCCTACGTCGTTTGCCCCCTCCCCCGTTGTGGTGCCCGCCGGATCCGAGCCTGGGAACGCCTGGGGCCCGATGAGGGAGGCCGCTCCAGGTTGAAAGCTGACCAAATACAACTGAGTGTCGAGGAAGGAAATTCCGTTGTGCAGCCATATCTGGGTGTTATGGATCACATGGAAAATGATTGGCGTTACCTTTCTGTTACAGCATTTCTTTTGAAACATCCAGTTCTCAAGTAAGATCCAATATTTCAATTCATGTGCTTTTGGCAGTACAAAATCTAGCTAGCAAATTCATTCTGTTGCATCGTGTAATCTTCCTTTTATGGCAGGTTGAAAGTATGCTTTGTTGTTGTTGCGTGCTCGGATGCAACGGTTGTGCTCCGTGCTCGTCTTTTGCCTTCTCGATTGTGGTATGTATTCTGAATTTCTGAAACAAATTTCCTATTGTAGTATTTTTGGCTGTATCTCTGAGCTGCTGCTTCTACCTTGTACAAGTTTGATGTTGCTTTGTTGGTTCCACAGGCATCACCAGTTCTGGTGCTGCGACATTATCATCAATGCTAGCCACTATAAAGGTCAGTTCTATTTTCTTTTTTCCTGACAATGTTTTTATCTTAATGGAATTACTGCTCCCTGTGTTTTCAGATGATGCTGGAGATAGATACCTTATCTTGGCTCAATCTCTTCACTGCACTTTAAGTTTCTAATAAATCATCTTTGCTGTCATTTTCAGGAAGAGTTTAACACTCATGATCCCAAGGAGAGCAATTTGCTACTCCCTTACTTGAGGAAAAGGTCAAAAATCATTGAGATAGTTGCAGCGCGTGCTATAGTCTTTGCTCTATCACAGTCTGGAGTATGTGCTGCTTTCAGCAGAGGTATGTCTTGTTGAAATCCATTTCTGCTTCATATGGCTGTCCTGAGTTTCTTCTTATATTTCCAGAGACAAATCAGAGTATGCTTTCTGAATGGAAGTCCTGATGAAGTTACCTGCAGTTTGTTTTACAACAAGAACAATGATTCACTCATTACTGTGTCAGTATATGGTTCTGAAAATTTCATTGCTCTCAGATGCAGAACAACTCGAATAGAGTATGCTTTTGGTTCCATATGCTTTGTTAATGCAATTGCCTTTTTTTTACCGTTGCATCTTCCTTAAGTATTTTTCTTTATTCAAGGTACATTTGACATGGGCAACCAGATGCTGGTTTCCCTCTTTTCGAGACTGAGTCCTTGAAATGGTCTGGATTTGTGGAGTTCGATGATGTCAATATAAAAAATGGCGCACCGGGCGCGCCCCCATCCGTGTGGCCTCTGCAACAGCCCTTTCATGGTAAACTATTTTGCACAACAAGCGACAAAAAAATGGACATGGTTTCCCTAGAAGTTGACTGGCTTGAATTATCTTCACTGTCTCATGTATACTCAATTTTCACTGCGTTAGTTTAGTCCTCAGAATGAGAATTCTTTTTTTTTTTTTGCAAATCTATAGATTCAGCCATTGAGGGTGCTGTTTTTGGACTGTTTACAAATTAAGCAGACCAATCTGGGTGATACTTCTTCTATTGGACTGTCTTGTTCCAGGTTGGTGGGCTTCAGTCAAGGGGGTCAATCGAGGTCACCAGCATGTGTTTCTTCTATATGAATGCAAAAACATCTAATTATAGCAACATGGTAGTGACACTTTTTGTAATTATAGGTATAAAAGAAAGAACAAGTTGCTGCTCCTACATTGAGGAGCTGATGATCAGAGATGGCCCGTTCGACGGATTGATGGGTTTCTCCCAGATACACACCTGCTTCAGATAACTTTGCCCTCAGATACTGTATTGGTAAACCAGCTGCTCGGGCTCCAAGAACAAGTAAGTTCATGGTTCATACGAGACTTAAGAACAAAGCATCTGCTAGCTCTCAGTGCTTGGTACATCATTCGCTAACCTTGTTGCCTGCTTTGTGCTTTCATGGCAGGGTCTGGCCCTGACCAGAGTTCCGAAGATCAAGTACCTGGTGATCATCGGTGGCGCCATGTTCCAGTCGCCGACGGTGGTCGAGAAGGCGTACGCCAGCAAGATCGCATGCCCCTCGCTTCACTTCATCGGTACCTGAATGTCTGCGTCATTCGATTGTTATGCCCATTGGTTTGTTGGTTAGTTGCGTCCAACATCACGGAAGACCAAGGTTGTCATTTTTTGCCGGTAGATTTATGATCACGACATTGTCGCTGAGTACAAATGTGGATGCTTAGTTTTTTTTTTCTTTTTTGGATTTGTAGTGAGTGAAACTTCTGTCTTATCAATATTATAAACCACTCATGCTATTATAATTCTTTCAATTTATTGGACAAAATGAGGCAGCTCTACTCATTATCTGGCATTCCGGCCCATGAAAAAAAGGAGAGCTCAAGAGCGAAAACTGAAATGTGAAACATTTTTTAGTTTTGTTCTATTTTGTTTTTCTCTAATGACCACTGACAGATACTACAAATGATCTATGGAAAATGATCTAACTTGTTTTATTCAGAGCAGTTCAGATTCACAATTTTGGATTGTTTAAAATCCTATATGGGAAAAAATTACTGGCCATACAAGGTTGCCAGAGGACACGCAGTAGTTTAGCTCAGCTCTGCAGTTTCCTTTCATCATGTTTAATTTTTATTTTGCTACTGGCATTTATGGTTTAGATAATATATCTTTTGGCTTCTTATTTGTGTATTTCGTGTTACAAAATATCGCTAGGCTTTCTCTTGGAATTTTTTAGCCTAGAATAATGAAATTTTAGGCTTTAAGTAGTCTACATTCGCATGTGGTTGCCCTACTACCTTTTGGACTTTATTTCTCATCATAACTCACAAAATTTGATTGAATTATCCATTCATTCCTATTTTTTATCTTTTATTTTTTTTATCAAAACCATGAACAACTATAACATAATCTGTTAAGTATATGTACTAACACCCAAAAGTTAGTGAATTTCTAATAAAAAATTGTACAATGCTTGAAAAAACATTATGATAAAAATATTGTTTGAATTAATATTTGATGCTATCAATTTGATTTTAAATCATGTTTTATTTTTTTGATTCCATGGATCAATGCTATGCTACTTTGAGCATAATCAAAGAACAAATTCATATTTCGTCACCATTTTAAGTTAGTATCCTCTCTCATTATCAAGCATGCAACGAGCGTGTCTGGCGTCATGAGGCGGACCGTTGATTGACACACCGAGGCTTCTAATATAGAGATAATTTGATATCTTCTCTATCTTCATAATACATGTTCATATACCACGTCCAACACACATTTGAGATTGCCCTTCTTTCAACCAAGGCATTGGCCTTCTCCTCTCCACGCCCATTTGAGATTGCCCTTGTTTCAATCAAGGTGTGATGCTTTTGAAAGTCCTAGGCAAGCAACACACGGTAGATCAGATCACCGTGTTCCTTGTTGTAGCTATTGGCTCCTCCAAGTTCCTAGCAATTGTATGCGCAAAGTGTTTGGAGAGCATGCCTCCATTGAGTCAATTTTTTGTGGAGCACACTCATTTGCGCAATTGCACACTTGTTTAGAGATCTCATGGCCATTGGCGAAACTGTATTCGGCTTAGGCGGTGCAAATGCACCACCCTAAAAAACAAATTCATTAGTAAAAAAATTATTTTGACAAATAAAATTAGCAATTTTTACATGTCTACTAGTGTGCACCACCCTAGATTTCACCTTAGCTTCGCCCCTGCCCGTGGCAACAATGAGATCAAAATGAGCAACCGTAGAAGAGTTTCAAAATAAAACCGGTTTCATTTTTTTTTTACAAATTTTGGAGATACGAGAGGGCCTGCGTCGCGGACCAGCAGCCAAGTCGGAAAAGGGCAGATATTTTCGTCGGGTCCGGCCCCTCGTACAACTCCTCCCCTGGTTTCCACCTCCACCTTTCGGCATCTGCCTTTTCTGCTCCGGTTCGCCATCTTCCTCCTCTCGTCTCCTCGCTTCCGCTTCTTCTCCTAGGGTTTCTCGCGGCTCGAATCCACTCTCCCATAACGTTCCCAGGGTTTCTTGCGTCGCGCATCCGCCCGCCCTGCGTCGAACTCTTCTCTTCCAGGGTTTTCTCGTGACTAACACCTTGCACGCCTCCCAGATCTAGCTCTCCCCTCTTTACCGCGTCGTCGCCCTTTCCCTGACGTGGATCCGTAAGATCAACCCGATCCGCTCGCCCCAAAGCTATCCATCCGCCTGCACTGCAAGCCTAAAAGAATTCCCCACTTCCCCACCGGAACCCTAGCCGCCGCCGCCATTTTCTCCGTCAACTCCGACCCACCAAAGAATGGGCGAGATGCCGGACAAATCGGCGCGGGAGGATTCTCCGACGACAAGCCTCGCGTCTCTCACAATCGTCGAGCATCTCCTCCCCAACAAGTTGCGGCTTTCGTGCTTCCACGCCGCCGGCGCCGAGTCTATCCGCGCCGAGTTTGGGAAGCCGATGGAAAGGGAGATAGTGGCCTTCTACGATGAGGCTATCCGCAGGCTTCCCGTTGCGGACATGCCGGAGCTTGTAGATTGGGTCCTCACCGGCGGCCACTGCATCGGGCTCCTCGACCCCGTGTCCAACATCATCCTCAACGCCCTCAACCTCCAGTGTCGCCGTATGTGCAGCGGCGACTCTGCGCAGCCCAGGAGTGGCAGGATGAAGAGGGGGAGGAAGAAGAAGATGTCTTCACTCAGCAGCAAGGGGGCAGCAGGGAAGGGGGAAATGGAAGGAAGCTTCAGGTGGCTTACGATAGTTTTCGGCTCCTACTCTGGTATCATCGCCTTCGTGCAGACCTACTTCCGGTACCTGTCCAATGAGCAGGCCATGCGCTACCTCCGCGTGGCTGGTGCCGACCTCGCCGTGGCAGTCCAGCTTGGGGAGCACCAACACTTCGGGCTGGAAGGTCGCCAAACCCCCGACCTCTGCTGCGGCAGGACCCAGTACGCTCTCAAGGCCGCCGCAGCCAAAGCAGGGCACCCGGAGCCCAACGACCTGGCTCAGTTAGCCAAGTCTCTTATCCCCTTCAAGGATCAGAAGCCTCTAGATGCTGTGCTGCAGAAAGGGCGGCTCCTCAGCGTCGAGGATGTCAATGCCATTCTTGGCTCCCTGCAGCGGCTGCACTACGCTGCCTCTCCTGCTGTCCAAGTCTCCTTCATGCGCCGTCCTGATCCTGATTTTGATCAGCAGCCTTCCAAGTTCTCCTGTGTTGTTGGTGAAAATTACATTGCCGATGTGGCTGTCACGCGCTATGATGGACCAGTATCTAGCATCTGTAACCTGCGCACTCCGGATGAGATGAAGCAATTGCTTTTCAATTGCCTGGACTTTGCTAATACCACCATTAGCAAGTACTGCCCTTCACCCAAAGCTCGGAATCCTGCTACTGCTCCACCTTCCGACACAACTAAGTGTGAGTACATCAGTTATCTGAAGAAATTCCTGCTCGATGCCATCCATGCCTTCTACATCAAGGTGTTATCCCTGCTTCCCCACGAATCTCTACATAAGCATCTCCGTGGCATTCTAGTGGCTGGGCATTGCTATGGCCCCCTGGACCCCGTGTCCAACATCATTGTTAATGCCTTTTGGTATGACGCCCGTTTTCCTCTGCTTCAAATGGATGCTGCGGTTGAGCCAGATATCATTGATAGCAAATCCTTGCTCCGTGTAGAGGTCCGCTCCCTCGACGGCCTTGTTGACATGTTCTGCACAGCCACTGGTTTATCTGAACATGATGCCGTGGAATACCTTTGCCACAAGCAGTGTGACCTATCTGCGGTACTACAGATGACATCAAAAGAGAAATGCTTTAAAGCCTATGACCGTGCCGGCCAAGCTGGGAAACACCCCAAGCATTCGGAGCTTGCATCATTTCTTGTGTCCATGTACGGTGCAGATGTGCAAGGCGTGTTGAGGGACTCACTGACCAGTGCTGAAAAAACAAAGGGCTATGTCATTTCTAATGCAAGCCTGGAGCTGGTGTACAAAGTAGTGGGAGGTCAAAGCTCGCTCCCTGCACCATCTGCGGATCGTCCTAGATTATCCCCAATGGGGTGGAAGATGCTGGCATCAAGGAAATGCGACTTTGTACAGAAACAGGGGTTTCTTCATAAAAGCTTGGAAGAACTGCTGCTTGACTACTCTAATCAGCATCCCTGGGTAAGAGTAATAATAATAATAGCTGTTGACTATCAGTTGTAGTTTGGACAAAAGTCTATTCTTTGAAAACATTACTTCATTGCTTCTTGTTGGAGTATATTGCATCTATGATATTGATATTACAGTAGTACTTTTGCATATTTATTTTTCTTGTTTAAATTGGCATTCTTATATAAAGGTTATTCTCTTGATTGCATGCTTGGTTGGATTTTACAAATTATATCCTTATATCAGTGCACTTGAATTGATCATTGTAGGAGTCGATGCACAGGTTAGATGTTATATGTGGTGTGAAGGAAACAAACTACGAACATTCAAAGTGCTACCATCTCAATTTTCTGGCATATTGTGATGATGCTTCCTCCAAAGCAACCTCAACAACCCGCGTGCTGTTTTTTGCTGAAGTGTGGGGGCCAAAGACCAAGCGATCTGATCTGGACACCTCTGTGGAAATGGTTCCTGTACCCTGTACTGCAAATGGTCATCGTACTGATTCAAATTCACATGCTAAGATTTATTGTAAATCTGGTCAAGTGAAATCAAAAACTTCATTTTGCTGTCCACTACCGTATTACAATGTTGATCATCCATACCTTGGTGAGTACGACTTCCTGGAATATAATTCTTTACAGATTCCTTTTGCTCATCTAATGAGTGTCTTCGAATTATTGCCTTGCCTGTTAATCATTCTTAGTATTAATTTTCTTTTATCAGGACGTTGCACCATTTGTGAGCCTTCGTGGAGCAAGATTGCGCATCCTCCGTCTGGAAATCATGCAGGAGCAAAATGCAGTGAAATTGGAGCCTCTGTTGATTATCTGAACATTGTTCAACCTGCATCTTCTGTGGATTGCGTGACAGATTCAGATTTTATGTATTTTGATTGCCTTAGGGACGTTAAGTTTGCAGAAATTCTCAATGCCAAACCTCTTTAGAGATGAAGCAGCCAACCATTCCCTAGTCTTTTGGTCGTGTAACTAAGCTACTGAAGCTATCTAATCACACTGTTGGAGAGATGAATTCCATGCTACTGTAATTGTTTTTTTGGTGTGGCCTTGTGAGGCTTAAAACCTATAAAGCTGAAGGCGTGTATAAATATGATGTTTTGAATGTGTTGGTTCGGTTTGTCTAATATTTTTCTTGTACCTTTTCCACTACCAGCTACTGGTAATGAAGCATGTATCAAATGAGATTCTCCGCAGTGGTACTTTTATGTAATACTTGCTCAGTTTCGTACAATCTGTGCCACTTCAATTGTGAGCGGTGGCACTGGCACCGCGGTGGATTAATTCTGCTGCTGGTCAGAAACCATTTAAGTACTACATGGATCTATATGACGTTCTGGCCTAACCGTGGTAAAACAAGCGTTCGACTAATATCCAAGATTTGATTGATTTATGTTATGAACAGAAGAGTGGGATTAGAAAGAAACGACTCGCCGAATTCTTTTCATCACCACGTCAACTACTACTAGATGTAACGGATAGCAATAATGTAGGCTAGCTCTGAATGATTCCTTTTATTGTAAGCAAAAAGGATGTAGTTTTCCACAAGTTCATTTTTTTTTCGTTGGGAATCGCTTCATTAATCTTTAAGTGCAACAGCCATGTTGCAAACAGTGCAACAGGAAAGGAGAAGGATTGTTCCACGAAAATAAAGCCCTATGGCACGATGCATGCTGAGCATATGTGTGTGGCCTAGTTTGCATTGCGATTTACAAATTCTACACAAAGCTCTTGAATATCCGCAAGGATAGTAGCAAATTCTGAGTGGCCAGTGGCCACGATTGCTGGCGTTCCACAAATCGACCAGCGCTTTAGAATCATCCGCTAGCATCTTCTGTCCCTACCTCTACCTGCATTGCATGCTTCAGGTTCAGCGACGAGTGCAGAGTGGATATCCCCTTTGGCCTCCCTTCCCTCTGCTAATCAATTGCTTCAAAGCCAAACTGAATTTTCTTCTCGCCGGCTGCGGCTTCCCTCTCTTGTCCCGATCCGTTCCCTCTCTGGTTCGTCCCTGCTCCGAGAACCAGGCTCCGCTACACCCCATGTTTTCTCCCAAATTGGCACCTGCACGCTTGTGCTTGATCGTGAATGGTATATCCCCGACTGCGAAGCAACTTGGTGAGCGGCGGCTGAATCGGAGCCCTATTTCTCTCTTGTTCTCGTTAAGGCGAAGGATGGAAAATGCAGTGGGGGGCAGGGAGCCAGGGACGAAGATGCCTCCATCTCCATCTGTGAGAAGACACGGATCGGAAATTCGGAACACAAGATAGGAGACAGGGAAGCCGCGGAGGCCCACCTTCGGAAGTGGAGGAGTGCTCCACGTAAGCAGAGACACAGATCGGCACAGGCCCAAGGAGATTCCTTGTTCGAAAAGACATCACATCAAAGTATTAGGGTCTACATCCATAAGATCGAAACTTCACCAATTTCCATCACCAACTGGGTGGATCCCACAATCAATCAGAACCATACGATAAAGTTCATCAGTATGGCAATGGTACCCTTAGTTACTCTAGATAATTTGGCTCGATCCAATGTCATGACAAGTCATGTCAACATGTTCCTCACGATTGTGCAATTAGTTAATCGAGTTATCTTGGTTCTATTCAACGTGCATGATAATGACATGTCAAGCTCGCAATTCAGGGACTGCAATACTGCATCAATCATCCTCATCCTCAGAAAAATCGTCCTCGAATCCGTCCTCCTACAACATAGACGATGTGATTCTTATAAATGCAAATAAGATAATAAATGCTGGCCGATTCTTAGCCCGCAGTTGAACATAACAAGTGCATGTGCAAAAGATGCGTATAAATTTTCACTTCACGAGTTATCTCAAAATGTTCTGTAGTTAAAGGTACCTGAAATTAAAATTAGTGAATCCATCTACACAATACAAGACTAAATGAGATGGGGAACGGACAGAGTCAACTTGTTGAGGCGGGGCAGAGAAAACTTGTTGGGATGGGGAACAGACAAGGGCTACAGCTGAAACGAACTAAATGAGATATGAAACTATAAAACTTACAATGCTTCATTCATTCCCTGAAATATATAATATGCAGACGGCAGGCACCATGTGGCGCACTAGCAAATAAGATCAAACATTTTTCTATAAAATTGATAAATTGTTTTTTTTTTATCTCTAACAAAATAACGTGTCCCTTAAACAACCAAGCAGAAGCAGAATTGTGGTTGGTAACAACAGTATGTATGGTAGTTTTAAGTATTCACGAGTATTTGGGGTGGCCATAGTTGGCAACCTAGAAAGCTCGAGGTGAACAAGTTGCCATGATGCTTCATGCAACCGTATCAGGGTGTTTGATGCCAAGCTAACTATGGCTAGCTATGGAGGACCCCTAGGTGTTGATGCAGTAGGCATTGACTCAGCACTCTCCAGCCATGATCGCTCGGCTGAGCCAATACTGTGTCGGGCTTGGTAGTCTCATCATCTAGATTCTTGTCGCTGGCATGAAGGTTGGAGGATCTCATGGTGGTACCAGTCGTACCACCAAGAGTAGGTCAGGAAAGGAGTTTGATTGGGAGTATCAATTGCTCCACTGCTCAAGGTTTGATGATCAGGTAGCATTGGCTCCATGAAAAGGGTCATGGTGAATGCAAAAGAATTGCTGTCTGCCACCCCGTCCCCCTTGATGCTGCATGGGAACTTTCCTTGGTGGAAGTCACAGCAAGGTCAAGAACTACCAGCAACTGCTGTGCACACACAACCAAGTCAGAGGTGGCTAAACCATATACAGGCAGCAATAGGCGGCGACATGGGGAGGTAAGTGTGTTCGGCTTGGTGAATCCAATCAAGGATGATAAAAGATGTCAAGATGATGATCAAATTGAAATACATGGTGGCTTTTCTGTCTTGTGGGATTGGAGCAAGACGGCGTGGTAGTAATTATTAGGGCAATTCTCAGTTAACCATTACAACGACAAGAAATGCTTTTGAGACCCACGTTAATTTTTGGCTCCGATAATTGTCAAGTAATCATAGATCAGAGCCTCAGACTGGCATATATTATGTTTTCATGATCACCATTCATTGTGCTTTTGGTTAGACGAATCATTGCCCACCTTACTTCTGTGATTTGAAAAGTTGTAAAGTCATTGATCATATGGGGGTCTCATTGGCACTTTGGAATGTTTTTTCCTACAATTTTTTCTTTAATCCATAAAAGTTCATGGTCCACAGGATGTTAATGAATAAGAAAAGTAAACCTGTGGATGTCAAAGCCCAGAGCCCCAGACCATATTTTATAAGGTAGAGTTAGGGGAAAACAGAAAAGGAAACAAAGATCACGGCTCAGGCACGTTGATTGCTAATCTCCAAGCCCTCCTATCTATAGCTAAATCCATGAAGATATTCCACTCCTTAAGATCTCTCTTAAACGACTCGTCCCAAGTCAATTTAGGATGGCCTCTACCTCTCTTTACATTATCTATCCGCTTTAAAACCCCACTACGCATAGGCGCCTCAGGAGGCCTCTGTTGAACATGTCCAAACCATCTCCTTTTTGTAGGCCAAAATTAAGCACCGTATAACATCGCCGGGCGAATCGCCGTCCTATAGAACTTACCTTTTAGCTTTTGTGGCACCCTCTTGTCACAGAGGATGCCATAAGCCTGACGCCATTTCAGCCAGCCAGCTGAAATTCTATGCCTAACATCTTCATCAATGTCTCCATCCTTTTGTAGTATCGATCCTAAATACTGAAAAGTATCCTTCTTGGCCATGTAGGCCAATATTAAGCACCGTATAACATCGCCGGGCGAATCGCCGTCCTAAGAACTTACCTTTTAGCTTTTGTGGCACCCTCTTGTCACAGAGGACGCCAGAAGCCAGACGCCATTTCAGCCAGCCAGCTGAAATTCTATGCCTAACATCTTCATCGATGTCTCCATCCTTTTGTAATATCGATCCTAAATACCGAAAAGTATCCTTCTTGGCCACAAGATTAAAATAGGAACAAGGTGAAAAAAATTATTGTGAGTAGTACTGAGGAATTTTTGCAATGAATGTGATACTATATCGTTTTTGTTCAGTGCAGAGTATGAATGTTTCTGCACAGTCTGTTTGTGATGTTAATATCTCTAATGTGACCATAGAAAAATTTCCTCTGCCAGTGACCTATCTCACATATGGGCATTTTTTTAAGAAATTTAAATTTCATTAATAAACAAGAAATTCCTAATGTGTTCATGAAACTAAAACTTGACAAATAGTGAAAGGACCTTTAGCCTAATGGTTAGAGCATTTGAGTAGCATCTAGGAGGCCTGGATTCAACTCCCCATGGGAGCGAATTAAACAGGTTTGGAATAAAAATTATACAAAAAATAGGTTGGGGCTTCCCCTACTGACTACGGTCAAAAAAACAATGACAAATAGAATATGTATCATATCAGGACGCCTTTAAAGACATACAGTGAACCTACTATAGTTGGTCCACAGCTTGAGATCTCCAAATTATTGCATGGTGCTTCCATAGGAAGATAAAAGCTTTTAGCAGTGTTAACAGCACCTCAGAGGCACAAGAACTGAAACTAACAACTGAGTACCAATAAGAAAAATTCAAGATTGTTAAAATTTCTGGTTGCTGCACCGCAGCCTGACCATGGAATGCTTATGATTTAATGCACATTCTATGCCTCAACAATTCTAGATAGTCATCCCTAAAATCCATTGAAATTTTCTATTTGATATAAAGTTGTGCAGAGACATAACCAAGGAGGATATAGGCCATAGTTGTCTTTTTAATTATATAAGAAGAATAGGCACCCAGAGTTGAGCCCGAAGAGGAATTGAACCTGTGGTGGGAATATAAGCCCATACGTCCTACCAGCTGAGTTAGGTTGATTAACTAGAAAAATACATCATACATAATGTGAAATCATAAACTTAAAAAGTGTAGTTGACGCGAAACGGAGCCGTAGCTGTACATATCTAATACTTCATTTCGAAGTCTGTGTCTATAGATATATTTATAAGTTCAATATGTTTTTTCCAGAGATGTTATTTCCATGAAACGTGTCCACTAAACAAATTAAAATTGTGGTTGTCACAATTTACAAAAACATGCAAGACTGATTTACATACTTCATAAGGGTAAACTCATTCCAACTTTATTAATTATTTTGGATTGTACACCTCCATAGTATCTGTGGATACAGAGTGGTTAGGTATATATTTTGCAATTGGAATAACTTGAAGGGTCAAGGAGATGTACATAGCTCTTCATCTCACTGATGATCAAGTTGCTTGACCCAATGAACCAAGCCCGATAAGACAACCATGCCAGATTATTGCATTGCATCAAAATTAATCAGAAAAGTTCATCTGTTCGTGCAAAGGCCAACCAGCATAAGCTCTTGCAATGGCTATGTGAAAAAACAAACCTGCTGTTATGGAACCTCCAGGTGAGTTGATAAACAATGTAGTGTCTTTAGTTTGGTCTTCTGCATCCAATAGCAGGAGCTGGCTGATAATAAGGTCAGCACTCGTATCATCCACCTACATATCATACGTCATTCCAACAGATCCATAAATATTTAGTTGGAAATCTATTTTGATCATACTGGCGGAACAAATAAAAGCTCCGTGGAATCGATTTGCTAATAAATGCAAGCATAGATAATACAAAAGTAACTCAATTCCAACAAAAAAAAAGATGTCCAAAGCAATTAGTGCAAAGAGTCCCAATCAAGAAACCCACGCTTAGCAGTCAGCAATCCCAAATTTTGTTAGATAAAGGAATAGTTCATATCCCGGCCACTACATCCAAGTGCAACCTATCCGGCCATTATTACAGAGAACGGACCAAATATGGTCAAAACTCGCAAAAAGTATAGGTGAACAGCTCAATAGCAAAGTCTATTACTAAACCGCCACCCGTTCTTAGCAGTCAGCAAACCCAAATAAATAACACTATTGCAGATACATGTTGAAAGACCAATGTTCAGGAAGAAGTAAACTATAACCGAGGAAGTAGCTTAGATAATTTGATTTCAGGTTTTCACAATAACCATGAGTTCATGAGATACAAGATGGTCATACCAAGTACGATTACATATGTAACTTAAGCATGAATTCTATATTTCTATGTATGTTCAACATTGAAGCATTGAACCCAACCATGTTGTATGCTAATACATATACAACAACTTCCTTTTGTCTTGAACAAATTCCTTTTTGTGTTGTATACAAACATTATTAGGATGGCAATTGTTATCCCTGGAACCATAAACTGAAATTTAAATGTTTTAACTTTTTCGAGCGTAGCATCTATAGAGAGGAAATTGGATGCGACTAACTTAACGAAAATTGCAAGGACGGTAAGAATATAGAGACAGCGGACTTTTGACAGGAAACGAATCAAGGAGGCTAACCGGGGAGCCGAGGAAGATGATGCGCTGGCGGAGGAGCATGTTGGTGGTGTCGAGCTCCTCGAGGCGCGCCTTTCTGGCCGCCGTTCTGGCTGCTGACAGCCCGGACGGATTCCACCCAGCGGAGAGCGTAGGTTTGGCCGCTGTCGCCGCAGATGCACGGACGGCCACCGCCCTTGGCGCCTTTCTCCGGACAGTGGAGGAGCTGGGGGTGAGGAATACGGATGAAGGAGAGGAGGAAGTGCAGGGAGGCGCTGGGAGAGCCGCCATGGCTGCTGCCGCGGCTTCCATTCCTTGGCCCGCGGCGGCGGGCTACTGCTGCTGCTAGTGTTATCCTGGGCCTGGCCCTGGGAGCGGAACGGAAGACAGGTTGGGGACAAGAAGATGGGTCCCACTTTGCAGCCTCTGCCTCTCACAGATAATGGTGGCAACAAATGTCCCTCTTCACAATTTCGGATACACGAGCTAGCACAATTTCGGATACACGAGCTAGCACAATTTCGATCCATTGCGGATACACGAGCTAGCACAATTTCAGTATGTTGACCAATTTCAGCGTGAACACCTAATGTATGACTGTTTTCAAGGGGCCATGGACACGATTAAAATCTGAAGGACCGAGGCCACGTTTCCTGTCGGACAGTCTGAAACATCTCTTGGAGATGGGGGCGTGGACCTGGCGCACCGCTTTCCGGGAAGGTGTGGTGGGGATTTCTTTCTTGTAGCAGCGGTTTTCCTTGGGCCCACGGTACGCTCGTGTTATCGAGTATCGACAAAAACCTCTTATTTGGCCTCTGTGCATCTGATAGGAAAAAATTCAGTTTTATCCATATTGATTTGGAGACCCGAGCAATTTCCAAATGTGTGAAACAACTACTCCCTCCGTTCCAAATTATAGGTCGTTTGACATCGGATGGTCGAGGATATTTTGGGCCTTTTTTTTCCTGGGTCCGTCAGGTCGGCGGCGGGGCTAGGTGTTTCTTGGAGAGGGGGGCGTGGACCTGGCGCACCGCTTTCCGGGAAGGTGTGGTGGGGATTTCTTTCTTGTAGCAGCGGTTTTCCTTGGGCCCACGGTACGCTCGTGTTATCGAGTATCGACAAAAACCTCTTATTTGGCCTCTGTGCATCTGATAGGAAAAAATTCAGTTTTATCCATATTGATTTGGAGACCCGAGCAATTTCCAAATGTGTGAAACAACTACTCCCTCCGTTCCAAATTATAGGTCGTTTGACTTTTTTGACCTCAAGCTTGACCACTCGTCTTATTCAAAAAAATTTGTACAAATATAGTCAAGTTTAAGTCATTCTTGAAGAACTTAGCCATAATAAAAAATATGATATTTTGCACAACTTTTTGAATAAGACGAGCGGTCAAAGTTTGTATCAAAAAAGTCAAACGACCTATAATTTGGAACGGAGGGAGTAGTTTAAATGCTGGAGTTCTTGACGATCCGGGTTCATAAACAAAGCTGCATCATCCGCATATAAGGAGCAACGGAGCCTGGCTACTCTAGGGAGGATTGGCTTCAGTATCCCGTTATTTGCAGCAAGCTCAATTAATCTATAGAGCGGATCAATAGTGAGGATAAAGAGCCCTGGCGTAGACCTCGTGCATGTTGGATTTGTTTTCCTGGAATTCCATTTAGCATCACCCGAGATGTTGAGGTGGCCAAAAGGGTCGCCACCCAGTCTCTCTATTTTTGCCGAAATCCCAGAGCCTGTAGCACTTCCAGGAGGTAGACCCAGCTGATTGAACCAAAAGCCTTGGCTATGTCGAGCTTGATGAAAAAAGCCGGTCTCCTTGATTTATGCAGCGCCTTGATCACGCTCTGAAATAAAAAAAAATCGGCATGACTGCAACGCTTTTTGATGAAGAAATTTTGACATCCAGAGATTAGCTTGTCTAGATGTGGCGCTAGCCTATCCGCAAGAACTTTAGTTATGATTTTTGCCAGGCTATTGATTAAGATTATCGGTCGAAAGTCGGATATGTTAGAAGCATCCTCGTTTTTGATAGCAGGATAATGTTGGCCACGTTCACTAAATCCAAACGTCTTGTTCTGAGCGCATGGAAGTATTGTAGAGCTTCAATCAGGTCCGTTCTAATGATCATCCAACATTTCTTATAGAAAAGCCCGACAAAACCGTCTGGTCCAAGGGCCTTCTCCGCTGGAAGTCGGGCCACTACTCCTTTGATTTCCGGTTCCTGAAAAGGCTCTTCCAGCTCCGACAGATCGCTCATTTGATATCCTAAATTAATCCAATTGAGGCTCAATGATCTTTCTTGGGGCTGGCCTAGGAGTGAGATGAAATGCTCGTAGATTGCCTCTTCCTTGCGCTGATGATCTGTTACCAGTCCAGTGCGAGTGTTCAAAGCCAGGATGTGTAGTTTCTTTCTTCTGTTATTTGCATGCAGCATGAACAAGCGCGTACATGCATCACCTTTTCTTATCCAGGTTAGCCTGGAGTGTTGTCTTGCCCTTGTTCTTTGTATTACTGCTAGTCCCACTGTTTTAGCCTTTAGGTACCTACGACGTTCCAGTTCCTCAGTCGTGAGCTCTTCGGGGGCACCAAACGCTGGTTCAGGGGCACGTCAGGGAGCGCGTTGCGGCGGCTGGAGGCGGGGTCTCCTCCCCCGCACCCGTGGGACGCTCCCTCCGGCCGGTTAACCGGCACCCAGCGCTTGGTGACGACCTTCGGGGGCATTGCGTCGAACAGGTGGCCTGCACGGCCACAACGGCGAGATGCACGAACCGAAGATCAGAGTTTTTCCGCCGGAATCCCTGCAAGAAACATCCAGCCGAAAGGGGAGCGTCAATCTACCGCAAGATTGATTGGGTGCAAATTGGTTTCTTGCAACATTATTTCCAGCTGATCTTGCCAGAATTTTGCAGGTAAAAATACTGGGGAAAATTGCATCGATGCAAGAACAGGAGACCGACCCGGGGGGTGTACGGAGCGAACCTACAGGAAGAGAAGAATTTCTTCTGGGATCTTGAAGAGAATGGGCACCGGCGGCGAGTGCTCGGCTCTCGCAGTCCCCACTTCGGAAGTTCAAAATCAAGCAGGCGAGACTTCGGAAGTTCATGCCATTTTGGAAATCAGGAAATGGGCTTTCGCGGGCATTCCGCTCGATCTATTGGGCCGTCGGCATACAACGCCACTCACGAAATCACTCCACTCCGCATCATTTTGATTTTGAGTTTCAGCACAGTACCACACTAGCTATTTTATTACTAATGCACACCAGAGTCCATATGTTTAATCGATTTTGCGTGTTTTCCTCACATTGTGCAGTTTTAAAGTTACTAAGCTAGTCTTTGATACACTTAGATATTTTTTCACCTTCTTTTTAGGGCTTCCAAAAGGAATCGACAAAAAAGTTAAGGGCTCGTTTAGTTGGAAGGAATTTGAAGGGGATTGAAGTGGATTAAATTCTTAATAAGTCAAAATCTCTCTCAAATCCCATCAATCTCCTCCCAATCTCTAGAGATTGATGTTAAACGAATAATGTCTAACTGTGACAACAAAATTTAGTTACGTGAGAAAAATGTTTGACACAAAATAATGGATAAGCAAAATATAACGTTGGAACGAGCTTGATTCGACTAGTCTAATGACCCCATAAGGGCAAAAACAAGTAGAATTTATTCAATCGTGTAGGGTTTAAGTGTGAATTGCAGTCTCAATCCGTTGACTCATTCCACCAGTAAAAAGGCCTTTTTAAGTCTTTATTGGAGCCACCAGCTGGGGGTAATGTGCACCCACATTAGTCCTTTTTAGTGAATGGTCTCGCAACTAAAAGCATTTCTTTAGTTTTGGTTGGAACCACCAATAGGGACTGAAAAGTCTCCTGCCCCCATCTAGGATAATGCCCACATTAGTCCCAAACCAAATATTATTCGGGACTAATTCTGGAGACAAATATGGCCTTTTTCCAATAGTGCCACACAGATATCCATACAGGGCGCAAAGGCCCAGAGCTCGCGCCCTTGCCGTGAGACCACACACGTGCGCACCATGTCGCAAGCCTTTATGACATGGGGCGTACGTGCGACGGTAGGAAAGAGGGTGTTGCCCACCGTTGTGGCGGTGGTGGCTGGTTGGGAAAGGTTGGAAACAGGGACATCGTGTTTGGATTCAGGCAAGAAGTTGGAGGCAGGCAGCGGGGGTAACTCTCCTGATACAGCTCTAGGAAACTTGAGTGTGGCTCATCAACCTCGAGGTACATGATAGTTTGTTTCGAACATGGCTATGAACATGATAGAAATTGGAAGAAACCCGTCTTGAAATCCCCACCTCTCATCGAGAAAATCCCAAATCAGGCGCCATAACACTGACAAACTAATATCTGGAGCAAGATTCCAAACGTCACGGCCTTCTGTGGCTCCGATAGATCCATCACCGTGCAAGATGCAGCATAGACACATATACAGTACAAGTTGAGCGACAGAATAGAATATTACAAGAAAACATCGCTAGCCATTAAGGTACTAAACGGTAGCTTATTAGCCCAAGGTACTCCAGTTACAAGTTTCTTCAAAAGATACCAACTCACAGACAGAGATTGCCAACATCTTTGCACACGCAGGTCATGCTTTCTTGCCTGTCAGATGCCTTCCGTAAATGATGTTGCAATTATCAGCTGCGAAGCTCAAACTGGTGTACAATGTACTGAAAAAGAGTACATAATTCGTTGAGTCATATGTTTTTTTTGTTTAATAGGGATCGCATTCACGCAAATCGTCCAAGGTAATGTCACACATTAATAGAGGGAGGACTTAGGACAATAGAATAGACAATGAAATAGCCTTCCATACTGCTTAACAAAAAGTATGTAATACGTACAAGTAAAATCTGTATTAGATTCTTTCCCTCTTTTGCTTGGGCCTGAGGCCTTGTAACTTGTACATATCTTTCATATATTAAAAAAATAGGCAGGGACCTCCCCTGCCATTCCCCTCTAAAGTAAATTAAAATAGCAGGAAAACTAGAACTGAAATTGTGATAGTATATGGCGTATCTCGCATAAAGAGTTAAGGACCCAGAATTTAAGTCAACAATTTGATGTAAACTTATAATACGAAAAGCCACGCATCTATACGGTGGGAAAAACCTAACACCATGTCACTAAAGCCAGCAGCAATGCAATTAGAGCAAACCACATCAATCTTTCAAATTTTGAATGGCGCGGTGTATGTTTAGAATGCCAGTAAAAAGACAAACCAGATATCACATATCCTTTGCTTTTAAAATATGCAGGGGTTGCATCTGCACATCAAGGATATAAACTAAAAGAGTATAAATTGAATAGAAATACAACAGCAACAAAGTTAAGGACAGTACCTCTCCTGAATGACCTAACAGCTCAAGACTTTGGGCATTTGAAAGGCTGTGAATAACATTCTAGCCACCTATAACTTCTTATAATCATTGAGTACGTACTTAGCACTGAAGCCATGGTATTTACTGCCCTTACTGCAACTGGGGCCATCATCACAGTTTTCAAATTGCCTAACTTCAATGCCTTTTGCGATCTCAGTATATTCATATGTATCAGTATCACTATTGACGTCACTTCCATAATAATATTTTTCCTTGATGGCATCATCAGAATAATCACCATAAATATCATCCCATTCATCACTGATGAACTCATCACTGTCATCAGAAGCAGCACTGTCATCAGAAGCAGGATTGACATCATCATCGCCATCACTGGTTTGAGCAAACTCATCCTCCTCTCGGTACTTTTCAAATTCCCGGCTCACCATCAAGCAAGACACTGCCTGCGACCATTGGCCCAGAGTTCTTCAGCAGAGGAGCCCAGTTTTCCGGCAATATGCATTGAAGAGAGACAAGCTTTGGAGCATCAACTGAGAGGTCCATAGTGAACTTGCACTTGACCATGGCTAGTCTCTTCATAGAGGCAGATACAATCTCACGGCCTCCAACCACGCAGATACAATCCTCGGCGGATTTCCGCGCCGCGGGGACCGTCCAGCGCGAAATGGGGAGGGGACACTACAGGAATTAATTGTATTTACAATAACTTAATTTCACAATAACAATACAAATTGCAATGGTTATGTACTTATTGTAAATCTTGCAGCCCAAAGCTCAACCGTGGATGCAAATCTGCAGGTTCTAGAAAATAATTTTTATGTAAAAGGATAAATGAAATTTTGCAGTGCAAAGTACTCATAGAAGAATTCATTTAGCTATTCTGGATCGCATCGAAATACATCCTAGAAAAGAACATAAATCTTTACCCAGGGGAAAGAGAGAACAGGAATCATGAGAAACTATCCAGTAGAAAATGGAAAACAGCATCAGCATGTGCCTCAAAGCCTCACTCAACACACAAAGATACAGCTAGAGTCGTCAACAATATACACTATACAGAAAACTCAAGTAGGAATTTCAAGAACAGATTTGTATATATGCATGCATTGCTCCACAGAAGAGGACATCTGAAGCTTTGTGTTCTAAGTCACTATACATTCTGAATTTTCGGCCAACCCTTTCCATACAAACCAATGAACACATGTACAGTTATACCTATACTGAAATGCCGATGCACCAAAGGAGAATGCATCCCAAGTTCTGCTGCCCTTTTTGTTCAGAATACAGTCTAACTAAGCAACTCACAGACAGTGACACAGAAACAAGTTGCCCCGACTAATTGTCTTCTTCACCAACACCATTGCAGTATGACATCAGCGTACCCTCATCAGCTGGGTCTTCCTCAGTTTCCTGTCTTCATCTGCTTTGCTTTTCCCTTTTCATCTTCGCTCTGTTGCCTTGCGCTTTGCCTGAGAGCTTGTGCCTCCGGTACATCCAGAGCAGGCAGTCCGACGGACAAAAATCTTGTCATTTGGTATGCTATTCTCACTGAAGAAATCTGCCAATAAGTGGACCATTACATCATGCTTACAGCAAGTGATGTTCACCATCTTCAGGTTGGTGCACTTGTACGAACTTGACCACTGATCGAAACCCACTCTGCTGTTGTAGGCCTAATGCAAAGTAAAACAATGAACTTGCTTTAGGTTTAGGCATTAGTTGATTAACACTAAAGCCTTAGTTGATCATGTGATTTAAAACACTATGAATAGACATTAGTTGGGTATGTAAAATTATACACACCATATCGAGGTGAAGAAAAAGGTTCTCTAGGTTTGGTGAGTGCCCAAGCATGGCTGCTAAAACATCAAATCCAGGGGTTGTACACCATTCACCAAGGGATAGAGTCTTCAGGTTTTTGAAATCAGTGCATGATTTGAGCTCCCTCGTCAGCAGCACCTGCACATTGTACACAAGTGCATTGTCCATTGTGTTAGATACATTCAATCATACAATGTGACTTTCCTACCACAACCCTCAGCTAAATGAATTACAACATTGTACTTTATACGGCATTAATTCAACACAGGACAGTTAAAAAGGCACGGCATTTTAATTATCACATATACCAAATTACACGATGGAGAGGAGTTATGAACCTTTTTAGCACCCAGTTCAGGCATAGCAAAGAACATTCCATAATGGCAACCTATAATTCTCTTGATACAAAAGATGATTAAGTTGTTATCTCTTTATTTTACCTCAATTGGTTTCCACACTGTTTAAGAGATTTTGCCTATTGAAGTAACAAATATGTTAGCCTTCTATTATTTCATGAAAATAAATAATGTGTATACGAAATAATTAAAAAGCTAATCCTAGGGTGTTTACATTTTACGACATTGAACTGTGCTAGGATCAAAATTCACTAATGGGAATGTTTGAAAAAATTCAGACATTCAGCAGCTGCGCTATTAGATTAGGTTCAGTAGGATAGGGAACATAGTAGCAATTGAATGAGATGGGTTATCCTGAAACGAGTAGGGAACTTGTTCATGTAGCTAAATGTGTTCACCTGAACTGCACATATCCAATAGTCACAGAATTATCAGTAGGGAACTTCATAATATTTGCTTCATAAAACTATGATAGGGACATTGAAAGGATTCTGATTGACTGGAGCAGTACATTATTTTAGACCTGAAAGACTACCACAGTTCCAAACTTCTGAACTGCGGCAAATTAATTTATTCTATTAATCACCAATTTAAACATCCAAATTTATAGTACATAAATTCATCATCAAAATGATCTAACTATTCTCTTAGCTCCTTCTCATGCATAGCCATCACGGTTTGCAAAGTGACGAGAAAATAAACTTCCACAGTGCACAAAAGCATAAAAAATTAAAAGGCAGCAGTATCAGTAAGGTGAGTGTGCTGTACCTCTCCTGGATGAGCTAACAAGTCCATTCTTTTAACATGTGAGAGGCTCGGCAGCAGTATCAGTAAGGTGAGTGTGCTGTACCTCTCCTGGATGAGCTAACAAGTCCATTCTTTTAACATGTGAGAGGCTCAAAAGCATACCAACACCGGCACTGCGTTTATGACCATTAATCAAATACTTGTATGGTTTATGTATATGCTCCTTTGAAATCTCACTATACTCCACAGTACGGTCATCATCATCCTCATCCTCATCACTAGGTTCAGACCGATCAGAATCAAAGTACTTACTACTGTTATCAGATTCGCTGCATTCGTCATCACCAGAGCCATGATCAGATTCATCGATGCAGTTAACATCTGAGTCATCCACATTCTGTAGCCATGGACAATAAGAAAACAAGCAAGAGTCATCAAGAACAATGGTCACTCTGACTAGGAATTCCATTTTCTCGATCAGAGGGAAATGTTGAAATGGTTTGATGCAGCGCAGCAAAACAAGGTTCGGAGCATGAACCCTGAATCCAATAGCGAATTTGCAGCTAATCATAGTCAGATACTTCAGCGAGGTGGATCCAATCTTCTTGCCCTCTACCGAACAATCATTAAGCTCTAGCTCTTCCAAAGAAGTCCACTTGGAACAGAGTGGTGCGAGCATGGTGTCATCTAGCTTGACATGCGAGAACTTCATGATCTTAAGGTAGCAAGAACCGGGTGCCTCTAGCAATCGGAAGTTGTTCATGGACAGAATACATCCAGAATTTCCTCTGAACTGCAGCTCGACAAGCTTCGGAGCATAGACAGAGAGGGTTTTTATGATTTGGCACCTGATCATGGTCAAACGTGTTGGATTGATCTCGTGGGCCGGCCCAAAGGCCAGCCCGTTTCCCTGTTCTGCTACGCGCCCTGATCGGGGGCGCCCAGTCGTACATGGCTGGTGGGCCCCTGTCGCCCGCGCTATATAAACAGAGGTGGGGGTTGCGGCTCAGAGTACGAGGTTCGCCGCCACATCTCCCACCGACAGATTCTGTATACCCTAGCCAATCTAGGTTAGCGCGAGGCCGACGGGAAGCACCTCCAGCCTCTCTCCCACGACACTGCCGCTGGCCGTTCCTCACCGTCGCTCTTCCTCGACGTCGACTTCCTCACCCTCACTGCCATTGGAACAATGGCAGCCAGTGGATCTTCCTCCAACGATGGTTTGCCCTCTCTCTCTCTTTTCAGTTCATGTTCATACACATGAATGCATGTACACGCACTCGAAACCTTTATTCATGTATAGAATTCATGTGCAAGCCTTACTGTTCTATGCCTAGATCAATTCAGAATACTAACAATGGTATCAGTCGAGCCTATCCTAGGCTTAGATCGAGTAGGCTGCATCTAGAACAAGGGAAATTGTAATTCAGATTCAAATCCCCAATATCGTTGAACCCTAACCCTAACCCAAATCAGAAACCCTAACCCTAAC
>CM014275.1:54593914-54652571 GCA_004135705.1 Alloteropsis semialata | reverse complement strand
ACAAGACACGCTGCCTTCTTAGAAGATCAGATGATCAGGGGGAGCATGGTACCGAGGAAGATTGATCTTGAGGAGAAGCGGGTTTGTGTGCCCACTCCAATGATTCAGGAGCCAATTTTCTCGCTACCTGTGGTTGCGCACCTACAGAGCAGAACGCTGCAGTGCCTGCACCCGCAATTGTTCCTCCAGCTGTGGTCACAGCTGTCCCTCTTGTTGTGGTGACAAATGAGAATGAGGAGCCTGTCCTTCAGGAGCCCGTTCAACAGAACCCGGTAGAACCTGCTACAGAACAAGTTGCCGCAGATGAGGGGGAGCATCCGCAACCTCCTGTGGAAAATGTGCCACCAACTGAGAATCTTAGAAGATCACAAAGAACAAGAAGATCCGCAATTTCCGACGACTATGAACTCTACAATAGCGAAGAAATCGAGATGGGAGATGATCCTGTTTCATTTGAAGAAGCAATGAGAAGTGCAAAGTCGTCTGAGTGGCTTGCTGCCATGGAAGATGAGATGAAGTCTATGAAAACCAATAAAGTTTGGGATTTAGAAGACATTCCTAAAGGAGCCAAAACAGTAGGCTGCAAATGGGTCTACAAAACGAAACGTGACTCCAAAGGGAATGTAGAAAGATTTAAAGCACGACTCGTTGCAAAAGGTTTCACACAGAGAGAAGGAATAGACTACAATGAGACTTTTTCTCCTGTCTCAAGCAAAGACTCTTTCAGAATTATAATGGCCTTAGTGGCTCACTATGATTTAGAACTACATCAGATGGATGTTAAGACGGCATTCTTGAATGGGGAGTTAGAAGAAAATGTTTATATGGCGCAACCGAAAGGTTTCGTCGTAGAAGGAAAAGAAAACCAAGGGTGTCGCCTAAAGAGATCGATTTACGGGCTGAAACAAGCCTCAAGGCAGTGGTATTTGAAGTTTGATGAAACCATTAAGAAGTTTGGGTTCGATGCAAATGTAGAAGACAAATGTGTCTATGCAAAGTTCAAGAAAGGGAAATATATTTTCCTAATCCTATATGTGGATGACATATTGTTGGCTTGCAATGACAAAGGGTTTTTGGAAGAGACAAAGAAGTTTCTGTCCTCTAACTTTGATATGAAAGATCTTGGTGAAGCCTCATTCGTTTTGGGCATAGAAATTCACCGAGACAGAAGAAACAGGGTTTTAAGATTATCGCAGAAGGATATTTGGAAAAGATCCTAAAGAAGTATAATATGCATGCGAGTAAAGCCACACCTGCTCCTATAGTCAAGGGCGATAAGTTTGGAGAATTTTAATGTCCCAGAAACCAATATGAGATCGATCAGATGAAAGCTGTTCCATATGCTTCAGCAGTCGGTAGCTTACAATATGCACAAGTGTGCACTCGCCCTGATTTAGCATATATCACTGGAGTACTCGGTAGATATCAAGATAATCCAGGCATAGAGCACTGGAAGATGGTTAGGAAGGCATTGAGGTATGTGCAAGGCACTAAAGACCTTATGCTAACATATAGAAGGTCGGAGACTCTAGAGATAAAGGGATATTCAGATGCTGACTTTGCGGGAGATATAGATGGAAGAAAATCCACGACTAGATATATATTCACTCTCGCAAGGGGAGCTATCTCGTGGAAGAGTTCGAAACAGACTCTTGTTGCTTCATCTACTATGTATGCAGAATTCATAGCTTGTTATGATGCAACAGGACAGGCAATGTGGCTAAAGAAATTTATACCCGACTTGAAAGTGGTAGATTGCATTAGAAAACCACTTAAGATGTACTGCGATAATCAGCCCGCAGTATTCTATGCTCACAACAACAAGTCGAGTAATGCTACCAAACCGATTGAGATCAGATTCTATGTTGTGAAAGATAAAATCCAGGATCACACTATAAGTCTGGAGTATATAAGTACGAAAGATATGCTAGCGGATCCGCTCACAAAAGGCTTGCCACCCAGTGTGTTCAGAGATCACTTAGCCGGTATGGGTTTAATGGAAAGCCTTTGATTCCTGGATAAAGAGGCCCTTCTAGAAAAGAACCTGTTCCTGAACGGAAAGGAGATCGTGGCTGTTAAATCTGACAGTATCAATTGTTATGACAAGGCATGCTCGATATTCTAATCTGTGATGGAATGGACCATATTCAGATTCAGATAAAGAACAAGAAACAAGAAGAGATCAAGGGGGAGATTGTTGGATTGATCTCGTGGGCCGGCCCAAAGGCCAGCCCGTTTCCCTATTCTGCTACGCGCCCTGATCGGGGGCACCCAGTCGTACATGGCTGGTGGGCCCCTGTCGCCCACGCTATATAAACAGAGGTGGGGGTTGCGGCTCAGAGTACGAGGTTCACCGCCATATCTCCCACCGACAGATTCTGTATACCCTAGCCGATCTAGGTTAGCGCAAGGCCGACGGGAAGCACCTCCAGCCTCTCTCCCACGACACTGCCGCTGGCCGTTCCTCACCGTCGCTCTTCCTCGACGTCGACTTCCTCACCCTCACTGCCATTGGAACAATGGCAGCCAGTGGATCTTCCTCCAACGATGGTTTGCCCTCTCTCTCTCTTTTCAGTTCATGTTCATACACATGAATGCACGTACACGCACTCGAAACCTTTATTCATGTATAGAATTCATGTGCAAGCCTTACTGTTCTATGCCTAGATCAATTCAGAATACTAACAAAACGCTCCAGCAAGATGGGCTGAATCTTCGTGGTCTGAGGTATGACACAATCCGTGAGCTCCAGTTCTTCCAAACAAGTGCACCCAGAGCAGATCTTCGTGAGGGCGGTGGCTTCCAGCCGGACATGGATAAGCTTCAAGATCTTGAGGCGAGTTTTGGCGATGTTGTTTTTGCGAGAGGCAATGAAGCTCATGTAATCCGGCGACGGGTACCCGTGATGCTCCCCGGAGAGCTCGATTTCCTCCGCGCCGCACCTGACGGCGTAGGCGATCCAGGAGTCGGCGTCGCCGTAGTCTGTCCTGTGGCTCCAGCAGAGACGGAGCGAGTCCAGGTGCGCCTGCGGTGCCCGCTGGGCCAGCAGGTCCCTGACGAACACAGCGAAGTACTCCGACTCGGGCAGGTCGTCGGCCGCGCGTTCGGAGCAACCGCACGGGTGGCGGATGTCGAGGCGCGTCGCGAAGGTCCACAGGTTGCGCCACCGCCTGGAGAGCACGCCCGTCCGCACCGCCTCCCACGCCTTGAGGTGCGACATGACCCGGAGGAGGGTCTCGTTCTTGAGGCCGCTGAGGCGGTCGGCGCCACCGCCACCACCTCCGTGCGCCCCCTGCTTCGGGGGCATTTCATCGAACGGGTTACCTGCACAGACACGGCGGATGGCATGAGCACCGTAAAATCAAGAAACAAGAACTCCAAGGCGAGCAAGGAACCAAGAAAGGCGAGGGGCTTGGTGCCATTCGGCCGAAGGAGATTCGCATCCAAGAACAAGAAGAAGCCGCAAGAAGAATTCCGCACGCGATTCAGCGATCGAGGAGAAAAGGTACTACCAGCAGAGGGACGAACACCGAGGAACCAAGAAGCAAGAACTGCGGTGGGCGGGCAAGAAACCAATGCAAGAAGGGCGAGCGGCCCGTGGCATCCCGCGGAAGCAGATTCGCATCCAAGAAGAAGAAGAAGAGGCAGCAAGAAGAGTTCCACACGCGATTCAGCAATCGAGGGGGGAGAAGAACTAACCGGCCGGATCGATCGACGAGCGGAGGGTTGTTGCTGCGTCGATGCCAGCAGAAGCTTTCGGCTCTCGAGAGGGAAGGGAAATTTATAATGAGAACATAGGAGAACCAGGAGTGGGTGTTTGGGCCGGTAAGCGTTATGGGCCTTAGATGTGAGCGGGCCTTGTATTCGTGAGATTTGCGCCGACATAAAACCAGAGGGAACGATTTGTGGACTGGTGCTGTTTTGACGCTTCCTGTCTGAACTCTGAAGCGAACAGCTCCAACTCCGGTGGATAAAGCGACACTAGTTGGATTATTTGGAGCTCAGCATTAGCAGCATCAGAATGATCTAATAGCTTTCAGGTTGAGCATGGTTTCAGTTTCAGAGACTCGCAGGACTGTAGCTATCTGTACCAGAAACTCTGAATTGTTGTTTCAGAAACTCTGGAGCAGTAATGTTGCTTTCAGTAGGGGCGTCACAACAGCTGGAGCTACATACTGTATTTCCTGGCACCAACCATCTATACAGGATTCATGACTACATCTCTGTCAGAAGGAATTCAAACAAGAAGAGAACAGAAGCCAATTTACCATCGACTGAAATTTTTCTGATATCAGATTTCGACCATGGCTTGGAACTTCGACGTCTACTTCACCCAGATGTACTTTCTTTTCCTTGTTCTGGTTGCATGTTGTGCCCTGGTGCTGTATATTGTTTCCCAGAAATAAAAAATATGATGTCATGATTTTGTTTAGCATTTTGCATCTTCTACAGCACCAGGGCACCAGGGCGTCCACCCGCTGCGTCCACCCGCCGTCAGCACGTGAGCCTTCGCAGCTCCCACCCTGCCGCCCGCTGCGTCCACCCGCCGTCAGCACGTGAGCCTTCGCAGCTCCCACCCTGCCGCCCTGTTGTAGCTCGGCCACTCGCTGCCCCTCGAGGCCTCGACCGTGCACTGACGGGAGGCAGTGACGGAACTGGGGGGGGGGGGGGGGGGGGGGGGGGGGGGTGCGCGCAGGGCCATGGCCCCTCTAATGGCTGAAAACAATTTTAGTACCTCTCAATCTCAATGTATATTAGGCTAGTTTGTTTAATAAAAAAAGACAACTATTAGTTAATTCTAGCCCCAAATTTACGTCTAGTATATAAAGTTCTATATGTCTCAAACATAAGTCCAAAAATCTATGTGACATGCAAAACTAAGATGTACTAGTGAAGCTGTATAAACAATTGGCTTCACACAGTAACACTAGTGAGTGAATAGCCCCAAAACGAAAGGCTGGCAGATAGTTGTGGCCGAGATCGAGTGCAACAATAATTTAACCAGGTTCACTTCATCAATTGTGGCAGCTACGTGACGATGTTGGTGGCTCCTCTTCTCCAGCTCAAACAAATGTAAACATACGCTAATCTTTGTCTTCTAAGCTATTCCTAATTTCTTCTCCCATAATAATAAAGATTTTATTATGGAATTAGATTGTAGGAAACTAAAGCAAAATATCAAAAATAAGACAATGAAAGATTTTTAAGATATTGTTTGGTACTCTATATTGAGAGAGAAACTGCTACGAAATCACGACATATCCGAATATTGATGATTTAGATGCAATAAAAAATTGCGCTGGTAAGCTGAAATAAACAAACAAGAAATATTAACTCTTTCACGACATTACCGGATCTAAAATCATTACTGCTGCTCGCTCTGAATTCGGGTAAGCTGTGTGAGGTGAAGAGACAAGGGGAAAATTTGCCACCGTTAAATGGTGGCCTTTGCCAGGAGCCACTAAATAAAGTTGTCTTTGCTGTAGGACACTATAAAACCATGTATATTTGCTGAGGGACACTCTACCGATTATTTTACTCAGTTTAATTGGATAACAACGGGAAATGACAAGACTGCCCCTGCTGCCTTCTCCTATCCAGGTCGATTCCTCTTCCTCTTGAGTCCAGTCGGCGGCGCTCGGCTCTTCCCCGGCAAGCGACCACACCCGGACGAGACCCTTCACGCCGCGTAGGGAGGGCCATCGCGGAGCTCCGGTGAAGACCTCTCCCATCAGATCCTCACCTCGCGCCCTCCCCGCCTCGCCCGCGCCCCCCTGCCCCCTGCGTCGCCCGTGCCCCGTCTCCCGCGCCGCCGCTCCACCAAACCCTAGCCCTCCTCGCCGCTCCTCCGTCCTCTCTCGAATCTCTCTCCTCCTCGCAGCACCCCGCGCCCGGCGGACCGCCCCGTCGCCACGGTAAGATCAACCCGATCCGCTCGCCCCAAAGCTATCCATCCGCCTGCACTGCAAGCCTAAAAAAATTCCCCACTTCCCCACCGGAACCCTAGCCGCCGCCGCCATTTTCTCCGTCAACTCCGACCCACCAAAGAATGGGCGAGATGCCGGACAAATCGGCGCGGGAGGATTCTCCGACGACAAGCCTCGCGTCTCTCACAATCGTCGAGCATCTCCTCCCCAACAAGTTGCGGCTTTCGTGCTTCCACGCCGCCGGCGCCGAGTCTATCCGCGCCGAGTTTGGGAAGCCGATGGAAAGGGAGATAGTGGCCTTCTACGATGAGGCTATCCGCAGGCTTCCCGTTGCGGACATGCCGGAGCTTGTAGATTGGGTCCTCACCGGCGGCCACTGCATCGGGCTCCTCGACCCCGTGTCCAACATCATCCTCAACGCCCTCAACCTCCAGTGTCGCCGTATGTGCAGCGGCGACTCTGCGCAGCCCAGGAGTGGCAGGATGAAGAGGGGGAGGAAGAAGAAGATGTCTTCACTCAGCAGCAAGGGGGCAGCAGGGAAGGGGGAAATGGAAGGAAGCTTCAGGTGGCTTACGATAGTTTTCGGCTCCTACTCTGGTATCATCGCCTTCGTGCAGACCTACTTCCGGTACCTGTCCAATGAGCAGGCCATGCGCTACCTCCGCGTGGCTGGTGCCGACCTCGCCGTGGCAGTGCAGCTTGGGGAGCACCAACACTTCGGGCTGGAAGGTCGCCAAACCCCCGACCTCTGCTGCGGCAGGACCCAGTACGCTCTCAAGGCCGCCGCAGCCAAAGCAGGGCACCCGGAGCCCAACGACCTGGCTCAGTTAGCCAAGTCTCTTATCCCCTTCAAGGATCAGAAGCCTCTAGATGCTGTGCTGCAGAAAGGGCGGCTCCTCAGCGTCGAGGATGTCAATGCCATTCTTGGCTCCCTGCAGCGGCTGCACTACGCTGCCTCTCCTGCTGTCCAAGTCTCCTTCATGCGCCGTCCTGATCCTGATTTTGATCAGCAGCCTTCCAAGTTCTCCTGTGTTGTTGGTGAAAATTACATTGCCGATGTGGCTGTCACGCGCTATGATGGACCAGTATCTAGCATCTGTAACCTGCGCACTCCGGATGAGATGAAGCAATTGCTTTTCAATTGCCTGGACTTTGCTAATACCACCATTAGCAAGTACTGCCCTTCACCCAAAGCTCGGAATCCTGCTACTGCTCCACCTTCCGACACAACTAAGTGTGAGTACATCAGTTATCTGAAGAAATTCCTGCTCGATGCCATCCATGCCTTCTACATCAAGGTGTTATCCCTGCTTCCCCACGAATCTCTCCATAAGCATCTCCGTGGCATTCTAGTGGCTGGGCATTGCTATGGCCCCCTGGACCCCGTGTCCAACATCATTGTTAATGCCTTTTGGTATGACGCCCGTTTTCCTCTGCTTCAAATGGATGCTGCGGTTGAGCCAGATATCATTGATAGCAAATCCTTGCTCCGTGTAGAGGTCCGCTCCCTCGACGGCCTTGTTGACATGTTCTGCACAGCCACTGGTTTATCTGAACATGATGCCGTGGAATACCTTTGCCACAAGCAGTGTGACCTATCTGCGGTACTACAGATGACATCAAAAGAGAAATGCTTTAAAGCCTATGACCGTGCCGGCCAAGCTGGGAAACACCCCAAGCATTCGGAGCTTGCATCATTTCTTGTGTCCATGTACGGTGCAGATGTGCAAGGCGTGTTGAGGGACTCACTGACCAGTGCTGAAAAAACAAAGGGCTATGTCATTTCTAATGCAAGCCTGGAGCTGGTGTACAAAGTAGTGGGAGGTCAAAGCTCGCTCCCTGCACCATCTGCGGATCGTCCTAGATTATCCCCAATGGGGTGGAAGATGCTGGCATCAAGGAAATGCGACTTTGTACAGAAACAGGGGTTTCTTCATAAAAGCTTGGAAGAACTGCTGCTTGACTACTCTAATCAGCATCCCTGGGTAAGAGTAATAATAATAATAGCTGTTGACTATCAGTTGTAGTTTGGACAAAAGTCTATTCTTTGAAAACATTACTTCATTGCTTCTTGTTGGAGTATATTGCATCTATGATATTGATATTACAGTAGTACTTTTGCATATTTATTTTTCTTGTTTAAATTGGCATTCTTATATAAAGGTTATTCTCTTGATTGCATGCTTGGTTGGATTTTACAAATTATATCCTTATATCAGTGCACTTGAATTGATCATTGTAGGAGTCGATGCACAGGTTAGATGTTATATGTGGTGTGAAGGAAACAAACTACGAACATTCAAAGTGCTACCATCTCAATTTTCTGGCATATTGTGATGATGCTTCCTCCAAAGCAACCTCAACAACCCGCGTGCTGTTTTTTGCTGAAGTGTGGGGGCCAAAGACCAAGCGATCTGATCTGGACACCTCTGTGGAAATGGTTCCTGTACCCTGTACTGCAAATGGTCATCGTACTGATTCAAATTCACATGCTAAGATTTATTGTAAATCTGGTCAAGTGAAATCAAAAACTTCATTTTGCTGTCCACTACCGTATTACAATGTTGATCATCCATACCTTGGTGAGTACGACTTCCTGGAATATAATTCTTTACAGATTCCTTTTGCTCATCTAATGAGTGTCTTCGAATTATTGCCTTGCCTGTTAATCATTCTTAGTATTAATTTTCTTTTATCAGGACGTTGCACCATTTGTGAGCCTTCGTGGAGCAAGATTGCGCATCCTCCGTCTGGAAATCATGCAGGAGCAAAATGCAGTGAAATTGGAGCCTCTGTTGATTATCTGAACATTGTTCAACCTGCATCTTCTGTGGATTGCGTGACAGATTCAGATTTTATGTATTTTGATTGCCTTAGGGACGTTAAGTTTGCAGAAATTCTCAATGCCAAACCTCTTTAGAGATGAAGCAGCCAACCATTCCCTAGTCTTTTGGTCGTGTAACTAAGCTACTGAAGCTATCTAATCACACTGTTGGAGAGATGAATTCCATACTACTGTAATTGTTTTTTTGGTGTGGCCTTGTGAGGCTTAAAACCTATAAAGCTGAAGGCGTGTATAAATATGATGTTTTGAATGTGTTGGTTCGGTTTGTCTAATATTTTTCTTGTACCTTTTCCACTACCAGCTACTGGTAATGAAGCATGTATCAAATGAGATTCTCCGCAGTGGTACTTTTATGTAATACTTGCTCAGTTTCGTACAATCTGTGCCACTTCAATTGTGAGCGGTGGCACTGGCACCGCGGTGGATTAATTCTGCTGCTGGTCAGAAACCATTTAAGTACTACATGGATCTATATGACGTTCTGGCCTAACCGTGGTAAAACAAGCGTTCGACTAATATCCAAGATTTGATTGATTTATGTTATGAACAGAAGAGTGGGATTAGAAAGAAACGACTCGCCGAATTCTTTTCATCACCACGTCAACTACTACTAGATGTAACGGATAGCAATAATGTAGGCTAGCTCTGAATGATTCCTTTTATTGTAAGCAAAAAGGATGTAGTTTTCCACAAGTTCATTTTTTTTTCGTTGGGAATCGCTTCATTAATCTTTAAGTGCAACAGCCATGTTGCAAACAGTGCAACAGGAAAGGAGAAGGATTGTTCCACGAAAATAAAGCCCTATGGCACGATGCATGCTGAGCATATGTGTGTGGCCTAGTTTGCATTGCGATTTACAAATTCTACACAAAGCTCTTGAATATCCGCAAGGATAGTAGCAAATTCTGAGTGGCCAGTGGCCACGATTGCTGGCGTTCCACAAATCGACCAGCGCTTTAGAATCATCCGCTAGCATCTTCTGTCCCTACCTCTACCTGCATTGCATGCTTCAGGTTCAGCGACGAGTGCAGAGTGGATATCCCCTTTGGCCTCCCTTCCCTCTGCTAATCAATTGCTTCAAAGCCAAACTGAATTTTCTTCTCGCCGGCTGCGGCTTCCCTCTCTTGTCCCGATCCGTTCCCTCTCTGGTTCGTCCCTGCTCCGAGAACCAGGCTCCGCTACACCCCATGTTTTCTCCCAAATTGGCACCTGCACGCTTGTGCTTGATCGTGAATGGTATATCCCCGACTGCGAAGCAACTTGGTGAGCGGCGGCTGAATCGGAGCCCTATTTCTCTCTTGTTCTCGTTAAGGCGAAGGATGGAAAATGCAGTGGGGGGCAGGGAGCCAGGGACGAAGATGCCTCCATCTCCATCTGTGAGAAGACACGGATCGGAAATTCGGAACACAAGATAGGAGACAGGGAAGCCGCGGAGGCCCACCTTCGGAAGTGGAGGAGTGCTCCACGTAAGCAGAGACACAGATCGGCACAGGCCCAAGGAGATTCCTTGTTCGAAAAGACATCACATCAAAGTATTAGGGTCTACATCCATAAGATCGAAACTTCACCAATTTCCATCACCAACTGGGTGGATCCCACAATCAATCAGAACCATACGATAAAGTTCATCAGTATGGCAATGGTACCCTTAGTTACTCTAGATAATTTGGCTCGATCCAATGTCATGACAAGTCATGTCAACATGTTCCTCACGATTGTGCAATTAGTTAATCGAGTTATCTTGGTTCTATTCAACGTGCATGATAATGACATGTCAAGCTCGCAATTCAGGGACTGCAATACTGCATCAATCATCCTCATCCTCAGAAAAATCGTCCTCGAATCCGTCCTCCTACAACATAGACGATGTGATTCTTATAAATGCAAATAAGATAATAAATGCTGGCCGATTCTTAGCCCGCAGTTGAACATAACAAGTGCATGTGCAAAAGATGCGTATAAATTTTCACTTCACGAGTTATCTCAAAATGTTCTGTAGTTAAAGGTACCTGAAATTAAAATTAGTGAATCCATCTACACAATACAAGACTAAATGAGATGGGGAACGGACAGAGTCAACTTGTTGAGGCGGGGCAGAGAAAACTTGTTGGGATGGGGAACAGACAAGGGCTACAGCTGAAACGAACTAAATGAGATATGAAACTATAAAACTTACAATGCTTCATTCATTCCCTGAAATATATAATATGCAGATGGCAGGCACCATGTGGCGCACTAGCAAATAAGATCAAACATTTTTCTATAAAATTGATAAATTGTTTTTTTTTATCTCTAACAAAATAACGTGTCCCTTAAACAACCAAGCAGAAGCAGAATTGTGGTTGGTAACAACAGTATGTATGGTAGTTTTAAGTATTCACGAGTATTTGGGGTGGCCATAGTTGGCAACCTAGAAAGCTCGAGGTGAACAAGTTGCCATGATGCTTCATGCAACCGTATCAGGGTGTTTGATGCCAAGCTAACTATGGCTAGCTATGGAGGACCCCTAGGTGTTGATGCAGTAGGCATTGACTCAGCACTGTCCAGCCATGATCGCTCGGCTGAGCCAATACTGTGTCGGGCTTGGTAGTCTCATCATCTAGATTCTTGTCGCTGGCATGAAGGTTGGAGGATCTCATGGTGGTACCAGTCGTACCACCAAGAGTAGGTCAGGAAAGGAGTTTGATTGGGAGTATCAATTGCTCCACTGCTCAAGGTTTGATGATCAGGTAGCATTGGCTCCATGAAAAGGGTCATGGTGAATGCAAAAGAATTGCTGTCTGCCACCCCGTCCCCCTTGATGCTGCATGGGAACTTTCCTTGGTGGAAGTCACAGCAAGGTCAAGAACTACCAGCAACTGCTGTGCACACACAACCAAGTCAGAGGTGGCTAAACCATATACAGGCAGCAATAGGCGGCGACATGGGGAGGTAAGTGTGTTCGGCTTGGTGAATCCAATCAAGGATGATAAAAGATGTCAAGATGATGATCAAATTGAAATACATGGTGGCTTTTCTGTCTTGTGGGATTGGAGCAAGACGGCGTGGTAGTAATTATTAGGGCAATTCTCAGTTAACCATTTACAACGACAAGAAATGCTTTTGAGACCCACGTTAATTTTTGGCTCCGATAATTGTCAAGTAATCATAGATCAGAGCCTCAGACTGGCATATATTATGTTTTCATGATCACCATTCATTGTGCTTTTGGTTAGACGAATCATTGCCCACCTTACTTCTGTGATTTGAAAAGTTGTAAAGTCATTGATCATATGGGGGTCTCATTGGCACTTTGGAATGTTTTTTCCTACAATTTTTTCTTTAATCCATAAAAGTTCATGGTCCACAGGATGTTAATGAATAAGAAAAGTAAACCTGTGGATGTCAAAGCCCAGAGCCCCAGACCATATTTTATATTGTGTGATTTATTGAAACAATACTTTGCTAAAATTATATTGCTCACATAGACATAATAACGATAACAATAAAACAATAAGAAACTGGGAATATTTATCTGATCCAAATATTCAGTTTTATGTGCATTGAACAACTAATGCAGACCAATCAGATCTTAGTGCCCGCACCTCGCCAGTTTTTTCTTCATCCCGCTCAGTCTCCTGATATTCCACTTTTGTGCCTGCATCTAGATCAACATATAGCAGTTAGTATAACTGTTTACAATAAGATAATATATAGCAGTCATTACATTTGTTTGCAATTGCAATTTCTATTTAACCATATATTATGCTCAAATGCTGAAACATACTATAGCAGTTAGTACATTTGTTTACAGTTGCAATTTCTATTAACCATATATTGTGCTGAACTGCTGAAACTTACTTGTTCTCAATGCTGATAGATTATGTGGCGCCCACGCAATGATGTATTTCCCATTGAAAATATTCTTGACATCCATTACAAATTGAGCCTCTTCACGAGATTGAAATTCAAGATCCAGTATCTTAGTCCCCATTTCCTCATGTACTTTTTGACGAACAATCTACAAATTAATAACACATGCATAGTAAGTATTTATTAATTACAATGCTTTGAACAAAATGAAGTTGAACAAAATAAAGTTGTTATTTATACCTGTGCTGCAAATCCTATAGAGAGGTCGATCTCTTCTAGTGGCACTATAAATGGTATAACTCGCAGAGTCTTGATAGGATGCTTCGGCTGATTCGGTTTAGAAAGAAGAGGAAATCAGCATTGCAAATAAGAGAAGAGGTCTGATTGTATGAGATGCTTTATGTCAGTGTATCTAGGTAGCATGAAATTAGTTGTTCGATTGACAGGTTGAGTGAATATAAATCCTCATTCAAACTGTAAAAATGTTAAAGCACTAGAAAGCCTTACTCTTCCAGATCTAGCTTAACACAACCAAAACATAACAATGGAGAATGCAGTTTCAATCAAATACCTCAGCTGGTGCAGAATTCCTGGAGCTACCCTCCATAGCTAGCAGATCATCATCATCATCATCATCATCAGCTAAAATCAACCCATAGACATAGCCTATCAGATCTGAGGCCCAAACATTGAAATCACCACCATAGCCCTTCTGCTCATAAGAGGGGTGGGCGTCATCACCATGCGAGTTTCTACAATTGTATAATGTTCCATGCTTGCCATCAGCACGCTCAGTATACAAAGGAGAACCTTTCTTATCCCTAAAGCCTCGGTTTCCAACAGCCAAACCAGAACCATGAAGAACTACTGCATGACCAGATTCGTACGAAATTGGGGCAAGATAAATCTCCTGTGCACTCACATAGGAAAATAGCTTGCCATCGATAATAGTACCAATTAGGGGGATACCATTCGCCAGCAACCTGGTGATTTCCTCAATCCTAGAAGATGGAATGCGGAACCTACAGAAGACCAATTTAAGGCTTATTCTAGAAATAAATTATATACACTCAAAGATAAACTACTGATTAAAATGAAAGGGAGCGTTGATGGGTGAGTTTTCAATGAATGTGCAGAAGAAAAAGTACATGACTGCAAAATGTATCCGATTATGTGTGCAACTTGTGTCTCTCCCTTCTGCTACTTTCTAAATATTGGTTGTGTGTTCATTTGAGCTTGTTGTCAATATCGAACCGAAGATAGATGCATCAGAAAAAACCCAACAAGTTATGCCAATACTCTAACCCAACAAGCAGAAAATTTGTAACCAACAAGTTATGCCAATACTCTAACCCAACAAGCAGAAAATTTGTAAGCTATCAATACTCTAACCATAAGCTATCAAGAAAAGGTAAGAAAGAGAAGAAATATTGAATTGTGATACTTGGTAACATACCAACTCTTGATCTTCAAATGTCTTCGAGCAGTTTGATTAGGTGATGAAAGATGGCGATCATAAGCTGTGGCTTCATAGGGTACACCACGCAGATAAGCAGTTCTGAGCAAGTTTTCAATGACATCATAATCTTCACCTTCAGTGGGTCCATCTGCCAGACAATAACCATTGACTTCTTGGAAGTATCTGCGCATGACTTCTGGCGAAAAAGTGTTTGACTCGATGAAACCCCGACGAGCACCCCTTACCCTTCTGGCAAAGTCACAGAGTGCAAACAAACTATACAGTACACATTCATCTGCAGATCAAACAATAATATAGGTCATATTCGTGGTTGTTATTTATATGCAAATTAAACGTGCCAATATCACATATATTTCTTTTAAAGAAACCATAATACTATGTTTATATGCACTGGATCTTCTTCAGTTTTTACATGGAGTAGGTAGTATCTTCAGTTTTGACATGGTATAGCTAACACCTAACAATTAACTTTCAATCTATCAAAGCATCAGAAACAAGCAAAAAATTAAAAAAATAGCAGCACTAATCTAACTATCAGCCTTCAATCAACTATCAAAAAAAGATCACAAACATACAAGAGGTCAAATAATATCAGAGTAATACGAACTTTTCTCTTGGCGATAAATCTTTGCATTGAGGTTGACACCATTAAGATGGCATTTAGTCATTGACCAAGAGTAACTTGTTTGGTTCTGTAACAAACAGAAAGCAAAAAAAATTAGCACCGAACTGTGGAAGAATAGTCACCAAGCAGAACGCAAAGGTATAATGACTACCGAGTTACCTCAATGCCACAAATGTTGCACTTAAAGGGCTGAAGGTTAGCAAGATAATTCACAGATGGAACCAAATGATGACCACACTTTGTGCATCTCCAAGGATAACCGACAAGACGACCAGTCTTCTCTCCAGGATTATTCGCTAAATCTGCACTTAGCATCTCAACATTTGGAGGCTGCATCATTCCTTCCCATTTCATCTAGGGATAAAAATGGATATTTCAGTAGAATCATAACAGAGATACAAAATAATGGACAAATGTACTACTCTAAGGGAGGGAGGAAACACCCAAATTACGTTCCAGCACCTAAGTCTATTTAAGAAAAAATAAATTTAGTTTTTTCTGATTTTGAGAAAAGTAATTTACTAAGAGCTCCAGCTCACCATAAGATCTAAATGACACAAAGCATAGGTTCAGGAAGGCACGAAATAATCAAGCTCCACACCAGTGTGTGGGGTACTGGAAAAGTAATTTACTAAGAGCTCCAGCTCACCATAAGATTGACACAAAGCATAGGTTCAGGAAGGCACGAAATAATCGAGCTCCACACCAGTGTGTGGGGTACTGGGTTGGTGCCGGGGGGCTGGCACAAACATCTCTACCGCGCAGAGAGTGACACAGCAAAAAGATGACTCATTGACTCCCCAACTAAGGAAGATTTTTCTAGATGCCTAAAGGAGGAGTGCGCACGCCATTTCCCCAAATGCATTTCTAAGTTTCCCTATCATTGTAAAAGGGAGATCAGCACTCCACCGTTAATAAGATGTAATAGAACAGCAAGGGTTAGGGTTTCTAAAGAAATAAACGGCATCAGATCAAGCAAGGCTGTCAGCTACCAACTGGCTAGATCAGAAACCAATGCTCTTTACTCCAAGTAAAAGAGAAACATCGCTACGGATTTAGGTTTTACCTTGGCAGCCACACGGTGGAAGCTCGACGCTGAGCAGCACCGCTCCAATGGTCCCCGAGTCAGGAGAAGGCCGCTGCCGGTGGAGATAGGCTAGAGGGTGGTGGCGGTTCGGCCGGCGACGGAGGTGAGACGACGCTGACGTCCGGTGTGGTGGAGGGCGACGGTGGGCGAGAGATGCGGCAGCCGCCGGCTAGGGGTAAGAAGAGGGAAGAGGATGGATGGATGGACCTAAAGCCCACGAGCCAGCCAGAACAAACGGGGAAAAGGAGAGTGAGAAAAATCTCGTGCGCTGCCCCGGGACGGTGCGAAGCGCGAGCACACCAGCAGGTGCTGATGGCCCCCACCGCCAGGCTGACCCACACGTCGGTGGGTCACGCGTCCAGGCCTCCAGGGAGGGAGAGCCGGACCTTCCAGCCCGACCGAGCCCACGGCTGGTAGATTCGATGCGGCCCTCATCCCAGTGTGGGCCCCACCGGTCTATTCCTCCCGTACCGGTGCTTCGCTCGCGTGCCCGCGACAGGACCGGGCGGATCGTCGCTCGGCTCACTCGGCGCGGGCGCGCGGCAGGCCGGCAGCTCTCTCTGCTCTCCTCTTCTCTCTCTCTCCCCACTTCCCCAGTCCCTCCCCACACACACGCCGTCGCGCTGGGTGGACGAGGTCCATGGGTGGGGGGAACCAGAACCGGCGGATCACGAGATCGTGCAGTGCAGCGCAGCACTTTTGCGGGTTTTAAAAACGCCGTGGCTCCATTTCGAGGGCTGAAAAGCGGAAAAGCGCCGCTGGCTTGCGGGGTTGCTGAACAAAAAGCTCTCCCCAAAGGATGCGATCGATCATTTGATTTTTAAATGGTTCATCCATCGTCGAGGTGGATTTCAGTGTGTTCAAACCGTAAGCGGCGGGGAACGGCTGGGCTCAAGATCGACAATGTAGAATGGCTGATCGTACCCACAAAAAAAAACTCTTTCTTGAAGGCTGATGCTTTTAAAAAAAATTTTGAGGGAACTGTAAATGGTAACTGTAAATCGCTTTGGACATCTCCGCAAACATCCTTCTCTACCAAGTACCATCTACTAGGTTGACCATAATATGCAATCAAGCCAATGATCTGAAATACAGGTAGCACAGTAGGCTCTATTCTGTATCCATCATCCTATTATCACCTTCGCCATTGAATTACTGTAAGCTAGAAGGAAGGCTTCAAGTCGCCGAGCCCTCCTTGAGCTTACCATCATCTCCAGTTGCACTACCGTTACCATTGAGAACTAGTTTCTCCTCTGAAGGTAGATCCTTCATGATCTTTCTAGTCGGCCCTGAAGCCTTCCACAAGTACCACACACGCGATTTTGGAGGCGGCACAGCTCCTGCCAAGGGAGCCACCAACCCTGGTTTCCCCACATCTACAATGCTGTCAACTATCCCATAATCCTTGGCTTGCCAAGGACTCATGAAATAGTCAAACTTTGTGTCCTCATCAATCTACAACAAATGGCAATTAGTACACATCTGCAGCAAAACTTTTTTGTTGCTTTACGAAAAGCAAGCGATCATGTAAGAAATTCTGGAGTACCTGCTCTTCAGGTTTTCCAGTAATTCTCGACAATATTTTATTGATCTTAATCTTCTCGTACATCATCTCTCTTATCTGTAGTCCCATCTCTGTGACCTACCAGAATAAGCAAGGTAAAACCATAAACCAGAGTCACTATTTTTTGCTCAGAAAAGCAGCACAATGTGCCCTGGCAGCATATATTTGACACTCAGAGACAACGCCAACTGTATTTGAAGACAGGATAGGAACATCAAGCAGCCTATTTCTCAATTCTCATCTAAGTACTTTAATGGAATATTCTGATTGTAGGTTCCAATGTCAGCTCTCTGGGTCCTTTCCTCTTATTTTGACATCTTTAGTTCAGTGTAAGACTCCAATTTCACAAGTAATAATAATAAATTCACTACAAATAAACTAAATATGGGGTCATAATGAATTGTTTATCCATACTCCACTCACAAATCTATCGTCAATGAAGTATAGTGTACCATGATATTTTTATTTGTGCCACTGGTTGGGGGTAATTGTGATATTTGGTTACAGCAAATCCCTCATTTTTGTATCAAAGAAAATTCTAATAAGATGAACATGCCTTTCCATGCAGAAAAAAGAAAGAAAGAAAAAGAAACAGAGTCTTAGTCATAGCAGCAACAAAGCCATTTAGTCCCAAGCAAGTCGTTACATCAAATCCCCCATTTTTGTATCAAAGAACATTATAATAAGATTAACACGCCTTTCCATGCAGAAAAAAAGAAAGAGAAATAGTCTTAGACGTAGCAACAACAAAGTCTTTTAGTTCCAGGCAAGGTGGTTAGGCAACAGATGATACACAGCAAGAGCCACAAAGTAAGAGCATAAAATAGAGGCAGCAGTAAAAGAACAGCAAGCAAAACATGCTCCAACTTTGAGTTCAATGTTATATTCTGGCTCAATGAAATAGAAACAGGTAGCACAGCAAATCTTAAAAGAAACAAATAGCACAAAGCAACAAGAAAAGCAAACAATATTTACTTACTTTCCCACCAGCACCACCTGATGGCTGATGGATCATAATCCTCGCATTTGGCATGCAATACCTCTTACCCTTTGTCCCAGCTGCAAGTAAAAATGCACCCATGGAAGCCGCCAATCCAAAGCAAACAGTTGAGACGTCAGCCTTACAAAATTTCATAGCATCGTATACTCCCATGCCTGTAAATTGATGTGTCACATGTTATAATTGAGACTGGAAACTGCAGCTAATATAAATTAAGAGGAAGACATAATATGCACAGTTGAGCAAAGAATTACTACTTTCACTTAGTTCAGTATTATACAAAATTAGACTAGTCCAATCCCCAAATTTTCTTTAGTTCCATCAATGTTTGGGTAACCTTTCCAAGAGAGTCTTAACTAAAGGGGAAAAGAAAACAGACCTTACCAGCAAGGTTTAGACCCACCAAAACAATATGGGTCCCAATGAACTTGCAAGATTTAAGGGAGACCAAAAGGTGTCCACAAAAACTTTAAAATAGTGATTTTGTTAAACAACTGTATTACCATATTGTTATCAGATGAAGTTTCATGCTTTAATCTTTCAGGATCGGTTCCTAAAATTGTTCGAGTTTGACCAGTCATGGATATTTCAAGGGTGAGGAATGGGGACTTTTGACTAATCCGATCCTTGTAACTAGCATTGGCCTTGACACTACTGTCAGCCTAAGCAGTGTAAGCACATATTGTTTCTGGTGTCATTTCACAAAACTTTAATACAGACACCAGAAGGAGAACATGTGCCTGTAGGTGGAAGTCAGCGTAGTTGAGAATAACACCAATTCACAGACATAAGGTAGGCTAGAGATGAAACCAAAATAGAAACAAGGATAAGAGAGACAAAAAAAGGCACAAAACAGACATAAGGTAGAGTTAGGGGAAAACAGAAAAGGAAACAAAGATCACGGCTCAGGCACGTTGATTGCTAATCTCCAAGCCCTCCTATCTATAGCTAAATCCATGAAGATATTCCACTCCTTAAGATCTCTCTTAAACGACTCGTCCCAAGTCAATTTAGGATGGCCTCTACCTCTCTTTACATTATCTATCCGCTTTAAAACCCCACTACGCATAGGCGCCTCAGGAGGCCTCTGTTGAACATGTCCAAACCATCTCCTTTTTGTAGGCCAAAATTAAGCACCGTATAACATCGCCGGGCGAATCGCCGTCCTATAGAACTTACCTTTTAGCTTTTGTGGCACCCTCTTGTCACAGAGGATGCCATAAGCCTGACGCCATTTCAGCCAGCCAGCTGAAATTCTATGCCTAACATCTTCATCAATGTCTCCATCCTTTTGTAGTATCGATCCTAAATACTGAAAAGTATCCTTCTTGGCCATGTAGGCCAATATTAAGCACCGTATAACATCGCCGGGCGAATCGCCGTCCTAAGAACTTACCTTTTAGCTTTTGTGGCACCCTCTTGTCACAGAGGACGCCAGAAGCCTGACGCCATTTCAGCCAGCCAGCTGAAATTCTATGCCTAACATCTTCATTGATGTCTCCATCCTTTTGTAATATCGATCCTAAATACCAAAAAGTATCCTTCTTGGCCACAAGATTAAAATAGGAACAAGGTGAAAAAAATTATTGTGAGTAGTACTGAGGAATTTTTGCAATGAATGTGATACTATATCGTTTTTGTTCAGTGCAGAGTATGAATGTTTCTGCACAGTCTGTTTGTGATGTTAATATCTCTAATGTGACCATAGAAAAATTTCCTCTGCCAGTGACCTATCTCACACATGGGCATTTTTTTAAGAAATTTAAACTTCATTAATAAACAAGAAATTCCTAATGTGTTCATGAAACTAAAACTTGACAAATAGTGAAAGGACCTTTAGCCTAATGGTTAGAGCATTTGAGTAGCATCTAGGAGGCCTGGATTCAACTCCCCATGGGAGCGAATTAAACAGGTTTGGAATAAAAATTATACAAAAAATAGGTTGGGGCTTCCCCTACTGACTACGGTCAAAAAAACAATGACAAATAGAATATGTATCATATCAGGACGCCTTTAAAGACATACAGTGAACCTACTATAGTTGGTCCACAGCTTGAGATCTCCAAATTATTGCATGGTGCTTCCATAGGAAGATAAAAGCTTTTAGCAGTGTTAACAGCACCTCAGAGGCACAAGAACTGAAACTAACAACTGAGTACCAATAAGAAAAATTCAAGATTGTTAAAATTTCTGGTTGCTGCACCGCAGCCTGACCATGGAATGCTTATGATTTAATGCACATTCTATGCCTCAACAATTCTAGATAGTCATCCCTAAAATCCATTGAAATTTTCTATTTGATATAAAGTTGTGCAGAGACATAACCAAGGAGGATATAGGCCATAGTTGTCTTTTTAATTATATAAGAAGAATAGGCACCCAGAGTTGAGCCCGAAGAGGAATTGAACCTGTGGTGGGAATATAAGCCCATACGTCCTACCAGCTGAGTTAGGTTGATTAACTAGAAAAATACATCATACATAATGTGAAATCATAAACTTAAAAAGTGTAGTTGACGCGAAACAGAGCCGTAGCTGTACATATCTAATACTTCATTTCGAAGTCTGTGTCTATAGATATATTTATAAGTTCAATATGTTTTTCCAGAGATGTTATTTCCATGAAACGTGTCCACTAAACAAATTAAAATTGTGGTTGTCACAATTTACAAAAACATGCAAGACTGATTTACATACTTCATAAGGGTAAACTCATTCCAACTTTATTAATTATTTTGGATTGTACACCTCCATAGTATCTGTGGATACAGAGTGGTTAGGTATATATTTTGCAATTGGAATAACTTGAAGGGTCAAGGAGATGTACATAGCTCTTCATCTCACTGATGATCAAGTTGCTTGACCCAATGAACCAAGCCCGATAAGACAACCATGCCAGATTATTGCATTGCATCAAAATTAATCAGAAAAGTTCATCTGTTCGTGCAAAGGCCAACCAGCATAAGCTCTTGCAATGGCTATGTGAAAAAACAAACCTGCTGTTATGGAACCTCCAGGTGAGTTGATAAACAATGTAGTGTCTTTAGTTTGGTCTTCTGCATCCAATAGCAGGAGCTGGCTGATAATAAGGTCAGCACTCGTATCATCCACCTACATATCATACGTCATTCCAACAGATCCATAAATATTTAGTTGGAAATCTATTTTGATCATACTGGCGGAACAAATAAAAGCTCCGTGGAATCGATTTGCTAATAAATGCAAGCATAGATAATACAGAAGTAACTCAATTCCAACAAAAAAAAAAGATGTCCAAAGCAATTAGTGCAAAGAGTCCCAATCAAGAAACCCACGCTTAGCAGTCAGCAATCCCAAATTTTGTTAGATAAAGGAATAGTTCATATCCCGGCCACTACATCCAAGTGCAACCTATCCGGCCATTATTACAGAGAACGGACCAAATATGGTCAAAACTCGCAAAAAGTATAGGTGAACAGCTCAATAGCAAAGTCTATTACTAAACCGCCACCCGTTCTTAGCAGTCAGCAAACCCAAATAAATAACACTATTGCAGATACATGTTGAAAGACCAATGTTCAGGAAGAAGTAAACTATAACCGAGGAAGTAGCTTAGATAATTTGATTTCAGGTTTTCACAATAACCATGAGTTCATGAGATACAAGATGGTCATACCAAGTACGATTACATATGTAACTTAAGCATGAATTCTATATTTCTATGTATGTTCAACATTGAAGCATTGAACCCAACCATGTTGTATGCTAATACATATACAACAACTTCCTTTTGTCTTGAACAAATTCCTTTTTGTGTTGTATACAAACATTATTAGGATGGCAATTGTTATCCCTGGAACCATAAACTGAAATTTAAATGTTTTAACTTTTTCGAGCGTAGCATCTATAGAGAGGAAATTGGATGCGACTAACTTAACGAAAATTGCAAGGACGGTAAGAATATAGAGACAGCGGACTTTTGACAGGAAACGAATCAAGGAGGCTAACCGGGGAGCCGAGGAAGATGATGCGCTGGCGGAGGAGCATGTTGGTGGTGTCGAGCTCCTCGAGGCGCGCCTTTCTGGCCGCCGTTCTGGCTGCTGACAGCCCGGACGGATTCCACCCAGCGGAGAGCGTAGGTTTGGCCGCTGTCGCCGCAGATGCACGGACGGCCACCGCCCTTGGCGCCTTTCTCCGGACAGTGGAGGAGCTGGGGGTGAGGAATACGGATGAAGGAGAGGAGGAAGTGCAGGGAGGCGCTGGGAGAGCCGCCATGGCTGCTGCCGCGGCTTCCATTCCTTGGCCCGCGGCGGCGGGCTACTGCTGCTACTGCTGCTGCTAGTGTTATCCTGGGCCTGGCCCTGGGAGCGGAACGGAAGACAGATTGGGGACAAGAAGATGGGTCCCACTTTGCAGCCTCTGCCTCTCACAGATAATGGTGGCAACAAATGTCCCTCTTTTTTTTTGAAATTAAACAAATGTCCCTCTACAGAACAAGTTTTGTGCTCCTCATCAAGTAGAACAAATGCCCCTCTTGGATAGGGGACAAGAAGAGATGGTAAAGTTTGAAATTTAAACTTATCATAATCAAGTGCACCTGTGTAATATGGCTAATATCCCTGTGCAAAAAAAGAAAAGAAAAAAGAAATAGAGCTCTCCATTTAAATAAGGCAGCTTAAGGAAGATGTTAGTGGTTATTAATATTTATTAATTCACAACAAATAAGGTAAAGAAACATTCTTTTGATAAGTTTCCGCACGGACGATCTATTGTGAGTCTGATAAAGATGTCAACAAATTTATTCAAAAATAAAGCATATGTGTCACTTTGAAACCTAGCTGGTCCAGCGGATGACCAAGCTAGGATGATAGCAGTGTGGGTGATACTTGAGAACCATTTTTGTGCTTGGCGATAATGTGAATTTTGACCGCTGATATAGTGTCGGGCATAGTGGTATTGATATACGGACAGATTTGCTGTTTGTATATATGATTACGTTGCCTACTAGTAAAATATAGTTTTTTAATTGTAATACTTTCAACACTTGGCACAATAAAGCAATCAGCGTTTCTAGATCTACGTTCAATGTTGATCGAAGCCCCCATATATAACATGCTAGTAAATAAATATTTTTATTAATACTTATCTTTTTTTTCTCCAATACGCAGGAGAGCTGCGCATCATTGTATTAAGAAGAAGTAGAATTCAGACATTACAGAAAACTTGCACCATGAAAGGTACAAGAGAACAACCACACGACCTTAGGTACTCTTACTACTCGTGACTTGAAACAACCTACTCGCGGTGTTCATGTCCTAACCTATGCCAGGAGGGAGGCACAACGTAGCAATGGGAGCAAGTCCCGGATCGCCTCGAGATTCTTCTCGCGCTCCTCCTCCGCGTAGAACTTCTTGTACGCTTGCTTTGCCTCTGTGGTTGCCGGCGCTGTTTCTGTAGCACCCTCAAACCGCTGCATTAGGAGCATCTCAGCGCGCTTGGAAGAAGCAACACTAGCCAGTGGATGGTTGGCAAGGCGTTCACCGCGCTTGGGGAGCTTCGCAAGCGTAGGCACAACCCGCTTCGTCTTGACTGGCTTTGGCATCAACGGCGTTTGAATCTTGTATTGTACTGCTTTGACAAATGCAGAAAGCCTGGACTCATCTGTCACCTCATCAGGAGCCATGGTTCTTGAAAAACCTGGCGGTGAACGGTCCAGGTCCTCCGAGTCAGCAACCGGCGCGACGGCCTTTACAGAGGTTACAAGTACTGACTCCTCCACAGGCCCCTCAACTGGCTGTCCCAAGGACGGCCCATCCACAGGGAGCACGGCCGCAAACTGGGCCGACCCAAGCACACCGAGTATCGGATCAGTCCAAGAGGCCTCCAATGTTGATGGTAACTCCATTGTTGCTGCTGCCGCTGGATCCTCCTGGAAGGCCACAGACTCTAGTGGTGTAGCCTGCACCATAGAGACGCACCATGCGATGTTGGCTTCAAGCAACATAGGGTCTGGCGCAGAAGGCACATCGTCCGATGGCACAGAGGGTCAGTGTCAAGGACGGGTGGCAGGTCCGGCTTGGGCGTAGGTGCAGACAAAGCCCCTGTTTGGTTCTCTAGTCTAGCATTTAGTACGGAGGGAATCTTTCTTGCATGGAGTACTAAATGAAGTCTATTTGCAAAACCTTTTCATGGATGAACGTAACTTTTCGGGACGAATCTAATGAGCCTAATTAATCGATGATTGGCTACAGTGATGATACAGTACCATCCTCTAATCATCCTCTAATCATGCGGTCAAAGGTTGTAGGATCAAGGACACCGACTAGAGGGGGGTGAATAGGCGGTTTCAACTAAAAACACAACACTAATAAAAAATAATTAGTAACACAAGAGAGAACATATGTCTAGCAATTCTAGAACTAGGTGAGGGTTTGCAACCTAGGGTGACAAGATGCAATTCAATCTCTAGGAAAGTAAATTGCAATGAAGAAGCTTGAGCAAAAAAATAACCGAACACAAGAGACGAATTTATCCCGTGGTGTCGATGACTTGCCGGTCACCCCTAATCCACGTTGAGGTGGATTCAATGATTCAACCGCTCCTCTATCAAGACAACCCTTGACCTTGAGCCGGCTTGAAACAAAGAACCTCTCCAAACCTCGATTCCACTAGAGTTGCCCTTCACCGCTCCGGCGAGGTGAGCACAAGACCTCTCACAAGCTTGGTTGAAGCCACTTCACAATCTTCACGAAGTGATCAACAACACCACCGCCACCAAGCCATCTAGGAGGCGGCAACCTCCAAGAGTAACAAGCCAATGACGCTTGCTTGATGACTCCCTAGTGCCACAAAGCTCAAACTCTTGATGCAATGAACTAGGATGCTCTCAAACTCACAAGAATGCAATCCCTAAGCAAAGTGAGTGAGAGAGGAGGGGAAAATGGCTCAAGAATGTTCAACAAGCTTTCCAAAGTGCCAAGAGACCTCACCCCAAGCCGGGGGTGAAGTATTTATAGCCAAAATCCCAAGAGGTAGCCGTTACAGTTCAATTCGCGCAAAGCAGAGGTCTGGCGGACAGTCCGCCCCTGCTGTAACGACTACAAAACGTGTCAGAACAGACCGTTGCGGAGCCGGCGGACAGTCCGCCCCGAAGGGCCGGACAGTCCGCCTCACAAAAGTTGCCCGGAACCCCGAGAACACAGAAACTGTGTAAACAGTCCGCGGCCACTGTCCGCCCAACAGCGGACAGTCCGCCACCCCCAGGCGGACAGTCCGCCTGCCACCAATTCGCAGCACAGAAGCGCCTGCGGACAGTCCGCCTCCCAGAGGCCGGACTGTCCGCCGCCTGCGGACAGGCGGACAGTCCGCTTCCCAGAGGCCGGACTGTCCGCCGCCTGCGGACAGTCCGCCTCGAAGAAGCGGACAGTCCGCCCGCGCCAGACAACACGCCAACCTTTCTTTTTAAATCTATCTTTTGCGCTTTTCTCAAACTTTGTCGTCCCTCATGCATGCAATGCAATTGTTTGAGCAAGGTGGCACTATAGAACCGTCAAGCACGCTGTAATTGACCCCTCTTGATAGTACGGCTATGTACCCTATAATCCGGTCAATTTTCATCCACTAAGCACCTCTTGACCGGTAAAATAGAAAGCCCTATCCATATACCTTTGCCTTGAGCTTTCCAAAGTTAATTTGTCCAAGCCATCGCCATAGCATTCTTTGAAGCTCAATTCAACTCCGGGACTAACCTATACTCATATCCTCAAATGAAATAGTTAGTCCACAAGGGTTGTCATTAATTACCAAAACACGAATTAGGGGCCTAGATGCTTTCAATCTCCCCCTTTTTGGTAATTGATGACAACCATTCAAAGGAGTGTGATTTATATGGTGAATTTTGAAGTTACTTACTCATTTCAATGGGTCCAAGGTATAGGAGTGAATAAGTATCATCAAAATTCAAAGAGTAGAGAAAGACTCCCCCTACACATGTGCATGAATATTTTGAACTTGATTTCTTCACATGTGCTTGAATATAGAAAATTTTGACGGAGTCTGCCCTACAAGGTGGAAACCGAGGTAACAAGAGAATGTATATTCTCAAAAGATAAGCGTTAGTGATTGGCCTCAACAATTTCCACAAGCACTAGAACCAAAAGATAGACAATCATAAATAAGGTTCAACACACATAACAATACCAAGTGCATAGAAATGAATATTACAGACCAAAGATCATGCACACAAAGTTCACATAAGGTTCGAACATGCAATGAGATATGCAATGCAAATGCAAAACAAACATGGTCCAAAGTTCATCATCCGAGAGCGAGAGAAACTCCCCCTAAATATAACACTCCTCCCAACTCTCTGCAAAACAAACATGGTCCAAAGTTCATCATCCGAGAGCGAGAGAAACTCCCCCTAAATATAACACTCCTCCCAACTCTCTCCCCCTTTGGCATCAAGTACCAAAAGGGCTAATCATCCTGAGGCGGCGGAGGAGGATCAAATGGCGGTGGAGCAAAGTATGGCTGCTGTGCTGGAGCTGGATACATGGAGTAGAAGTGATCACTGAAGCTGGTGAAAGTAGTGTTGAAAGTGTTGAAGTTCTGCTCAAGCTGCTGCTGCCTATCCATAAGCTGCTGGTGCTGCTCAGAGGTAGCCAACCCATTCATGCGATCAGTGAGAGCTGCTATATCAGTGTGAAGTCCAGTGCCAATATTATCCAGTCTGCCCATGAGTGGCTCATACACAGTTGTGTGGATGTGATGCCCAAAAGCCTGAAAGGTACTATCCATGTACTGCTGCAAGTTTTGCTGCATGAACTGGTATTAATTGTTCATTTGCTGCCCATAGGCCTCGAAGTGAGCACCAAAACTCTGAGAAAGATTCTCCTGCATGGTAGCAAAGTATGGATCAAAGTAACTAGGAGGAGGCACCCACTGCTGCTGCATAGGAGGAGGAGGAGGTGGAGGCATGTCATGAGCATGCCGTCCGTGGAGGGAATCGAGCAGCAGAGCCTCCCCGCGCCGGCGACCAGGAGCGCGCCGCCGAACCGGAGCTTCGCCGCGGACGCAAGGGCGTGGAGCATCGCCGCCGCACCGCACGCCTGCATCAAGTCCGGTCACTCCCTCCTCATCAACGTCACCCCATCGTGAGCACCATCACCGCCTCGATCTTCCTTCCCTCTCTCTCGGTTTTGCTCTGCTCGGCGCCCAAGCCGCCATGGATGGAGGTGTGGAACTCTGCTCCGTTTGTGATGACTACCTGTCCGGCCTTCGAGCCGTCTTCGTGTTCTGCAGGACCATCGCGCGCGTATCTCTCTCAACTACTCTCTCACGCCTCTCTTCCTCATCCTGCTCATCGGATCCACCTCGTCGCGCCACTGCTCCTGCTCCCCTCTCTCTTCCGCTCTCTGTGTTCACGCGACCTTCCCGCTCCCTTCCTACCTCCCTTCTCTGCGCCCAGTCGTCGCCCGGACTTCGTGCTGCTCGGCCACGGCAGGAGGCCGCGCCACTGAGCCGCGCACCCGCGCCTGGAGAACCGCCGCCGACGAGAACCGCCGCCGACGCCGCATCGTGCTCTGGTGTTCGCCGTGGACAAACACACGAAGACCCACACACGCACGCTGCCACACGAGCCACAAAGGATCCCTCCGCTCTCTCTGTTCCACTGACCCGTGGGCCCGGTCGCGTGTGTCGCTGCCGGATGGACCCGCATCGCCCCACTCCTCTGATTCCTCCTCCGCACCACCAAAACGGCCGTGGGCCGAGTCCTCGCGGCCCATAAACCCTTTACCCTTTCTGACCAGAACCCAAAAGTCCACAAACGCCCCTTCTCCAAGTAAGGCCCATCAACAGAACCGGCCCATGAAACAGCCCGCTTCAGTCCTTTTCCTTTTCCCAGATCTGACAAACCGGCCCCACCTGTCATCCTCAGCCAGTCATTGACACATGGGACCCACTGACCAGCTGACCCCGCTGACCTGTTGACCCGGTCAACGCTGACCGTTGACTTGGTCAACGCTGACGTCATGCTGACGTCATCAGAGGCGGACCCCGCTGCTGACGTCATGCTGACGTCACCCTGCCACGTGTCACCTCCTCAGGCTGCCACGTGGCTGCCCCTTTTCTTTTTCTTTTTCGGAATTTCAGAATTAGGTTTTATCAAAGAAAATTCATAATAAATTCAATTTAGCTCAGAAAATTATGAAACCAGTTTCATAATTCTTCTAAAATCATGATCTACGCGTTAGTGTAGGAGTTGAATGCTTTTGGCTCTTCCTTGGTTCTTATTTGGAGTTTATTTGCAACTAGCTTATCGTTTTATTTATCCGATTATTAGGATCCACGAAGGACTTGGACAACTTCGTCGACTACAGCTACGACGACTTGACTTCATCAACTAAAGTGAAAGTGAAAGACCTTACTCCAGGTTCACGCCCATTCCGACTTTGAATCCTATTAGGCATTGCTATTAGAATAGCTAGCGCTTTAATTCATGTTGATGATGATAAACCCATGCATAGCCTTTGATTATTTCCTGATATCCTTGTAAACCTATGTACACTGTTATATTCGTGCTATGCTTGCATGTGTGGGATTAGCTGTGATCTTGATCATCTTGGCGTGAGTTTTGGGTGGGATAAAACTGAAGAGTTTCGAACCCCCGGCTGGAGTGAGCAGACATTAACCGACCTTCTGGTCGGGGCTCGGGAGGTGTGTTGGGCACTTCCTACGGAGTACCTGTGGCGGGTACATTTGTTGTGGATCTTTGGAGGAGTTGGTGGATATTACCTGTAATGGGTAGACGGGCGGACCGCGGAGTCGGATGGCCCAGTTTGGAGGCTTGCTTGCTCTGGCTTAGGCCGAGTCAGTTGGACCTGGTGACGGGACTTTGTCAAACGTGCACACCACTTATCATGTCATGAGCATCATCTTGAACAGGAGGCTGACCCATAGCATTTTCATCCTCATCACCACCCTGGTCTGGAAAAGGAGTCAGAGGCCTCTCAAGAAATACCCTGTCATTCTTGAAAGGTTTATAGGGAAGATGCCTCACAGGACACGGGCCTCTGAACTTAGTCTTGGACAAAATGAGGGACATGATATATGGAGCAAAATAAATGTTTAACTCCATGTCAGTCTTCTTGTCAGCTATCTGCCTCATGATGGTGCTTACAATGTCCATCTTCTCACCATACATAACATGCTTCACAAAATTTCTGTGAAGACATATGAAGGCCTCCCTGTTGCCACTCTTTGGAAGCACTGTCACCCTAGCAATTTTGTTGATTACAGCTGGGTGATGCCTGAGACCAGTGATCCTCCCATAATATCTGTCAATGCCAACACGAGCAGGCTCATAGAACTCTCCTATGGCAGGAACTTCAAGAGGATTTTCATCTTCCATGTTGAAACTAAACTGATCTGTGAGGGAGTCATAGTTCAGTTGGTTGACCTCAGCGAACTCAGCATATGTGGCGACATACTTGTTTTTTCCAGTCATCCACTCTATTTTCTTCTCATAAGGTTCAATCTCTGCAGTGGCATAGAACTGTCTAATGATGGTGTCATTCCAGGCACACTGATGCTCGAGAAAGTTTTTGAGCCCAATAGCTTCAAACTTATGCACCACACCACTCAAGACCTCCCACTCTGACATATATGTGAAATCAATGGTTTGATGCTTGAACACTGTCTTGTCAACCAGATGATTGTAGAATGCCTCTTCCTGCACCTTGGTGTGAAAGAACAAGTTTGGTGTATCTCTAGGAAGATTGTACTGATAAGGAACTCTATCTCTGGCATAAGCATTAGCTGACCACTGCCTCTTCTGGATAGGACAAGCACGCTCATCAATCAATTCATCCTCATCATTCAGCCCAGTATCAACACTCTCATCCTCAGAAGCTGGCTCAACATCACTGGGCACATAGGTAGTATCATGAGAATCATCTCCAGACTCATAGTCATCATCATCATGTCTTGGTCGCTTTGAAGTACTTCCACGTCGAGCCTTGCGTGTCCCCAACTTGGTGCTTTTGCCGCTGTCAAAATAGGATCACAAGTATAAGATATCCATAGAAGAGATCAAATAAATAGTCCATTGATAGCTACTGTGGCTGCTCCTGCTGCCAGAGCACAGCGGACTGTCCGCCTCCTAGGGCCGGACTGTCTGCCGGGGGCGGACTGTCCGCCTGGGTCGGGCGGACTGTCCGCCTGCACTCGGCAGATTCGGGGCAGCCACGGTCACCCCCATGTTTCAATCCATGAATCCATCACTATACTTCAAATTGAATGCCCAAAAATTTGCCATAGCATCTCCTCATATTCCCAAACATATTCCACCAATCAATCTTTCAAATCCATGGACCAATTTCAGATCAGAGAGTCAAACCCTAACTTTTTCAAATCCAAATCCAACCCAAAAAGAGAGGGGATTCAAAAGAATACCGAGAGGACATGGTGATGAATCCCAACAAGTGTCCGGAGGAGCACCCGGACTGTCCGCGAATCACGCCAAAAGCCTTGCCCTTGAGGGGAGTCCTTTTCGCGGGCAAAGAAGAGGTGGAGAATAAGATGCTTTCTGAAAAAGAAACGCTCGTCGGCCGTGCCTCCCCTTTTTCTGTCCAGGTGCGAACTGTCCGCCTAAAGGGAGCGGACTGTCCGCCTGCCGCGGACTGTCCGCCAGGAGGTGGCGGACTGTCCGCCTCTGCTCTTTCTGCCTGACCCGAGAGCTGCTCTTTTCTCTTTGAACTTGAACTTTGATTTGCCAATTTGACTCAAGTTTTTCCCAAACCTTTTAGATAGCCCCACTGAGTTGATCATGATCATCATTGATGTTCTTTGGACCACAAACAATCAAGAATATGCAAGAGGATATGAGTAAATGCAAAATTAAATAAAAAGCACCTAAATATACTAGTAAGAGATGCAATAAATCCAATGAAGCAAAGATAAGCACATGCACTAAAATTTCAAGCAATGTTAGAGAAGTCAATGACATTTAGCTCATTTCTCAACTTGCAAAATCTTTGCTCATCCAATGGCTTGGTGAAGATATCCGCTAATTGATCATTTGTGCTTATGCTTCCAATTTCAATATCCCCCTTGCTCACATGATCTCTAAGAAAATGATGCCGTATATCAATATGTTTGGTTCTAGAATGTTGAACCGGATTATTTGCAATCTTCACGGCACTTTTATTATCACATAAGAGGGGGATCCTTTTGAAATCCAAACCAAAATCCAATAGAGTTTGCTTCATCCATAACAATTGAGCACAACAACTTCCCGCCGAGATATATTCCGCTTCGGCGGTAGAGAGAGCCACTGAATTTTGTTTCTTTGAAGACCAAGAAACAAGTGAGAGACCAAGAAGTTGACAACCACCGGATGTGCTCTTCCTATCAATCTTGCACCCCACATAGTCCGAATCCGAATAACCAATCAAATCAAATTGAGCACCCTTGGGATACCAAAGACCAATGTTATGAGTATATTTCAAGTATCTCAATATGCGCTTCACGGCGGTCAAATGACATTCCCTAGGTGATGCTTGAAACCTTGCACACATGCACACACTAAACATGATATCGGGCCTAGATGCGGTTAGATAAAGTAAACTACCAATCATGGATCTATAGAGCTTTAGGTCTACCGGTTTACCTCCCTCATCAAGATCAAGATGACCATTTGTAGCCATTGGGGTCTTGATCGGCTTTGCATCTTCCATACCAAATTTCTTCAATATATCCTTCACATATTTAGATTGGCACACAAATGTGCCTTCCTTCAATTACTTGATTTGAAGACCGAGAAAGAAGCTCAATTCACCAATCATTGACATTTCAAATTCCTTAGACATCATTTCACCAAACTCTTCACAAAAAGACTCATTAGTGGAACCAAAAATGATGTCATCAACATAAATTTGACAAATGAAGATATCATTGCCTATCTTCTTAGTGAATAAGGTAGTGTCAACCTTTCCAATTTTGAAACCCTTTGAGATGAGAAAATCCCTAAGCCTTTCATACCAAGCCCGAGGAGCTTGCTTTAGACCATAGAGTGCCTTAGGAAGTTTATACACGTGATTTGGCTTCTCAAGATCTTCAAAACCGGGAGGTTGTTCAACATACACAAGCTCACTAATTTTGCCATTCAAGAAAGCACTTTTGACATCCATTTGGTAGAGCTTTATATCATGTGCACAAGCATAGGCTAGCAAAATTCTTATAGCTTCCAATCTAGCCACGGGAGCAAATGTTTCACCAAAATCCAATCCTTCAACTTGAGTAAAACCTTGTGCAACCAATCTAGCCTTGTTCCTTACAACAATACCATCTTTATTTTGCTTGTTCTGGAAAACCCATTTTGTACCAATAACATTATAATTCTTGGGTCTTTCAACTAATTCCCAAACTTGATTCCGGGTGAAATTATTCAATTCTTCATGCATGGCATTCACCCAATCCGGATCCTTTAGTGCTTCATCTACACGGTTAGGTTCAAGAAAGGATACAAAGGAATAATGTTGACAAAAAGAAGCAACACGAGATCGAGTTTGAACACCCTTACTAATATCTCCCATGATTTTATCAATGGGGTGATCTTTGGCAACTTGATGATGAATTCTTGATTGAACAACCGGCTCTTGAGTTGATGTAGATGGAGCAATGCTAGGAGCCACTTGATCATCTTGATTAGGTGTATCATTGTTGCTTGGATCATCAACTTGTTGATCTTGATTATTGGTGGTAGAGGTAGAAGGGTTCACTCTAAGAGATATTGATGGACCATCATCCTCATCTTCTTCTCTTGGTTTGATGTCTCCAATTGACATCGTCTTCATTGCCTTGCTCAAGCCTTCATCTCTAACATCATCCAAATTTTCCTTCTCATCTTGTGAGCCACAAGTTTCATCAAATTCCACATCATAAGCTTCCTCAACAAACCCTTTTGACTTGTTGTAAACTCTATAGGCCTTACTACAAGATGAGTAGCCAAGTAGAAAACCTTCATCACACTTGCTTTGGAATTTGGATAGACGGGTTCCCTTTCTAAGAATGTAGCATTTGCAACCAAAGACCCGAAAATAAGAGATATTTGGTTTTCTTCCAATGAGAAGTTCATATGGTGTCTTGTTATGAAATCTATGACAATAGAGTCTATTAGATGCATGACAAGCGGTGTTGATTGCTTCGGCCCAAAAAGAATCCGAGACATTATATTCGGAGAGCATTGATCTTGCCATATCAATCAAGGTTCTATTCTTTCTCTCAACTAGACCATTTTGCTCCGGTGTGTACTTAGTTGAGAATTCATGCTTTATTCCTTTTTCATCACAAAACTCTTCAACTCTTGAATTGTTGAATTCACTACCATTGTCACTTCTCACTTTCTTCAATTTCAACTCAAATTCATTTTCGGCCCTTCTCACAAATTTCTTGAAAATCTCACAAGTGTCGGCCTTGTCATGAAGAAAGAATACCCAAGTGTATCTAGAAAAATCATCCACAATCACAAGACAATAGCAATTTCCACCAATGCTTCTATATGTGGTAGGCCCAAATAAATCCATATGCAATAATTCCAAAGGTCTTGTTGTGAACATAATGCTCTTGGTTGGGTGAGAACTTGTGACTTGCTTTCCGGCTTGACAAGCACTACACAATTTATCCTTCTCAAATTTCACATCTTTCAAGCCAATTACTAGATCATATTTCACAAGCCGATTGAGTTGTTTCATTCCAACATGACCGAGTCTTCTATGCCATAACCAACCCATGGATGACTTTGAGAATAAGCAAGTGGAGAGATTTGCCTTCTTGGAAGAGAAATCCACAAGATATAGACTTTCATGACGAAAGCCCTTGAAAATGGTATCTTTCCCATCAAGTGAAGTCACCTCAAAATCATCACTAGTGAATGAACATCTATAGCCATTATCACAAAGTTGAGCAATTGACAATAAGTTGAAATTAAGAGAGTCAACTAGCAAAACATTTGAGAGATCATGATCATTAGAGATAGCTACATTTCCAATAGCTTTCACTTCTCCTTTGCTATCATCTCCAAAGGTGATGTTATCAAAACCGGATACTTCATCAAGAGAGGAAAATATTTTTCTATCACCGGTCATGTGATTTGTGCATCCACTATCAATCACCCAATGTCTTCCTCCGGCCTTGTAGTCCACCTACAAAAGAAAATCACTTGCTTTTAGGTACCCAAATTTGATTGGGTCCTTGAATGTTAGTGACTAAGACCTTAGGCACCCATATAGCTTTCTTTTTACTTGCACTAAGAGAGCGATTAACAAACTTAGCACAAACAACACCATTAGTATCTTTCTTTAGAACATAGGATGCATCAAAGGATATGGTCTTCTTTTTCATGCACTTGTGATCAATCTCAACTTTAGTCTTGCATGAGTGGCAAAACTTGACCTTCCCTTCTTCATTGAGTTGAACCTTGCCACTAACGAAATCAACCTTCTTGTTGAAGGTAGAAATTGTTTTCCCTTTCTTTGGCAAATACCCAATACCATTTCGGTTCAATGTGAACTTTTGGCTTGCCCAACAATGCTTGAACCGAGCTTGACTCCGAAACCATTTAGAGAGATCCTTGGACAAACACTCAACTTCTTTCTTCAATGATTCATTTTCCAACTTGAGAGAGGAAACACATGATGAACCATCACTTGTGCTACAAGAAGGGTTAGAAGAACTAGCACCACAAAATATATTTTCAAATTCATCATATTTATCATGAGATATCATCTTGCCCTTCTCGGCCTTATGTGCAAGAAGAGTGTCATGAGCTTCCTTAAGCTTCTCATGCTTCTCTTTAAGTATCCCATTAGAGATTTTCATCTTTTCATGAGATTCTTTACGAGCATCATGAGAGGTCTTTAGCTCCTCATGGAATTGTAGAAGAGATGAGTATTTTCTCTTCAATTTCGACAATTGTTGATTCTTTTTGCACATAAGGTCGTCGGACTTGTTGATCATTTTGACAAGGTCATCATAGGTTAGTACATCATCATCATCAAGATCATCTTCATCATCAAGGTTTTCAATTTCTACCTTTGATTCACCTTTTGCCATGAGGCAATAGGGCTTGGAGAAGAGAGAGGGAGCTTCCTTGATGGCGATCCCGGCAAGACCCTTGGAAGGCTTGTCATCATCATCATCATCATCACTTGAGCTTGCATCGGAATCCCACTCAACAAAATATGCTTGCCCATTCTTCTCCTTCTTGAAATACTTCTTCTTGAACTCACTTTTCTTGCCCTTCTTCTTGCCATACTTGTCACTCTTCTTGTTTGAACAATTTATAGCAATGTGTCCCGGCTCACCACACTCAAAGCATTTTCTTTCTTCAAAAGGATTCTTCTTAGAAGATTGTCCCTTCTTGCTAAACTTCTTTCTTGACATCATTTTTCTAAACCTCTTCACAAAGAGAGCCATCTCTTCATCCGACATATCCTCTTCATCTTCATCATCACTATCTTCCTTTGACACTTTAGCCTTGAGAGCAACGTTTTTCTTCTCTTCATTGTTTCCTTGATCATGTGCTTCCTTTTGTGATTGCTTGAATATGTCATGAGTGATTACTTCACCAAGAACTTGTGTGGGTGTCATGGTCTTCAAGTTTGATCTTACAAGTAAGGTGACAATTGTTTCATATTTCTCCGGAAGACACCTAAGAAACTTTTGAGAGAAATCTTCATCCGGGAGATCAAAACCAAGACCCTTGAGCTCATTAACTATCTCATTCAACCGGTTGACCATAGATGACACATCTTCATCCTTCTTCATGGTGAATTCACTAAATTTCCCTTTGTACACATATAGTTTGGCTTCCTTCACGGTAGATGTTCCCTCATAAATTTCCATGAGCTTATTCCAAACCTCATATGCGGTCTTGAGATTCTTCACACGATTAAATTCCGGGATGGAGAGAGCACCATAGAGCACATTCAAGGCTTGATCATTTAGTCCATCTTTATCAATTTCATCCGGAGTCATATGATCCGGATCAAGAATAGCATAACCATCTTCCACAATACTCCATATCTTCTTCCCCAAGGCCTTGAGATAAGTTGTCATTCTAATCTTCCAATAGTCATAGTTGTTTCCATCAAAGAGAGGTGGCCTCCCCGCATGAACATTGTTATCACTAGCTATTTGTCCTACTCCGGGATGGTTAAATCCTCCAAATAAGGAGTCCAAAGCTCTGATACCACTTGTAGGATCAAGGACACTGACTAGAGGGGGGGTGAATAGGCGGTTTCAACTAAAAACACAACACTAATAAAAAATAATTAGTAACACAAGAGAAAACCTATGTCTAGCAAATCTAGAACTAGGTGAGGGTTTGCAACCTAGGGTGACAAGATGCAATTCAATCTCTAGGAAAGTAAATGCTCAAAGTAGATTGCAATGAAGAAGCTTGAGCAAAGAAATAACCGAACACAAGAGACGAATTTATCCCGTGGTGTCGATGACTTGCCGGTCACCCCTAATCCACGTTGAGGTGGATTCAATGATTCAACCGCTCCTCTATCAAGACAACCCTTGACCTTGAGCCGGCTTGAAACAAAGAACCTCTCCAAACCTCGATTCCACTAGAGTTGCCCTTCACCGCTCCGGCGAGGTGAGCACAAGACCTCTCACAAGCTTGGTTGAAGCCACTTCACAATCTTCACGAAGTGATCAACAACACCACCGCCACCAAGCCGTCTAGGAGGCGGCAACCTCCAAGAGTAACAAGCCAATGACGCTTGCTTGATGACTCCCTAGTGCCACAAAGCTCAAACTCTTGATGCAATGCACTAGGATGCTCTCAAACTCACAAGAATGCAATCCCTAAGCAAAGTGAGTGAGAGAGGAGGGGAAAATGGCTCAAGAATGTTCAACAAGCTTTCCAAAGTGCCAAGAGACCTCACCCCAAGCCGGGGGTGAAGTATTTATAGCCAAAACCCCAAGAGGTAGCCGTTACAGTTCAATTCGCGCAAAACAGAGGTCTGGCGGACAGTCCGCCCCTGCTGTAATGGCTACAAAACGTGTCAGAACAGACCGTTGCGGAGCCGGCGGACAGTCCGCCCCGAAGGGCCGGACAGTCCGCCCGGACAGTCCGCCTCACAAAAGTCGCCCGAAACCCCGAGAACACAGAAACTGTGTAAATAGTCCGCGGCCACTGTCCGCCCAACAGCGGACAGTCCGCCACCCCCAGGCGGACAGTCCGCCTGCCACCAATTCGCAGCACAGAAGCGCCTGCGGACAGTCCGCCTCCCAGAGGCCGGACTGTCCGCCGCCTGCGGACAGTCCGCCTCGAAGAAGCGGACAGTCCGCCCGCGCCAGACAACATGCCAACCTTTCTTTTTAAATCTATCTTTTGCGCTTTTCTCAAACTTTGTCGTCCCTCATGCATGCAATGCAATTGTTTGAGCAAGGTGGCACTATAGAACCGTCAAGCACGCTGTAATTGACCCCTCTTGATAGTACGGCTATGTACCCTATAATCCGGTCAATTTTCATCCACTAAGCACCTCTTGACCGGTAAAATAGAAAGCCCTATCCATATACCTTTGCCTTGAGCTTTCCAAAGTTAATTTGTCCAAGCCATCGCCATAGCATTCTTTGAAGCTCAATTCAACTTCGGGACTAACCTATACTCATATCCTCAAATGAAATAGTTAGTCCACAAGGGTTGTCATTAATTACCAAAACATGAATTAGGGGCCTAGATGCTTTCAAAGGTCTCATTAGATTCTTCAGGGTTCCTAGTGCAGGAGTTCTGGAGTTAGTTTTGTAAAATACCTTTATTTAATACCTTTAATTAGTGGTCAAAGTTGTAAACAGTGTCTAGCACTGGAAAACCAAACGGGGCCAAAGAGGAGGTAGACCCTTTGCGGACCAACTGCGAGACGGGAGGCACCACCTCCGGTTCCGGCCACTGCGGAATGCCGCGGCGCGGACCCGTCAAGCCGGGTGTGAGGGTGTGGAGGATACCGGCATCCCCATTGGCGGAGACGGCGGCAGTGAGGGGGTGCAGCTAGAGATGGCAATGGGTACCCGCGACCCGAAACCCGACGGGTTTTTGCTCTATTAGGGCATGGGTTTGGGTCAAGTTTTCTACCCGTGGGTCGGTTAGCGGGCAGAAATTTAGACCCAGCAGGTTTACGGGCATGGGTTTGGGAGTATGCTACCCAGACCCGCAAACCTATGGGTTTTTCTAACCCGACTAATTTTAACAAATTGGCGTATATAGTTTACAATATACCATATTTTGCTATCGTCTGTTGGTTAATGATGAGTTATGTAAGTTAATTATGTGACTATCAGATGTTAGTCATCATGAATTGAAGTGTTTAACATTAAATTTGGTAGTTTAAGAGTTAGATTATACATTTATATCACAAATTTATGAACTCATGTGCTATGTAGTATTATAGTTGGTGAATTATTCTCTTGCCATGTATTTAAATTGATCTACATTGACGTTACATATATACATGCATAAAAATATACATTTGACTATTGTTGTTGGTGATATACCTTGTCGGGCACGGGCGACCCGTGGGTACCCGTTAACCTGACGGGCACGGGTTTGGGCACAAAATTGAACCCGTGATGGCTTATGGGTTTCTTAACGGGCAGATTTTATTTTCGCGGGCATGAGTTTGGGATAGTAAAACCCAGCGGGTTTAAACCCGTTGCCATCTCTAGGTGCAGCTGGGTGCCTGCGACACCAGGGGAGGCGGTCCTCGCGCCCGGCGGAGGCGCCACTTAGGGCCGCCAGCAGCATGGCCAGTCGGCGAAGGGCCATCAGCAACACGGCAGGCGGGCGGGGGACGAGGCTTACTGCAGTTTATGGCGAGGTGGCAGAGCTCATGACAGCGCAGACACCTCATGGGAAGCCTGCAGGTCGCAACCCGATGCTTGTAGGAGAGGCAGTTGAGGCAACGCCCAACAAGCTCCGGAGGGAAGCGCCACACCGGCGGTGGAGGTGGCGCCTTGACCGCCGCACGACACTGCTTCCGACACGAAGACCGGGACACGTACTCCTAGAATCCGTCGTCGTCCACCCATGGCCGACGGTAGAAGGCCTCCGCCGCATGAGGAGCCGAAGGGATGGGACCGAGGCGGGTGGCCAGTTCCCAAGACAACAGTCGACCGTCCCCCCGCACGAGGTAGGGCGGCAACCAGCGGCGGAGGGGGCCGCTTCTGACGCACGCGCCTAGAACGGCGGCGCCGACGCTTCCGCCTTCCAAGGTCGCAAATTGATCAGTAGGTAAAGGATCAAGAATCACAGCAGGTTATAAAGTTCAGCTCGATAAAGAATACGTATGCTTCATTATTTCAGGATTGTCTGAAAAGGCTCGTTGCCGCCTGGGCGTCGGACAGAGATTGACAACAGCTTTGCACAAGCAGGTCATGCTTTCTTGCCTGTCAGATGCCTTCCGTAAATGATGTTGTAATTATCAGCCGCGAAGCTCAAACTGATGTACAATGTACTGATGAAAAAGAGTACATAATTCGTTGAGTCATATGTTTTTTTTGTTTAATAGGGATCGCATTCACGCAAATCGTCCAAGGTAATGCCCCTCTGCAGCTTCAAGTTACGAAGGTCTTGGAGAAATAACGGAAAGTTAGTGATTGTAACATGAACAGGGGATTAGAATCAACAGAACATGTTTATGACAAAAGAGGGAAACAACAATTATGCTCAAATACAAAGACATGGACACGAGGTACTCACCGAAACTCCTACTCTTGCGGACGTAAATCTTCTCAAGTGGAAAGCCATCAGACATAAACAACTGTGCCAGCATATGGAGTCTAGGATCATCCTTGGTGCATCTGATCTTCACCATACTAAGGTGTTTGCAAGCAAATGATCCTCCCTTAGATTTTGTACCTCTTTCCAATGCCTTCTGGATGTCATAATTCTTATTGAGCTGTGAAAATCAACTTTATTATCCACCCAATAAAATCTTGACATACTGACACATATAAGAATCGAAAAGCACCGACGCACTACATGAACATACCATTTCAAGTTAACGGAAAAGCTTCTGCAGTTTTGGGTGTAGGAAAGGTAGGATGCGTATAATGTGGTGGATTGTATTGCAATGAGCCCCTAGGGCGGTATATATGAGATTACAGAGACTTGGAGGGCAAGGCACCTCCGTGGATACATATGGCCGTCCGAGATTCTATCCTAACCTACCATCTATACTCTAACATCCCCCCGCAGTCGTAGCGGCAGCAACACGAACGGTCAGACTGGAGAACAATGGAGACATATCCCCCCGCAGTCGGAATGCCGATGCGAATGCTTTGACTGGAGACTCATGCAGATGATAGCCCTTTAGTGCCGAGGTAGCCGAAGTTGAGGCGGACGTGGTCGAAGCCGTGGAAGAGGCGCGGGTCGAAGCGTCGTCGAGGTGCTCGAGTACACAATCTAAACAGCTTCTTGCCGAGGACAGTAGCAGGACGATGGCGGCAGATGGCGATGGTAGACGGCGCGGTTTGCGACTTAGGTCGCGCTCAGGGGCGGCGACAGCGCAGGTTGCAGCAAATGTCGCGCTCAGATCAGGGGTGACGACGACGTCTTCCATCAGCAGATCGGCGGCGGTGTCTGCACCGAGAACGGTTGGAGGCGCGGAGGCGGATCGAGCGCCTGCTTGACGAGGACCGGCGGCGAGTGGCGCCACCGCCTGAAGAGGCGGCGACACCGGTGAGGGTGGCTGACCACGAGCGTCGTCGCTGCAGCCTGGATGGCGCAGCAACAACCTCGTCCTTCGGGAGTGTCGACGATGAACGGCAACGAACGGCAGGGCGACGCAAACCCGATAGCGAATCGGGAAAAAAACTAAGAAAAATCTCAGCAGCTTCTGGACAGACCTCGGGTACAATCTCGGGGTGCACTTAGCGATTTCTCTCCCTTCCCAACCTTATCTTCCCCCGTCGGTCAACGACCGAGACAGAGAGAGGCAGAGAGAGAGAGGAGAGAACACCCGACGATGGATCTCGCAGGGGTGAGGTGCGCCCGAGCGGCACCTCTGCTCTGGTGCGACGGGTCGGCCCGACGGCACGGAGGAGAGAGCCAGCGAGGGAGGGCGGTGGGGGTGGAGCCCACGGTGCTGCGACCCGGCGGTGCGTGGCCCGTCCATCCTGACGGCGCGGTCTGGCTCCTCCCCTCCAGCCGCGCACGCGCGCTATGTGCAGACCGTGCCGCGGCACTGGGAGGGGCTCCTCCCCCTCGGCAGCCGCGCACGCGCGCTATGCGCAGTCTGTGCGGCGGCGGTGGCGCTGGGAGGGGGGCTGGCCGGAGGCGCGTAAGGGGCAGGGAAGCTCGACGCGGGGCCGGAGACGACGACGCGGAGGCGGCGGCGGCCTAATGGCGGGGCCCTGGCGACGCCGACGAGCGACGCGGCCATGGATCGGCGACGGAAAGAGGTGCGTCCTTCTGCTGCTGGATGACGACGACGGCGGCGCGGATCAGAGGAATCCGCGGCGCATCCTACGAGGGCGCTGCCCCCGGCGGAAATCGATCTCGATCTCCCCGGGGGCGCGCGGGTTGCAGCGGAAGCGGCGGCGGCTAGGGTTAGGATCTAAACCTAGGCCTTTGATACCATGTAGGAAAGGTAGGATGCGTATAATGTGGTGGATTGTATTGCAATGAGCCCCTAGGGCGGTATATATGAGAGTACAGAGACTTGGAGGGCAAGGCACCTCCGTGGATACATATGGCAGTCCGGGATTCTATCCTAACCTACCATCTGTACTCTAACATTGGGGAATGCTGGAGCAAGAGAATTAATATGTCAAAGTCAGCACCTGCACTGATACACAATTCACCAAGGGCCAAAGCCTTCAAGTTGCTAAAAGTTGGACAGCTCATTGATTCTCTCCTCAGAACAACCTTCATGTTTATAACAGTAGTGGGTTTTCAAAACACACATAAAAATGAATAATAATAACCCTAGTGCAAGGTAATCCCACATCCGACCCTTCAGGTAAAACTTTTACTGCATTCATTTTAATTCAAAACCAATTCAATAGTAATACCATGGCCATCTAATCTACCTTAACATGCTAAGATTTCTTATTTAGTAGGCAGTTGCTAGACCTACTAAATTTGGTGACAGAAATACCTGTAACCGCCCTCTTGATCAACTTGAGATTTTTTTTTTGAAAAGTAAACTCAAGATTTAGTTTTTTACTGAGTCAATGATGAGTTCATGACACATCGACCAGATTTTGGCACCATAATAACCCAGAACACATAATGGATATTGGATACTACAACGCCGTGAAAGGAAAGAAACCATTTGTTTTGGGTGGAGGTAATGTCACAAAATAAAGTTCCATAAATCCATAGGATTACATCAACTAATTAATAGGGTGAGGACTTAGGACAATAGAACAGATTGTAAATAGCCTTACATACCGCTTGACAAAAAATATGTAATGCGTACAAGTAAAATATGCATCAGATTCTTTCCCTCTTTTGCTTGGGCCCGAGGCTTTGTAACCTGTACATATTTTCCATGTATTAAAAAAATAGGTAGGGGCCTCCCCTGCCATTCCCCTCTAAAAAAAATGAAAAAAAGAAGGAAAACTAGAACTGAGATTGTGATAGTATATGTCGTATCTTGCATAAAGAGTTTAAGACCCAGAATTGAAGTCCATTTGATGTAAACTTATAATAACAAAAGCCACGCATCCATATGTTGGGAAAAAACTAAAACCATGTCATTAAAGCCAGCAGCAATGCAATAAGAGCAAACAACATCAATCTTTCAAATTTTGAATGGCGCTGCGTAAGTTTAGAATGCCAGTAAAAAGAGCAACCAGATATCACATATCCTTTGCTTTTAAAATATGCAGGGGCTACATCTGCACATCAAGGATATAAACTAAAAGAGTATATGAATAGAAATATATCAGCAACAAAGTTAAGTACAGCACCTCTCATGAATGACCTAACAGCACAAGACTTTGAGCATTTGAAAGGCTGTGAATAACATTCTGGCCACCTAACTTTTTATAATCATTGAGTACGTGTACTAGAAAATCTGCAGGTTCTAGAAAATAATTTTTATGTAAAAGGATAAATGAAATTTTGCAGTGCAAAGTACTCATAGAAGAATTCATTTACCTATTCTAGATTGCATCGAAATACATCCTAGAAAAGAACATAAATCTTTACCCAGGGGAAAGAGAGAACAGGAATCATGAGAAACTGTCTAGTAGAAAATGGAAAACAGCATCAGCATGTGCCTCAAAGCCTCACTCAACACACAAAGATACAGCTAGAGTCGTCAACAGTATACACTATACAGAAAACTCAAGTGGAATTTCAAGAACAGATTTGTATATATGCATGCATTGCTCCTCAGAAGAGGACATCTGAAGCTTTATGTTCTAAGTCACTATACATTCTGAATTTTCGGCCAACCCTTTCCATACAAACCAATGAACACATGTACAGTTATACCTATACTGAAATGCCGATGCACCAAAGGAGAATGCATCCCAAGTTCTGCTACCCTTTTTGTTCAGAATACAGTCTAACTAAGCAACTCACAGACAGTGACAAAGAAACAAGTTGCCCCAACAAATTGTCTTCTTCACCAACACCATTGCAGTATGACATCAGCGTACCCTCATCAGCTGGGTCTTCCTCAGTTTCCTGTCTTCATCTGCTTTGCTTTTCCCTTTTCATCTTCGCTCTGTGCCTTGCGCTTTGCCTGAGAGCTTGTGCCTCCGGTACATCCAGAGCAGGCAGTCCGACGGACAAAAATCTCATCATTTGGTATGCTATTCTCACTGAAGAAATCTGCCAATAAGTGGACCACTTTATCATGCTTACAGCAAGTGATGTTCACCATCTTCATGTTGGTGCACTTGAACGAACTTGACCACTGATTGAGATCCGCTCTGCTGTTGTAGGCCTAATGCAATGTAAAACAATGAACTTGCTTTAGGTTTAGGCATTGATCATGTGATTTAAAACACTATGAATAGACATTATTTGGGTATGTAAAATTATACACACCATATCGAGGTGAAGAAAAAGGTTCTCTAGGTTTGGTGAGTGCCCAAGCATGGCTGCTAAAACATCAAATCCAGGGGTTATACACCATTCACCAAGGGACAGTGTCCTCAGGTTTTTGAAATCAGTGCATGATTTGAACTCCCTTGTCAGCAGCACCTGCACATTGTACACAAGTGCATTCCTACAATGTGACTTTCCTACCACAACCATCAGCTAAATGAATTAAAACATTGTACTTTATACGGCATTACTTTAACATAGGACAATTAAAAAGGCACGGCTTTTTAATTATCACATATACCAAATTACACGATGGAGAGGAATTATGAACCCTTTTAGCACCCAGTTCATGCATAGCAATGAACATTCCATAATGGCAACCTATAATTCTCTTGATATGAAAGATGATTAAGTTGTTATCTTTTTATTTTACCTTTTTTTTTGGGAACATCTTTTTATTTTACCTCAATTGGATTCCACACTGTTTAAGAGTTTTTGCCAATTGAAGTAACAAATATGCTAGCCTTCTGTTATTTCATGAAAATAAATAATGTGCATACGAAATAATTAAAAAGCTAATCCTAGGGTGTTTACATTTTACGACATTGAACTGTGCGTTAGGATCAAAGTTCACTAATGGGAATGTTTGAAAAAATTCAGACATTGAGCAGCTGTGCTATTAAGATTAGGTTCAGTAGGATAGGAAACATAGTAGCAATTGAATTAGACGGGTTATACTGAAACGAGTAGGGAACTTGTTCATGTAGCTAAATGTATTCACATGAATTGCACATATCCAATAGTCACAGAATTATCAGTAGAGAACTTCATAACATTTCCTTCATAAAACTATGATAGGGACATATTGAAAGCATTCCGATTGACTGGAGAGCAGTACATTATTTTAGACCTGAAAGACTACCACAGTCCAAACTTCTGAACTGAGGCAAATTAATTCATTCTATTAATCACCAATTTAAACATCCAAATTTATAGTACCTAAATTCATCAACAGAATGATCTAACTATTCTCTTAGCTCCTTCCCATGCATAGCCATCACGGTTTGCAAAGTGACGAGAGAATAAACTTCCACAGTGCACAAAAGCATTAAAAAATTAAAAAGGCAGTAGTATCAGTAAGGTGAGTGTGCTGTACCTCTTCTGGATGAGCTAACAGGTCCATTCTTTTAACATGTGAGAGGCTCAAAAGCATACCAACACCACCTAAATCAGTTGAAACCTTGCTCCCATAGTTGCCATAGCACCTTTCCATGGGTTCACCGGCACGGCGTTTATGACCATTAACCAAATACTTGTATGGTTTACGTTTATGCTCCTTTGAAATCTCACTATAGCCCACAGTACGGTCATCATCATCCTCATCACTAGGTTCAGACCGATCAGAATGAAAGTACTTACTACTGTTATCATATTCGATGTGTTCGTTATCACCAGAGCCATGATCAGATTCATCGATGCAGTTATCATCTGAGTCATTCACCTTCTGTAGCCATGGACAATCAGAAAACAAGCAAGAGTCATCAAGAACAATGGCCGCTCTGACTAGGAATTCCATTTTCTCGATCAGAGGGAAATGTTGAAATGGTCTGCAGCGCAGCAAAACAAGGTTCGGAGCATGAACCCTGAATCCAATAGCGAATTTGCAGCTAATCATAGTCAGATACTTCAGCGAGGTGGATCCAATCTTCTTGCCCTCTGCCGAACAATCATTAAGCTCTAGCTTTTCCAAAGAAGTGAACTTCGAACAGAGTGGTGCGAGCATGGTGTCATCTAGCTTGACATGCGAGAACTTTATGATCTTAAGGTAGCAAGAACCGGGTGCCTCTAGCAATTGGAAGTTGTTCATCGACAGAATACATCCAGAATTTCCGCTGAACTGCAGCTCGACAAGCTTCGGAGCATAGACAGAGAGGGGTTTAATGATTTGGCACCTGATCATGGTCAAACGCTCCAGCAAGATGGGCTCAATCTTAGTCTTCTGAGGTATGATACAATCCGTGAGCTCCAGTTCTTCCAAACAAGTGCACCCAGAGCAGAGCTGCGTGAGGGCGGTGGCTTCCAGCCGGACATGGATAAGCTTCAAGATCTTGAGGCGAGTTTTGGCGATGTTGTTTTTGCGAGAGGCAATGAAGCTCATGTAATCCGGCGACGGGTACCCGTTGTGATGCTCCCCGGAGAGCTCGATTTCCTCCGTGCCGTAGCTGACGGCGTAGGTGAATAGGTGATCCAGGAGTTGGCGTCGCCGTGGTGGCGGTTCCTGTGGCTCCAGCAGAGACGGAGCGAGTCCAGCTGTGCCTGCGGTGCCTGCCGGGCCAGCCGGTTGGCAACGAACACAGCGAACTTCGCCGTCTGGCCGTCGGCCGCTCGGCCGGGGCAGCCGCACGGGTGGCGGATGTCGAGGCGCGTCGCGGAGGCCCACAGGTTGCGCCACCGCCTGGAGAGCACGCACGTCCGCACCGCCTCCCACGCCTTGAGGTGTGACAGGCCCACAGGTTGCGCCACCGCCTGGAGAGCACGCACGTCCGCACCGCCTCCCACGCCTTGAGGTGTGACATGACCCGGAGGAGGGTCTCGTCGTTGAGGCCGCTGAGGCGGTCGCCGCCACCGCCTCCGCGCGCCCCCTGCGCTGCCGCGTCCTTCGGGGGCATTTCGTCGAACGGGTTACCTGCACAGACACGGCGGACGGCATGAGCACCGTAAAATCAAGAAACAAGAACCGCAAGGCGAGCAAGGAACCAAGAAAGGCGAGGGGCTTCGTGCCATTCGGCCGAAGGAGATTCGCATTCAAGAAAAGGAAGAAGCCGCAAGAAGAATTCCGCATGCGATGCAGAGACCGAGGAGAAAAGGTACTACCAGCAGATGGATGAACACCGAGGAACCAAGAAGCAAGAACTGCGGGGGGCGGGAAAGAAACCAACGCAAGAAGGGCGAGCGGCCCGTGGCATCCCGTGGAAGCAGATTCGCATCCAAGAAGAGTAAGAAGAAGAAGAGGCCGCAAGAAGAGTTCCGCACGCGATTCAGCAATCGAGGGGGGAGAAGAACTAACCGGCCGGATCGATCGACGAGCGAAGGGTTCTTGCTGCGTCGATGCCAGCAGAAGCTTTCGGCTCTCGTTTCAAGTTGGGCGTTGGGGAAGAGAGGGAAGGGAAATTCATAATGAGAAAATGGGGAGAACGAGTGGGTGTTTGGGCCGGCAAAAGTTGTGGGCCTTAGATGTGAGCGGGCCTTAAATTCGTGCGTACACAAAAGTAATGGCCGCAGTTGGCTATCGCGGAACCTATCTTCTCCCCGTAATTTTTTTTTCTACTCGGTTTCCACTATATAAGATTTCGTGCGTTCCATATTACTCGTTGGATCGTTAGTTAAGGGCCGGCTTCAGAGTGCGACTTTATATTTTACCGTTCCGTTTCGTCGCGTCTTGATCCGTTTCGATTCCCATTAACATTTTTTGTTGCTTGCTATACCCAACAATTATATACATCTAGATGCCAGTGAACATATCTATAGTTTGATTGCAACATACATTAATAAGTAATTCAACATTTTCTTATACTCTACTGAACATGTCTATACTTTGGTTGCAACATAGATTAATAAGCAATTTGACATTTTCTTATACTCTATTGAACATGTCTATAGTTTGATTCTAACATAGATTAATAAGCAATTCATCTTTTTCTTATATTCTACCGAACATATCTATAATTTGATTTCAACATAGATTAATAAGTAATTTAACATTTTCTTATACTTTACTGAACATATCTATAGTTTGGTTGCAACATAGATTAATAAGCAATTCAATATTTTCTTATACTCTACTGAACATATATATAGTTTGGTTACATATTTAACATTATAATGACTTCAATTTTGTTTTCATTGTTCACAGGTGTGAGATGCTATTACAACAAGTCACTCTTATTCGAAAATTCCTCTTTGTTCTTTAGTTAAACTTCGTCATTTAAGACTTCCATGTAATATGTCGTGACATTTGGTGTGAGAATCCAGTTAGGAAGGAGAACATTTAGTTTCCAGTACAATCGTCATCTATACTTTACTGCATGGATTTTAAGTTGCAACTTCAAATTTGTATTTGCAAATTCCCACACGTTACTTTCCCCCTTTTAACCATGTGTTCCGCAAAAAAGTCTAATTTGTTATCATCTATTATCTACCGCCAAAAAAAAGTCAGGAAAGCATCAACCATGCAGCCGAGTCGCAACGGAACAGAAAAAGAAAATTAATGAAACTAGCTTGGCCTACATACGCTGAGTTGGTCTGCCGGTTGTTATTGGGCTTAAAGCCAAGTAGCTTAACTACCGACTTTTTTTGTTTTTTAGCCCTTTTCGCGAAAGATTTTCATAAATAGGCCCCTGTGTGAAAGAATGGCAAAAATGGACTCCGGAGTCCAGCGCCGTGCTTTACGGCACCGAGGTCCAATGCCTCGGCGCCGTGATTTTTGGCGCCGGTATTTTTTTTTTGTTTTTTATCTCTACGTTCCGACGTGGCAGTGACGTGGGCAGGCCGGTGTATAGCCGACCTCGCCACAGATCACGGCGCCGAGATCCACGGCGCCCATCCATGCAGGGCCAGGAGCAGCAGGAGTGGCGCATGCATGCAACACCAGACCAGCGACCCATACAGGGGACAGGAGCAGCAGCAGCAGTAAGTTTAGAAAAAAAAAGAGCAGAAAAGTGTGGCTATGGTGGCGATGCATGCTTGGACGGAGAGGTGGCACAGAGAGGTGACAGAAAGCGACCACACCTTCATCCTCTCTCTTCCGTTCACATCAATCAAATCCTCTCTCTTGCACTGTGTTCGCAGGGGCCAATGCCCAGCACGCACAGTGGCAGCCAGCTGGCCCTCCAGCGGTGCACGCATGCAGGCGGGAGGCCTACCGGCCTGCATATTGCCTCACGCAGCTCTAGGTTACTCCCACCAAGAAACAATGCAATTCTAACACGGTGACACGTTTTAGTACCGCAAATTTGACCAACTATAAATTAAGATATATCAATATTTATGATATGAAATAAACATCATTACATTAGTTATAAAATATATTTTCATAATAAATTATTTAAAGCCATAAATATGAATATAACTCGTTAGAAACTTAGTCAAACGTGAAGTACTCTATAGGTACTCCTTCATTCCAAAATAAATGTACATCTTATTTCTCGAGGAGTCAAAACATTTTTAAGTTTGACTAGAAATATAAAAAATAGTATCAACATTTGTATCTTCAAACAAATATATTAGAAAAGCATATTCAATGCTCAATCTAATTATATTTATTATACATCATAAATAGTAGTATATTTTTGTATAAATTTTGGTTAAATTTAAAAGGTTTGACTCTTCAATAAACGAGATGTATACTTATTTTGGGATTGAGGGAGTAGTATGCAACACGTAGTTGTATTGTTTTTGGGACGAAGTAAGTAGCTCTGTTCAGCCCTGAGTGTGCACTGTGCATGCATGCATGTATGGCATGGCATGGCATGGCACGCTGGGCGGGGTCAACGGTTCACACGCCGCAGCACAGGGCTCCTCGACTGCCGGGCACTGCTGTCTCCGCCGCACTGCAGCAGGCACGAGTAAAAAAATCACAGGAGAAAAGGGAGAGCGGGAGCGGCAGCACTGCAGCAGGCCTGCAGCCGGCATGGATGGGCGCCGTAGATCTCGGCGCCGACCTCGGCGCCGTGATCTATGGCGCCGAGGTCGGCTATACACCGGCCTGGCCATGTCACTATCACGTCGGAACGCAGAAATAAAAAACAAAAAAAATACCGGCGCCAAAAATTACGGCGCCGAGGCGTTGGACCTCGGCGCCGTAAAGCACGGCGCCGGACCTCGGGGTCCATTTTTGCCATTCTTTCATACAGGGGCCTATTATAACAATCTTTCGCGAAAAGGGCTAAAAAGCAAAAAAGTCGGGCTTAACTAACTTCTGGTTCCCACATAGGGACCTCCGTTGGTTATCGTGCCCTGTGCTAAAAAAAAGTTGGTTATTGTGTCCGCTTTGAGATTTGCACCGACATAAAACCAGAGGGAACGATTTGTGGACCATGACTGTTTTGACGCTTCATGTCTGAACCATGGTTCAACATCCCGATACGTATCGTAGTATTTGAGCAAAACGATACTACGATTCTACCTGCGTAAAACGACATCGATCCTATGTAGTTCATAGTATCCTGATACTACATAAAAATTCTACACGATTCTATATAATATCTCATAATATCCCGATTCTATAATACTATATAATAATTGATAGACACTAAACCAGGAATAGATATACGAGACACATATATTAACGATGTAGAAAGAAATACGTCACTAAATTAATCAGCGACGGATAAAATACGATACGTCACTGTCATGTAAGAAAGCATCTACTGAGTCACATAACAGTGACTTGTCAAATATAGATACGTCATTAATCTTACTTCACATGTAATTTGTGACGACCTTAATTTAGACGAGTCACTAATATGTACTACGTTATAAGTGACGGTCGGTGACCTAACCACACAACAGTAACACAGTTTTGTTGTCCATCACAAGCCCAAGTAGGAAGCAGTGACGCATTTTTTTGCCCGTGTTATCTTTATCGAACTAGCAAATACATTGTGATGCAAAATCAGGGGCAACCTGGGCCTGGGCCACAGCGGCCTTTGAGCCGGCCCACTAAGCACCGCATGACTATAAAACGTTTTCTAGGGTTTCGGGCACACGCCTCTCCCTCCGGCCTCCCTCTTTCCTACCGATTCACCGCCGCCCCTCTTCCTCCTCGCCGCTCTCCGCGCCATTGCGAGAAAATTGCATATTTGGGACTCTAATCGTCGCGCTTCGCAGTTTTGCCATTCTTAACGTCGACTTCGTAAAAATGGGACCTGAAACATGTGACGCTTGATTTCCATGCCATTAGGAGTATTTCATCTATTTTTTATCTATAGACATATATTTGAGACATGAAAGGACTCTTTTGCCCTTTCTAATTTTTCTCACACGTAATCACTAGCGATCTCACGTACGCAGCCGCCGTTCTCATCGTCGCAGCCGCATCTACACTCGACGATGCCCCCGTCCCCATGCGCGCCCCCGACGAAGCTCCTGCTAGCGGGCTGGTTGGCCCCGACCTAGGGCTGGCTCTGGCCGCTGGTCTGGCCACGCCGACCTCGCGCCCGGGTTCTGCTCTTGCTGCGGCGGCAGCAGTGGCCGCGCCGGGCTCTGCTCGAACGGCAGCTCGATGTCCAGCAGAACTCCGAGTAGTCCAGCATGTCCTCGAACGGCAGCTCGATGTCCAGCAGAACTCCGAGTAGTCCAGCACATCCTCGAACAGCAACTCGATGTTACATGCATGGTCCTAGTATTACATGCTGGCCGGCAACGTCTCAAATTCACCAGAATAATGAGTTCATCTCAACTTCACGAATAATGAGTTCACAAATGAGCACCATACAGTAACATATAATAGATAAAAATTCTGGGTTTATCACACAATAATAAAGCACAAATAAGTTCATCTCACAAATCCATGAATTTAGCCTATCCAAGTTCATCTCACAAACCATAATTTTACTCTAAACGAGTTCCATATCACAAATAAAACATGAGTTCACATCTCATCGCAGATATAACCATTCATCAAATATTTAGCCTTCTCTTTGGTGTCATCTTTTTTGGTGCAGTCGCAGCAGGCAACCTCATAGGACTAGTGGTGTTGGTTTGGGAGGAGGTGCCTTCTTCTAACATGAGCGCAATCCGTCTGCACATAATTTTGGTATGACAATTAGATGCATGAAAAAATTATTGTAATGTAAATGTGTTACTTTTTACTTACCCTCTAGCGACCCTTCCTGGAGTATTCAGTAGCATTTCTTGTCTAGTTGGCCTCTGTGGGGTGCTAAGTTCTCCTTGTGGAGCTTTTGTAACATTCTTTTTAGGTTGCCTCCGCTTCCTACAAATACATTAAGTAAATTAATAATAAAATGTTATCTTAAATTTTGCATGAAAAAAATATCAATAGTTACCTCTTTTTAGCTGTCCCATTTAGTGAGCACTTGGAACTAGCTTGCCTATGTCCTTTTTCACCGCATCTCTTGCAAGTCATAGGTCCTCTAATCATTTTCTTTCCACGTGAATTGGTTGGAGCAGCATCATTTTCACCTCCAATGAGGCCTTCACCTCCGTTGTTACCTTCAGTAGATTTGACGCCTTTCTTCTTGTGGCCACCTTCAAGACACCCTTTTATTCTTAGTTTCCTTTGTCTTCCCGCTTCCCTTTTAGCAAGAGGTGCACCAACAGCAAATGGCATTTCCACTTGTGGCCACATGGTTTTGTTTGTCATTGGCTCAATCTCTCTAGCATAGGCAGCCCTGAACCTATTAACTGAGTAATAGTCATGCACAAATTGTTCAAGATCAACTCTTGACTGCCTGGTTACAAAGGCCAATACATGTTGACATGGCTTACCAGTGTGCTGCCATTCAAGACAAGTACAAGTCCTTTTATTTAACTTCACAATATGCCTCTCAACTCTGCTGCTATGGTCCCAAACCTCTGCACTCCAATTAGCAGATGGTACAACTTTCAAGTGCCCCAAACCTCTAGTACTGGCCTTAAGCTGTCTCATGACAGCTGGAAGTATCCTGCCTTCAGGTAGCTTGTATGCAATATTTCTTCTCTTGAACCACAATTGCATGATAATTTCTCTAATCTTATCAGCAAGCTCAGCAATAGGTAAGTCTTTATAGTCACGTATCTTGTTGTTGAACGACTCAGCAATGTTACTAGTGATGTAGTCACATTTAATCTCTGGATTAAAAGCACACCTGTACCAAAGTAGCTTATGATTTTTTTTGTAACCATTGCACTGCTTCTGCTGATTCAGAAACTATAGATGCTATATGCTCATAGAACAAGTCTTCTCTGTAGGCCCTTGCTGCAGGTGATAACTGGCCAAACCCTCTGAACTTTTTCTTAAAATTTTGTGTTAGATGAAAAAAGCATTCTCTTTGCTCTGCATTTGGGAAAATTTTCTTGACTGCATTCTCTAAGCCCTTGCAAGCATCAGAACAAACAGCAAGGAGTGAAGGATTACCTATTGACTTATTTAATTGTTCCATGAATCAAATCCAATTGTCTTCTGTTTCTGAAGCTATGAAGCCATAAGCAAGAGGATAGATCCAATTATGACCATCAACTGCTATAGCTGCGGCTAAATAACCATTCCATCTTCCATTAAGTGCTGTAGCATCTATACTCATATAAGGCCTACAACCTTCTAAAAAACCATCAATGCATGGTTTAAGAGCACAGAAAAAATGATGGAAATATACATGACCGTCCACTTCAAGTACATCAATCTCCACGACACTCCCAGGGCACCGCTTCATTACCTCGGCCTTCCACCTAAACAACTCCTCAAAACTCTCTTCCCATTTACCATAAACCTCAACAAGAGCTTTTTCTTTACCCCGCCAAACAGTATCATATGAAATTGTGACCTTGTGCTCTTTCTGTAATTTCTCCTGCAATTCCTTGGCACCAATTTTTGGAAATTCTCTAAGGATACTTACAGCCTTACTAGCTACCCATTTCTGAGATGGAGTTTTAGTTCTCATCCTCATGGAAGAAACACATGTATGTTTATCAACCAACACAGTCACCTGCAAAGCACACAATGATAGTAAGAACCATAACATTTCACACACAAAAATAATTAATCAAATGATATCAATTTATTTACCTCTACAATGCTTTGTCCTTTAAGTTTGGTGCCATTAATTCTCCAAGGGCAATCTTCACTTGACTTGCAATAACACCTATATCTCTTAGTATCTGACTTCTCTGTTCCCAAATCAAACTCCTTATTGATAGCAAATTGACGCACAGCCATCTTGAACTCCTCCATCGAAGGGTAGACTACACCAACGTACATTGGTGGGTTGTTCTTATCATATGATATCACCATCTCACTTGGTACGGCATCAGTAATAGGAATGTCGGCACCATCATCACAATGTTCATCCATTCGATAATCAAATTCCTCTGCTGGAACCGTTGTTGTTTCTTCTCTCAAGCCTAAAAGTTCATACATCTGATTTTCACTCATAAGTGCAATACGACCTTCCTCATCATGTGTGTCCACTATCTGCAAGCTATCCCAATCGATTCTTTCCATATTTTCCACATGAGCTACTTGGGACCTAAACAATTTAAATCAATTTTTGATAAAATAACCATACTGCAGTACATGTAAAATAATAGAAACAGTTAAGCGCATTACCTTTGCACATCAACAACAGGAAAATTCACCTCTACCACCGGCGGAGAAGGAGCACTGGGCAGCAATGATCTTGCTAGGGCTACAGCCGCGTCCAGGCCTTCCGCTGGGGCGGCCACTGCTGTCGGCGCAGCGAGGGCAGAGCCCGGCGCAGCCAGGGCAGAGCCCAGCACAGCCACGACAGCGGCCGACGCGCCCAGTGCAGAGCCCGACGCGACCTGGCCATCGGCCGGCGCGGCCACTGCTGCCGCCGCAGCAAGGGCAGAATCCGGGCGCGAGTCGGTGGCAACCAGCCCGCTAGCACGAGCTTCATCGGGTGCGTGCATGGAGACGACGGCCGGAATCAGCCTGCTTGCAAGTTCTTCGTCGAGTGTATCGGCTGCGACGATGGGAGCGGCGGCCGCGAAGCTACTCGTCGTATAGCCAATAGCCAGATACGTGAGATCCTAGGTCACGTACGTGAGGTATGTACGTGAGATCTGATTACGTGAGAAAAATTAGAAAGGGCAAAAGAGTCCTTTCATGTCTCAAATATATATCTATAGATTAAAAAATAGATGAAATACTTCTAATGGCATGGAAATCAAGCGTCACATGTTTCAGGTCCTATTTTTACGAAGTCGACGTTAAGAATGGCAAAACTGCGAAGCGCGACGATTAGAGTCCCAAATATGCAATTTTCTCCGCCATTGCTGTCCGCACCGGGCTTCGAAAGCGGCGGCTCGGAGATCCTCCAGGAGTTCGTCACGCCGCTGCTGTCCCACTGATGCCCGACGATGGCGTCCCTCTCACCAGCCGGGGCGAGAACCTCGCCGCCGCCATCGCAGGCGCAGCCCTACCGTGGCGGTCTGCCACCCTTCGGTGAGGACGACCATGAGGCCCCGGCGCGGGCGGCCAGAAGCGGGCGCGCTGACCGCGGTGGTCACCACCGACAACTCCAACCGCGGAGGACTCGAGCGAGCGGGCGGCGCCCAGTCGTGCAGGCCACGACGGTGGCGGATACACCACTCTCAGTCTCTCGTCTCTCCTAGATCTCGGCAGCGGTGGCGGCACGGGATCCACCCACCCTCCGCCTGTAGATCCTCAAATTGGAGCTGGGGACCGGGAGCTGGAATTAAGGCGGCCCCGCACCCAGCGACAATCCGGGAGCAGCGTGGCATGCTTGACGTCGCCATCAATTTGCGCTTCGGCCGCATCGCCGCCACCAACTGCCTTGCGTGCATCCTCAAGCTCTACTGTACGTACGCCGCCGCTTTGTCTCTTCGCACTGGCTGCTTTCTTCACTTCCTCTCTCTTTGGATTTGCGATGTATGTATGAGTAATCAGTTGTGGATGCGTCGAACCTGCACTTGTTACTTTTTAGTTATGAGAAATCCAGGTCCCTCCTGAGAGTCAGATGTTTCTCTACCTGAATGACTGATATTATGTGCTAGCTATGAAGAATCTGTGATTGCATTCCTCAGTTTGTAGGCTTTCAAATTGTTGCAAACTATGGAGATATTGTTAATAGTAAACGTTTGAGTCCAAATTTGTTAGTGGGGATAGCTGACAGTTTGCTTCTTTCATTTGGCACATCAACAATTGTACTGCTTTGATTGTGGAATTAAGGACACTAACATATAAAAGTTCTTTATTCAGAGAGTGATCATCAGCGGCATGTAGATCTTCATCTGGCAGGACAGCCTGCAGCTCCACCAGTCCATCAGGCATGCAGGTTAGTAATACCTACCTTGTTCCTATTACCAGCCTACTACCAGCTCCAATTAAGTGGAAGCAACAGATTAAGTTAGAAGCGAAGTCTTCGGTTCTGCATAGCACTGGTAGCTTGCTAATTTTGATCATTAGTGCTGATTTTCTTTTGCAAAGACGTATATTCATCACTGAGCCACTGATTATAACAAAGGGTATGTACTTGCATTGGGTTGGGCGTTGCTAGCTGATCTGTGTTGTGAAAGTGAGAGTTGCTAGATCGGGTCAGTGATGGCAGATCACTATAAATGTAAAAAAAGTAGTTTAGTAAAAAACATACTTCTGTACTTCAGCGTATAACTGGCCTATGTTATAATATCTGTGGAAGTGCAAAATCTATGCTGCAATAATCCTACTTTGCTATGAAACCGAACAACGATTTGCGCTTCTACAAACAATTAGGATTCAGTTCTTGAAAAGCATTGATATCAATGTTTACTGCTTAGCAGGGCTCTCTGTGCAAATCAGTAGTGCTCTTTGTGTATAGTGGGTTCATTTTTGTAAATACCTTGAGGTGCATTTCTTTCTTTAGGTTTGGTAATTAGAAGCTTCTGAATGTGTTACTACACATGTTCAGATTTCTTCTGAAAATTTCAATTTCATTGGAATCTGAACGTGTGTAACAAAGTAATATCTTACTGTATGATTTTAGATTAAGCTTGCTGTTTCTGCAAGCTTCAACCTAGATTTCTTCTAAATTTCCATGTTGGATAAACTTGTTTGTATACTATTTCATGGTATTTACTGTTTTTTTTACCTCCTTGTGCTGTTGTTTTCAGCTACTAATGGCTGTTTTTCCTTTCCTAATACGCAGGAGTTTAAAGTGCCCATTGATGGACCAAAGCATGCTATGTAGCATTCAGGAAGAGCTTGCATTTTCTTACTGTCCCAGGTCATCAACAGGAAGGCAGAGTTCCCTTGCAGCAACCCTGCTTTATTTTGAAACTGTTATGAACTTTGTCTGAATGGTTGTTAACATGTATGGATTTGAACCTTGCGCTGGCTATGTATTGAACATATATGATGTATGTGTTCCTGCTATGTACCGCATGTTTATGATGCTTGTGATATCAATACTCGGTTATGATTAGCGACGTGTGAGCATTGTGAATCTGTCATTGCTGTATAGTATGTGACGTGTGTTCCGAAGTATCCGTCATTAACATTTGATAATAGTGGTATGGGTGTTTCCAAATCCGTCACTGGTACCAAGTATTAGTGACGCAGATGTCCCAAGAAATACGTCAGTGCTACCTAGTATTAGTGACGCTACTTTCTAAAAATCCGTCACTGATATCACTTAGCAGTGACGCGGGTTTGAATGACCCTTCACTAGATGTTCCCATCAGTGATGTGGTTCAAAAAGACGTGTCACTGATATCTAACTTTAGTGAAGAGGAACAGTTTGGATCCGTCACTAGAGATCTTTATTGTGACGGGTAACAAAATGTATTAGTGACGGATCGATATTAGTGACCAAAATTTAGTGACTTGGTGATTTTCCGTCACTAAAATACATTTACAACCGTCACTAATATATGTTTTTGGCATAGTGAGAAATGACTTTTAAAATGATTTAATTATGATACAATATTATTTAAGTTAAGATACACTAAATATAATATCAATAAGTATACTTAGATTTGCAAAAGATCAATTAAATTAGCCAAAACCGATATTATTGGTTTCAATATATGTAATATATTACAATTCTTATATAAAAATATATATTAAATAAAATCCGATAGTATCCCGATACTATGATACCATACTGCGATCCGATACTATCATGCAGAAAATGATACTACATAATATCCGGATACTAACAACCTTGGTCTGAACTCTGAAAAGAACAACTCCAACTCCGGTCGATAAAGTGGCACCAGTTGGATAAAGCGGCACTCAACATTAGACTACTTGCAATGGTGTCCCCTATATTCTACCCTCCAAATGAATATTTCAACACCCTGTAAAATATTCCACCCTCTAAATCAAATCTCAATTGCAACGGTTCTCTGTATTCCGCCCTCCAAATACATCTCCCCTCCGCCGCTCGCCCACGTCCTCGACGCGCCGGGCCGCCGCTGCCACCCCTCCTCCCCCACGCCGGTGTCCGCGCTCCCTCCTCTTCCTCGCCGAGCGCCGG
>CM014275.1:54541406-54592914 GCA_004135705.1 Alloteropsis semialata | reverse complement strand
GGCTTCCACTGGCACTTGCTCGTCTGGCACTCGAAGACATTTCCGCAACTGCGATACGTGGAATACTGGGTGTACTCCAGCTAGGTCTTGAGTTAGCTTCAACTCGTATGCGAGTTTGCCAATCTTCCGGGTGATCTCAAATGGTCCCACATATCTTGGTGCCAACTTTCCTTTGATGTGAAATCGTTTCGTGCCTCGTAGGGGTGATACTTTCAAGTATACAAAATCCCCAACTTCAAAGCTTAGATCTCTTCTTCGCTTGTCAGCATAACTCTTTTGACGGCTCTGAGCAGCCTTCAGATTCTCTCTAATTTTGCTCACATGCTCTTCAGCTTCCTTAATGTCATCTGGTCCAAAGAAAGCTCTTTCTCCAACTTCCGATTCCTGCCATAAAGTGCTTCAAATGGCGACATCCGCAAACTAGCTTGATAACTATTGTTGTATGAGAACTCTGCGTAAGACAAGCTCTTTTCCCAATCTTTCTTGTATGTCAGAACACAAGCTCTCAACAAATCTTCCAGTATTTGATTAACTCTTTCAGTCTGACCATCGGTCTGAGGGTGAAATGCTGAGCTGTATTCTAAGCTTGTTCCCATGGTTTCATGCAAGTGTTGCCAGAACTTGGCAGTGAATTGCGATCCTCTGTCAGATACAATGCTTCGAGGTGCTCCATGCAATCTCACAATATTATCAACATATAGCTCTGCTAACTTGTCTACTCTGTAATCTGCTCTTACAGGTACAAAGTGTGCTACCTTCGTCAAACGATCTACAATAACCCAGATTGAATCATTGCCTTTCTGAGTCCGGGGTAATCCAACAACAAAGTCCATACTGATGTCTTCCCACTTCCATACAGGAATATCCAAGGGTTTGAGTAATCCTGCCGGTCTTTGATGTTCAGCTTTCACTCTTTGACATGTGTCGCAATTAGCAACATGCCCGGCTATATCAACTTTCATATCCTTCCACCAAAAACGTTGTTTCAGATCTTGGTACATCTTGGTACATCCGGGGTGTATAGAATATCTTGAATCATGAGCTTCTTTCAGGATTATCTGCCTAAGCTCATTCACTTCCGGCACACATATTCTTTCTTTCTTCCATATAGTTCCTTGTTCGTCAACTCTGAAAGTAGGGAGATGTCCATCCCGCATTCTTTTGACTATATCCTTGATCTCTTCACTTTCCTTCTGAGCTTCTCGGATTCTATCTTCCAAATTATACTTGATCCTCATTTCGTTCAATTGACTTGTACTTACTATCTCTAACTTCAACTTTTCCATTTCTTCATACAAAGCCGGTTGGCATTCTTGCTCCATAAGATTATTGCAATAGCTCTTGCGACTCAACGCATCTGCAACTACATTTGCCTTGCCAGGATGGTAGTGAATTTCCAATTCATAATCTTTGATCAATTCCAACCATCTTCGTTGCTTCATATTCAGCTCTGATTGCGTGAAGAAGTACTTCAAACTCTTGTGATCTGTATATATGTCACATCTGCTTCCAATGAGATAATGTCTCCATATCTTCAGAGCATGCACTACGGCTGCTAATTCCAAGTCATGAGTAGGGTAGTTCTCTTCATGCTTTCTTAGCTGGCGTGAAGCATAGGCAATCACTTTTCCTTCTTGCATCAACACACATCCTAATCCTTGTCTGGAGGCATCACAATACACAACGAAATCCTTCCAATTATCTGGCGTTGTCAGAATTGGAGCAGTAGTGAGTCGGTTCTTGAGCTCTTGAAAGCTTGCTTCACATTTGTCTGACCATACAAATGGAACATTGGTCTTCAACATATCAGTCAACGGCTTTGCAATCTTGGAGAAATTTTCGATGAATCTGCGATAGTAGCCTGCTAATCCAAGGAAACTTCGGATTTCTGCGACATTTCTGGGTTGCTTCCATCCGGATATAGCTTCAATCTTCTCGGGATCGACTGATACTCCATCTGGGGTCAACACATGTCCAAGGAAAGTTATCTTCTGCATCCCGAACTCGCATTTGCTGAACTTGCCATATAGCTTATGTTGTCTAAGCTTCTCTAGCACTATCCTCAGATGTTGTGCGTGCTCTTTAGCTGTCTCCGAGTGAATCAGGATGTCATCAATAAGAACTACAACAAACTTATCCAACTCTTCCACAAATACCTTGTTCATCATTTTCTTGAAGCAGGCTGGTGCATTGGTCAAACCAGACGATACGACCATAAACTCAAATTGTCCATATCTTGTCACAAACGCTGTCTTAGGAATATCAGACTCCCGAATCCTCATCTGATAATATCCTGATCGAAGGTCGATCTTACTGAAGTACCTTGCCTTCTTGAGTCGGTCAAGCAAGTCATTAATCCTTGGCAACGGATACTTCTTCTTGATGGTCACTGCATTCAACGAGCGATAGTCGATGCACATTCTCATCGAACCATCCTTCTTCTTGACAAACAATACGGGTGACGCCCAAGGTGAGGCACTCGGCCTAATGATTCCTTTGTCCTGCAATTCTTTGATCTGCTTCTTCAGTTCATCCAGTTCTTCAGCTGTCATTCTGTAAGGTCTCTTAGCAATGGGGGCTATTCCCGGCATCAGATCAATCACAAACTCTATCCCTCTGTCTAGGGGCAATCCCGGTAATTCATCTGGAAAGACATCTGGATATTCTTGTACTATTGGTATTTCTTCCAAGGTCTTGGTTGTAAGATTGTACACCATCTTTGGTACTTCTTTGGACTTCGGTACTTCTGGTGCATCCTTCGCATCTTCTACTATCAAGTGGTTCAATCTTCCTTGAGCTTCACTCTGAGGTTCTCTTTCCTTCTGGTTCTGACTGGTTTTGGTCTTGCGTCGTGATTTCTTGCCAGGACAGTTGAATGTCTCATGTCCGGGTCTCCTGCAGTTACGACATTTAGTCATAACTTTTTCTGCGTTGTCATTCTGCTTGGCGTGATATTCCATAGTACTTTCTCCTTGAATTGGGTTGTGGAAATTCATCATCTCAGTGTTCTGGTACTCATTGTACTGGATATCTCCAGGATTATAGCTGGGTATTGGGCAATCATCTTCTTCCAGAGATTGGTTATATCTATTCTGTTGGATCATGCCATGGTATGACTGATACTTCATTCTTCTTCTCTTGGCTTGGTTCTCACGTCCCTTGATTAATTCCTTCTCGACTTCCATAGCTCTGTTCACCATACGCATGAACGTTCGGTAACAGCCACTTATATACAGCCTAATCTCTGGGTTCAGGCCTTGGCGAAACCAATATTGCCTCTTCTCATCAGTGTCTGTGCGTATGGGATCATATCTCGCCATCTTGGTGAAGCTTCGTAAATACTCTTGCACCTTCATTGTGCCTTGGGTAAAATTGCGGAACTCTTCTGCCTTGATCACACGAGCTTCATTGGGAATGTGGAACTCTAGAAAGGCTCTTTTAAACTCTTCCCAAGTGATACGAGCAGGGTCTTCATGGGTTCTGCAGTACTCATTCCACCAAACTCTTGACGTGCCGATCAACTGATAGGCAGCTAGTGATACACACTCCTCATCAGTGCAAGAGGTCAAGTCCAATCTTTTCTCGATTTCGTCTAGCCAATCCTCGGCTTCCAAGGGATCATCTGTTTGATCAAAGGTGGGTGGCTTCAGCTTGATAAAGCTCTTGATCGTCTTCCATTCTTTTTCTTCAGGTGTTTCTTGTCCGAGAGTCACTGCATCTGCCATGCGCTGAAGTATCTGAGTCTGAGTCGCAATTACTTCAACAAAGCCTGACTCAGGTAGGGGTAGTGCTTCTTGCTGGACATTGTTTGGTCCATCTTCTGGATTCGCCTGAATACGGTCTTGAGCATCTTCGACTACTCCCTCCATATTCTGTAAAGCATGGTGGAGGTCAGTTCTAGGCAGAAAGGCTCTCATACTACCTAAAAGTGGAGTCAAGTACAGGCATGTAAATACCAACTATTATATAAGGCTACACTCAAGGGTAAGAACAATAAGAACCAAGAAACTGCGACAAGAAGCGCTCACTCAAGCATGCAAACATTATATACAGTGCTATCTTAAGGCTGACTCCTATTGCCTTAAAGATCTCACACACTTAGCGATGTAACTAATTCGTGGCATAATAGGTAGGGTGGGCTTCTATACTTGATGGTTCACGGTCTTCTCAGCAACTTCTTCATTGAATTCCAATTTCTTCAGTTGAGGCTACGTAAGAATTTGATTCAACGTAGGTAAGATAGAAGAATTTCAAGGTATGAGGGGCAGAATCAATGTAGTTCAAGGTGGTATATATCAAATAGAGCGTTTAGAATATTCTAAAGCTAACGACCAACTTAGGGTTGCGTGCTACGGTCAAGTACTGCTCTGATACCAACTGAAACGTCCCGGATTTCCAAATCGGAGAATCCGTCTCCCTGTACCAATGTGATAGTCCCAGAATCAACTGCTATCACGTACAGATCTCATTTCAGCATAATATCATATCCATACTTCGAATCAGAGTACAATTATTACAAGGATAATATGGAAACGTAGCTGATACAAGCCCTTTGGGCTAAACGACAAGAAGAAAGCCTACGATGCGGTAGCTAGGTCTTCAAGTCTTCATCTCCAGTCTTCGCCACAGGCAACCTTGAGCGAAGCAACACAACCCTTCAAGAAGCATCCGTCGGCTGAAATCGGAATCCAAGTCCAAACCTGCAAGCTCACGATCTGTCCCCAAGGAATGGGACAGGTTCACGTCACCATCCGTATGCAAGCTTTAAGGTGGCCTAATTCTAGTATAACAAATATATCAAGGAATTAAGCTGGGGTTTCCTATGCAGCAGCAGCAGCAAAAGAAATAAAGATCTCCAACATCAGCTTCCCAAGCTATCATCTCCACGGGTCAACCCTAGCACACTAGGGTCCCGTCGCATTCTCCCCTCTTGCTCCTCTCGAGTCGATGGGAAGACTCCCACTCTTCCCATCTCAGCGGCTACAAGCCGGAATTCGTACTAACAGCTCTCAACCAGCCCAAGGCTATGAAAAGGGGAGAGGTAGAATATCCCAAAACACTAATCAGAAGAAGCCGGATCGAGGGGTGTCCATGACCGAGGACGCGGCTATACGTATAGTTTTAACTCTGCAGAGTGTGTACACCTGGTCCCACCCGGGCTGCGAGTTGGTGGCCGCCAACTCGAGACGCAGCCCACAACCATGACTTCCTAGCTAGAACGGTACCATACTGCTTTCCCGGGCTTGGGACCCAGAACTGTGAGTCTCTAGCCTGGCCACCGTGGTGTCGAGAGTCTCGGAAACAAAGGGCTGTGAGACAGCCGGGCTTCGGTGGCGCCACCGGTGAGCCCAATCCTAACACACTGCTCCACAGAAATGGTACCGCCCAACTAGAAATGGCTGGAATCCTCCCCTTCTGAGGATAAGTGGTGTGCACGTTTGACAAAGTCCCGTCACCAGGTCCAACCGACTCAGCCTAAGCCAGAGCAAGCAAGTCTCCAAACTGGGCCGTCCGACTCCGCGGTACGCCAGTCTACCCATTACAGGTAACATCCTCCAACTCCTCCAAAGTAACCACAACAATGTACCCGCCACAGGTACTCCGTAGGAAGTGCCCAACACACTTCCCGAGCCCCGACCAGAAGGTCGGTTAATGTCTGCTCACTCCAGCCGGGGGTTCGAAACTCTTCAGTTTTATCCCACCCAAAACTCACGCCAAGATGATCAAGACCACAGCTACTCCCACACATGCAAGCATAGCACGAGTATAACAATGTATCTAGGTATACAAGGATATCAGGTAATAATCAAAGGCTATGCATAGGTTTAACATCATCATCATGAATTAAAGCGCTAGCAAATCTAATAACAATGCCTAATAGGATTCAAAGTCGGAATGGGCGTGAACCTGGAGCAAGGTCCTTCACTGTCACTTTGTTGATGAAGTCACGATCGTCGTGGTCGTAGTCGACGTAGTCGTCCAAATCTTCCGGGAATCCTAATAATCGGATAAATAAACGATAAGCTAGTTGCAAATAAACTCCAAATAAGAACCAAAGAAGAGCCAAAAGCACTCAACTCCTACACTAACGCGTAGATCATGATTTTAGAAGAATTATGAAACTGGTTTCATAATTTTCTGAGCTAGGATCAATTTATTATGAATTTTCTTAGATAAAACCTATTTCTGAAATTCCGAAAAAAGAAAAAGAAAAAGAGCCTGACACGTGGCAGCCTGAGGAGATGACACGTGGCAGGATGACGTCAGCATGACGTCAGCAGCGGGGTCCACCACTGATGACGTCAGCATGACGTCAGCGTTGACCAAGTCAACGGTCAACGTTGACCGGTCAACACGTCAGAGGTCAGTGGGTCCCACTGGTCAGTGACTCAGCAGAGTATGACAGGTGGGCCCCGTTAGTCAGATGGTCTCGGGCCGGATTGTGAAAAGGGATTGGGCCGGTTTGTATTTCTGTCATATGCTTTACTGGGCCGATTTGATTGTGGGCTTTGGTTTCGAATTGAGAAAAGAGCGCGTGGGCCTCAGGATTCGGCCCACGGCCATTTCTGCAGTGCGGAGGGGGAAAAGGCGTGGCCGGGCCCACTGGCAGAGACTGGGAGGGGGGAGTTCGGGATCTTCCGCGGCTTCTGTGGCCAGATCGTCGTGTGATCCTTCGTGTGGTCTCACGGGCGAAGAGCAGAGCGGCGACGGCAGCGGCGAGATCGAGCGGCGGAGCTCCTCCGGCGTGGCTCGGGCCTCCTGCCCGTGGTGTGCGTTGCGAGCAAGGTCAAGGGCGCGAGCAGAAGTGGTTTGGATGGAGCGGACATGCTGGAACGGAGGGCGACGCCGAGTGGTCGGTTTGCGGTGAGCATACGGCGGCGAGGTTGGAGCAGGGCAACGGCGAAGGGTCTCACGAGCGTGACCTGGACCTCCTGATTCCGGAGCGCGGCGTGAGTAGGTCAAGGTGGAGGCCGAGGGTTTTGGGGGTGGTTAGGCGCGACTGCACGGGAAGAACGCCGACGAGCGGCGAGCTCACGGCGTCGAGCAGGGGAAACACACAGAGAGAGGGATGCGGGTCAGTGGGTGATGTGCGCGTGCGTGTGAACCTGCAAGCGGAGAGACGGGCGCGGCTCGAAGGCCGGGCAGGCAAAATCAAAAGGAGCAAGCTCCCAGGGGCATCCATGGCGGCTCGGCAGCCGGATTGAGATGGCAAGCAGAGCAACAGAGAGAGGGGAAGGAGATTGGGGTGAGGCTCACAGAGAGTAGACGAAGGCGATGGTGGCCGGCGTGGGGAAAGACTCGCGGTTCGGGCTTCACGCGGTGCTTCTCGTCGTCCTCCTCGTCCGCGGCGAAACTCTGGGCGGCGCCACGTCGTCGGTGTAGCGGCGGCGAATCCAACGCGGGGAAGCCTCCACTGCTTGATTCCACGCACGAGCAGCTTCTCCGATCCACCCTCCTCTTTACTTCTTCACCGAATTGGCCGGCGGTGTGGTGGCTCTAGGCTTCCGCCCTTGGGGAAAAATCGGGGAGATCAGAGGAAAAGGGAAAGGAGACTTTATGGAGGGGATTGCGTGGGCGAGGGGTTGAAGGCGCTGCGGACAGGCTGGAGAGAGCGGGCGCGAGTTGCCTTGGGGACCAAGGGAGCCCGGGCCGGATCACGAGCGCGTGGGCGCGGGCGTCGTCCAGGCGGAGCGGTGTGGCGCGCTTCGGCGTCGGGAGGAAGAGGAACAGGGGGGTGCGGCGCGTGTGGGGAGGTGAGTCGGGCCGATGGGTGTTGGGCCGGTGTTGGGTTAGCTGGGTTGGGCCGGGGTTTAGATTAGGCCGACGCTGGGAAGAAAGGGAAAGAAGATGGGTCGGGCCGGAAGTGAGAAAAGGATGATGATGTTGGGCTGGGTCAGATGGGTTAGGGAGATTTGGGCCCAAGAGGAAAAGTTAGTTGGGTTAGCCTTTGAATTTGTATTTGAAATGAGATTTCAAATACAAATTCACACACAACAAATAGAAATCAAACAAAAGCCAAATCACACAATCAGTTAATTCCCTAATTACAATTAAAGCACAATTTATTTTACCTAGAGTTATTAGAGGGAAGAGAGAACACATCTAGGTTTAAGCAATCAATTCAAACAAAAATTTTTAAATCCACAATTTTCAACACGGAATGTTACAGCTGGAAGTCGGGCCACTACTCCTTTGATTTCCGGTTCCTGAAAAGGCTCTTCCAGCTCTGACAGATCGCTCATTTGATATCCTAAATTAATCCAATTGAGGCTCAATGATCTTTCTTGGGGCTGGCCTAGGAGTGAGATGAAATGCTCGTAGATTGCCTCTTCCTTGCGCTGATGATCTGTTACCAGTCCAGTGCGAGTGTTCAAAGCCAGGATGTGTAGTTTCTTTCTTCTGTTATTTGCATGCAGCATGAACAAGCGCGTACATGCATCACCTTTTCTTATCCAGGTTAGCCTGGAGTGTTGTCTTGCCCTTGTTCTTTGTATTACTGCTAGTCCCACTGTTTTAGCCTTTAGGTACCTACGACGTTCCAGTTCCTCAGTCGTGAGCTCTTCGGGGGCACCAAACGCTGGTTCAGGGGCACGTCAGGGAGCGCGTTGCGGCGGCTGGAGGCGGGGTCTCCTCCCCCGCATCCGTGGGACGCTCCCTCCGGCCGGTTAACCGGCACCCAGCGCTTGGTGACGACCTTCGGGGGCATTGCGTCGAACAGGTGGCCTGCACGGCCACAACGGCGAGATGCACGAACCGAAGATCAGAGTTTTTCCGCCGGAATCCCTGCAAGAAACATCCAGCCGAAAGGGGAGCATCAATCTACCGCAAGATTGATTGGGTGCAAATTGGTTTCTTGCAACATTATTTCCAGCTGATCTTGCCAGAATTTTGCAGGTAAAAATACTGGGGAAAATTGCATCGATGCAAGAACAGGAGACCGACCCGGGGGGTGTACGGAGCGAACCTACAGGAAGAGAAGAATTTCTTCTGGGATCTTGAAGAGAATGGGCACCGGCGGCGAGTGCTCGGCTCTCGCAGTCCCCACTTCGGAAGTTCAAAATCAAGCAGGCGAGACTTCGGAAGTTCATGCCATTTTGGAGCCCGAGGAAATCAGGAAATGGGCTTTCGCGGGCATTCCGCTCGATCTATTGGGCCGTCGGCATACAACGCCACTCACGAAATCACTCCACTCCGCATCATTTTGATTTTGAGTTTCAGCACAGTACCACACTAGCTATTTTATTACTAATGCACACCAGCGTCCATATGTTTAATCGATTTTGCGTTTTTCCTCACATTGTGCAGTTTTAAAGTTACTAAGCTAGTCTTTGATACACTTAGATATTTTTTCACCTTCTTTTTAGGGCTTCCAAAAGGAATCGACAAAAAAGTTAAGGGCTCGTTTAGTTGGAAGGAATTTGAAGGGGATTGAAGTGGATTAAATTCTTAATAAGTCAAAATCTCTCTCAAATCCCATCAATCTCCTCCCAATCTCTAGAGATTGATGTTAAACGAATAATGTCTAACTGTGACAACAAAATTTAGTTACGTGAGAAAAATGTTTGACACAAAATAATGGATAAGCAAAATATAACGTTGGAACGAGCTTGATTCGACTAGTCTAATGACCCCATAAGGGCAAAAACAAGTAGAATTTATTCAATCGTGTAGGGTTTAAGTGTGAATTGCAGTCTCAATCCGTTGACTCATTCCACCAGTAAAAAGGCCTTTTTAAGTCTTTATTGGAGCCACCAGCTGGGGGTAATGTGCACCCACATTAGTCCTTTTTAGTGAATGGTCTCGCAACTAAAAGCATTTCTTTAGTTTTGGTTGGAACCACCAATAGGGACTGAAAAGTCTCCTGCCCCCATCTAGGATAATGCCCACATTAGTCCCAAACCAAATATTATTCGGGACTAATTCTGGAGACAAATATGGCCTTTTTCCAATAGTGCCACACAGATATCCATACAGGGCGCAAAGGCCCAGAGCTCGCGCCCTTGCCGTGAGACCACACACGTGCGCACCATGTCGCAAGCCTTTATGACATGGGGCGTACGTGCGACGGTAGGAAAGAGGGTGTTGCCCACCGTTGTGGCGGTGGTGGCTGGTTGGGAAAGGTTGGAAACAGGGACATCGTGTTTGGATTCAGGCAAGAAGTTGGAGGCAGGCAGCGGGGGTAACTTTCCTGATACAGCTCTAGGAAACTTGAGTGTGGCTCATCAACCTCGAGGTACATGATAGTTTGTTTCGAACATGGCTATGAACATGATAGAAATTGGAAGAAACCCGTCTTGAAATCCCCACCTCTCATCGAGAAAATCCCAAATCAGGCGCCATAACACTGACAAACTAATATCTGGAGCAAGATTCCAAACATCACGGCCTTCTGTGGCTCCGATAGATCCATCACCGTGCAAGATGCAGCATAGACACATATACAGTACAAGTTGAGCGACAGAATAGAATATTACAAGAAAACATCGCTAGCCATTAAGGTACTAAACGGTAGCTTATTAGCCCAAGGTACTCCAGTTACAAGTTTCTTCAAAAGATACCAACTCACAGACAGAGATTGCCAACATCTTTGCACACGCAGGTCATGCTTTCTTGCCTGTCAGATGCCTTCCGTAAATGATGTTGCAATTATCAGCTGCGAAGCTCAAACTGGTGTACAATGTACTGAAAAAGAGTACATAATTCGTTGAGTCATATGTTTTTTTTTGTTTAATAGGGATCGCATTCACGCAAATCGTCCAAGGTAATGTCGCACATTAATAGAGGGAGGACTTAGGACAATAGAATAGACAATGAAATAGCCTTCCATACTGCTTAACAAAAAGTATGTAATACGTACAAGTAAAATCTGTATTAGATTCTTTCCCTCTTTTGCTTGGGCCTGAGGCCTTGTAACTTGTACATATCTTTCATATATTAAAAAAATAGGCAGGGACCTCCCCTGCCATTCCCCTCTAAAGTAAATTAAAATAGCAGGAAAACTAGAACTGAAATTGTGATAGTATATGGCGTATCTCGCATAAAGAGTTAAGGACCCAGAATTTAAGTCAACAATTTGATGTAAACTTATAATACAAAAAGCCACGCATCTATACGGTGGGAAAAACCTAACACCATGTCACTAAAGCCAGCAGCAATGCAATAAGAGCAAACCACATCAATCTTTCAAATTTTGAATGGCGCGGTGTATGTTTAGAATGCCAGTAAAAAGACAAACCAGATATCACATATCCTTTGCTTTTAAAATATGCAGGGGCTGCATCTGCACATCAAGGATATAAACTAAAAGAGTATAAATTGAATAGAAATACAACAGCAACAAAGTTAAGGACAGTACCTCTCCTGAATGACCTAACAGCTCAAGACTTTGGGCATTTGAAAGGCTGTGAATAACATTCTAGCCACCTATAACTTCTTATAATCATTGAGTACGTACTTAGCACTGAAGCCACGGTATTTACTGCCCTTACTGCAACTGGGGCCATCATCACAGTTTTCAAATTGCCTAACTTCAATGCCTTTTGCGATCTCAGTATATTCATATGTATCAGTATCACTATTGACGTCACTTCCATAATAATATTTTTCCTTGATGGCATCATCAGAATAATCACCATAAATATCATCCCATTCATCACTGATGAACTCATCACTGTCATCAGAAGCAGCACTGTCATCAGAAGCAGGATTGACATCATCATCGCCATCACTGGTTTGAGCAAACTCATCCTCCTCTCGGTACTTTTCAAATTCCCGGCTCACCATCAAGCAAGACACTGCCTGCGACCATTGGCCCAGAGTTCTTCAGCAGAGGAGCCCAGTTTTCCGGCAATATGCATTGAAGAGAGACAAGCTTTGGAGCATCAACTGAGAGGTCCATAGTGAACTTGCACTTGACCATGGCTAGTCGGCTGAGGAATCACCAAAATCGGACCCACAAAGATTACCGAGTCCAGCTCAGATGCAACCAAGCCCGGCACAGGCCCGCTCGTCTCACTCGTCTTCATCTGAGAGAACCATAACTGGCTCGCCTTGTCAACCAAGCCCAGTACGCCAAGAAGAACAAGCACAATCAAGCCAGGGCCTTCAAAGAGATCAGCCAGTAACTTTACAGATCCAACTCCCTGATCCAGAAGCAACGGTAATTATCAGCCGATTTATTCAATACTTGATATCCAACCTGTTCTTATTTTCTTTCTTTTAGCAAATCATCCAGAATGTCTTGACGGATCTTGAGATTGCCCAAGTAAACATCCAGGGCAGCAATAACCCTCTGATCGGACCCGAGCAAGAACTAGCCTGGAAACAAGTAAGCTTTCTAGCCTGACATGATTATATCAGCTTTTTTGACATCATATCTAATCATTTCTTTTGCAGGCCCAAGATACCCCTCAAGCCAGCCAGACCCTATCAATTGATTTTGATCGGCTGCAAGCTGAAGAGGAAGAGATCAGCTCTGGGCAAAGCTTGCTATTGTCCAGGATGCAGAGCCGATTCGTCAGATCATCAAAACTCTAAGGGGCCAACTTCCGTCAGACCTGGAGGAAGCATTGATTCCAGCGGCATACATAGAAGGCCACTCCTTCCCAGTGTTGCAAGCCAACCGCCGAATCAATGATCGGACTTCTCAGCAGGACTTGATCAAAGCCAGGGATGAAAAACGTGCCCAAGCTGATGAGTCAACAAAACTGATCAAAGAACTATCGGCTCGTCCTGCTTCTATCCAGTCGGAACTTGAGATCCTGCGAACCAGAGAACAGCAATTGGAACAGGAACTCATCCAAGTCCGATCAAGCATCCAGGCTAAGACAAAAGAGCTTGATGACATCCCGGCTTTGAAGGCAAAGGCTGAAGAGGATTACAAGATCCATATCAAGGCGGCCAAAGAGATCCACCGCGCCGCGGGGACCGTCCAGCGCGAAATGGGGAGGGGACACTACAGGAATTAATTGTATTTACAATAACTTAATTTCACAATAACAATACAAATTGCAATGGTTATGTACTTATTGTAAATCTTGCAGCCCAAAGCTCAACCGTGGATGCAAATCTGCAGGTTCTAGAAAATAATTTTTATGTAAAAGGATAAATGAAATTTTGCAGTGCAAAGTACTCATAGAAGAATTCATTTAGCTATTCTGGATCGCATCGAAATACATCCTAGAAAAGAACATAAATCTTTACCCAGGGGAAAGAGAGAACAGGAATCATGAGAAACTGTCCAGTAGAAAATGGAAAACAGCATCAGCATGTGCCTCAAAGCCTTACTCAACACACAAAGATACAGCTAGAGTCGTCAACAGTATACACTATACAGAAAACTCAAGTAGGAATTTCAAGAACAGATTTGTATATATGCATGCATTGCTCCACAGAAGAGGACATCTGAAGCTTTGTGTTCTAAGTCACTATACATTCTGAATTTTCGGCCAACCCTTTCCATACAACCCAATGAACACATGTACAGTTATACCTATACTGAAATGCCGATGCACCAAAGGAGAATGCATCCCAAGTTCTGCTACCCTTTTTGTTCAGAATACAGTCTAACTAAGCAACTCACAGACAGTGACACAGAAACAAGTTGCCCCAACTAATTGTCTTCTTCACCAACACCATTGCAGTATGACATCAGCGTACCCTCATCAGCTGGGTCTTCCTCAGTTTCCTGTCTTCATCTGCTTTGCTTTTCCCTTTTCATCTTCGCTCTGTTGCCTTGCGCTTTGCCTGAGAGCTTGTGCCTCCGGTACATCCAGAGCAGGCAGTCCGACGGACAAAAATCTTGTCATTTGGTATGCTATTCTCACTGAAGAAATCTGCCAATAAGTGGACCATTACATCATGCTTACAGCAAGTGATGTTCACCATCTTCAGGTTGGTGCACTTGTACGAACTTGACCACTGATCGAAACCCACTCTGCTGTTGTAGGCCTAATGCAAAGTAAAACAATGAACTTGCTTTAGGTTTAGGCATTAGTTGATTAACACTAAAGCCTTAGTTGATCATGTGATTTAAAACACTATGAATAGACATTAGTTGGGTATGTAAAATTATACACACCATATCGAGGTGAAGAAAAAGGTTCTCTAGGTTTGGTGAGTGCCCAAGCATGGCTGCTAAAACATCAAATCCAGGGGTTATACACCATTCACCAAGGGATAGAGTCTTCAGGTTTTTGAAATCAGTGCATGATTTGAGCTCCCTCGTCAGCAGCACCTGCACATTGTACACAAGTGCATTGTCCATTGTGTTAGATACATTCAATCATACAATGTGACTTTCCTACCACAACCCTCAGCTAAATGAATTACAACATTGTACTTTATACGGCATTAATTCAACACAGGACAGTTAAAAAGGCACGTCATTTTAATTATCACATATACCAAATTACACGATGGAGAGGAGTTATGAACCTTTTTAGCACCCAGTTCAGGCATAGCAAAGAACATTCCATAATGGCAACCTATAATTCTCTTGATACAAAAGATGATTAAGTTGTTATCTCTTTATTTTACCTCAATTGGTTTCCACACTGTTTAAGAGATTTTGCCTATTGAAGTAACAAATATGTTAGCCTTCTGTTATTTCATGAAAATAAATAATGTGTATATGAAATAATTAAAAAGCTAATCCTAGGGTGTTTACATTTTACGACATTGAACTGTGCTAGGATCAAAATTCACTAATGGGAATGTTTGAAAAAATTCAGACATTCAGCAGCTGCGCTATTAGATTAGGTTCAGTAGGATAGGGAACATAGTAGCAATTGAATGAGATGGGTTATCCTGAAACGAGTAGGGAACTTGTTCATGTAGCTAAATGTGTTCACCTGAACTGCACATATCCAATAGTCACAGAATTATCAGTAGGGAACTTCATAATATTTGCTTCATAAAACTATGATAGGGACATTGAAAGGATTCTGATTGACTGGAGCAGTACATTATTTTAGACCTGAAAGACTACCACAGTTCCAAACTTCTGAACTGAGGCAAATTAATTTATTCTATTAATCACCAATTTAAACATCCAAATTTATAGTACATAAATTCATCATCAAAATGATCTAACTATTCTCTTAGCTCCTTCTCATGCATAGCCATCACGGTTTGCAAAGTGACGAGAAAATAAACTTCCACAGTGCACAAAAGCATAAAAAATTAAAAGGCAGCAGTATCAGTAAGGTGAGTGTGCTGTACCTCTCCTGGATGAGCTAACAAGTCCATTCTTTTAACATGTGAGAGGCTCAAAAGCATACCAACACCGGCACTGCGTTTATGACCATTAATCAAATACTTGTATGGTTTATGTATATGCTCCTTTGAAATCTCACTATACTCCACAGTACGGTCATCATCATCCTCATCCTCATCACTAGGTTCAGACCGATCAGAATCAAAGTACTTACTACTGTTATCAGATTCGCTGCATTCGTCATCACCAGAGCCATGATCAGATTCATCGATGCAGTTAACATCTGAGTCATCCACATTCTGTAGCCATGGACAATAAGAAAACAAGCAAGAGTCATCAAGAACAATGGTCACTCTGACTAGGAATTCCATTTTCTCGATCAGAGGGAAATGTTGAAATGGTTTGATGCAGCGCAGCAAAACAAGGTTCGGAGCATGAACCCTGAATCCAATAGCGAATTTGCAGCTAATCATAGTCAGATACTTCAGCGAGGTGGATCCAATCTTCTTGCCCTCTACCGAACAATCATTAAGCTCTAGCTCTTCCAAAGAAGTCCACTTGGAACAGAGTGGTGCGAGCATGGTGTCATCTAGCTTGACATGCGAGAACTTCATGATCTTAAGGTAGCAAGAACCGGGTGCCTCTAGCAATCGGAAGTTGTTCATGGACAGAATACATCCAGAATTTCCTCTGAACTGCAGCTCGACAAGCTTCGGAGCATAGACAGAGAGGGTTTTTATGATTTGGCACCTGATCATGGTCAAACGTGTTGGATTGATCTCGTGGGCCGGCCCAAAGGCCAGCCCGTTTCCCTGTTCTGCTACGCGCCCTGATCGGGGGCGCCCAGTCGTACATGGCTGGTGGGCCCCTGTCGCCCGCGCTATATAAACAGAGGTGGGGGTTGCGGCTCAGAGTACGAGGTTCGCCGCCACATCTCCCACCGACAGATTCTGTATACCCTAGCCAATCTAGGTTAGCGCGAGGCCGACGGGAAGCACCTCCAGCCTCTCTCCCACGACACTGCCGCTGGCCGTTCCTCACCGTCGCTCTTCCTCGACGTCGACTTCCTCACCCTCACTGCCATTGGAACAATGGCAGCCAGTGGATCTTCCTCCAACGATGGTTTGCCCTCTCTCTCTCTTTTCAGTTCATGTTCATACACATGAATGCATGTACACGCACTCGAAACCTTTATTCATGTATAGAATTCATGTGCAAGCCTTACTGTTCTATGCCTAGATCAATTCAGAATACTAACAATGGTATCAGTCGAGCCTATCCTAGGCTTAGATCGAGTAGGCTGCATCTAGAACAAGGGAAATTGTAATTCAGATTCAAATCCCCAATATCGTTGAACCCTAACCCTAACCCAAATCAGAAACCCTAACCCTAACCCAAATCAGAACGGGAGAAGGAAAGGGAACTCACCAGAATCGCCGAACACGGCCGCCGGAACGCCGGCGTGCGCGTACGCGTGACCCCAGAGTCGCCGGGACGCCGGCGACACGTGCAGTAGAACGGCAAAGGGCGCCACCGCAGGGCCGCTCGACGGCGGCGTGCTCAGCCAAGGNCGGCGAGGGGGCCCGCGGCGGCGCCGGCTCGTGTCCGCCTCCGGCCGCCAAGGGCGGCGCTCGCTCAGTCGGGCTGCGGTGGAGGCGAGAAAGACGGAGTTAGGGTTCGAGCCGAGCTGCCGGCCGTTTTGATCCAGCGAAGGATGCGGAGGGCCGTCCATTTCAGATCAACGGCCAGGATCCGCCGGTCCCTCCCCGGGCCACTTTCGGCCCAGGCGGGTGACGAGTTTCCCGGCCCAGGCCCAGGTTGCGGCCTGGGACGCGGGGCAGCACGGCCGGGCGTGGAATGGGCCGGCGCGCGTGGCGAATGCGCGGCGCGCGTGTTTTGGGCCGTGGCGTGATTCGGGCCGTAGATCAGGCCACGGGCCACTTTAGAAGCTTAGATATTTCTGAGATTTTCACTGTTTTAGTGATTTTTCAGAACCATATTTGAATAGAATTTCATCCCGATTAATTTTGAACCAACGTGATAAATTTTTTGGGAGTTTTCAGAATAGAATATTATGTTTTACATCATGTTTCCGCTGCTCAGAATTTTATGATATTGCCATATTCTGACCAAAGTTGTTTATAGCAGTATTATAATTTTGTTTAGAATATATTATGCTTTACATCTATTTCTGCCCAAAGGTGATTTAGATTTATTGCATAAAATTGTTGTATGTTTTGATTTTGACCAACGTTAATTTGAAACGTGCAGTAATTGTTATTAAGAAATTTTGTCCTCATCATTTCTGATTTTAATTTCAGGTTCCAACCCTATGAACTACATTAATGCCATACCAGATCTTGATGGCAACAACTATGGGAAATGGTTTCAGAAATTAGAAATTGCTCTCACTATGTCCAATATAGATTTGGCCATACAGACTGAGATCCCTAAAGAACCAGAAAAGCCCGTTCGGGGTGAAGAAGAAGCAGATGCTGCATGGACTGCTCGTGAGACAGCCTATGAAAATGATTATGCTAAGTATGACTTGGCTAAGGCACAGTGGAACGCTTCGAACCGCAAGTGCCTCATGATCATAAAGGCTAGCATCACAGATGCCATCAGATTGGCTATTCCAGAATGTGCCACTGCCAGAGAGTACTTAGAAAAGATAAAGGGTCAGTTTACTGGCTCTTCAAAAGCCTATGCTGCTACTCTGGCTGAAAAGCTTATGAGTAAGAAATACACTGGCGGTGGCATAAGAGAACACATCTTAGAAATGAGCCACATGGCAAACAAGCTCAAGGCCATGGAAATGCCTCTACCAGATCCTTTCCTTGTTCAGTTGGTCTTCAAGTCCCTACCAAAGGAGTTTGCGACTTTTCATGTCAATTACAACACCTTTCCAGAAAATTGGGACATAGAAAAGCTCATTGCCATGTATGTTCAGGAGGAGGAGAGACTCAAGGCCTCTAATGGCGGCGAGTTTGCTTTCCACGTCCAACAAAAGAAAAAGAATTTTCAGAATAATTTTCAGAATAAACAGAAACCATTCCCACCTGGTAGGAACCAGCATGAGAGTAGCTCTTCCAGAGCACCACCTCCAAAGAAGAAGCTGCTGAAGAACTGGGATGACTTCCCAGTAGAGAGAGATCAATGCCTCCACTGTGAGAAGAGGGGGCACTACAAGAAGGACTGCCCAGAATTTCTGAAGGAGTTGATAAAGTCTGGTGAGGACATAATCACCTTTATAGATGAATCCCTGTTTTTGAGTTATCCCAAATCTGCTTGGTGGATTGATTCTGGTGCAACTGTTCATGTTGCTAACTCTTTACAGGGGGCAAGTATGAGGAGAACCATGGCAAGAGGCGCAAGAAGAATTAAAGTCGCCAATGGAGTTGAAGCTCCCGTCGAAGCCATAGCAGATTTTCATTTAGAATTGTCCAGTGGTCATGTACTTCATCTCAGAGATGTTTTATTTGTACCTACTTTCCATAGAAACTTAATTAGTGTGTCCAAGTTGGATGATGACTATTATAAATGCCATTTTGGAGATGGCAAATGTTTGATTCATTATAATTCAGAATGTGTTGGTCTTGCCTTCCGACAAGACGAGTTATATTTACTTTCACTGCCTGAGAATGTGAATGTTGTATGCAATGATGATAAGAATGTGACTCAGAATACCTCCTCATCCTTGAATGAAATTAAGAAACGAAAGCGAATTGATGATATCTCATCGAAATTATGGCACTGTCGATTAGGCCACATTTCGAGGGGGAGAATAGAACGCTTAGTTAAATCATCAATTCTTCCACCATTAGAATTTTCAGATCTCGAACAATGCGTTGATTGCATTAAAGGAAAATTTGCTAAGAAAATAAAGAAAGATGCCAAACGAAGCGCGGGAATCTTAGAAATTATTCACACAGATATTTGTGGACCTTTTCCCGTGACTACGATAGATGGCTATGATTCCTTCATAACGTTTACAGATGATTACTCTCGTTATGGCTATATTTATCCAATAAAAGAAAGATCAAAAGCATTGGCTAAATTCAAGATATTTAAGGCTGAAGTAGAAAATCAACATGATTTAAAGATTAAGATAGTCAGATCCGACCGTGGTGGAGAATACTACGGCCAGCACACCCCGTATGGCCAAGTTCCTGGACCTTTTGCGAGGTTCTTACAGGAGAATGGCATAGTCGCTCAGTATTCGACACCGGGCGAACCTCAGCAGAACGGAGTGGCAGAAAGAAGAAACCATACCCTTATGGATATGGTAAGAAGTATGATGAGCTACTCCACGCTCCCGATTAGTTTGTGGATGGAGGCGTTGAAAACCGCTATTCATATTCTTAATCGTGTGCCAAGCAAGTCGGTGCCTAAAACGCCGTACGAGCTGTGGACAGGTAGAGAACCCTCGCTGAATTATTTTCATGTGTGGGGCTGTCCAGCTGAGGCTAAAGTGTTCAACCCGAACATTGGGAAATTAGATCCCAAAACAGTCAGTTGTCATTTTATTGGCTATCCAGAAAAATCTAAAGGATATCGCTTCTACTGTCCAGACAGACATACGAAGTTTGTAGAAACAAGACACGCTGCCTTCTTAGAAGATCAGATGATCAGGGGGAGCATGGTACCGAGAAAGATTGATCTTGAGGAGAAGCGGGTTTGTGTGCCCACTCCAATGATTCAGGAGCCAATTTTCTCGCTACCTGTGGTTGCGCACCTATAGAGCAGAACGCTGCAGTGCCTGCACCCGCAATTGTTCCTCCAGCTGTGGTCACAGCTATCCCTCCTGTTGTGGTGACAAATGAGAACGAGGAACCTGTCCTTCAGGAGCCCGTTCAACAGAACCCGGTAGAACCTGCTACAGAACAAGTTGCCGCAGATGAGGGGGAGCATCCGCAACCTCCTGTGGAAAATGTGCCACCAACTGAGAATCTTAGAAGATCACAAAGAACAAGAAGATCCGCTATTTCCGACGACTATGAACTCTACAATAGCGAAGAAATCGAGATGGGAGATGATCCTGTTTCATTTGAAGAAGCAATGAGAAGTGCAAAGTCGTCTGAGTGGCTTGCTGCCATGGAAGATGAGATGAAGTCTATGAAAACCAATAAAGTTTGGGATTTAGAAGACATTCCTAAAGGAGCCAAAACAGTAGGCTGCAAATGGGTCTACAAAACGAAACGTGACTCCAAAGGGAATGTAGAAAGATTTAAAGCACGACTCGTTGCAAAAGGTTTCACACAGAGAGAAGGAATATACTACAATGAGACTTTTTCTCCTGTCTCAAGCAAAGACTCTTTCAGAATTATAATGGCCTTAGTGGCTCACTATGATTTAGAACTACATCAGATGGATGTTAAGACGGCATTCTTGAATGGGGAGTTAGAAGAAAATGTTTATATGGCGCAACCGAAAGGTTTCGTCGTAGAAGGAAAAGAAAACCAAGGGTGTCGCCTAAAGAGATCGATTTACGGGCTGAAACAAGCCTCAAGGCAGTGGTATTTGAAGTTTGATGAAACCATTAAGAAGTTTGGGTTCGATGCAAATGTAGAAGACAAATATGTCTATGCAAATTTCAAGAAAGGGAAATATATTTTCCTAATCCTATATATTGTTGGCTTGCAATGACAAAGGGTTTTTGGAAGAGACAAAGAAGTTTCTGTCCTCTAACTTTGATATGAAAGATCTTGGTGAAGCCTCATTCGTTTTGGGCATAGAAATTCACCGAGACAGAAGAAACGGGGTTTTAAGATTATCACAGAAGGCATATTTGAAAAGATCCTAAAGAAGTATAATATGCATGCGAGTAAAGCCACACCTGCTCCTATAGTCAAGGGCGATAAGTTTGGAGAATTTTAATGTCCCAGAAACCAATATGAGATCGATCAGATGAAAGCTGTTCCATATGCTTCAGCAGTCGGTAGCTTACAATATGCACAAGTGTGCACTCGCCCTGATTTAGCATATATCACTGGAGTACTCGGTAGATATCAAGATAATCCAGGCATAGAGCACTGGAAGATGGTTAGGAAGGCATTGAGGTATGTGCAAGGCACTAAAGACCTTATGCTAACATATAGAAGGTCGGAGACTCTAGAGATAAAGGGATATTCAGATGCTGACTTTGCGGGAGATATAGATGGAAGAAAATCCACGACTAGATATATATTCACTCTCGCAAGGGGAGCTATCTCGTGGAAGAGTTCGAAACAGACTCTTGTTGCTTCATCTACTATGTATGCAGAATTCATAGCTTGTTATGATGCAACAGGACAGGCAATGTGGCTAAAGAAATTTATACCCGACTTGAAAGTGGTAGATTGCATTAGAAAACCACTTAAGATGTACTGCGATAATCAGCCCGCAGTATTCTATGCTCACAACAACAAGTCGAGTAATGCTACCAAACCGATTGAGATCAGATTCTATGTTGTGAAAGATAAAATCCAGGATCACACTATAAGTCTGGAGTATATAAGTAGGAAAGATATGCTAGCGGATCCGCTCACAAAAGGCTTGCCACCCAGTGTGTTCAGAGATCACTTAGCCGGTATGGGTTTAATGGAAAGCCTTTGATTCCTGGATAAAGAGGCCCTTCTAGAAAAGAACCTGTTCCTGAACGGAAAGGAGATCGTGGCTGTTAAATCTGACAGTATCAATTGTTATGACAAGGCATGCTCGATATTCTAATCTGTGATGGAATGGACCATATTCAGATTCAGATAAAGAACAAGAAACAAGAAGAGATCAAGGGGGAGATTGTTGGATTGATCTCGTGGGCCGGCCCAAAGGCCAGCCCGTTTCCCTGTTCTGCTACGCGCCCTGATCGGGGGCACCCAGTCGTACATGGCTGGTGGGCCCCTGTCGCCCGCGCTATATAAACAGAGGTGGGGGTTGCGGCTCAGAGTACGAGGTTCGCCGCCACATCTCCCACCGACAGATTCTGTATACCCTAGCCGATCTAGGTTAGCGCAAGGCCGACGGGAAGCACCTCCAGCCTCTCTCCCACGACACTGCCGCTGGCCGTTCCTCACCGTCGCTCTTCCTCGACGTCGACTTCCTCACCCTCACTGCCATTGGAACAATGGCAGCCAGTGGATCTTCCTCCAACGATGGTTTGCCCTCTCTCTCTCTTTTCAGTTCATGTTCATACACATGAATGCACGTACACGCACTCGAAACCTTTATTCATGTATAGAATTCATGTGCAAGCCTTACTGTTCTATGACTAGATCAATTCAGAATACTAACAAAACGCTCCAGCAAGATGGGCTGAATCTTCGTGGTCTGAGGTATGACACAATCCGTGAGCTCCAGTTCTTCCAAACAAGTGCACCCAGAGCAGATCTTCGTGAGGGCGGTGGCTTCCAGCCGGACATGGATAAGCTTCAAGATCTTGAGGCGAGTTTTGGCGATGTTGTTTTTGCGAGAGGCAATGAAGCTCATGTAATCCGGCGACGGGTACCCGTGATGCTCCCCGGAGAGCTCGATTTCCTCCGCCCCGCACCTGACGGCGTAGGCGATCCAGGAGTCGGCGTCGCCGTAGTCTGTCCTGTGGCTTCAGCAGAGACGGAGCGAGTCCAGGTGCGCCTGCGGTGCCCGCTGGGCCAGCAGGTCCCTGACGAACACAGCGAAGTACTCCGACTCGGGCAGGTCGTCGGCCGCGCGTTCGGAGCAACCGCACGGGTGGCGGATGTCGAGGCGCGTCGCGAAGGTCCACAGGTTGCGCCACCGCCTGGAGAGCACGCCCGTCCGCACCGCCTCCCACGCCTTGAGGTGCGACATGACCCGGAGGAGGGTCTCGTTCTTGAGGCCGCTGAGGCGGTCGGCGCCACCGCCACCACCTCCGTGCGCCCCCTGCTTCGGGGGCATTTCGTCGAACGGGTTACCTGCACAGACACGGCGGACGGCATGAGCACCGTAAAATCAAGAAACAAGAACTCCAAGGCGAGCAAGGAACCAAGAAAGGCGAGGGGCTTGGTGCCATTCGGCCGAAGGAGATTCGCATCCAAGAACAAGAAGAAGCCGCAAGAAGAATTCCGCACGCGATTCAGCGATCGAGGAGAAAAGGTACTACCAGCAGAGGGACGAACACCGAGGAACCAAGAAGCAAGAACTGCGGTGGGCGGGCAAGAAACCAATGCAAGAAGGGCGAGCGGCCCGTGGCATCCCGCGGAAGCAGATTCGCATCCAAGAAGAAGAAGAAGAGGCCGCAAGAAGAGTTCCACACGCGATTCAGCAATCGAGGGGGGAGAAGAACTAACCGGCCGGATCGATCGACGAGCGGAGGGTTGTTGCTGCGTCGATGCCAGCAGAAGCTTTCGGCTCTCGTTTCAAGTTGGGCGTTGGGGAAGAGAGGGAAGGGAAATTTATAATGAGAACATGGGAGAACCAGGAGTGGGTGTTTGGGCCGGTAAGCGTTATGGGCCTTAGATGTGAGCGGGCCTTGTATTCGTGAGATTTGCGCCGACATAAAACCAGAGGGAACGATTTGTGGACTGGTGCTGTTTTGACGCTTCCTGTCTGAACTCTGAAGCGAACAGCTCCAACTCCGGTGGATAAAGCGACACTAGTTGGATTATTTGGAGCTCAGCATTAGCAGCATCAGAATGATCTAATAGCTTTCAGGTTGAGCATGGTTTCAGTTTCAGAGACTCGCAGGACTGTAGCTATCTGTACCAGAAACTCTGAATTGTTGTTTCAGAAACTCTGGAGCAGTAATGTTGCTTTCAGTAGGGGCGTCACAACAGCTGGAGCTACATACTGTATTTCCTGGCACCAACCATCTATACAGGATTCATGACTACATCTCTGTCAGAAGGAATTCAAACAAGAAGAGAACAGAAGCCAATTTACCATCGACTGAAATTTTTCTGATATCAGATTTCGACCATGGCTTGGAACTTCGACGTCTACTTCACCCAGATGTACTTTCTTTTCCTTGTTCTGGTTGCATGTTGTGCCCTGGTGCTGTATATTGTTTCCCAGAAATAAAAAATATGATGTCATGATTTTGTTTAGCATTTTGCATCTTCTACAGCACCAGGGCACCAGATGTCCTCTTGCAGGAATGACAAAGTACAAGTGATCTTTTGCACAAGTTCAGTATTGCAGCAGCAAACAGAAAGGAATGTGTCTGTCTGTACTCTGAACAGCTCATAGCTAGCTCAAGCAGCAGTTACAAGCTATACATAACTGTTTGGTCCACATGTGTTGACACACATATATTGTATCCACCTCCAAATCTTCTTTAAACGACGAAAGCTGGGGAATTCTCTAGCTTGCAATTGGGCCACGTCACCTCATCTTTCTCCACCATCGGATTTTGATCGGACTGTCCTACCACGCTCTCAGCAGCTAGCGTTCCAGAGCCTTCGTTTCTTTCACGAGCCTTTTCCCCGGACCTCCACAGGCGCCGTCCGCCTCCTGCTGCTTTGCCTGCACCTCCCTCTGCCTGCTGCGCAGCCTCTACTTCGTCCCTCCCTCTTGGCCCAGACCGCGTCGTCGTCGCCTCCACGCACAAGGCCACTGTGCGAGGTCAAGTCGGTGCCAAGCCTTCTAGAACTCCATGACAGGGGCACGGGAGCTCCGTCGCGCGGCCGGTGACGAATGCCCCGGGTGACATCTCGCAAGGCGCATGCTGAGACCACACCACAGCAGCCCCAAGTCCATGGGTACGGCGCCGGGGTGGACAAGCATGGCCGCGCTCGACCTCGCAGTCACAGGCTGCCCAATGACCCATGAGCCACTGCTACTCTGCGCCAGGCCTAGGTAGACACTCCACCGGGCCATCATGCGGCATGTGGAAGAGATGCAAACAGAGAAGGAAGAAGGAAAAAGGGAAAATAGAAATGTTGGCCTGACTGAAAGACAATGATCGAGCAGCTAGTATATTGGGACCTTTGTACTTGGTGGAGGCCGTCGCCGTCCAGGTCCAGGAAGCTTCGCGGAAGGTGCTTGTGAACCGGCGCTGGTGCAGCCCTGCGGCTCGTGTACCGAGTACTCCCTCCGTCCATAAAGATGCAATTCTTTACGCAGATCAAGGAAGAGGTAAAATGACGCATGTGCCCCTATAGCGTTTCACATGGGTCCCACCTAAATAGTACGCGGGTCCCACATGGGTCCCACCTAAACAATATGCGGGTCCCACGTGGGTCCCCCTAAAGAGTGTGCGGGTCCCACATGGGTCCCACCTAAAGAGTGTGCGGGTCCCCCGTGGGTCCCACCTAAAGAGTGTATGGGTCCCACCTAAACAATACGTGGGTCCCACCTAAAGAGTGTGGGTCCCACCTACACATGGCTTGAGCATTTATTGGTGGGTCCCGCACTCTAGAATTGCATCTTTTCTTGGACAAATTTTGAATTCTAGAGTTGCATCTTTTTGCCTAATTCAGTGCTGGTGTTCGCTACAGATGGCACGTGCGGCTCTAATTTACAGCAAACAAAATTAACACTTTTATTTGTAAAGATATATGTCTATCTGAATGTATAGCGAACAAAACATGCACCTTGCTATTTCTCTTTTAAATATTTTGTGCCTGACGCAAATGAATAAACTAACAATAACAATTATACACTGATGAAATACGGGCCAAAAATCATGTCAAAAGCCTATCTCAAGACCAGCAGCCCAAGTAAACTTGATAAGCCCATTTCATCACTAGTAATGATGGAGAACCATCTTAAGCAGACAATTGATCCCCTAACCTGGACGCAATAATTAATATAGTTTCATTTATACTTATCAATTGTACGTAAGGAATACTGGAATAGGATAGGCTAAATAAAAAAATTCAGCAGCCACATGTCTTCCTCCTTCCAACATACTCTGTCAGACCTTTACTCTCGACCTAGTACACTTGTTTGTTGCTCCATGATCTACGAAAGAAATTTTCTGCAACTATCGATATCTCAACAGTCCACCTGGATGCGAACATGTACCAATTTAATATCATGGATTTTACAGCACACTAGAAGTAGCATTGCAGCAATTGTTTCCAAGCATGGGTGGTGAAAGTGATTTACATTTAGCGAGTCAAATAATCAGATACAAGGCAGAACACACCAATTTTTATGGAGCCTAAGAAACCCTGCTTCCTCTGGTTTCACCAGACTAATGGCAAATACCTTAATTTCAGTTGCCAGTGCTATATTTCTCTCAGTTTCAGCAGTTTAACACAAGGGGTGCAAGCCGGTGCGTGTTGATCACTGCCTATGAGAACTGATGTTCCTCAGTCTTCTAATCACAATGTTCCGTCAGTGTGCAGTTTGTGCTGCGCCTATATTTCCAAAGAAAAATAATTATTAAATTGACAAATAGTAATAAGCAAATTTGCAAATTTGCCTCTTATCATATTATCTGAAGAAGCAGCAGTATAGAATCAATGTAGCAAGACTTTGTTCCTCGGTACATACAAATGGCTATGGATTTGATAATCTAAGTTCAGCCTTTTCTTATAGAATTATTACTACCTGTCATTCAATCATTATTTGTCCATTAATGAAACACGGGTCAGCAACCCCAGTAAGGCCTTGTTCAGCTCGCATGTATTTGAGGGGTATTGGAAGGGATTAAATCCCCAACAAGTCAAAATACACCTCAAATTCTCTCAATCCCCTCCGAATCCTTAGGGATCGGTGTTAACCGAACAAGGCCTAAAGAGTAGAGACGAGACGATTGCATTATAGTGACACACTAACACTGGATTGCAACGCCGCACCTTGGTTTCTAGTAAAAACGAAAATGAAGCGATAAACCAAATTGAGCACCGTAACTTAACCAAAGTACAAGTGAACAAAATTACCTTAAGATGACATGAGCTCTGAAGCTAATTTTGAGCTGACTTCAGAAATTATATGCCTATGTTGTTACCCTTTTATCATGCCACAGTACATAACATGCATCCATCTAAAGCAATTATGTCATCTCACTCATCAGACGCAATGTGCTTAATTGTAGGTGCAAGACTGCATGCATATAACAGAACGATTGATACGATTCTGCAAGTCTAAGATATTTGTGCTCCTGACTGTAAAAGGGTAAATAACAATTTTCACAGTACAAAATACTCATGGAAGATTCCTTCTTCCTGTTAGGGATTGCATAAGAAATTATGAATACATTACCAAAAAAGAATACAAATCTTTATACTGGGAAGAGAAAGAAGCAAAATAATTGGATGAAGAAAACTCATTCTTTTGCCTGTAGCCTTACTCATCAGTCATAGTCACACAGAATCAGCTACAATCATGAAAAATATGGTGGAAATTAGGTCAAATTTCATCACCAGATATATTCAGTAAGCGTTCCTCCTCAGCAGAGGACATCTGGAGCTTTTGTTCTAAATCTGTACATTCTGAATTTCAGTCAGCCCTTTCAATACAACCAACGAACACATGTACACTCGTACCTACACTGAAATGTAGATGCACCGTAGGAAAATGCATCACAAGTTCTGCCACAATCTTCCATTCAGAATACAACCTAACCTAAACAGTTCACTGACATAGTGGGACAGAAAAATCACTAAGCTGCCCAACTTAGTGATTTCAATAATCGCATCAACTTAAGCTCATCAGCTGGAGTTTTCCTAAGTTTCCTGATTTCATCTGCTTTTCTGGTCTCTTCTCAGCTTCAGTTTGCGCCTTGCGCTTTGCTTGGAAACATGTATCTCTGTTGACATCACAAGTGCAGGCAGTTTGATGGACAAAAATATTCTCGCATGCTATGCTATTCACACAGAAGAACTCTGCCAATACGTGGACCATTTTATCATGCTTACAGCATGTGATCTCTGCTTTCTTCAGGTTAGTGCACGCGAATGAACTTGCCCTTGGATTGAAGCCCACTCTGCAATTGTTGGCCTAATCCAAACAATGAACTTGTTTATGTATTGATCATGTGCTTAAAACTCTGAACAAAAAACCATCAGGCTTCTGAATCTATACGCACCATGTCGAGGTGAACAAAAAGGTTCTCCAAGTTTGGTGAGCGCTGAAGCATGCTTGCTAATACATCAAGATCAGGAGTTATACACCATTCACCAAGGGACAGAGTCTTCAGGTTTTTGAAGTCGGTACATGATTTCGATTCCCTCATGAAAAGCACCTGCACATTGTATACAAAAGGGCATCCTCCAGAATTTAATTACCCATCTAAACAGCGAGAACTTCCTGTACATTCTATTGTCATATTGCTTCATTCCCATGCATGACCATAACCGGTGACAATTATTAAGAAATTCATTACCCACTGTGCAGCAAAGCCTATAGCAAAAGATGATTAAACTGTACCTCTCCTGAATGAGCTGAAAGGTCCATTGTTCTAACATTTGAGAGGCTGCAAAGAATACCATCACCTCCAAACATTCCTCCAGAATCAGCACTGTACTCCTCTGCAATCTCATCATAGCCCACAGTGCAGTCCTCGACCTCATCACAAGGTGAACAACCATGGTTATTGTCAGATCCTTCAGCATCAGCATGTACAAAAAATTAGCATTAAGATAAGATTCATCATTGTTGTTATCATCAGATTTCTCATTGCTAACATCACTATTATCACCTGATTCCTCAGCAGTAGAATGTGCGCCATCAAGATCACATTCATCTTCTTCATCCTGATAGGACCCATTATCACTGTTACCATCAGAATGTGCAAAAAAGTCACCATCATGATCAGATTCATCTTCTTCATCCTCCCCACATGGCCACTGACTATCACTAAGCATGCAAGAGTCATCAAGATGGATAATGGCTGTGACTAGAAATTCCAGGTTCCAGAACTGAGGAATATGTCGAAATGGTCTGATGCAGCGCAATGAGAGAAGGTTCGGGACATGAACCACTGATTCAGTAGCAAATTTGCAGCTGATCATAGCCAAACACTTCAGTGAGGTGCATCGAATCTCCTTGCCAGCCACCGAACATTCCTTAAGCTCTAGCTCTTCCAAAGAAGCGCACCCGGAACAGAGCTGCGCGAGGCTGGTGTCATCCAGCTCAACACACGACAGCTTGAAGATCTTAAGGTTGCAAGAACCGAGGCCGGAGCACTCAGGATAGTCATGTGGTGCCCATTGCTGGATATTGGATGCAGCTAGCTGTATCCAGGGACCATATCCAATGTTTCTGCTCAACTCTACTGAGACAAGGTTTGGAGCATAAACAGAGAGGCCTTTAGGGATTTCGCACCAGGTCACTGTTAAACGCTCCAGCAAGTTGGGCTGAATCTTTGTTTTCTGTGGTATGAGACAATCCTTGAGCTCCAGTTCTTCCAAACAAGCACACCTAGAGCAGAGCTGCGTGAGGGTGGTGTCATCCAGCCGTACATGGATAAGCCTCAAGATCTTGAGGCGGATCTTGACTGTGTCGCTGTAGCCGACGATGAAGCTCTTGTACTCCGGCGACGGGTACACCTCGTGATGCTTGCCGGAGAGCTCGATCTCCACGGCGCCGTGCCTGACGGCGTGGGCGACCCAGGTGTTGGCGTCGCCATGGTCCGTCTCGTGGCTCCAGCAGAGGCGGAGCGAGTCCAGCGGCGCCAACGGTCCCCGCCGGGCCAGCAGGTTCTCGACGAATACAGCAAACTCCTCCGGCTGCAGCAAGCCGCCGGCCGCGCGGCCAGGGCAGCCGCACGTGTGGCGGATGTCGAGGCGCGTCGCGGAGGCCCACAGGTCGAGCCACCGCCTGGAGAGCATGCACGTCCGCACCGCCTCCCACGCCTTGAGGTGCGACATGACCCGGACGAGGGTCTCGTCTCGGAGGCCGCTGAGGCGGTCGCCGCCACGGCCCCCGGGCGCCCCCTGCGCCGCTGCGTCCTCTGGGGGCATTCCGTCGAATGGGTTACCTGCACAGACACGGCGGAGTCTTTTACGCCTATGCCATAAAAAAAAAAGATGCCGGTTACGCATGTGCCATTAAAAAGTTTCTACACCTGTATGTCATAAGCATTTTTTCCGTTTATCGGTGTGCCATTCCGTTCATATTCTGAGCTAACAGTGTCAAACCGATAGATGAAATATCCATTTTGCCTCTTGTAGGCCCCACCAATCTTCTTTCTCCTCTCTTTCTCCCTTCCGTGAAATCGAGCATCTCGTTGTCTTCTCCTCTCACTCCGGCGACCCGCGCCCATCGCCCTCGTCTCTCGCCGGCCCTCCCCGCCGCCGCCCCCTCCTCCTGCGGCACTGCGCCGCCGTCCCTCCCCACCCCGCCGCCGCTCCTCGATCTGGCCGGCCTCCTCGCGTCCCGCGGCGCCCGCGTCACCGTCGTCGCCACGCCCGCCACGGCCCCGCTCCTCGCGGCGCTCTTGGCTGCGCACCCCGACAGCGCCGTCCGCGCGCTCACGCTCCCGTTCCCCTCCCACCACGCCTTGCCCGCGGGCGTCGAGAGCGCCAAGCACCTGCCGCCGCCGCTCTTCCCCGCACTCATCGTCGCCTTCGCCGGCCTCCGCGGCCCTCTCTGCTCTTGGGTCCGTGCGCGGTCCGACGGCCCGGACCGCGTGGTGGCCGTACTCTCCGACTTCTTCTGTGGGTGGCCTGCCGCGTCCACGCGCCGAGCCTGGGCCCCGAGGCCTGGGCGGCGAGGACGGGGAGCGCCGAGTGGGAACCGAGGGCGGGCGACGAGGGCTGGGACTCGTCCAGACCGAGGCCGAGCGACGAGGTCCGGGGACTCGGGCGGCGCAGTACCGAGAGCGGCCGAGCGACGAGGTCTGGGGACTCGGGTGGCGCAGGACCGGGAGCAAGGAGCACCGACGCCTGACTCGCGCCCCAGGCCGAGGGCAAAATAGTCAATTTTTTAGGTGGGTCCTACATGTCAGAACTGCAGTTCTAACAGAACATGGATGGAATGGCACATAGGTAAACGAAAAAAAAACCTCATGGCACACAGGTGTCTAGAAACTTTTTAATGGCACACACGTAACCAATATTTTTTCAATGGTACACAGGTAAAAAACTCAAGGCATGACCGCATGAGCACCTCAAAATCAAGAAACGAGAACTGCAGGGCGACCAAGATTTAAGAAACCAAGAAAAGGCGAGGGGGGCTCGGGGCATTCGGCGGAAGGAAGGAGTTTGGCGTCCAAGAACAAGAAGAAGCCGCAGAAGAATCTCGCCCGCGATTCAGCAACCGGGGAGAAAAGGTACTAGCAGAGAGACTGATGGGGGCTATTCACAAAAAAAAAAGAGATTGATGGGGGCTCACCGCTCACCGGACCGATCGACGAGCGGGGGTTCTTGCTGCGTCGATGTCGATGCCCGCAGAAGCTTCCGCTTCTCATTTCCGTTGGGCGTTGGGGAAGAGAGGGAAGGGAAATTAAATGCCAAAAATGGGGAGATGGGGTGGTTGCTTGGGCCGGTAAGCTCTTTGGGCCTTAATACGAGCGACGACAAAGGGCAGGCATAGTATGATTTCCATGCCCCGTCGGTTGCTGACTATGGAGCGCTCATTTCTGCTGGTTCTTCGAGCCCCGAACAGCGATCCAGATGAGCGTTTTTCGGATATGCTCTGTAAATATATAAAAAACACTTATTTGAATAGCGGATATAATACAGTTTTTGTGTTTTAGTAGAAAAGTTGTGGTGGGTTGAAACGCGGCCAGAAATAGCTGTAAAAAAAAATACAGCGCAGTTTCTGATTTGGTGGTTGCACTACGCATTATTGTGAGTACGCTTGTCACTGAATATCTAAAATTCATACCTAGATCCACACCCACCTCAATTGGGGAGGGTTTGTGTAGAAAATTAATTATCCATTACAAATGGGGAGGGTAAGGTATGGAGAGAAAACTAATTATCCACTAGAAATATATAGTATCTAGTAGTAGTAAAGTAATTATCCACTGGATATGGGTAAGAATGGGGAGGGTAAAGATTGGATAATAATTAAATGAATTTAGGTATGAATAAGAGTGGATTTCTCCATACCCTCCCCAGTGGCAGGTCTAATTGTGAGAAAAAAGTCATGTGTTTACTCTACTGACTCACAAATCATATTTTTTTCGACATGTGAGATAGTTTCAGTTGTATGTACTATGTTTTCTTTCCCAAATCAGAGATGGGGCATATGAAAGTTGCAACAGCCATCCATGCAAGATTCATAACTGTGTCTCTCAAGAGAGGAAAAGAATATATGATCTATGCAGGTTCATACATTCTTGACATGTTCTTGTTATTGCACGAATGTCATTGCACAAAGAAGAAATCTTGATGCCCTGTGTCAGAATGCATTCAAACCAGAAGAAAGTGTCAACGACTGAAGTTTTCTCGACGACTACTTCGCTCAGATCGAGTCCTTTTCTGCTGATGCTGAGCAGGCTGAAGAACGCCATCCTTGTGGTACTTCAAGTATGTAAATGAGTGTGGTCACGATTATGCTCATCTTTACATTGTTTTCCTTGGTCTGGCAGCATCTTGTGCCGTGACGTTGTATATTGTTTCCCAATTTTTTTTTAAAAAAATGATACAAGTGAATGAATTTGGCTTCAGATGACATGAACAGTCCTATCTGAAGCTAATTTCGAGCTGACTTCAGCAAAGACAGACCTATGTTTGTACCCTTCCATCATGTCATAGTATATAATACGCATCCATCTCAAGCAATTATGTCATCTCAAGTTCTCAACAAAGACAGAGCCAACAAAATTACTTAAAAATTCCAGACTGTAAAAGGGTAAATTGCAGGTCCATGATATTAGTTTTCCTGACTGTAAAAGGGTAAACTACAGTTTCACAGTACAAATTACCATCTAAAGAATTGAATCCTAAAAAAAAATTTATCACAAATCTTTACACCAAGGAGAGAGAGAAGCAAAACAATGGGATGAAGAGAACCCTTTCTTTTGCCTGTAATCTCATGGTCTCACCCACCAGTCATAGTTACACAGAACTAGCTACAATCGTAAAAGGTATGACGAAAACTCAGGTCAAATTCCGTCACCAGATTTATTCAGTAAGCATTCCTCCTCAGCAGGGAGGACATCTGGAGCTTTTGTTCAAAGTCAATTTATGTTAATTTCAGTCAGCTCTTTCCATACAACCAATGAACACATGTACACTCATACCTACACAGAAATGTCGATGCACCATAGGAAAAGGCATCACAAGTTCTGCCACAATCTTCCGTTCAGAGTACAATCGAGACTAAACAACTCACTGACAGTGGGACATCAACAAGCTGCCCAACTCATTGACTTCAACACAAGTGCACTTTCACAACTTACCCTAATCAAGTGCTGGGGCTTTCCTCAGTTTCCTGATTTCATCTGCTTTGCTGGTCTCTTCTCAGCTTCAGTTTGCGCCTTGCGCTTTTCCTGGGAAACTGTATCTCTGTTGTCATCACAAGTGCAGGCAGTGCGACAGACAAAAATCTTCTCGTGAGTTATGCTATTCACACAGAAGAATTTGGCCAATATGTGGACCATTTCATCATGCTTACAGCAATTAATCTCCACTTTCTTCAGGTTAGCGCATGTGAATGAACTTGCCCTTGGATCGAAGCCCACTCTCTTGTTAGCCTGATGCAAAATAATGAGCTTGTTTCAGTGAGATAATGTGCTTAAAACTCTGAACGAAAAAACATCGGGCTTGTGAATTTATACACACCATGTCGAGGTGAACAAAAAGATTCTCCAGGTTTGGTGAGCGCTGAAGGATGCTTGCTAATACATCAAGGTCAGGAGTTATAATATAGAGGCGAACAGAGAGAGTAATATGATAGAACCAGGGAGGTTCTAGAGTACGCAGCAGTGGCAGATAGGTGGCCGGGGCTTGAACGTCCCCCAGCGGAGAGGCGGCGCCGTGCTACAGCACGACGAAAGCTACAAGCAGATGTAAACATCACGGGAGCAAGAGTGTCTCTCATCTGCTTTATAGGTGAAGCGATGAAGCGATGAAGGGCCGGCTGCGGGTTCGCCGTCTCACGCTAGCTCCGGCGGCTCGGCCGGAGAATGACGAGACGGTGGATTCGGTGGTCACAGAGGAGGATCGATTCATGGCCATGGAACATCTGGCGAGGGTTTCTGAATTGGCGCAGGCCACCACGAAGAAACTTGAACCACATGTTCATGGAGTGGAACAACCCCAAGGATCTCGGTTCTGGGCCTTGAATGGGGTCGATTCAGAGTCCGACGATGATGAATCAGTGGATTCGTTAGACACGTCGGAGTTCATCAAGCGAGCGGAGGAAGTGGGGTTCACCATCCCTCAGATGGTGGACGCCGAGAAGGAACTGGAGGACTGCCCAAGCGCCGAGCAATTGAAACATGCAATGACAGCCAAGAAGATCGTCGATGCGATGGTGCGGCGTCGGGTAGAGAGACGGCCATGGCGAGGGAAGCTTCCGGCTCCGAGAGTCTCTCCGCCAAGGACTCTTGGAGATGCATTAGCGGCAGCAAAGGTTCGTCGAACATCTTCTCTTTCTTCTCATCACAACGTGAGGACTGCTGTCCTTCCATCATCGCTCTCCTCAACGGCACGGTCATCGCCGGCGCCGGAGGAGATCCTGCCGTCGAGATCCGGTTCCGTCGGTAATCTCGGGCGCAATTCAGGGACAGTGAAGGATTCAAAATCCAAACATAATTCAATTTTGAAACCTGAGAAGATAATGGGCCCCAGCCCATCAAAAGGCCTGAAAAAATGGTGGCTGAGCCCGTCAGTGCCGTATCGGCCTACTGCCGGACTAGCTACGCTTTTTTCTCGTACAGGCACAAGGAACCGAAACCCTAGAGCCCCACATTCTCAATTCGCCGCCTCTTGCAATCGTGCGAGCTCGTACGCAGACGCCGCACGCTTTGCAATGGAGAACAACGGAAGGGGTGGTGCTGCTTAACGTGGTGGTGCTGCGAACCGTGGGACTGGAAGGGGCAATGGCCAGGCCGGCATCTTTGGCCGTGGTGGCTTTCAGCTGGCCCCTTTCCACCCTGGGTACGGAAGCGACTACGGCGGCCGTGGAAGAGGTCGCTACAATGGCGACAGTCGCAACCATGGTGGCCGGTCAGGTGGTCGCAATTTCGGAGGAAGAAACCGTGATGGCGTCGGTGGGTGGAATGGCCGAGGAGGACACACGGGGAACGCGAATGCACAGCTGGGGCAGAATCAAGTCAGAGTCGCGGCGACGGTGACTGCAGAACAAGCTGCACAGGCGGCTGCTTTGCTGCAGCAGGCAATCGCGGCCATGCAAGGTGGGGCGCCGCAGTCGCTTGGAAGCCATGATGCCGCTGGAACAGCTGATGCAAACAAGCCTACTCACAAAACCGAGTCTCTGTCAAAGGCAACGCCAACTGACAAACCAGAGACGTCGGCGCAGGGTACTATGAAAGGCGGCGGCAAGGTTCCATATTGCTACAGGTGTCTCACTAAAGGTCACAAGATGGAGGTTTGCACGGAGGAGTTCTATTGTGAAATCTGTGATTGCACTGATCATTCCAAGGAACGGTGCCCCATATTCCGTTCGGTGCAGCCAGATAAAAACAAGACTGCAGCCTTTGCCAAGGTATGTGGATATGCAGTGGAAGGTCTTGGTTTCTACTACATTACTCCACCTGATAATCTCAAGAACAAGGTGGAATCCAAAACAGCGGTGATCAGAGTCACGGGTGGTCCACTCACAAAGGCCAATGTGACAGCTGAGATGGAGAGGCTTATTCCAGGAGGATGGCGCTGGAATGTCGAGGAGATGGGAATGAACACCTTCAGGACAGTGTTTCCATCTAAGGCGGAGCTGCAGCGTATGATGGAATGGGGGGTGTTACACACTAAGTTCCCAGGAACAACACTCAAGTTTGAAGAAGGTTCGGGTGGCAACGAAATCAAATATGTCATGCCCAAGGTTTGGGTTCAGTTTACTGGGCTGCCAGAGGAGCTACGAGAATTTTTAGTAATATGGGCTGTAGGCTCCATTTTGGGTGTATCAAAGGACGTGGACATGAAGTTCACTCGGAAACATGGCATATGTCGTCTCCAAGTGCTTGTGCTGGATCCTAATATCATACCACAGTTTGTGGATGTGGTCATTGGAGATTACATATATGAGCTCCAGTTCCGAGTTGAGGAGAATGTTGATGCAAACAACCCGGAGCCGATGGACATGGACTCTGGTTTCGATGACAATGGGGGCGAACATGAGGGTGCTGATCAGACAAAGAAATCTGATCCGCCAGTTGATGGTGACAAGAATAACGATGCGAACAAGCAATAGAACATCACCAAAGAGACTGCTACCACTCCTGGTACTGTTACCCGTCAGGCCAGTGCCGGACCGGGCACAGTACTCAGGAACAAGCCTGTGGTGCTGCTCCCGGTCACTGACTCGAGCTGGGGGGCGCGATCAGCAAGGTCGACGGTCCATTCTCGGCAATGGTGGCGCAGGTGACTGGGTCTGTGCATCAGCAAGGACACAAGGAGGTGGAGAAGCTGGAAGACAGGATGACAGGTCAGATGAGTCCGGCAGTGCTTGCGGCCATCCCTGAAGCGGCGGGTTCAGACCTTCGTCGCAGCAAACGGAGGGCGCACAATAGCGATGAGGTGGTGATGAACCAGGCCTCAAAGCTGAAAGCCAGCAAGGACATGGATGTTCAGCCTCCTAAAGGTGAAAATTCCAATACCTCTTCTTTTTTACATGTTTCTGATGAGTTCATCCGTTCTAGCTTTAGTACCATTGGCATTAATTTAGGCACTGATGATACTAGCATTAGAGATTCGGTTTTAAATTTGAAAAGGGTAGAGGAACATAGGTTGAATGAGAACTGGATTACAGATTGGAAAGTTGATGCCTTAGATAAAGAGGAAAAAAACATGGCTGAGGAAGAGGAAGTAGACATGTTCATTTTAAATCATTTATGTGGGGAAATTATGGAAGAGGTTATGGATGCTAGCAGTGATCCAGGTGATCTTACTGCAGCAATATCCAAGGCCAACAAAAATAATTCCAAAGGCAAGAAAGTCCAGGGGATTAACACAACTAAACAACCCAAGTCTAAATGAAGGGTGTGTTTTGGAATAGTGATGGGTTCAGAGACCCAAAAAAACATAGGTTTATTTCGGACTTAACAAAGGAGCATGACTTAAGTTTTATCGCCATCTCAGAAACAGGAAGGAAAAGCTTCACTAATCCTTTCCTTAAAAATCTGTGTAGTGGTAAGAATTATCTGTGGCACGTGAAAGAACCTAAAGGTCGGTCAGGTGGCATTTTACTTGGCATTGACCTTGAGGTATATGACGTTGGCGCAATAGACGAAGGAGATTACTATGTGAAATTCCACTTGTGCAATAAGAATGATAGCTTCAAGTGGGCACTTGTAGTAGTATATGGTCTTGCGCAACCAGATTTCAAAGAAAACTTCCTAACAGAGTTAGTTCATATGTGTAGTCACACACAGCTCCCCGTATTAATTGGTGGCGACTTTAACATACTAAGAAGCCCCAATGATAAGAACAATGATAATTATGACCATCGTTGGCCTTTTCTTTTTAATGCTATAATTGATGGTCTTAATTTAAGGGAGCTTGAGTTGTCAGGCAAACAATACACATGGGCTAATTCGTTACAAACGCCGACTTATGAAAAATTAGATAGAGTTTTAATGACAACGGAGTGGGAACAAAAATTCCCGCTTTCGACTGTCATAGCACTTTCACGTGACATCTCAGACCACACACCCTTACTCGTGAACACTGGTGACTCATCCTCGAACTTTAATCAACGCCAATTCAAGTTTGAGTTGGGTTGGTTGCTTTGAGATGGTTTCATAGACATGGTAAAGGAGGTCTGGGAGAGCGTGGACCAAGGAGTCACCCCGCTGGAAAGATGGCAAGCTAAAATTAGAAGAGTTCGTCAACATCTACGGGGTTGGGCTAAGAATACCAGTGGCGTTTTGAAAAAGGAAAAGAAGAGAATACTGGACAAGCTTGATAGTCTAGATAAAAAAGCGGAAAACACGATCTTATCCTCGCAAGAGATTGACCTAAAACAATGCTTAAAGAGCAGAATAGCTGAAATGCTTAGGGAAGAAGAAATCAAGTGGTACCAGAGGGCTAAGGTTAAGGAGTTACTAGAAGGTGACTCAAACACCAAATATTTCCAGCTGGTGGCCAATGGGAAACATAGGAAAACACGAATTTATCAGTTACAAGAGGGGAACCATATTATAAAGGGTGATGAGGAATTAAAAAAATACATCACATCTTATTATAAAGGTCTTTTCGGTCCACCAGAAAATAATAATTTTAATCTGGATGCGTCGCGAATAGATGACATTCCTCAGGTCACTGATACTGAAAATGAGATCCTAACCTCCGTATTCACAGAAACAGAGGTGAGGGAGGCGATATTCCAAATGGAACATAATAAAGCTCCTGTGCCTGATGGTTACCCGGCGGAATTCTATCAGGTGTTCTGGGGCACAATTAAGGGCGACCTAATGGCAATGTTTTCGGAGTTCCATAAAGGGGAATTACCTCTCTATAGTCTTAACTTTGGAACAATTATCTTATTACCAAAATGCAAAGAAGCTATCAAAATACAGCAATACAGACCAATCTGTTTGCTTAATGTTAGCTTTAAAATATTTACGAAAGTTGCGACTAATAGGATCTCAATGGTGGCACAGAAAGTCGTTAGTCCTACACAGACTGCCTTTCTCCCTGGGAGGAATATCATAGAAGGGGTTGTTGTTTTACACAAAACCATCCATGAACTTCACAGGAAAAAACAGAATGGGGTCATATTTAAAATTGATTTCGAGAAAGCATATGACAAAGTTAAGTGGAGTTTTGTACAACAAACATTGAGAATGAAAGGTTTCTCACAACAGTGGTGCAAATGGATTGAGGCTTTCATACAAAAAGGTCACGTGGGTATCAAAATCAATGATCAAGTAGGACAAAATTTTCAAACGTTGAAAGGATTACGACAAGGGGATCCGCTATCGCCCATTTTGTTTAATATTGTTGTTGACATGCTTGCTATCCTAATAAATAGAGCAAAAGATGACGGTCAGGTAACGGGGATTATTCCTCATCTTGTAGATGGCAGCCTGTCCATCTTGCAATATGCGGATGACACCATTCTTTTTATGGACCATGATATTGATAAGGCAACTAATATGAAAATGTTATTGTGTGCTTTTGAGCAACTATCAGGCCTAAAGATCAACTTTCATAAAAGTGAAATATTTTGTTTTGGACAAGCTAAAGAAATGGAACAACAATACTCACAATTATTTGGCTGCCGATCTGGGAAATATCCTTTTAGATACCTTGGCATTCCAATGCATTTTAGAAAACTTAGTAATGTAGATTGGCGGACCATAGAGGAAAAGTTTGAGAGAAACCTAAGCAGTTGGAAAGGGAAGCATATGTCAGTAGGGGGCCGACTGGTTCTAATAAATTCAGTTCTAACTAGCCTTGCTATGTTTATGTTATCTTTCTTTGAGGTTCCGAAAGGAGTACTAGAAAGATTGGATTACTATCGTTCTCGGTTCTTTTGGCAATCTGATGAACACAAGAAGAAATATAGATTAGCTAAATGGAGCATTCTATGTCAACCAAAAGAAATCGGGGGGTTAGGTATTAAGAACCTTGACTTACAAAATAGAAGCTTGCTAAGTAAATGGCTCTTCAAACTGATTAATGAAGAGGGCATGTGGCAAAGCCTGTTACGAAACAAGTACTTAAAGAACCAGACTATTGCGCAAGTGGTCCAGAAACCGGGAGACTCTCATTTTTGGGATGGTCTCATGAAAGTTAAAGAAGAGTTCCTTAGCTTTGGGACCTTTCTTTTAAATGATGGGAATCAAATAAGATTTTGAGAGGACAAATGGCTAGGAAACCATACTTTGAGAGAGCAATACCCTACTCTTTTTAACATTGTGCGCAAAAAACATGCTACTGTAGCATCGGTTTTTGACAGAGTACCTCTCAATGTTTCTTTTAGAAGAACATTGACTGGGCATAACCCGACTTTATGGCATGATTTGGTTTCACGCATTAGTCATGTTCATTTAAATAATAATACTGATGTCTTTAGATGGAACCTTAACCAGTCTGGCATGTTTACTGTTAGCTCGATGTACAATGCACTTATTGGTAATGGTCAAGTGCAGTTCGTTAAACATCTATGGAAACTAAAAATGCCCCTGAAAATTAAAATCTTCATGTGGTATCTGAAGAGAGGTGTTGTTCTTACTAAGGACAATTTAGCACGTAGGAATTGGAATGGAAACAAGTCTTGTTGCTTTTGTTCTTGTGAAGAAACTGTTCAACATCTTTTTATCGATTGTCATTTAGCTAAGTTCCTATGGAGAGCCGTTCAGCTTGCCTTTAATCTACATCCACCTTGTAGCATTACTCATTTGTTTGGTAATTGGCTTATGGGTGTTGGTACCAAACTGAAAAGGCAATTGCTAGTTGGAGCATCTGCCTTGTGTTGGGCTATATGGCTTAGTAGGAATGATGTGGTGTTTGATAAATCTCCAATTCCAACTCAGTTGCAGGTACTATATCGAAGCACCCATTGGCTCAGATTCTGGGCGCAGCTACAAAGGCATGATGAAGACAAGGAGGCGATGAAGAAAGCTTGCCAAGTCCTGGAGGTTTTGGTTATGCAAATCTTTGCCAATCATGGATGGAGGTTTAGGAATAGGATTGGTCCTTAATAAATGTCTTCGTCAAACTGCATGGTTTATTTCGCCTATGTCGTCTTTCATTTGAATTCTGAGGATGTTGCAGACGGATGCGCTGCTTGATCTGTAATAAGTGGCCGTAGCCTCTATGAGGTCAAGGTCGGGTACTCTTCCCATTATATAAAAAAGAGGAGTTATACACCATTCACCAAGGGACAGAGTCTTCAGGTTCTTGAAGCTAGTACACGATTTAGATTCCCTCACGAACAGCACTTGCACATTGTACACAGAAGTGCATCCTCCAGAATTTAATCACCCATCTAAACAGCCAAAATTTCTTCTACATATTTTATTGTTATAATGGTTCATCCCCATGCATGACCATAGCAGTTGACAATTATTAAGAAAACTATTATCCACTGTGCAGCAAAGCATAAAGGAAATGATGATTGAACTGTACCTCTCCTGAATGAGCTGAAAGGTCCATTGTTCTAACATTTGAGAGGCTGCAAAGAATAGCATTGCCTCCAAACATTCCTCCACAATCACCATTATACGCCTCTGCAATCTCATCATAGCCCACTGCACGACCACCGACCACATCACTAGGTCCAGAACAGCTATGATTATGATCAGAGTCGTCAGCATCAGTATGCGCAACAATGTTATCACTAAGATAAGATTCATTGTTATCAGCATATCTCTCATTGCCATCATCATCTGATTCCTGAGCACTAGAAAATGCACCATCACAATCAGATTCATCTTCTTCATCATGTTTGGATTCATTATCACTTCTGTCATCAGAGTCAGGCCCAGAATGTGCCAAAAAGTCAGCATCATGATCAGATTCAACTTCTTCATCCTGATTGAATTCATTATCGCTGTCATCATCAGAGAACACAGGCCCAAAATGTTCAAAAAGTCACCATCATGATCAGATTCATCTTTGTCACTGTCCCAAGCTGTCCACTGCCTTTGACTAAGCATGCAAGAGTCATCGAGTGCGATAATGGCAGTGACTAGAAACTCCATGTTCCTGAACTGAGGAACTTGTCCAAATGGTCTGGTGCAGCACATTGAGAGAAGTTTCGGAACATGAACCACTGATCCAATACTGAATTCGCAGTTGATCATAGTCAAACACCTCAGTGAGGTGGATCGAATCTCCTTGCCAACCACTAAACAATCCTTAAGCTCTAGCTCTTGCAAAGAAGTGCACACAGAACAGAGCTGTGCGAGGGTGGTGTCATCCAGCTTGACAAGCGAAAGCTTCAAAATCTTCAGGTTCCAAGAACCGAGGCCAGGGTACTCAGGGTAGTTATGTGGTGCCCATAGGTTGATATTTGATGCTGCTAGCAATCCCAAGTTCTGGATCCAGGGAACCCATCCAAAATTTCTGCTGAACTCTAGGGAGGCAAGTTTCGGAGCATTGACAGAGAGGCCTTTAAGGATTTTGCACCTGATCATGGTCAAACGCTGCAGCAAGGTGGACCGAATCTTCGTCTTGTATGGTATGAGACAATCATTGAGGTCCAGTTCTTTCAAACGAGCACACCTGGAACAGAGCTGCGTGAGGGTGGTGTCATCCAGCCGTATATGGATGAGCTTCAAGGTCTCGAGGCGGATCATGACGGCGGTTCTGTCGTCATCAATGAATCTCGTGTACTTCGGCGACGGGTACACCCTGTGATGCTTGCCGGAGAGCACGATCTCCACGGCGCCTTGCCTGACGGCGTAGCCGACCCAGGTGTTGCCGTCGCCATGTTCCGTCTCGTGGCTCCAGCAGAGGCGGAGCGAGTCCATCAACACCAGCGGCGGCCGCCGGAGCAGCAGGTTCTTGACGAACGCCGCAAACACCTTCTTGCGGGCCTGGAGCGGGACGGCGGAGAGGCCGGCTCCGCCGGCGCGGACGCCGCCGCAGAGGCACGGCTGGCGGATGTCGAGGCGCGTCGCGGAAGGTCCACAGGTTGCGCCACCGCCTGGAGAGCACGCCCGTCCGCACCGCCTCCCACGCCTTGAGGTGCGACATGACCCGGAGGAGGGTCTCGTCGTTGAGGCCGCTGAGGCGGTCGCCGCCACCGCCTCCGCGCGCCCCCTGCGCTGCTGCGTCCTTCGGGGGCATTTCGTCGAACGGTTGGGTGTAACTTCCCGTACAGTGGAAAGTGCAAACACTTTCCTACGTCCCAAGGAGACAACACGTAAAACAATAGAGTGCTTTTTCTCCCCCAAGGATCCGATTCTTTATTACGAGTCGGAGCTCTTATTTATAGAGTTTGCATCATTGAGTTTGATTACAATTGTACCCTTGTACACAACAACTCTAAGCCTTGTTTACAACAATGCCCCTGCAAACCATACCAAAGTTACCCCTACATGGTTCATTTCCTGCCGTGGGCCCCGTCCGAAGTCCGTACCTTCCCTCGGGGCCCCACAGCGCTTCGAAGCCTCCGCCTTCTTCGCGCTTCCCGAAGTCCCTGGAAGGACTTCGCACGACTTCGCCCTCTATCCGGAGTCGTCCCGCATCACTAGGAACGACGCCGAGGCCTGCGTCAAGCCCGAAGGTACCTGAAGTCTTGTTATCCTGCAAGCACTTCGATTAGAACCTGGTCAGCCAAAAATATGTTTAAGCCCGGAGGTTGCTTTGGCCGAATACTCCCCAACAGTAGCCCCTCGCGAGCGAGAGTCAGGGCTAATCCGCTGGGCCGAACTTGCGACTTTACACTTCGCGCTTATCTCGCGCGAGGGGAGCCTTGAGCCTGATGAGGCCAAGCGAGCTCCGGCTCTTCCCGCCCCCTTCGGCTCGGTGGATGTTGACCATGCTTGCTGTTGACACGTAACCATCTTCTGAGACGGTTACTATGGTTTCCCGGGGTAAAAACGGCCTTATTTAAAGGGTAAATCGGTGAAACCCCAATTTGAACCCTAGAAGAATTTTAAAATCGAACCGTCGTTGGCGCGCAAATCGAGGCGCCATATCCTAGGGTATACCCTGCGCCTATATAAACCCCCACTGTAAATTTCTTTTTACTCGTGCCCTCCATTTTGGATTTTTTCTCAAGAACTCGGCAACTTCGCTGCTCGACCTTCGCTGGTAAGCCTCTTCGTTTCCATTTCGCCGTTCTTGTTGTAGACTTTCCTAGAGTTCGCGCTTGATCTAGAGCTTATATGCTGTTGTGAATGATCACAGGCCTGTTCTCCCCTTCGACGCGTGAGATGGCTCCTCCAAAGACACGCGCTGAAGATGAAGATGAGATTCCCGAACCCGGCGTTCCACCGACTACCGTCTTCGGACGAAGTCATGTTACCCCCACCGTCCTGAAGACATACCGCGAGCGCGGCTTCCTTGCTGCTGACGCCAGGAGAGCTCCTGAGCCTTCGGAGACGGTGCCGCATCCCCGCGACAACGAAGTCGTTGTGTTTCGGGATCTATTCACTGCCGAGCTTCGTCTTCCTTTGGACCCCGTTTTGGTCTCCATTCTCCGGGAGTATGATCTCTTCATGCATCATCTGACTCTGAACTGCATACTACGCCTTAGCCTGTTTATGTGGATATGCAAGACCATGGGCGTAACTCCGACGAATGCGAATTTTCTTCGAGTGTTCTCCGTGCATCATCAGCCCAAGTACATCGAGACGCTCGAGGCTGCTGACACATTGGTGAAGAAGAATGCGCAGTTCGGGTGCATCAACTTCCGATTCCACGGTGGCGTCATCAGCCCCGTGACCGCCTACCAGAACCGATGGCCAGATGACTGGCACAGCTTCTGGTTGTATGCCGAAGTGGCTCCGAGCGCTGATGGGACACCCAGCGAACTCATCTGCAAGGTCCTGAGCGACCTCCCCAAGGCCGATGACTTCTTCCGGGCTGCTCCTACCGAAGAGTCATCCCGCCTCTTCGCGCACGCCCTGCATGCCCTTGCCTCCGAGTACGGGACTCGGGATCTCATGGAAGAATACTGCCTTGCCAGGGTTTTCCCGGTGTGGAATGGTTGGGAGGTCAAAGAATGGGACGACTGCGACAGCGACATCAAGGTGCCCAACTTCGAGAAAAGCTTCGGGGTCAAGAAAGCTGGTGAGTTCCCAATGACCCCTGACGTCGAGCGCGGAGCATGCCAGTGCTCTTCTGCTGCTAATTGTGTTTGTACTTTGTGATGTAGATGTCTGCCCCCTTACCGCCGAACATCGGGCGAATGCCATACTGGGGCCGGAGTCCCCAAAAGAGACGAACGACATCGCCTCTCGTCTTGGCGGTGCTCGAAACCGAGTCTTCCACTTCTTCAGGGTAGAGGCGCCTGTTCACGAAGCTGTGTCTGCTCGCCTTGAGCAAGCTGAGAAGCGACTGAAAAACCAGGGGAAGCGCGCCCCAACAGAGCCGCACGCTACTGCTCGCGCCGAAGCCAAAAGACGCCGACTGACTTCGCGGCCCAAGGTGCCCTCTGGTCGGAAGACTTCGTCCATCCCCGAGCTGCTGCTAAACATGGATGAAGAGAAAGACAGCTCCCCCAATCCTGGCGAAGGCGAAGCCGGCGATGCCGGATCGAAGAGCAGGCCCAGCCCAGGCACCGCCGAGAACGTGGTCACTTCCCCTCGCGGCCAAGCCCCGCTCAATGCTCCGACAACTCCGCCGACAACTTTGCCTCTAAGCAACCCCGAGGCTGCTGCCCCCGAAGCCCCCAAAGAGAACACACCACCTAACCCTGTGGGCCGACTGCCGTATCAGATCGAGTACAGCGACATGGAGCCCGAGAGCGATGAAGAGACTCCCCAAGTCGAAGTTGTTTCTTCGACTCCTCAGATCCAGGCCGCAAAAGAAACTGTAGATCTAAGCCCGATGAAGCCTGCAGCTGACCAAGGCACTGAATCTGCCGAAGGTTCCGAGGAGAAGAAATCTTCTTCTAGTGACAGCAGTGCCGGCACCGCTTCGGGTGGCAGCACCGTGAGCAGTAGCAGTGCATACTTCGTGTGCACTGATGATGTCCAGGACGTGGCTAATCGCATGGACCTTCCTGACGTAGTCCAGCTCTAGGGCGGGCAAAAACGCGGAGTGCTTAAGTTTGAGAGCGGTCGTCGCGAGAGGCAACTGCTCGAGAAGATGGGAAGCCATTTCTGCGTGCCGATTATGGAAACGGAATTACAGAGCCGCGGAGTGGACCATGCCCTAAACTGCGCGAAGGACCTTGCTCTGAAATCCCTCATCGCCAGCCGCGTTGCTCAGCGCGCTTATCATGCTGAGAAGAAATCACTGGAGCTCGAAAGCATGAGTAACAGCGGGGCCTTGAGCAAGGAAATCGAAGTGGTCAAGCGCCTTCAAGCTGAGAAAGAGGCCCTTGCCAAGTCCCTGGATGAGGAGAGAGCAAAGTCTGCCAAGTTGCAAAAAGACTTCGACGTGCTCTACAAGCACGCCGAAGACCTAACTGAGCTGCAACGAGGCCCTTGCTGTGGAGCGCGCTGCTTATGAGACGGCCATCAAAGCCACGAAGACGCATCAAGACCGCGCGAAGGTCTTACAGGACGAAGTCAGTGATACTCGAGAAAAACTTCGCGATCTGACGTCGGAGGTTCGCTCCGGGCTGGCCTTTGTCAAGGAGCAATTCGAACTGACTCTCCAGAGCTTCGGTGTACTCGGGCTCGCTCAGCCACTTGATGTGCAAACCGCGACGCTTGAGGATATCTTCGCCTGGCTTGGCGCTTGTGCGCGCGAAATGGATGGGGCTGGCCGCGCCTTCGGTGAACTTGGTGCTGTGGTCACTGCCCGAACCCTTGTGATGAGCGTGTGCCAACTTCATCACGAGCCGGACACATGGCTAGGGCAGGCAGAACCTTACCTGACCAAGGGCGACCTTCGTCGTCTTTGCCAAGCAGATTTCCCTTGGCCCTCGGAGCTGACCCCGGAGCAACTTCCCGTCCTGGCGAAGAATATTGCAAAGAACTTCATCTCCAGCTTCTTCCACCGGGTCGGATACCGCTTTGCCGTCGCCGAGGGCGAACGACTTGCCGAACAGGTGACTTCGAGCTCCCTGTCCTTTTTGTCCCAATGTCCATTCGCCTCGCAATGGAGCTAACCTGTTTGACTTCTTTTCAGCGCCGTGCTCGCCTGGCTTCTGAAGCTGCAAAGCACCTTGCAGATGAAGGCATCGAAGTTGCAGAGCCCTCATCCTCACGCCCTCCTGGGTCGAACAAAGCTCCAACCACTGCTGCACCTGCTGGTGACACCCGCGAAGACCGACGTGCGGCCGACGCTCCGGAGGTGTGAGGTGTGTAGTTAGCTGCTCCTTGTAGGGAAGCTTTTGGCTTATCAGCCCCTTCTGTAAAGACTGATATTTTTGTGGTGCCTGCGCAGGTCCCCATGCCGGAGCCTGCACAGACGACCGAAGGTGTAACTCCTTTAACGATGTGCTTTGGTGACTTTTTCGTTTCGGGGTCCCTTTGGGAGAAATTTAACCTTCGGTTCCCGCGCGTTTCTTTTTCCACTTTTTGGAACTCGAAACTCGAAACTTACGTGAGGCGCAATCATGCGGCCAAACAAAAATTTGCTGAGTTGCACGCCCGTTCTATTGAACGGGCGTCAATAGTACATTCGAGAGCCACTCTCGAAGCTACCCTTTCCGAGTTCGAGGTTGTGAAGACCGAGGAACCGGATAGTTTCGAATTCCTGGAATATCAGTATCTTCGCCCTTCTTCGCGCCCCCTTACCATGTCTCTGATTCCCCGGTCTAAGTGATGGCCGGTTCTTCACAGGGCGGAGCGGAGCCGAAGACCAGCATGCCCCGGGAGTTCCTTCAGATGACGTACTTCGAATGATGGCCAACTATATCCTTGACGAAGTTGTAACCGATTTGATCGATGAAATATCTCATCGTGTAATTCCATGATTGTAAGCCGTGAATAAGGCTTGTAACAAACTTGATTGAATATAAAGCTTGCACTTGGTGTCTTCGTTTTGTAAACTGCATAATTTCGTTTTGTAACGAACTTGATTAAAGCTCCTCGATATTGCAAACTCCTGCCTTTACAATCTTCGAAGGCCCACACTCCGTGACTTCGTTTTTCGATCTGTACCGATAAGGCTTGCCTTAAGTGTTTTAGCACGCGTATCGCGCCACACTTCGAGCTTAACTGCCACGAAGATTTGTTGAGCGGTGTCGCGCTCGTTTCACCTTTTCTGGCTTGATAACGCTGCTCTTACGCAGCATTTGATGATGTTACTTCGCGCATATCCGCTTCGAAGACGCGCTGGCATTTCACCGCACGATTTAACCGAGGTGGCCAACCTCTTGGCGTTTCTGCCGTGCACTGCTTGTCTTGCCAAGCACTGCTGGCTCGAGACTCGATAAGTGAGAAATGATGAAACGCTCCGAAGATGCCGTTTCCTCATCCCCTCACTTACCTCGTCACGAGACCAATTATCCTTGAAGTTAACCCCTCGCGAAGGCGAGAGTTTTAACATCGAGCCACTCCTCCGTTTCTGGGGGTACATTGTTTATATTTCACAATGGGATTACAGAAAGGTGCCGCCTCATTAAAAACCTTACGCTTCCGAGCACCTCGAAGTGACCCGGAAGTTCTCCCTGTAAGGAAAAGAGTACAGCACCGAAGTACAAAAGATTCATAAAATTCATGAAGAAGAAACAAAAATTGACTCGCGACTGAGCCCTACTAGACGAAGTACTTCTTCAGCGTGTCTTTGTTCCAAGTGAACGGTTCTGCAGTGCCGTCCAACTTTCGAAGCCAAGAAAGGACCTTCCCACTTCAGCTCAAACTTGCCAGCGATCTCCGATCTTCGCAGTACCATATCTCCCGTGGAGATATCCTTGTACTTAAGGCGCTTGTTCTTCCATCTTCGGGTTTCATTTTGATACTCGTCGATGTTCTGGATTGCTTTCAGCCTGATCGTCTCAATTGTGTCTTTGGTGACTTTCTCATCCTCGGTGTCTTGCGTGGCAGAGGTTCTGAAAGACTGCAGCTTCAGCTCTTCTGGCATCATTGCCTCTTCGCCGTAGAGTAGCCTGAAGGGCGTAAACTTCGTTGCCCGTGAAACGGAAGTGTTATGGGCCCAAATGACCCTCGACAGCTCTTCAGCCCATTTACCTCGTGGCTGATCTGTAATATTCTTTTTGACCCCTGCGAAGATGATGCCATTCGCCTTCTCGACAGCGCCATTGGATTGAGGGTGATACACCGAAGCGAAACAGAGCTTTGTGCCAATTTGAAAACAGATGCGCTATCGAACTATTTCCCGTTGTCTACTGTCAGCTCCCTCGGCACACCAAAGCGGCACACAATGTTCTGCCAGAAAAACTTCGTTATGACGGCCGAAGTTATGCGCTGAACAGGCTTTGATTCTATCCACTTCGAGAAATATTCCACCGCAACCAAAATGAACTTGTAACTCCCGGGAGCTGGGGGCAACGGACCAACGATGTCCAAGCCCCACCGTGCCAGAGGCCAAATAGGAGGTATGAGCTGTACTTCGTGCGCAAGGCTTCGACCGATCGGGGCATGAAGCTGGCAACTATTGCATTTTCTGAGCGTGTCTTCGGCATCTGCTAGCGCCGTTGGCCAGTAAAAACCTTGCCTGAATGCTTTTGCAACAAGCTTTCTGGTTCCCATATGCGAGGAGCACATGCCACTATGGATGTCTTCGAGCAACTGCACCCCTTGTTCTCTTGAAATGCATTTCAGCAGTGGCGAACATACACCTTTCTTGTACAGTACTCCATCGATTACGAGATAATTTCGTGCCCGGTGCTGCATCCTACTCCGATCTTTCTGATCTTCTGGTTCGAAATAGCCTCTGATGAAAGCAATTATCAAAGATCTCCAGTCTTCGCTAGAGATGGCATTGATGTACTTTACTGGGGCCTCATTGCTGTCCACAGACTTATGGTGTAAAACTTCGTAGAAGACATCTGGCGGCCTCAAGTTTTTTGAGCCGCCGCCTTCGCCAAGGCGTCCGCTTCGCCATTCAGACTTCTGTGAATTGACTTCACCATGAACCCCAAAAAGTACTTCTCCATTGCCCTTACTGCCGCCAAATACCTTGCCATTTCCGGGTCCCTGGCCTTGTTGCTCTTTGCGATGTGATCCTGAATAAGATCAGAGTCCGTTTTGATTATCAACCTTCGCGTGCCCAGAGCTCTTGCCTTTCTGAGAGCCAGCAAAAGCCCCTCGTACTCTGCCACATTGTTTGTAACGGCCTCGAAGTCCAGCCTCACTGCGTATCGAGCTTGATACCAGATGGAGAAGTTAGAATTGCCGAAGCTCCAGCCCCATCTGAACAATATGCTCCGTCACAGTGAATCTCCCAATGATCAACTGCCACCTCATGATCCTCTTCAGCCTTCGGCATCCAGTCTGCTACGAAGTCTGCCAACACCTGCGATTTTATAGCCTTCCTGGAGACGAAGTTGACCACGTACTCTGCGATCTCAGCAGACCACTTCGCTATACGACCCGAAGCTTCTTTGTTTTCGAAGACGTTTCGCAAAGGGAAAGAAGTTGGTATAGTGATGCTGTGGCTCTGAAAATAGTAGCGAAGCTTGCGAGAGGCCATGACAACCGCATACGCCATTTTCTCCACCTCCGAGTAAAATCTCTTCGCCCCAGACAAAGCCTCCGACACGAAGTAGATAGGCGCTTGAAAGCTCTGGCCATTTTTGAGTCGCTCTTCTACCAATACTGCACTGACAGCAGACTCTGACGCTGCGATATACAGAAGGAGATCTGCTTTCGGAGTTGGACTGGTCAGTACTGCCATGCTCTCAATGTAATTCTTCAAGTCTTCGAAAGCCTGCTGCTGCTCTGACCCCCAGATAAATGTCGAAGTGGCTCTAAGCGCCTCAAAGAATGGGAGACTCCGCTCTGCTGACCTGGAGATGAAACGACCCAGAGATGCCAATGTCCCCGTCAATTTTTGCAAATCCTTCTTCGACCTCGGCGGCTTCATATTCCTCAGCGCCATGATCTTCTCCGGGTTAGCTTGGATCCCGGTCTTCGAAATCATGCATCCCAACAACTTGCCTGCAGACACCCCGAAGACGCATTTCTCTGGGTTGAGCCGAAGGCCAAACCTCCTCAAGCTAGCGAAGGTTTCGGAGAGATCTTTCACGTGATCTTCAGCCTTCCTACTTCGCACCACCACATCGTCAACGTAAGCGGATACGTTGGTATCAAACTGCCCCCCAAGCACGGTTCTGATCATTCTGTTGAAAGTGGGCCCTGCATTCTTCAAGCCCTCTGGCATGCGAACAAAACAGTAAAGACCGAAGGGAGTGGTGAAGCTTGTCTTCTCTTCGTCAGCCTGCTTCATCCAGACTTGATGATAGCCCGAGAAACAATCCAGCAGAGAGATCAACTCACAACCCGCAGCGGAGTCCACCAGAGCGTCGATTCTTGGCAATGGATAATCATCCTTTGGACATGCCCTATTGAGGTCTGTGAAATCAATGCACATGCGCCAACTTCCATTCTTCTTCGGCACCATAACAATGTTTGCCAGCACTTCGGGTACTTTACTTCACGAATGACTCGAGCATCCAACAGCTTCTGCACCTCGGCCTCAGCTGCATTCCTGCGCTCTTCGGATAAGACCCGAAGTTTTTGCTTTCTTGGCCTTGCCCTTGGATCAACGTTGAGCTCGTGTTCGATGACTTCCC
>CM014275.1:54520402-54540406 GCA_004135705.1 Alloteropsis semialata | reverse complement strand
ATATGCTGTTGTGAACAATCACAGGCCTGTTCTCCCCTTCGACGTGTGAGATGGCTCCTCCAAAGACACGCGCTGAAGATGAAGATGAGATTCCCGAACCCGGCGTTCCACCGACTACCGTCTTCGGACGAAGTCATGTTACCCCCACCGTCCTGAAGACATACCACGAGCGCGGCTTCCTTGCTGCTGACGCCAGGAGAGCTCCTGAGCCTTCGGAGACAGTGCCGCATCCCCGCGACAACGAAGTCGTTGTGTTTCGGGATCTATTCACTACCGAGCTTCGTCTTCCTTTGGACCCCGTTTTGGTCTCTATTCTCTGGGAGTATGATCTCTTCATGCATCGTCTGACTCTGAACTGCATACTACGCCTTAGCCTGTTTATGTGGATATGCAAGACCATGGGCGTAACTCCGACGAATGCGAATTTTCTTCGAGTGTTCTCCGTGCATCATCAGCCCAAGTACATCGAGACGCTCGAGGCTGCTGACACATTGGTGAAGAAGAATGCGCAGTTCGGGTGCATCAACTTCCGATTCCACGGTGGCGTCATCAGCCCCGTGACCGCCTACCAGAACCGATGGCCAGATGACTGGCACAGCTTCTGGTTGTATGCCGAAGTGGCTCCGAGCGCTGATGGGACACCCAGCGAACTCATCTGCAAGGTCCTGAGCGACCTCCCCAAGGCCGATGACTTCTTCCGGGCTGCTCCTACCGAAGAGTCATCCCGCCTCTTCGCGCACGCCCTGCATGCCCTTGCCTCCGAGTACGGGACTCGGGATCTCATGGAAGAATACTGCCTTGCTAGGGTTTTCCCGGTGTGGAATGGTTGGGAGGTCAAACAATGGGACGACTTTGACAGCGACATCAAGGTGCCCAACTTCGAGAAAAGCTTCGGGGTCAAGAAAGCTGGTGAGTTCCCAATGACCCCTGACGTCAAGCGCGGAGCATGCCAGTGCTCTTCTGCTGCTAATTGTGTTTGTACTTTGTGATGTAGATGTCTGCCCCCTTACCGCCGAACATCGGGCGAATGCCATACTGGGGCCGGAGTCCCCAAAAGAGACGAACGACATCGCCTCTCGCCTTGGCGGTGCTCGAGACAACCGAGTCTTCCGCTTCTTCAAGGTAGAGGCGCCTGTTCGCGAAGCTGTGTCTGCTCGCCTTGAGCAAGCTGAGAAGCGACTGAAAAACCAGGGGAAGCGCGCCCCAACAGAGCCGCACGCTACTGCTCGCGCCGAAGCCAAAAGACGCCGACTGACTTCGCGGCCCAAGGTGCCCTCTGGTCGGAAGACTTCGTCCATCCCCGAGCTGCTGCTGAACATGGATGAAGAGAAAGACAGCTCCCCCGATCCTGGCGAAGGCGAAGCCGGTGATGCCGGATCGAAGAGCAGGCCCAGCCCAGGCACCGCCGAGAACGTGGTCACTTCCCCTCGCGGCCAAGCCCCGCTCAATGCTCCGACAACTCCGCCGACAACTTTGCCTCTAAGCAACCCCGAGGCTGCTGCCCCCGAAGCCCCCAAAGAGAACACACCACCTAACCCTGTGGGCCGACTGCCGTATCAGATCGAGTACAGCGACATGGAGCCAGAGAGCGATGAAGAGACTCCCCAAGTCGAAGTTGTTTCTTCGACTCCTCAGATCCAGGTCGCAAAAGAAACTATAGATCTAAGCCCGATGAAGCCTGCAGCTGACCAAGGCACTGAATCTGCCGAAGGTTCCGAGGAGAAGAAATCTTCTTCTAGTGACAGCAGTGCCGGCACCGCTTCGGGTGGCAGCACCGTGAGCAGTAGCAGTGCATACTTCGTGTGCACTGATGATGTCCAGGACGTGGCTAATCGCATGGACCTTCCTGACGTAGTCCAGCTCTAGGGCGGGCAAAAACGCGGAGTGCTTAAGTTTGAGAGCGGTCGTCGCGAGAGGCAACTGCTCGAGAAGATGGGAAGCCATTTCTGCGTGCCGATTATGGAAACGGAATTACAGAGCCGCGGAGTGGACCATGCCCTAAACTGCGCGAAGGACCTTGCTCTGAAATCCCTCATCGCCAGCCGCGTTGCTCAGCGCGCTTATCATGCTGAGAAGAAATCACTGGAGCTCGAAAGCATGAGTAACAGCGGGGCCTTGAGCAAGGAAATCGAAGTGGTCAAGCGCCTTCAAGCTGAGAAAGAGGCCCTTGCCAAGTCCCTGGATGAGGAGAGAGCAAAGTCTGCCAAGTTGCAAAAAGAGGCCCTTGCTGTGGAGCGCGCTGCTTATGAGACGGCCATCAAAGCCACGAAGACGCATCAAGACCGCGCGAAGGTCTTAGAGGATGAAGTCAGTGATACTCGAGAAAAACTTCGCAATCTGACGTCGGAGGTTCGCTCCGGGCTAGCCTTTGTTAAGGAGCAATTCGAACTGACTCTCCAGAGCTTCGGTGTACTCGGGCTCGCTCAGCCACTTGATGTGCAAACCGCGACGCTTGAGGATATCTTCGCCTGGCTTGGCGCTTGTGCGCGCGAAATGGATGGGGCTGGCCGCGCCTTCGGTGAACTTGGTGCTGTGGTCACTGCCCGAACCCTTGTGATGAGCGTGTGCCAACTTCATCATGAGCCGGACACATGGCTAAGGCAGGCAGAACCTTACCTGACCAAGGGCGACCTTCGTCGTCTTTGCCAAGCAGATTTCCCTTGGCCCTCGGAGCTGACCCCGGAGCAACTTCCCGTCCTGGCGAAGAATATTGCAAAGAACTTCATCTCCAGCTTCTTCCACCGGGTCGGATACCGCTTTGCCGTCGCCGAGGGCGAACGACTTGCCGAACAGGTGACTTCGAGCCCCCTGTCCTTTTTGTCCCAATGTCCATTCGCCTCGCAATGGAGCTAACCTGTTTGACTTCTTTTCAGCGCCGTGCTCGCCTGGCTTCTGAAGCTGCAAAGCACCTTGCAGATGAAGGCATCGAAGTTGCAGAGCCCTCATCCTCACGCCCTCCTGGGTCGAACGAAGCTCCAACCACTGCTGCACCTGCTGGTGACACCCGCGAAGACCGGCGTGCGGCCGACGCTCCGGAGGTGTGAGGTGTGTAGTTAGCTGCTCCTTGTAGGGAAGCTTTTGGCTTATCAGCCCCTTCTGTAAAGACTGATATTTTTGTGGTGCCTGCGCAGGTCCCCATGCCGGAGCCTGCACAGACGACCGAAGGTGTAACTCCTTTAACGATGTGCTTTGGTGACTTTTTCGTTTCGGGGTCCCTTTGGGAGAAATTTAACCTTCGGTTCCCGCGCGTTTCTTTTTCCACTTTTTGGAACTCGAAACTCGAAACTTACGTGAGGCGCAATCATGCGGCCAAACAAAAATTTGCTGAGTTGCACGCCCGTTCTATTGAACGGGCGTCAATAGTACATTCGAGAGCCACTCTCGAAGCTACCCTTTCCGAGTTTGAGGTTGTGAAGACCGAGGAACCGGATAGTTTCGAATTCCTGGAATATCAGTATCTTCGCCCTTCTTCGCGCCCCCTTACCATGTCTCTGATTCCCCGGTCTAAGTGATGGCCGGTTCTTCACAGGGCGGAGCGGAGCCGAAGACCAGCATGCCCCGGGAGTTCCTTCAGATGACGTACTTCGAATGATGGCCAACTATATCCTTGACGAAGTTGTAACCGATTTGATCGATGAAATATCTCATCGTGTAATTCCATGATTGTAAGCCGTGAATAAGGCTTGTAACAAACTTGATTGAATATAAAGCTTGCACTTGGTGTCTTCGTTTTGTAAACTGCATAATTCCGTTTTGTAACAAACTTGATTAAAGCTCCTCGATATTGCAAACTCCTGCCTTTACAATCTTCGAAGGCCCACACTCCGTGACTTCGTTTTTCGATCTGTAAACTGCATAATTCCGTTTTGTAACAAACTTGATTAAAGCTCCTCGATATTGCAAACTTGATTAAGGCTTGCCTTAAGTGTTTTAGCACGCGTATCGCGCCACACTTCGAGCTTAACTGCCGCGAAGATTTGTTGAGCGGTGTCGCGCTCGTTTCACCTTTTCTGGCTTGATAACGCTGCTCTTACGCAGCATTTGATGATGTTACTTTGCGCATATCTGCTTCGAAGACGCGCTGGCATTTCACCGCACGATTTAACCGAGGTGGCCAACCTCCTGGCGTTTCTGCCGTGCACTGCTTGTCTTGCCAAGCACTGCTGGCTCGAGACTCGATAAGTGAGAAATGATAAAACGCTCCGAAGATGCCGTTTCCTCATCCCCTCACTTACCTCGGCACGAGACCAATTATCCTCGAAGTTAACCCCTCGCGAAGGCGAGAGTTTTAACATCGAGACACTCCTCCGTTTCTGGGGGTACATTGTTTATATTTCACAATGGGATTACAGAAAGGTGCCGCCTCGTTAAAAACCTTACGCTTCCGAGCACCTCGAAGTGACCCGGAAGTTCTCCCTGTAAGGAAAAGAGTACGGCACCGAAGTACAAAAGATTCATAAAATTCATGAAGAAGAAACAAAAATTGACTCGCGACTGAGCCCTACTAGACGAAGTACTTCTTCAGCCTGTCTTTGTTCCAAGTGAACGGTTCTGCAGTGCCGTCCAACTTTCGAAGCCAAGAAAGGACCTTCCCACTTCAGCTCAAACTTGCCAGCGATCTCCAATCTTCACAGTACCATATCTCCCGTGGAGATATCCTTGTACTTAAGGCGCTTGTTCTTCCATCTTCGGGTTTCATTTTGATACTCGTCGATGTTCTGGATTGCTTTCAGCCTGATCGTCTCAATTGTGTCCTTGGTGACTTTCTCATCCTCGGTGTCTTGCGTGGCAGAGGTTCTGAAAGACTGCAGCTTCAGCTCTTCTGGCATCATTGCCTCTTCGCCGTAGAGTAGCCTGAAGGGCGTAAACTTCGTTGCCCGTGAAACGGAAGTGTTATGGGCCCAAATGACCCTCGGCAGCTCTTCAGCCCATTTACCTCGTGGCTGATCTGTAATATTCTTTTTGACGCCTGCGAAGATGATGCCATTCGCCTTCTCGACAGCGCCATTGGATTGAGGGTGATACACCGAAGCGAAACAGAGCTTTGTGCCAATTTGAAAACAGATGCGCTATCGAACTATTTCCCGTTGTCTACTGTCAGCTCCCTCGGCACACCAAAGCGGCACACAATGTTCTGCCAGAAAAACTTCGTTATGACGGCCGAAGTTATGCGCTGAACAGGCTTTGATTCTATCCACTTCGAGAAATATTCCACCGCGACCAGAGTGAACTTGTAACTCCCGGGAGCTGGGGGCAACGGACCAACGATGTCCAAGCCCCACCGTGCCAGAGGCCAAATAGGAGGTATGAGCTGTACTTCGTGTGCAAGGCTTCGACCGATCGGGGCATGAAGCTGGCAACTATTGCATTTTCTGAGCGTGTCTTCGGCATCTGCTAGCGCCGTTGGCCAGTAAAAACCTTGCCTGAATGCTTTTGCAACAAGCTTTCTGGTTCCCATATGCGAGGAGCACATGCCACTATGGATGTCTTCGAGCAACTGCACCCCTTGTTCTCTCGAAATGCATTTCAGCAGTGGCGAACATACACCTTTCTTGTACAGTACTCCGTCGATTATGAGATAATTTCGTGCCCGGTGCTGCATCCTACTCCGATCTTTCTGATCTTCTGGTTCGAAATAGCCTCTGATGAAAGCAATTATCGAAGATCTCCAGTCTTCGCTAGAGATGGCATTGATGTACTTTACTGGGGCCTCATTGCTGTCCACAGACTTATGGTGTAAAACTTCGTAGAAGACATCTGGTGGCCTCTAAGTTTTTTGAGCCGCCGCCTTCGCCAAGGCGTCCGCTTCGCCATTCAGACTTCTGTGAATTGACTTCACCGTGAACCCCAAAAAGTACTTCTCCATTGCCCTTACTGCCGCCAAATACCTTGCCATTTCCGGGTCCCTGGCCTTGTTGCTCTTTGCGATGTGATCCTGAATAAGATCAGAGTCCGTTTTGATTATCAACCTTCGCGTGCCCAGAGCTCTTGCCTTTCTGAGAGCCAGCAAAAGCCCCTCGTACTCTGCCACATTGTTTGTAACGGCCTCGAAGTCCAGCCTCACTGCGTATCGAGCTTGATACCAGATGGAGAAGTTAGAATTGCCGAAGCTCCAGCCCCATCTGAACAATATGCTCCGTCACAGTGAATCTCCCAATGATCAACTGCCACCTCATGATCCTCTTCAGCCTTCGGCATCCAGTCTGCTACGAAGTCTGCCAACACCTGCGATTTTATAGCCTTCCTGGAGACGAAGTTGACCACGTACTCTGCGATCTCAGCAGACCACTTCGCTATACGACCCGAAGTTTCTTTGTTTTCGAAGACGTTTCGCAAAGGGAAAGAAGTTGGTATAGTGATGCTGTGGCTCTGAAAATAGTAGCGAAGCTTGCGAGAGGCCATGACAACCGCATACGCCATTTTCTCCACCTCCGAGTAAAATCTCTTCGCCCCAGACAAAGCCTCCGACACGAAGTAGATAGGCGCTTGAAAGCTCTGGCCATTTTTGAGTCGCTCTTCTACCAATACTGCACTGACAGCAGACTCTGACGCTGCGATATACAGAAGGAGATCTGCTTTCGGAGTTGGACTGGTCAGTACTGCCATGCTCTCAATGTAATTCTTCAAGTCTTCGAAAGCCTGCTGCTGCTCTGATCCCCAGATAAATGTCGAAGTGGCTCTAAGCGCCTCAAAGAATGGGAGACTCCGCTCTGCTGACCTGGAGATGAAACGACCCAGAGATGCCAATCTCCCCGTCAATTTTTGCAAATCCTTCTTCGACCTCGGCGGCTTCATATTCCTCAGCGCCATGATCTTCTCCGGGTTAGCTTGGATCCCGGTCTTCGAAATCATGCATCCCAACAACTTGCCTGCAGACACCCCGAAGACGCATTTCTCTGGGTTGAGCCGAAGGCCAAACCTCCTCAAGCTAGCGAAGGTTTCGGAGAGATCTTTCACGTGATCTTCAGCCTTCCTACTTCGCACCACCACATCGTCAACGTAAGCGGATACGTTGGTATCAAACTGCCCCCCAAGCACGGTTCTGATCATTCTGTTGAAAGTGGGCCCTGCATTCTTCAAGCCCTCTGGCATGCGAACGAAACAGTAAAGACCGAAGGGAGTGGTGAAGCTTGTCTTCTCTTCGTCAGCCTGCTTCATCCAGACTTGATGATAGCCCGAGAAACAATCCAGCAGAGAGATCAACTCACAACCCGCAGCGGAGTCCACCAGAGCGTCGATTCTTGGCAATGGATAATCATCCTTTGGACATGCCCTATTGAGGTCTGTGAAATCAATGCACATGCGCCAACTTCCATTCTTCTTCGGCACCATAACAATGTTTGCCAGCACTTCGGGTACTTTACTTCACGAATGACTCGAGCATCCAACAGCTTCTGCACCTCGGCCTCAGCTGCATTCCTGCGCTCTTCGGATAAGACCCGAAGTTTTTGCTTTCTTGGCCTTGCCCTTGGATCAACGTTGAGCTCGTGTTCGATGACTTCCCTGGGGACGCCCGTAAGGTCCCTCTTCGACCACGCGAAGACATCCTGGTTCCGCACCAGACAAGATAGCAGCTCTGCCTCCCAAGACTTATCCAATTCTGCGCCAATACACACCACCGCACCTGATGCCGCCCCCGACAATGGCACCTTCTTTGTATCGCCCTGAGGCTGCACTCTGGCCACCTGCTCCTTCGACTCCTCGAAGTCGGAGGGGATAGTGTCTTCGATTACATGTATTGGATTCTGCGTGACTGCTGTGTTTCGCTCCCTTCTGCGAGCTTCCTCCTGATCACCAAAAACCGTCACCACTCCGCCCAGTGTTGGTATCTTCATGCAGAGGTAAGCACTGTGAATGACGGCCAAAAATTTGTTGATTATCCCTCTGCCGAAGATCGCCGTGTAAGGATATGGGATGTCGACAATATCGAACGTTATGACCTCCGTGCGAGTCTGGTGACCCTCTCCAAATGTAACATTAATGTCCATTTTACCAATGGCCTCAATCCGCTTCCCTCCGAAACCGAACAATGGTGTTTCGGACGGCTGCAGACTTCGCTCCTCGAAGCCCATTTGCAAAAATGGCCTGAGGAAAATAATGTCCGCGGAGCTGCCATTATCAACCAAAATGCCTCCGAGGTCTGTGCCATATAGATGCTTCTCGTTTTTGCCAACGATGGCCCTGATAACCATCGGGTCTTCGTGGGGGTAGTGCTTGAGCCGGAGGTCTTTTTCTGTGAAAGTAATCGGCACATGCGACCATTCGTTGCGGAAAACCGTGCCCTCCGACACATGGTTGACGGAGCGGAAGTGTTCCCACTTCTGCCTCTTGGAGAGAAATGCCGCATCGCCTGAGCCCCCTGTGATTGCATTGACAATGTTCACTCTTCGCTGAGAGGACTCCGCTCGCTCCTCCCTATCCTCGGTTCTTCTTTCTTTCCTCGGCCGCTCGGAGTGCTGCCTGGGGTGCTCAAGGCCTTGAGACTGCGCCGAGCCCCCCCACGCAGCCGGGTAGTAAGGCTGGTGCGGCTGCACGAAGGCTGGTGGTGGTGGTGGAGGTGGTGGAAGCGTGGGGACATAACTGCTTGCCACGAACGACTGCCCCTGTGGCCAATAATTCATCGGCCTGTACTGAGCGGAGTCCATAGCTGCCGAAGTGTAGCTCACCGTCCTCATTGGCTGATGTTTCTTTCTTTCCTCTTCCTCCGCCATTCTCCTCTTCGTTTCCATCGCATCTGGACACTCAGCGGTGAAGTGCCCATGATCTTTCCCGTGGAAAAAACAGTACGGTGTTTTTCCCTCACCGTCCTTCTTCTGGCCTCTTCCCGGGCCTTTTCCGTGACCTCCGCGACCGCCGCGACCTCCGCGATCCGTGGCTCCGCCCCTTCCCGGGCCCCCCGCCGCTGACTCCGACGTCGCACGCCTCTGTGGCTGCTGACTCTGATGATGAGGCTCGCCTACGACATTGTTAACAGCGCGGCCTTTTCCTGAGTAGTCTCCCTTCGCCGAAGGCTGCTGCTTCTGCTCTTCCCACTGGCCCTGCGGCCAAAACTTCTTGCTCTTCTTCCCCTGATTCTGGTCTTCGAGCCTCCTGCGCCGACCTCGGTCCGAACTGCAGTATGTCTGCATGATCTCGAAGAGTTCTCTCTCCGATCGAGGCCGACACCTGTCTAGGAACTCCGCACACGCTCCCATTCTGAGGCCCCTGATCGCCGCGTCGATGACCATATCTTCGCACACATTCGGTGACCTGGAGCGCAGCTGAACGAAGCGCTTCATGTATTCCTGGAGCGTCTCCTTGTCACCCTGACAGCAGGAGTGAAGGTCCCCTGCCGTTAGCTCCTCCGGCTGAAAACCCTGGAAGTTCTCGTACAGCTTGTCACGTAGCTCCTCCCAGGCGTATATCTTCCCCCGAGGTAGGCTCGCGTACCACTGCTGCGTCGGGCCCTTGATCGCCATGATAAACGCTTTCGCCCTTACTGTATCATCGCCCCCAGCTGCCGAAATAGCCGTTTCATACCTCAGCAGAAACTCTCTGGGATCGGACTGCCCATCATACTCTGGCATAGAGGCTGGCAACCTGAACTTTGCAGGCCACGGTGTGTGCTCCAGCTGAACGGAGAGCGGAGTGGTTGGCAGTGGCATCCTGCCTGACCTTCGTGGCTCGGCAATGAACCTTGTTGACCTGCGCCCTAGGTCTTCCTTGGCTACCTCCTCGACGTCTGACTCCGCGCCGCCCTCACCACAGTGCTCCACAAGCTGCGGCGAAGCAGTCGGCGGGCGAAGGCTTGCAATCTGGTCTTGCAGCTTCTTGTTCTCCTCTGCGAGTTGAGCCAGAGTGGCCAGCAACTGTGGGTCTTCTCTCCGATGATGCGCATCCTCGTGCAACCGCTGCAAGTGCTCCAGCTGCTCCCTCTTCTTGGCCACCTCCTGCCTCAATAGGTCGAGGCGAAGGTTGTCTTCATGCTGCTTCTTCGCGGCTTCGTCTTCGGCTTGGGGATCCGCCCCCTTGGCGACTGCTGCCGCCGTCTTCGAGCGAGTCTGCGCGTGTGAGGACGACGGCTTGCTTGCATTGTACTTCTGCAACAGCAAGCCTTCGACCCTACGCAGCGCTTGTATGTCTTCTTCGGGAATGCCTGCCTCCAGGAGACCGACTTCGAGTTCCCCAGTGGCAAGGTCTTCGAGCTCCGGCTCTTCGCCCACGGGAGCTCGCGGTATCTGCGAGTTCGCCGTAGTCAGAGCTTGTTGTGCCGCCGACGGATCATCGGGCGGCCTTTGTGTAGTGGCTTTTGATTTTTTGCTGTTCGGCATAGTGGTACTTCAGAACGAACCACAGACCGCGTCAAACTGTTGGGTGTAACTTCCCGTACAGTGGAAAGTGCAAACACTTCCCTACGTCCCAAGGAGACAACACGTAAAACAATAGAGTGCTTTTTCTCCCCCAAGGATCCGATTCTTTATTACGAGTCGGAGCTCTTATTTATAGAGTTTGCATCATTGAGTTTGATTACAATTGTACCCTTGTACACAACAACTCTAAGCCTTGTTTACAACAATGCCCCTGCAATCCGTACCAAAGTTACACCTACATGGGTCATTTCCTGCCGTGGGCCCCGTCCGAAGTCCGTACCATCCCCTCGGGGCCCCACAGCGTTTCGAAGCCTCCGTCTTCTTCGCGCTTCCCGAAGTCCCTGGAAGGACTTCGCACGACTTCGCCCTCTATCCGGAGTCGTCCCGCATCACTAGGAACGACGCCGAGGCCTGCGTCAAGCCCGAAGGTACCCGAAGTCTTGTTATCCTGCAAGCACTTCGATTAGAACCTGGTCAGCCAAAAATAAGTTTAAACCCGGAGGTCGCTTTGGCCGAATACTCTCCAACAGGTTACCTGCAGGGAACACGAAGACCGGTATGAGCACCAAGAATCAAGAACAACTCTGCAGCGCGCGCGAGAAACAAGAAAGACGAAGGGCTCGTGGCATTTCAATTCCGTGGAAACAGATTCATCACATCCAAGAACAAGAAGAATCGGCTGCAAGAGGATCTCGCGCGGATTAGCGATGGAGAGGGAGGGGAGAAGAACTAACCGAGAGATTGAGGGGCTCGTCGGATTGGTCGGCGAGCGAGTTCTTGGCTTGTTGCTGCCTCGGTGCCAGAAGCAGCAACATGAGCAGTTGGCTTTCCATTGGGGAAAGGGGAGGAATTGGAACTCCAGGAGATGGCTTGGGCTTATATATTTGGAGAGAAGAGGGGCTTCTTGATATGTTTGGGTTGGGCCGGAAGTTGTATGGGATCTAAAGAGTGGAATTTTTTTTAATTTTTTTTCACGATTTTTCAAAAATAACGGTTGGATGACAAAATTTGCAATTCTGTCATCCAACCGTGTATCATTTGGCTGCCGCCAAATGATACGGCGGTAACAGAAGCTAACCGCCGTTTCATTCGGCGGTTAGAGCAACCGCCGTTTGAATTTGCGGTTTGAATTTAAAAATTTAAATTTGAACTGTATGAGGAACCAAACCGCTGAATGGATTGGCGGTAGGTGTCGGCACGTGGGCCCGAGATCCTAACCGCCAAACCATTTGGCGGTAGGGGGATCCCGCCCCTTGCCGCGCCGTCCGATCCGGCGGGAAGGCTCCCGCCATCGGATCCACGGCGGGATCCCCTTACCGCCAAACCATTCGGCGGTTAGGGGCCTGGCCTCTATATAAGCCAAAATCAGGTTTGAAAATTCATTCTAAATCAGAAAAAAGAAAAACTAGGGTTAGAGAGGAGGGTTAGGGAGAGGAAGAATCAGCGGCGAAGCCCTGCCGGATCTGCGCTTCGGTTTGAGGTAAAATCCGATCTCGTAGTTGTAACTTCGACTTTGTAATTATTTTAGTATTTAGTAGATTTATGACTTTGTAACAGTATGAAATCTTAGTATTATTTTTGAGTTACTGATATTAGACTTAGTTACTGAAATAACTATTAGAGACAGTTACTGATATTAGATTTAGTGACATTAGTTTGAGTTACCTTATATTTAGTGACATTAGAGATAGTTAGAGTCATTACTTTTAGTGATATTTGATATTATTAATATATCTTTTTATATTAGATGGACTGATATTAGAGTTTACCCCACAATTTTATATATACTGTAATTATGCATTTTAGAGTATACATTACAGTTTATATCTTTTTATATTAGAGTTTCTATTAGAGTTTTATGCATATTAGAATTTAGATAATAATTTCAATTAGAGTTTATATTAGAATAATGACATTATATTAGAGTTTATATTAGAGTAATGACTTTATATTAGAGTTTATATTAGAGTAATGCCTTTATATTAGACTTTGTATTAGAGTAATGACTTTATATTAGAGTTTATATTAAACTTTATATTAGAGTTTATATTAAACTTTATATTAGTGTAATGACTTTATATTATAGTTTATATTAGATTTTATATTAGAGTTTATAGTAGAGTTTACAGTAGAGTTTTATTGATATACGAGTCTATTATGCATAAGTTTTTTATGAGTAGAAAATCTTATTAATTCTTCCTATTGTCCTGGTTTGGTTTTAGACATGTCTGAACCATTATGGTTCCAATTGTTCTATGGATCAGGGGAAGTTAGATATGGTCCTGAAGGGGTAGACCTGTCAGATTTTAGTTGTACCACCAGAAAAGTAGCTAGAGCAGCAGAGAGAAATTGGGTTTCAATAACAAAGTGGCTTTATCATTCATTTGGACTTGATGAAGCCCAGCATGACCTGTCAGTGATGGCAGTGATGAACAGAAGTGCAACTACATATTGGGAACTTGTTGCGCTTCAAGGAACCCAGAACTGGAGGTCATATGTGACACTATGTACGCAGCATGGTATGCCGCTGGTGTTGCTTGTGCAAGCCTTCCACAAGGCTGGGGCCAGCACTGAAGTGCACGAAGAAGTTGATGCTGGAGGGGAAAACCTTGAAGATGCTACTGGGGAGGAAGGTGAACAAGTGGAAGAAGCGGCAGCCGGACAAAGAGACAACGCACCCCCTGAACCATCGGGGGAGCTTGATGAAGCAGAAAATTTTTCTGAGATGGTTTTGGAGGCAGAGAGGGAGGGCACAGAGCATGAGCAGTACTTTGAGGAGGACTGGTCGGATGATGACGAGGCCGAGGAGGTGCAGGTGCCAAGGAACTGGGTGAACTATGACTTCTCACAGCTTACGATAAATGAAGGCCAACAAGTCCCCTAGGAGTACAGGAGCAACGAAGTTTGCCTCGGTTCGTGCTACAAGACTGCAGAAGAAATGAAGGATGCAATCAAACAGTGGTCCACTTTGTGTTTGCAAAGGGAGTTCAGGGTTGTTAAGAGCAGCAAACAAGTCTATGACATATGCTGCGTCACAGAAGGGTATCCTTTTCGGGTTCATGCATTCTGTGGGAAGTGGAATCATTACTGGGAGGTGAGCAGAATCGAGGATCACACATGTGTGCTTGAGCAGCTGGACACAGACCACCGGAACCTCACATCTGGTTTTGTGGCAAACTTGATGTATGCACAGATCATTGATAATCCAAGCTACGAGCCCAAGTCAATAATATGTGCCATCGAGGAGAAATTCAAGTACAAAATTAGTTACGGCAAGGCATATAGAGCGAGACAGAAGGTATTCAAGATGAAGTGGGGGACTTATGAAGCATCATATGACAACCTTCCTGCTTTGCTGCACGCCATATGCCAACGAAATGAAGGGAGCTTCTATGACCTTAAGACTTTCCCCTCTGTCTTAAGGCCAGGGAAGCAAGTGCTGCAGCGGGCATTCCTGGCATTGGGGCCGTGCATTAAGGCTTTCAGACACTGTAGGCCAGTCATTTGCATTGATGGGACCTTCCTGACTGGAAGGTACAAAGGCACAATCCTCACCGCTGTTGCCGGCGACGGTAACAATCAATTAGTGCCTTTGGCCTTGGCTTTTGTGGAGAAAGAGAGCGGAGACACCTGGTATTGGTTTCTGGAGAGGCTGAAGAGTATGGCTGTGGGGGATGTGCCAAACGTGTGTGTCATACACGATAGGCACAAAGGTATTCTGCAGGCAATTGAAGAAATGAAGAATGGCAGCACCGAGCGGCAGACATTACCACGATGGCCCGACGTTGTGAGCAGGTGGTGCATCCGTCACATGGGGGCAAATTTCCATAGCCAGTTCAAGAACAAGGCACTGATGAAGCTGTTCAAGCGCTTATGCAGCCAGAATCAACAGAGGAAGTTCAACCAAATCTGGAAGAAACTAGATGACCTTACCAAGAAACAATCAGAAGAGCTGGCAAAGAAACCCGTGACAAATGCAGCAGACGAGCCCAAGTCTCTTGAGGATGTGGGGTTGGACACTGAGCAGACTAGAAGGAGAAGGGGTCGTGCAATTAAGACTTTCAGCCAGTGGATTGAGAATGAGCCCAAAGAAAAATGGGCATTGATCTATGATGAAGGAGGTGCCCGGCATGGTATAAAGACTACAAACTATGCCGAGGTTTACAATTGGGTGCTTCGTGGAGCAAGGGGTCTCCCCCTAGTGGGAATCATAGAGTTTTTCGTGTACCGCACAATTAAATATTTTCATGACCGGTATGGAAAGGCTACGGCTGCCATGGAAAACAACCAATTGATGTACGGCTACAAGATGACCGAGTATATGGATGAGAAGCAGAAGAAGGCTCTATTGCACCGTGCGTATCCGCTGGGTTCAGCTGAACGGCGGTTCGAGGTTCGTTGCAAGGACAAAGGGAGGACGGTGGCCGGACGGGAAAGGGTTACACAAGAGTGTGTTCTCAGGAATGATAGTTGCATTTGCACGTGCCAGAAGCCTCAGCTGCTGCACAAGCCTTGCTCCCATGTGATTGCTGCCTGCTATGAAGCTGGGGGACTGCAGCCCCGTATTTACGTCTCTCCCTACTTCTTCAAGCAAACCATTATGGCTACCTGGAGTTTTGAAGTGTATGGCTATGGGATATTAGGCTCCTTCACCAATAACCCGGGGAAATATGCAACATATATCCCAGATCCTGATCCAGAAATGAAGCAAGGCCATGGCCGACGAAAGAAGAAGCGCATTAGGAATAACATGGATCGATCTGAAGCTGGTCCAGACGTGCGTATCTGCTCTAAGTGCAATGAGGTTGGACACACATACAAGAAGTGCACTGCTACGTCGTATTATGATCCAAGCGGTGCCGGTGGGTCATCAAATGTGGTTTCAAATCCTCCGTCAAGGGGCGCTGGTCGTGGCCGTGGCACCCATGAGGGCCTCATTTAGAACTACCTTGCCATTGTTGTAATTATTGTATTATTAGTTATGTAATGTAACTTATGAAATATTATGTAATGGTAATGTAAGTTCTGTATTGTAAGTTCTCACGCATTAGTTATTTAATGTTAGTTCTGTAATATAAGTTCGGTAAAATAAGTTGTGTAATATTAGTTATGTAATGTAACTTCTAAATTATTATGTAATTTAAGTTCTGAATAATATTTTTTAAATATTTGTTGACGCGGAAAATCGGCGGTTGTATCCTCCGCGTGCAGCACACGAAGACCAGGGAGATCTGCTTCACTCCAGTGCCAGCCCACACTCCAGTTCAGGTTCACAGCGTGCCAGTCAATTTGACCTGAAATTGACAAGGGGATAAAACAGTTAAATTGCTCTTTGATTGTGTCGGCTCTATTTCAGACGATGGAGTAACGTCGAATTTTAGCCAAGACCCAATCAGACACGTCTCGGCCGATACCAATCGGACCTCAAAATCGGACTTCATTGATGACGTCAATCGGACCAAGTAATCGGACCTCAATCAGACACCAAATCGGACCTCAGAATCGGACCAATCAGGATCGGACCTTGATTGATATAACAGATCAGCCTTTGAATAATAAAGTAAAGCATAAAATAAGGCCAATATGTAAAGTAATGGATCAGCTGTGTCTTGAAACAAGATATCAAATAATCAAAGTGTAAGCCGATACATTGTCCATCTTGCCTAATTCCCAGTTTGACTCATCTTGTCGGATCATCTAACTAGCCAATCGGACCATAACTTTTTCAGAGAAATCTAGCTCCGACGTAGGGAATCTAGATTTCTCCAGCTATGATCAAATCAGATAGCTAGACAGTCAAACTCAACTCATCAACCTGTCAATTAAACAAGATGCTCGCACAGGTGTTGACCAGATTAAGCAAATAAGCAGATAAAACATTAACAGGATCGTTCTGATTCTAAGATATGCTATCAAATAATCAAGCATGACCTAGCTCCGACGTAGGGAATCTAAACCACACTCAACATTCAAATAACAATAAGGCATAACCAAAGCTTCCTTTGATTAATCAAGATGAATCTAGCTCCGACGTAGGGAATCTAAACCAAACATGACAATCAAAGATTAATCTAAGCGTATTACAAAGATCCAGCTCCGACGTAGGGAATCTACACCAGTGTAATACTCAAAGAACAACTAGATTAAACCACAAAGCAGGATCGGACATAGAACGATGCTGTAAGATAAATATTGCTTAAATCGGACCAAGACCAATGCTCAAAGCTGTTGAAGAAGTAGAGTTGATTCACATGGCGTAGATCTAAACCAATCTAGCAACTCCAAACAAACCGCAAAAACTGCCTTTAGTAACCAAGATTATTCTAGCTCCGACGTAGGGAATCTAGCCTAATCTTGACACCTAGCTCCGACGTAGGGAATCTAGGCTAAAAGTACAGTCCGATAAACGATAATCTGTTGGATAATCAATATTGATCTAGCTCCGACGTAGGGAATCTATATCAATCTTGCTTATCCAGAGATAAATCGGTTGAACAGTATAAACGAGAAAGGGCGATGCGCCTCAATTCAAAGCCTATACTAGTTCGATAAATTGACTAACTTACTGGTAAGCCGGAGATCAGAACTGATGCAGCCCGTCCACCAATGAGCTTCGTCGATAACTACTACTAGGGTTTTTGGCGTGAAGCCGGGTTGTATTGATTGTGAGAATAATTTTTACAATGGACGAGGGCTTATATTTATACCCTGGTCATGGAGAGTCCTGATCGGACCAGACTGACTTGCGAACTAAGTAAACTAAGTTAACATAAAACGGGACTCCCAAACGCCTTCTGAAAAGGAAATAGTCCCCGCATCTGATACGCTTCCTTCTTAGCCGACGCGCCCTTCTTCTTTTATCCATCATCAGATCGGACTTCTTGCCTCATCAGACTCCTCTTCAGTATCGGCTTCCTTCTCTGTCATCTTCTGTTTGACCATTCAACGGGCCCACTGCACAGTCTCGACCTCACCACGTCACCATCTGACTCAGCATGTCAGGTGCGAAAATCCGGTGTCAACACATGCCCCCCAATTTTGGAATAAAATATCATTTTGTTCCAAAATTCGTATCTGTCATCATAACTCCTCCACCGATTTTCGTGCCAAAACTTTCAATCATTGTACTGTACAGTTCCTTGATTTTCGGGCCATAGTTTTTGTTGACGCGGAAAATCGGCGTTTGTATCCTCCGCGTGCAGCACACGAAGACCAGGGAGATCTGCTTCACTCCAGTGCCAGCCCACACTCCAGTTCAGGTTCGCAGCGTGCCAGTCAATTTGACCTGAAATTGACAAGGGGATAAAACAGTTAAATTGCTCTTTGATTGTGCCGGCTCTATTTCAGACGATGGAGTAACGTCGAATTTTAGCCAAGACCCAATCAGACACGTATCGGCCGATACCAATCGGACCTCAAAATCGGACTTCATTGATGACGTCAATCGGACCGAGTTATCGGACTTCAATCAGACATCAAATCGGACCTCAGAATCGGACCAATCAGGATCGGACCTTGATTGATATAACAGATCAGCCTTTGAATAATAAAGTAAAGCATAAAACAAGGCCAATATGTAAAGTAATGGATCAGCTGTGTCTTGAGACAAGATATCAAATAATCAAAGTGTAAGCCGATACATTGTCCACCTTGCTTAATTGCCAGTTTGACTCATCTTGTCGGACCATCTAACTAGCCAATCGGACCATAACTTTTTCAGAGAAATCTAGCTCTGACGTAGGGAATCTAGATTTCTCCAGCTATGACCAGACCAAATAGCTGGACAGTCAAACTCAACTCGTCAATCTATCAATTAAACAAGATGCTCGCACAGGTGTTGACCAGATTAAGCAAATAAGCAGATAAAACATTAACAGGATCGTTCTGATTCTAAGATATGCTATCAAATAATCAAGCATGACCTAGCTCCGACGTAGGGAATCTAAACCACACTCAACATTCAAATAACAATAAGGCATAACCAAAGCTTCCTTTGACTAATCAAGATGAATCTAGCTCCGACGTAGGGAATCTAAACCAAACATGACGATCAAAGATTAATCTAAGCGTATTACAAAGATCCAGCTCCGACGTAGGGAATCTACACCAGTGTAATACTCAAAGAACAACTAGATTAAACCACAAAGCAGGATCGGACATAGAACGATGCTGTAAGATAAATATTGCTTAAATCGGACCAAGACCAATGCTCAAAGCCGTTGAAGAAGTAGAATTGATTCACATGGCGTAGATCTAAACCAATCTAGCAACTCCAAACAAACCGCAAAAACTGCCTTTAGTAACCAAGATTATTCTAGCTCCGACGTAGGGAATCTAGCCTAATCTTGATACCTAGCTCCGACGTAGGGAATCTAGGCTAAAAGTACAGTCCGATAAACGATAATCTGTTGAATAATCAATATTGATCTAGCTCCGACGTAGGGAATCTATATCAATCTTGCTTATCCAGAGATAAATCGGTTGAACAGTATAAACGAGAAAGGGCGATGCGCCTCAATTCAAAGCCTATACTAGTTCGATAAATTGACTAACTTACTGGTAAGCCGGAGATCAGAACTGATGCAGCCCGTCCACCAATGAGCTTTGTCGATAACTACTACTAGGGTTTTTGGCGTGAAGCCGGGTTGTATTGATTGTGAGAATCATTTTTTACAATGGACGAGGGCTCATATTTATACCCTGGTCATGGAGAGTCCTGATCGGACCAGACTAACTTGCGAATTAAGTAAACTAAGCTTAACATAAAATGGGACTCCTAAACGCCTTCTGAAAAGGAAATAGTCCCCGCATCTGATACGCTCCCTTCTTAGCCGACGCGCCCTTCTTCTTTTATCCATCATTAGATCGGACTTCTTGCCCCATCAGACTCCTCTTCAGCATCGGCTTCCCTCTCTGTCATCTTCTGTTTGACCATTCAACGGGCCCACTGCGCAGTCTCGACCTCACCACGTCACCATCTGACTCAGCATGTCAGGTGCGAAAATCCGGTGTCAACACATGCCCCCAATTTTGGAATAAAATATCATTTTGTTCCAAAATTCGTATCTGTCATCATAACTCCTCCACCGATTTTCGTGCCGAAACTTTCCATCCTTGTACTGTGCCGTTCCTCGATTTTCGAGCCATAGCCGTTTTCACCTTATAAAATTACCGCCGGCGGCCACGCTGTTCACTTCCCCTTCCTTGCCGAGAACCTACACTGCTCATCTTCTTCCTCCTCTCTCTCGAGCGACCATTCATATTCATTCAAACCTTCATCAAAACCGAATCAAATGGCTCAATCATCCTCCATGGGCGCCCTCCAGTCTTCTTCATCCGCTTTCATCTCCGCATCTGCTCCAGCGGGTTCTCCATCTGCTATGCCTTCCACTATGGCTGCAGTCACGACCTCAACAATGGCGACGGTTATGACCTCGACAATGGCGGCAGCCTCAAGCTCGACAATGGCGGCAGCAGCAAATTCCTCAGCTTCCTCTTCATCGACTTTCTTCGCCTCAGGTTCCTCTTCAACGCCCGCAGGACCATCAGTAGGAGAAGTGCGTCATCCAATCCCAGAGGTATTCTTCTGAATCCGATTTTATTTTCCGCATTTTCTGGAACTCGGCTTTTAAATCTTGTCCTCATTTCGCAACCT
>CM014275.1:54496257-54519402 GCA_004135705.1 Alloteropsis semialata | reverse complement strand
AATCTCTGCTCAAATTCTCGAATTTTTTTTTAATTTTTTTTTACGATTTTTCAAAAATAACGGTTGGATGACAGAATTTGCAATTCTGTCATCCAATCGCCGGCGGTTAGAGAAACCGCCGTTTGAATCTGCGGTTTGAATTTTAAAATTTAAGTTTGAACTGTATGAGCAACCAAACCGCCAAATGGTTTGGCGGGCGGTAGGTGTCGGCACGTGGGCCCGGGATCCTAACCGCCAAACCATTTGGCGGTAGGGGGATCCCGCCCCTTGCCGCGCCGTCCGATCCGGCGGGAAGGCTCCCGCCGTCGGATCCACGGCGGGATCCCCTTACCGCCAAACCATTCGGCGGTTAGGGGTAGGACCTCTATATAAGCCGAAATCAGGGTTGAAAATTCATTCTAAATCAGAAAAAAGAAAAACTAGGGTTAGAGAGGAGGGTTAGGGAGAGGAAAAAATCAGCGGCGAAGCCCTGCCGGATCTGCGCTTCGGTTTGAGGTAAAATCCGATCTCGTAGTTGTAACTTCAATTTGGTAGATTTATGACTTTGTAATTATTTTAGTATTTAGTTTACACAGTATTAAATCGTAGTATTATTTTTCAGTTAATGATATTAGACTTAGTTACTGAAATAACTATTAGAGACAGTTACTGATATTAGATTTAGTGACATTAGTTTGAGTTACCTTATATTTAGTGACATTAGAGATAGTTAGAGTCATTACTTTTAGTGATATTTGATATTTATTAATATATCTTTTTATATTAGATGGACTGATATTAGAGTTTACCCCACAATTTTATATATACTGTAATTATGCATTTTAGAGTATACATTACAGTTTATATCTTTTTATATTAGAGTTTCTGTTAGAGTTTTATGCATATTAGAATTTAGATAATAATTTCAATTAGAGTTTATATTAGAATAATGACATTATATTAGAGTTTATATTAGAGTAATGACTTTATATTAGAGTAATGCCTTTATATTACTGAAACATAATCTCATTACTGAAATAATTAGAGTTTATATTAAACTTAATATTAGTGTAATGACTTTATATTATAGTTTATATTAGATTTTATATTAGAGTTTATAGTAGAGTTTACAGTAGAGTTTTATTGATATACGAGTCTATTATGCATAAGTTTTTTATGAGTAGAAAATCTTATTAATTCTTCCTATTGTCCTGGTTTGGTTTTAGGCATGTCTGAACCATTATGGTTCCAATTGTTCTATGGATCAGGGGAAGTTAGATATGGTCCTGAAGGGGTAGACCTGTCAGATTTTAGTTGTACCACCAGAAAAGTAGCTAGAGCAGCAGAGAGAAATTGGGTTTCAATAACAAAGTGGCTTTATCATTCATTTGGACTTGATGAAGCCCAGCATGACCTGTCAGTGATGGCAGTGATGAACAGAAGTGCAACTACATATTGGGAACTTGTTGCGCTTCAAGGAACCCAGAACTGGAGGTCATATGTGACACTATGTACGCAGCATGGTATGCCGCTGGTGTTGCTTGTGCAAGCCTTCCACAAGGCTGGGGCCAGCACTGAAGTGCACGAAGAAGTTGATGCTGGAGGGGAAAACCTTGAAGATGCTACTGGGGAGGAAGGTGAACAAGTGGAAGAAGCGGCAGCCGGACAAAGAGACAACGCACCCCCTGAACCATCGGGGGAGCTTGATGAAGCAGAAAATTTTTCTGAGATGGTTTTGGAGGCAGAGAGGGAGGGCACAGAGCATGAGCAGTACTTTGAGGAGGACTGGTCGGATGATGACAAGGCCGAGGAGGTGCAGGTGCCAAGGAACTGGGTGAACTATGACTTCTCACAGCTTACGATAAATGAAGGCCAACAAGTCCCCTGGGAGTACAGGAGCAACGAAGTTTGCCTCGGTTCGTGCTACAAGACTGCAGAAGAAATGAAGGATGCAATCAAACAGTGGTCCACTTTGTGTTTGCAAAGGGAGTTCAGGGTTGTTAAGAGCAGCAAACAAGTCTATGACATATGCTGCGTCACAGAAGGGTGTCCTTTTCGGGTTCATGCATTCTGTGGGAAGTGGAATCATTACTGGGAGGTGAGCAGAATCGAGGATCACACATGTGTGCTTGAGCAGCTGGACACAGACCACCGGAACCTCACATCTGGTTTTGTGGCAAACTTGATGTATGCACAGATCATTGATAATCCAAGCTACGAGCCCAAGTCTATAATATGTGCCATCGAGGAGAAATTCAAGTACAAAATTAGTTACGGCAAGGCATATAGAGCGAGACAGAAGGTATTCAAGATGAAGTGGGGGACTTATGAAGCATCATATGACAACCTTCCTGCTTTGCTGCACGCCATATGCCAACGAAATGAAGGGAGCTTCTATGACCTTAAGACTTTCCCCTCTGTCTTAAGGCCAGGGAAGCAAGTGCTGCAGCGGGCATTCCTGGCATTGGGGCCGTGCATTAAGGCTTTCAGACACTGTAGGCCAGTCATTTGCATTGATGGGACCTTCCTGACTGGAAGGTACAAAGGCACAATCCTCACCGCCGTTGCCGGCGACGGTAACAATCAATTAGTGCCTTTGGCCTTGGCTTTTGTGGAGAAAGAGAGCGGAGACACCTGGTATTGGTTTCTGGAGAGGCTAAAGAGTATGGTTGTGGAGGATGTGCCAAACGTGTGTGTCATACACGATAGGCACAAAGGTATTCTGCAGGCAATTGAAGAAATGAAGAATGGCAGCACCGAGCGGCAGACATTACCACGATGGCCCGACGTCGTGAGCAGGTGGTGCATCCGTCACATGGGGGCAAATTTCCATAGCCAGTTCAAGAACAAGGCACTGATGAAGCTGTTCAAGCGCTTATGCAGCTAGAATCAACAGAGGAAGTTCAACCAAATCTAGAAGAAACTAGATGACCTTACAAAGAAACAATCAGAAGAGCTGGCAAAGAAACCCGTGACAAATGCAGCAGATGAGCCCAAGTCTCTTGAGGATGTGGGGTTGGACACTGAGCAGACTAGAAGGAGAAGGGGTCGTGCAATTAAGACTTTCAGCCAGTGGATTGAGAATGAGCCCAAAGAAAAATGGGCATTGATCTATGATGAAGGAGGTGCCCGGCATGGTATAAAGACTACAAACTATGCCGAGGTTTACAATTGGGTGCTTCGTGGAGCTAGGGGTCTCCCCCTAGTGGGAATCATAGAGTTTTTCGTGTACCGCACAATTAAATATTTTCATGACCGGTATGGAAAGGCTACGGCTGCCATGGAAAACAACCAATTGATGTACGGCTACAAGATGACCGAGTATATGGATGAGAAGCAGAAGAAGGCTCTATTGCACCGTGCGTATCCGCTGGGTTCAGCTGAACGGCGGTTCGAGGTTCGTTGCAAGGACAAAGGGAGGACGGTTGCCGGACGGGAAAGGGTTACACAAGAGTGTGTTCTCAGGAATGATAGTTGCATTTGCACGTGCCAGAAGCCTCAGCTGCTGCACAAGCCTTGCTCCCATGTGATTGCTGCCTGCTATGAAGCTGGGGGACTGCAGCCCCCGTATTTACGTCTCTCCCTACTTCTTCAAGCAAACAATTATGGCTACCTGGAGTTTTGAAGTGTATGGCTATGGGATATTAGGCTCCTTCACCAATAACCCGGGGAAATATGCAACATATATCCCAGATCCTGATCCAGAAATGAAGCAAGGCCATGGCCGACGAAAGAAGAAGCGCATTAGGAATAACATGGATCGATCTGAAGCTGGTCCAGACGTGCGTATCTGCTCTAAGTGCAATGAGGTTGGACACACATACAAGAAGTGCACTGCTACGTCGTATTATGATCCAAGCGGTGCCGGTGGGTCATCAAATGTGGTTTCAAATCCTCCGTCAAGGGGCGCTGGTCGTGGCCGTGGCACCCATGAGGGCCTCATTTAGAACTACCTTGCCATTGTTGTAATTATTGTATTATTAGTTATGTAATGTAACTTATGAAATATTATGTAATGGTAATGTAAGTTCTGTATTGTAAGTTCTCACGCATTAGTTATTTAATGTTAGTTCTGTAATATAAGTTCGGTAAAATAAGTTGTGTAATATTAGTTATGTAATGTAACTTCTAAATTATTATGTAATTTAAGTTTTGAATAATATTTTTTAAATATTATTATTTTTACCCCAAGTTATGTTTTTAATATTATTGTTTTAATTATTGTATTATTAGTTATGTAATGTAACTTCTAAATTATTATGTAATGTTTTTAATATTATTTTATTACTATTACTTTTGTCTATGTCAATGTTTATCTTATTCTGCAGCTCACAGGGGGACTCGTGTCACAGGTTCCTGATCCCTTACGCGACGGCCATCGCGACGCACCCGCTCGAGCAGATTCCTCAGATCAGCTGGGGCTCTGCGGTTTTGGCCGCCACGTACTGGGGCCTGTGCACGGGCGTGCACAAGATTAAGAAGGGAGACCCTATCTTCGTCGGGTGTCCCTTGCTGCTGCAGCTGTGGTCGTACGAGCGGTTCCCAGTGGGCAGACCAGCGATGAGCCCCGAGCCGTACGACGGCCCGGATCCTGGCACGGACCCGCGCGACTACCCCACCATGGGGTCTTTGTGGTGCCTCCGGAAGGTATGTGTTCGAACATTTTTTTATTTTTAACATCCTTTTGTTGTTGAGACTTGCTATATTATTTGTATTACTTGTGCAGCCGAGCTGGGCGGGCCAGCAGACGAGGAGGTCGTACGTAGACTTCATCGGCCAGTTCGACGGGCTCGTTGACGCGGACGTGCGGTGGACCCCCTACACGCCTGACGCGATCCACGCTCGGGCACCGCACGACCTGTCGTCCTTGTGCCAGCGCGACCAGGACTACTGGATGACGACGAAGCCCCTGGTCTTCGATGTCCACGTGGAGGAGTACGCGGTGCACAGGGTGATGAGGCAGTTCCACCTCTACCAGGAGTCACCGCTCCCGGTCGTCCACTCCGTCGACCCGGTCCACCACAGGTACGTGTGTCGTATTTCCGTCCCGCAAGTTTTGTATATTTCTTAACTCACATGGTCGATCTTTGAATAGGTGGACGAGGAGGGGACACACAGCTGGCACACTGTGGCAGCCCGCGGTGGCGCAGTACGTGGTTGGTTGGGCAGACGCGTTGAACCACGTCATCGCCGAGCACCGCCCGCACTCCGATGAGGCCTTCGCAGCGTACCTGCGGTGGTACTGGCCTAGGACCCGCGTTCGGGTCCTCCGCGTTCCGCCCCAGCCCACTTTCCCCCCGGCGCAGGTGACGAGCACGTACCCGGTACGACGCGACCAGAACTACGCGATTGGGGTAAGTACTACGTCCTTACTGCTATAACACATTCGATCAGTACGCATTTTAATTAACATAATTGAACAGTACGACGTGCTCGCGGAGATCGACGCTACGGCTGCGTTTAGCCGAGCGAGGGCGGACTTCATGACCCCCGCCGACCACGTGGCGACGTACGACCACATTCTGCACCTCCTCACGAAGTTCAGGCGGGCGGTTTCGTGCCGGCACGACGACGCTCCGGCGATTCCACGCCACCCCGCCTCGTCCTCCAGCTCGGCGTCCACTGGACGTATGTACCACGCGCCGTCCAGCTCCTCGCAGCCGCCTTTCCCTCCTATGGGAGCAGGTCCGTCGACGGCACCCTCCGCGCCGTCCAGCTCCTCGCGCCTACACTTCACTTCTATGGGACCAGGTGCGTCGACGGTACCTCCCGCGCTTAGCACGCCTGTCCCGGTTCAGAGCGCTCCCTTGGGATACCCACGTACACGCCGAGGCCGTCAGCTGTCTACAGCCCAGGTATACTATAATATCCAAGTTTTGTTCGTAACATCCTATCATTGACTAATTACGTTCTCGACTAACGTTTTATGTGACAGGGCAACCACCGATGACCACAGCCGGCGCGTCCACGTCGGCAGGGCAGGCCGTCCACGGCTTAGGTACGTAATTGACCAAACGATATTACTATATACTTTTACTTGCATACTAACGTGATTGTGTATAATGCAGCGTACGCTTCAGGCGGGACACCCGACGACCCAGTCGAGGAGCACCACCCCGCGGCCACCCAGTGGACGGTCCCCTCCGACATTGAGACCTGGTACCGACAGGGGCAGGGGTCGCAGGAGGAGGTTGGTGGTTCGCAGTTAGGTAGCGCCCCTGTACCTGCTACTCAGTTCTCGCAGCAGCCACCATTCGCGACACCGCCTCCTGCGGATGCAGGGCGCCCGAGTCGGCAGGCACCGCCACCTGACCCCCTCACGTACTCCGCGCACCACACGAGGGCCGCGCAGCAGGCGGCCAGGAGGGTCAGGCCTAAGGTGGTCAAGCGAGGCCGCATTTAGTTTTTTACTTTTTACACTCGAGTGATTATGTATTGTACTGGATGTTGTATTATACTTTTCATGTTCAGTACTTTCTTGTTTGTGATATTATTCGTTTTCCTTCATTCGCAAGCATTTTAAAAAATTTACGGTGCGACATACAAATTACACCGCTTTTTCAATGCAAAAATGAAAAAAAAACCCTTACCGCCGTTGATACGGCGGTTGGAAAAATCATAAAAAAAAATTAAAAAAAATTCTAAAGAGTGATTTATGGGCCGATGTGAAACGACCCAGTCCCGCCGCCCACGGACATCAATTGGTCTGATATTTTTCAGGCCGGGGCCGGGCTGCCCATTACTTTTACGAGTAATAAATGTTAGTAGATAAAAACAGATAGTTGGGCCAGCCCGTTTTTACTTCGGGCCAGCAAAATTAGAGTAGTGATTTCTACTTCTGATGGCGACTAGAGTAAGATAAATCGAGGTTTTTTTTTTGAGAATCTAAATCGAGGTTGTGGTGATCATGTCTTTTTAGATATAGTTTTATTTAGTATTTCTTTTCCTAGCACGCCTGATCGTAAAAAAAAAAGTTGGAGACTATGAAAGAGTCTGTAATTAGTACTCTTTCGTATCAAAATATTTGTCGCCGTCAATGTAGAAAATAACCCGCTATAGCTTCGCTATAGCCCGCTATTAGCTTTTTAGGAGATCTACAGCTATGCTATACAACATTTGTCCGCTATATCCGATAAAGGGGTTTTTATAAGATTTAGCGGTGCTAAATGTCCACTAAAAAGGCTTTTGCGAGATTTAGCGGCGCTAAATGTCAAGTGACGAGTAGATTTTAGTGATGTCGGACCTCAAAGATGCCGTCAAAAAATTGATACAACTAAATGAACGTAGAGTGGACCCTAGATAACATAGCATGGCCCGTTGGACATCTAAGAGACGTGTTAGAGTCTAATTTTTGGTGTTACACAAATGATGCTTATAATTTTGTATGTGATTATTGGTTATTTTATCAATCCGCTAAATAATTTAGCTTTCGCTGTAGCCCGCTATAGCTTTCTATAGCTTTTAGAGAAGGCTACCGCTAAACTTCATAGCCCGCCATTTCCTATATTGGTCGCCGTTGATTTTTTCTAAAACATATGAACTTTCATGTTTTTCAAATTTTTATGCAAAATATGAAAGAAGATAAATCACACTTAAAGTACATATAATGATAAAATAAATCACAAACAAAATAAATGATACACACACAATATTTTGAATAATACGAACAGTCCAATTCGTGATAAAATTCAATAACAACAGATATTTCGATAGAGATGAAGTAGTTTACTAGAAAAGATAGAAAATGGTGCTTAATTTGTTAGTTAGGTTGGACACTGGTGATTGTATTAACTCGTTTAACATGCTTTTCAACATATTGTAAATATAATGTATGATAGGTCGTTCCAAAAAAAATTGTATGATAGGTCATACGCACGCACTGCAACATATTCAGCATTTCTTTTGTCTGAATGGTTGAAGGTTATTATTCTTTTCCTAAGTCTTTCACAAATGGTGGAGGTACTCTAATTTAGATCATCCCCCGAGACAAAAAAAACATAGCAACCACAATGCACGGTCTTTGAAAAAATGTCAGCTACTTAGTATACAGTTATCGGGATTTTTTTATTTTTTTGCAGGGAAAAGAGTGCTTTCATTGATCAAGGACAAGTGATGGGGCATACATGATGGGGCATTGTTCCGATCCAATCCGCCCTGTCCCCCCTCCCTCTCCCAATCCAATCATGAAGAATCCGCGACTCTTCCCTCTCCACGACGCTCCCTTCCCGTGATGACCATATTTTATTTGCAAAGACTATTATGTTGTATTTCCACCGTCTCAAAATAAATGTCGTTTTAGATTTCCTAGATACATTATTTTTATCATGTACTACCTCCATATCGAAATATTTGTCGTCGTTGACTTTTTATCACGACTTTGACCATTCGTCTTATTCAAAATATTTTGCATTTATCATTTATTTTGTTTTTAGTTTGTTTTATTGTTGTATATATTTTAAGTGTAACTTCTCTTTTTGCGTGTTTGCATAAATTTTTTGAATAAGTCGAAAGGTCAAACATTTTAGAAAAAGTCAACAGCGATAAATATTTTGATACGAAGGGAGTATCTAGGAACTATGCATACCTAAATCATAGAAAAACTATATATCTAGAAAAATCTAGAACAAAATCGACCTGACTTTTATACATGGAGCAGTAATAACGTTTGCCAAACTGCTTGGCTGATAGTATGTGATAGTTTAATGTTCGAACAGACACCCTGTCAAGTCAACGATGCCAAAAAAACTCCAAAAAATATTTGCATATCCTGGCTCCATCATGGCATCATCTTTCTGGTCCGGGATGGTAGTAGCCCGTTTTGACAAGGCGACGAACAGGTCTCATGCACGGACGATCACCATTTTCTGGTCCGGCATTATCGCGTCGGCGTCGACTGTTACATGGCGCGTGTACTTCCTTAGTATATACTAGCAGCGCAATGTCGGCTAGATATCTGTGATCGTGTGAGCCCAGGGGGAATGCATGATGAGACCAACCGGCAGGCCGTGTCCATGCTGGTGTTCAGTAGCCGGGCCGACAAGACGGTAAATTATAGTACGTCCCTTTCACCTTCGGACATCTTTTGTATTAATTTGTTTGCTGCCTGCACTTCTATGACTTGGCCACTGACCTCCCTTTTTTCACAACCTCTTGGCTTACTTGTTTCTCCCAGACTTTTCTAGTTATTCGATCAACCCCACCCATTTTAAAGTTTGACCTTTTGTTTTTATGGGTATAAATTGGGTTTTAAGTTTTTAATTGTGGGATTATCATGACTTCAAATCACATTGGAATTTTTTTTGATATTTATCATGACTACTTTTTTTTTTGAACAAACCGGCAGGAGCACTGCCATATCATTTAAGAAGAAGAGCATGCGGAGTTTTACAATAAGCGATTACATAAAAAAACCAAGTACTCTAAACTCAGCTTGAACATAAACATTAGAAAACCTAAGATAACTCGGGCTGGCCACAAGCCATAACCCTCAACTTTATTTCATCCTCGATCTCCCGAAGCACCTGGACCGCTCCCATCCGTTTGCCTTCAAAGATTCGCCGGTTGCGCTCCTTCCAAATGTTCCACGCCGTGTACATGAGGACTGCTGCCTTCTTTCTTCTCATCTGTTTGTCGAGGCCTTGAACATTGCTTTCCCACCATTGTGTGATGTCTTCCTCCTGGTCGGCTGACCGACGAGCCCCCCTGTCCAGATGCCCACTCTGTGCCAGACCTCCTTCGCAAAGCTACAGTGGAGAATGAGGTGGTTTGCTGTTTCCTGCTCCTGGCAGCAAAGCACACAGGTAGGGTCACCTGGCCAATTCCGTTCGGCCAGTTTATCAGCTGTCAGGATTTTTGATTGCACAAGTAGCCACGCAAAGAACTTGTGCTTTCCCTCAGCGTGTGCTTTCCAGATGGACGTGCTCTCAAATGGTCTGTACGAACCCATGAACTGAGCCTTATATGCCGACTTAGAAGTGTATTCCCCATGCGCTGTCCATTTCCATTTGATTTGATCCGGATCCTCATTTAGCTGTACTTCACTGACTAGGAACCATAGCTTGACAAAGTCGGCCATGTCCTGAACTGTCGACATTCGCCACAACCCCCTGGTCCAGTTCAAGTGCTCGAGCTCCTCACGGACACATCTCTGCTTGCGCCAGGCCAGGGCATACAGACGTGGGAACTGATCCATTGGCGCCATACCATTCAGCCATGATGATTGCCAAAACAGCGCCTTTCTTCCATCCCCCACGGTGACCACGGTGCTTGCTCGGAAGAGCTGCCTGTCCACTGCAGAAACAGGCGGTGCCGTTCCCACCCAGGGCCTGTTCGGTTCCATCCACTCATACCAGAGCCAGCGCAGCCTTAGCGCTCGACTGAATAGTTCTAGGTCAAGAATACCCAGCCCACCAATGTTCTTGGGTCTGAGTGCTCTAACCCATCTAACCAGGCAATGTCCGCCATTAGCTTCCGCTGCCCCTTTCCACAAGAAGTTTCTCCTGAGCTTATCAATCTGCCTGATCGTCCATTTTTGCAGTTGGAATACTGTGAGATAGTATGTTGGGATTGTAGTCAGTACACAATTCACCAATCTCAGTCTGCCTGCTCTGTTCATCAACCGTCCCTTCCATCCCGGCAATCTACCAGCAACTTTATCAATCAGTGGCTGGACATCCACCCGTTTGAGTGCTCTGAAATGAAGAGGGAGGCCCAGGTATTTGCACGGGAAAGATCCCACTGGACATTGTACTGGCGCCAACACCTCTTGCAGATCAATATCCTCACAACGAATTGGGTAGGCCGCGCATTTGCCTACATTGGTGATCAGGCCAGACGCCCTCCCAAAGCTCATGAGAATGTCTCTAGTCACCTGCACTTCCTCACGTACTGGATTTAACAGTATGGCCGCATCATCCGCATACATGCTGATCCTTAGCTTAGCTGCCCGGTGGCCAATTGGCGACAACATTCCTTCTTCAGAAGCCAAGTTGAGCATTGCATGCAAAGGCTCCATGGCCAAAATGAACAGCATGGGGGACAAAGGGTCTCCCTGCCTAAGCCCAGTGTGGTGCCGAAACCATTTCCCTCGGACCCCGTTCAGTAGGACCGAAGATGTAGCAGTTGATAAGAGCGTGGTTACCCATGCACACCATCTAGCTCCAAATCCCATCTGATGAAGCACCTCCATCAAGTAGTCCCATCTCACTGAGTCAAACGCCTTGGCAATGTCCAACTTGAGAAAGATTGTTGGCCTCTTTGCTCTGTGCAGTTCACGGATGATGTTTTGTTTGTAGAGGAAATTGTCATGTATGCTTCTTTTCTTAATGAAGGCGCTTTGTGCCCTAGACACCAGCCGGTCCAGGCACCCAGCAAGTCTGCCCGCCAGCAGCTTAGAAATCAATTTCGCGAAGCTGCTAGTGAGGCTGATCGGTCTGTACTCCCCAAGGTTACAGCATCTGTCTTCTTCGGTATGAGAATGACATGCGCACTGTTCACCTGCTTGAAATGCTGGTCATGCTGCTGGTAAAAATAATTGGCCGCCTGCACAACATCCTCTTTTATGATCGACCAACATGCTTTGTAGAAAATTCCGATGAAACCGTCCGGCCCCGGCGCCTTATCAGCAGCAATTTCCTTGATCACCGCCCATATCTCTTCTTCAGTGAATTCTTCCTCCAGGTGTTGAAGATTCAATCTCGGTAGCCGCACTCTATCCCAATCCACTGTTGCTTCACGCGCCCTGGGACGCCCAAAGTGTCCACTGAAGTGCTCATGGATTGCCTTCTCCTTTTCTTCATGGGTGTGCAGCGTACCTCCCGGGCCCACTAGTTTTTGAATCATGTTCTTCCTCCGACGCCCATTTTGAATCATGACTAGTTTTTGAATCATGACTACTTTCATGTCAAATTATAATTAGACGATGAAAGTAATCCCTGAAAATATTTGTTTAAAATAGGTTATGATGTCAATAATCACCTGACAAATTAAATGTCAAGCCAACCACGCAGCTTCTTGATGGACACATACATGATTTGTTTGGATAAACTCACTCACTACCGATACATTTGGATTGTAGTGGAGAGCATACTAATAATCTCTGTTTCGATCCCTTCCAATGCAAAGGGACTATTATATTTTGAAACAAGGCCATAAACATATTTAATTAGTGTGGGTAAATTGGAGAAAGTTGAATCAGGATGGCACACAAGATTAGTCTAGTAGCTCTACATCGGTGAAAACGGATCGATATGATTAAGCATGTGCACACTGCAACGGTTTTTGCAACCGAACTTAATAGATAGGAGTTAGCATTTGCAACAAAATGACTTACGAGGTAAACGTCAAACGTCAAATAAAATAGGGGGGAGGGAGTTTATGCTTTTTTACCTTACAAGTAAAATCTAAAATGATGCACGTGCTTAACCTACCGAGTCGGCCGTTTCCTACTCTGACCCATGGTCCAATACTTTAGCCTAGCTGAGTGGTTCTGAAGCTGGACACTGGTACCTGTAGCTACTGCAAATAATGCATCCTTTATAATTGGAGAACAATAAGAGAGCCTTCTTATCTACTTCTAATCTTCTATGTGCTGGCTTTGGTGTCTTCTTCTCTTGAGATCTAGGTTTATGATATCCTAATCTACACGTACCACTCACAGTAGTTACACCTAGCCCCACCAGCCCAGCGTTTGGTTCGACGGACGGCAGGATCAACGTCACGTTCATAGATATCTATCCTACTCACAACACGGACGATCATATCACCCATGTCGATCCCTCTTTCCATGCCATTTTTTCTCTAATCACGGCACGAGTTGGCATGGTACAAACAACCAGTCGGCATCGTGACTTCTCGACTCCAGAGACTAGTGAGAAGCCCTCTTCTTGACCGAGCTCAATGAAGGTACCAGCAGGTGACCCAATTTGACAGGCCTTTCAGAAATAAAAAGAGATAGATGCCCCTGTCTGGTAGGAAACACACATCCGTCCATCAAAGCTCTTTCTGCTTCTCCTCCGGCCTTCGTCATTGTCGTCCCCGGCCGCTGTTCGACCGAGCTTGAAGGATCATGGAGACAGAGCACAGCTCTACGCAGCGCTGGGAACGACTCCGGCGAGCAAAGAATGGTTCATGGGATCATCGAGTGGAGCAAGATGGTTCAGGTGAGGATGACCTTGAAACAAGGGGACCTCTGGCGAGGGGGTGGCGACGGCTGCAGGCCGTGTCCATGCTGGTGTTCGGCGGCCGGGCCGACAAGACGGTAACATACATCCCTTGGATTCACCCTCTTGCACATCTTTTGTTATCGGTTTTAGTTCTATCGTTTGTCCACTGATTTCACTTTGCAACCATTTGACTTGTTTTACTCCCAAGCTATCCTAATTATTTGATCAACCCAGCCACTATAAAGCTTGACTTTTTTTCTTTTCTATATGTAAGTTGGGTTGTCAGTTCAATTTGTGGGATTGTTCATGACTTAAAAACTTTTAGGAAAATATTTTGATATTTATCATGAATAATTTCATATTAAATTTTGGTTAGATGCTCGCTACCGATGAAATTAACCTGGAGGACAACATGTGGATTGCAGCGAGTAATATAGTATACTGATTTGTATCTCAATCCCTTTCAATAATGCTTATGGCTCAGTGGGCAGTATCATATTTCCAAACAAGGCCATAAACATATTTCAGCGTGGGGAAATTGAACAAAGTTGAATCAGGGGTGGTCGGTCAATAGGAATCCACAGGATCAGTGTGCGGCCCCCACAACTAGTAGTATTCACAAAATTAACCAACCAGAAAGCCCACGTTCACAATATTTTGTTCCATGTGTATAGACATTTCTTCTTCACTTCGTACATTTTTTTAGTATACTCCCTCCGTTCTTAAATATATGACACTGTTGATTTTTTATTTCAATTTTGACCAATAATATTTCATTAGTTAGTTTGTTAAATAAAATAAAAGAGGTACCAATACATCTAATATCAATAATACTTTGGATTTAACTTATAGATCTATAATTTTGCATAAATATTTGTAGAAAAGACGAATAGCCAAATGAAGAAAAAAAGTCAATAATGGTGTCATATATTTAAGAACGGAGGTATTAGATTTTTTTGTTCTAGGTAAGGTGTACAAACCTTTTATTCCAAAGACATATAGTTTCGGTTGAACAATTCTTGTCAAGCGGAGTGTACAACATTTTGTTTCAAGAGTTTGCATGATTTGTTTCAAGTAAAGCTTTTGTTACCCTTGAACAATTTTTGTGTCAAGAATATATTCAGAAAGATAGTCTAGTAAAGCCACTAACTTCTGTCAAGTATGCAGTATTATAAATTATTTAAAAAATGCCCATCAGGTCAGATGTTTACTAAGTGTATAGTCTAAAGGAACAGATAGTGCTCAAACGGAGAGTTCCTACCTACCAATTGGACAGCAATCGCTGCCAAGTACAACAGGTACAGGGAGTTGATTGAGTCAAATTTTGTATTGCGGTAGGAAGGGTGGCGTATTTAGTAAGTGTGGGATTGGTGGTGGTTAGTTGGATTGATCCCATGGAAAAAACAATATAGTATAAAACAGATTTAACTGATAATTGACCTATATCATCTGTTGGAACCTAGTAACATCGTTGTGATGCTGGAGAGTTTTTAACCATAAGCATATTAAATTCATCAAACCTTTAATGCGATTTAATAGTAAAAGATTTAAATTTTAGCAGGTCATTCTATACATACATTTTAACAGTGGTCGAATGCCTTGCTCCATGCTACTTGAATTTGCAGATAAGCTATAAGCCCAGAAAATTTACATCAAAATGTTACAGCATCTCACGCTTCAACTGTTTGTGAATTGGTACTTGGTGCCTTTGCTATGTTGAGCTACACGTCTGGGAATTTATACAGGCAGGATATGCATGGGAATGTTGGTTAGGTGAGTGTGTATATATCTATGTGAGCATCTGCAACCGTGCTTTGATCGCAGGAAATGGAGCCTCTATTTCAGCTTGCAAAGTCTGGAAGTGATGATTCACTGGCGGCAGCTGAGACAGATCTTGGGGCGAACCGTCCACCACCGGTTAGTTTCGTTTCCTGCCACTTCTTGATCAGCACATATATAGCCTGTGTAGTGTAGTTCTCATCTTTGTATCTGTTTTTTTTGAAATCTTAAACCTGTATATTTTTTCAGTAGGAATTGAAAGACCCACTTAGACACCACCTCACACGCATGGCACACTCAAACATCAGCAACTGTGTCATAAACACTTAAAACTAAAGCTGATATAAGCTCTATAAATTATGGGTACTAGAATTTGTGACCAGAAGGACGGGAAGTCCAAGCCCGGCCCAGCCCAAACATGCCAATGGTACAGGATTGGGCACAATGTTTTGGCCCAAAAATTTTGTGGAATTTTTTTTTGGTCCAGCCCGAGCCTAGTCCGCTCTGTAAAATGCTCACATCTAAAATAGTCACCATGAGCTCAAAAAAAATCTAAAATAGCCACCAATAATCCACCCGGATAGAGGAGAGAGGTAAATTGGACAAAGTTGAATTGGGGCTGGTCCATTGGAATCCACAAGATCAGTATCCTGCAGCCAAGAAAATTAAATGACCAGAAAAGCTCATGTTCGTGATATTTTGTTCCATGCGCATAGACATTTGTTCCTAAGTTCTTGCAATTTTTCTTCCATGCGCATAGACATTTGTTCCTAAGTTCTTACAATTTTTCCTAGTGTACAAAGCTTTTGGCCTAGGTTTACATGCTTTATGTTCCGAAGACATATAACTATGGTTGAGCAATTCTTGACAGCTAGAGTGTATAAAAATTTTGTTCCACGAGTTTGTGATTTGTTTGAAGCGTATAAACTTTTTTTTCCAATATATAATTTTGTTACCCTTGAACAAGTTTTTTTCTTCCAGTTGTGAACAGTACTCATGAAACGGGCTAGGTGTACAACCTATTGTTCCGTGAGATTTGCTATAGCTAACCTATGAAACCGTGAAATAAAACTTGGCACTAGGAGACCTAGTTTCATTCATCGATTCAAATCTTTTTGGGTTATGCAGCACTCTTGAATGCAAAATAAAATTTTCCACTAGGACTGGCCTAATAACTTTAGTATGGGTCACAAAGGTCAATTCTGATGACTACTAGCTGGTCTTAAAAATTTTAGAATGGAAATTATTTGATAACAGATGACTACTAACTGCTCTTGAATTCTTGTAATTGCACTTATTTTCGAATAGAGGGAGGAAAGCCAAGTAATTTTGAAATTACTACTAATAATTAATATATATAAAGGGATAGAGTGGTCGACAGCAGGTTGCCCACCTACCAATTGGACAGCAACCGGTCCCCCCTAGAATAGGTCCACTAATTTTTGAATAAGTAGGAAAATTCAGTGGTTGCTGGTAGTTAATTCGATTTTTTTATAGAACAATATTATCTGTTATACAACAGATTTTACTAAAGAGTTGTCTGAATCATTTTTTGGAAACTTTGATGTGATTTAAATATTGAAATTAATTTTAAATATAGCCAGTTCAATCTATTCATAAATTCTAACAGTAGTCAAATGCCTTGTTCCATGGCACCTGAATTTGCAGGAAAGCTTACACAAAAGAAAGCTAAGAAAAAGAAGCATTTAAATATTACAACATCTCTTAAATATTACAACACCTGATGCTTCAACGCCTTGCATATTGGTACTTGGAGCCTTTTTTTTTTATGTAACAGGAGGGGAAACCCCTACTGGTTATACATTAATATTAAGCAGGATCCAAATTACAAAGGTAAACCTCAAGAAACAAAGAAGGAAACAAAAAATATCCAAACAACTAAGAAACGTTCAGCAGCCGTTCAGAAATGGAGGGTTGATAATGTTTCTTTGCTCTTAGGATAACAAAACTAAAGAGCACTCTTTTCTGAGCGAAGCCCGACAAGTCTGGACTGCATATAGTATCCCACGGAATATGAAGTCATTTCTGGAGTTTCAAATTGCCCAGCTCATTAGAATAATAATCTCCATAAAGAATGGCACCTGTAATTGTGTCTTGAAGCTGTTAACCACTTTTGGGGCTGTGAGCTGAGAGGGAAGAACAAGATTGAGTGACGGCCAGCAAGCTTGGGCAAAGCCACACTCTAGAAACAGATGTTCCAGAGTTTCTATAGTCTGGCTTGCGCACAAAACACATTCATACGAATCAAGATACATATTTCATCGCTTTAAGATGTTTCTTGTACTTAATATGTCTTTCAAGACAAGCCAAAAGAAGACCTTACTTGGAGCCTTTGCTACATTTAAGTACATATTTGGGCTTTTATAGGGGTAGTATATACTATGTATATGCATGTGACAGTTGGTATGTGAGTGTGATGTATGTAAGCGTCTGGAACTGTGTTTTGATCGCAGCAAATAGAGCTTCCACGTCAGCCTGCAAATGCTGGGAGTGATCATAATTTACTGGCGGCTTCTCAGACAGATTTTGGGGCGGACCATCCACAACCAAGGAGCACAGCTCAGGTTAGTCTCGTCGTGCATCTTCCATTGAACACCTATAACTAAAACTGATTAAAGTCCTATAAAATATGGGTGTTACAATAGGAATTTCTACACCACGGTTTGGTGTAAATTTCATCCCCCACAACGGAATTTTTCCTCACACTCCTCTTGCCCTTTCCTATATGTTTCCAGAGAACCTGTGGTGAGCATTTTAGGGTATGGGGGTTGAGGTACCCAAAGACCTCCGGTGAGCATTTTAGGGTATTGGGATTGAGGGGGTACCTATGCCCGGCGGATGTAGAGAGAGCTTTGCGGGATGGCAAGGTGGTTTGAGAGGGTGGGGGTGGGGAGGGGGTGGGGGGGAGGTGTGGGGGCTTGACGAGTTAGCATTGGAGCAGTTAAGACAAGATTGAACGAGGGCGAGATAGAGGTGTGCTCATATATATGGCAGTAGTAAATGGAGAAGGGAGGAAGAGTGGCCATTGAACGAAGGGAGGACCTACGAGCCATGCCGGCATGCACCAGGGTGGAAGAGAGTGGTGGTGGGTGCTTGGGGGAGTGGTACGGTGGGCGTGAGGGAGTAGATAAAGAGGGAAGGGATCGGAGGGAAGAAGATAATATAAGAGATGTGAGCTGTTGGTCTTAGATCCAAGGTAAAAACATTAGGTATGGAGGGAGGGGAAACAGCCAAATGTGATTTGGACAGCCCCCCCTCAATTTGAGTCATAACTAGTAGAGCTGTATCTTTGTGTTTTCTGCTCACATATCGCTTGGCTTTTTTAATATATATAGTCTCTAGAAGAAAATTACCATTAACCAGAGAAAAAGAAAAAAATTATCCACCTAACGGGTCATATCAAATTAAAATATTCATCGATTAAAATAATCCACAAGGGAACCAAAATTATAACATTTTTTATCGAAATGAATGTGTTCGTTCAATTATTCTAATGGATTTGGTTTAGAATTCCATGCTAGAATGAAAAGAAGCAATACACAATTGCAACAATGCAGTTAGCCATAAAAATCTATGAAATGATTAATACCAAAAATAAAGCTTTTATAGAAAGAGCATGCATGGGGAACCAAAAGTTTAGCAATTATATATAGATAGTTGCCATGATGTGGGAACACTATGATTGCAGGAGATTTATCCTATATAGTCAGTGGTGGACCCAGCCAAAAAATATAGGTGGGGCGGAGATTAATCACAAACTTAACTGATAGTAAAACTATGGTCTTGTTTAGATGCATGAGCAAGTTTCAACTATTCACGAGTCACATTAAAAGTGATGCCACTAATTAGAAGTATTAAATATAGATTATTGACAAAACCCATTTCATAAGCCCCAGGTAAATTCGCGAGATGAATCTATTGAGCCTAATTAGGCCATGATTAGACAATGTGGTGCTACAGTAAACAATCTTTAATGACAGATTGATTAGGCTTAATAGATTCATCTCGTGATTTCCCGTCCATCTGTGTAATTAGTTTTATAATTAGATCATGTTTAGTCCTTCTAATTAGTATCCTCAAACTTGATGTGACATTTTTGACAAGTTTATCCACTCCCAACTAAACAAGGCTTATATCGCATTCGCATACCATATTCATAACAGAACCATATAAATTTGAGTAGAAACGGTAATTCGGTAACAGAATGGCATAGTCAAAGATATAATGATGATATCTCTCTTGAGAAGAGTAAACGGTTTGTTTTGCCCCCACAAAATTAACTTACATCAAATTATCAAAATAAAAAACACCAACCTGTCAAAGTTGGTTGGGCCAGTAACGAGGAGGAATGGCCGAATGGGAAGCGATTGATGTCTAACTGAGTTGATTGGAACAGTAACAAAGTCTTGTAGCCAGCCCAAGTGTTGTCTAGCCCAACCGTGTAAGGCCCAAGTGGCAAAATCATCTCTCGCTCTCGCTTGTGTTCTGCATCATCATTGTGATCTGGTGCCTAAAAATCAGGGGGTACGGGGATCCTAGCTGCGCAGGCCACCTGGGGCGACCGCCCCACATCCACTACCGGAATCGCCCTCTTTGCCGTGTGCCAGGGGCACACGGCAAAGGTCCTTTTGCCCACGGCAAAGGCTTTGCCGTGTGCCGCCCACGGCAAAGGGCACACGGCAAAGTTTGGCCGGCAAAGGGGCCTTTGCCGTGGGCCACTCGTCGGGCACACGGCAAAGGTTCGCCGAGTGCCAAAAAAACACTCGGCAAAGAGGGGATTTCCTGAGCACAAAAAAACCGAAAACAAATAGCAAAAAAATTTATTCAAATATGGGAAGGCACCCAACCACCCAAGCCATCAAGCCGCAAGGCGCGCCATTTCCGGTAAAGAGCTTGACACTCGGCAAAGAGAGGATTTCCGGTAGTGATCGCTGTAGCGGTAGGTCCGCCTCTGTATACAGTAATGATTACAGTGACACTTCTGTTGTTTGGAATAATGAAATAAATTTAATGGACATTATCGCAAGAAAGGCATATTTAACTAAACTTTTGATGTGCCTTTTTTCATTGCAACAGGCTTTGCTATCTCCGCGACATGCTGCCAAGTTAACAAGCAATAATGTCCCTGAGGTTGTAATGGATGTACATGCTTTGCTTTCGCCGCGACGTGCTGCCAAGTTATCAAGCAGCAATGTCCCTGATGTTGTAATGGATGTTGCATCAAACCATCCACGATCAACAGAAACTGCTGAGGTTGGTTTCCTGATCTTTGGCCCTCTAAACTTCCTTATCCGGTGGATGAAATGCATTGGTCATGTTCGATCTCCATGCGCTTTTATACGCAATTTTTTTGTTCTGATTCCGCAGCTGACCTTTATTATCCTTTGGAATAAGCAGGTAGTTGCAGTCCATGTCCCCACAGTTGATCAGATGAAGAAGGAGCAGCAAGGGCGATGCCTCAAATACTCGCAGAAGGCCCTCGGGTTTTCCGTTTGCACCTTCATTGGATTTGCAAGTGCATCAACCACCGAGAACATAACGTTCAAACTCGCCATTGCACCCTTCTTCATTGCCATCTGTAGTGACCTCTATTCGTTGAAGACGAAGGCAAAGCTGGGCAGTGCCTTGGTCTTCCTCTCATCATTCCATCTGGTGCTGATGATATACATCGTATTCATCTCATTCAACATGCACTACACCTACGCCATTCCCTTCCTGCCTCTAGTGGTTGGTGCCTCCCTCCTTCAGCAAAAGCTATGGCCTGAAGGGCAGCAACAAAGCACCGATGAAAAAGTTAGTAAAGACCTAGACAGAGTCTTTGAATTGTCCTCTCTTATCCTCAACTGGAGCACCTTTGTCAGCGCGATCATGGCCATATACAGGAAAGCACACCCAACTTCTGATGAGCCAGACGACACACTCATAACATTCACCGCTCTAGGGTTCTTGTTCTTCCTCACTATAGTTCTAGGGCTCTATCTGATGCTGGTCACAACAGTGAGAACTGCAGCACTAAATCTCCGCGTGAAATACCTCGATGTCCTGCTTATCTGCCTGCTCATGGGCACTCTTATTGCCGCCTTGATCCATTTTACCTAGTAGTAAGCAACAAAAATCTAGTGAGGCACTTTATTTCTATTATTGTTCAAACCCATTACTGATGTGATTCTATTTCATGTTTCTATTTACAGTGGTAGAAGCCAGCCGGATGCAAAAGTCCTATGCAACCATATGGATAGGTGTTTTGGAAACCCTATCTCAGAAGATATAAACCAACCATGTCTCGGAAAATATCATATGGATAAGATTGCTGCTTCTGGGCCTGCATTACAAACAGGTCCTGCAACTTGGCTTAGCCCACACAACAGATTGCTCACTACATGGGGCAGAAATTTTGTTTTGTAATGGATCAAATTAGAATAATACATCAATCTTCCATGTCAGATCATAGCCGTTATTACCATGTTACATGCCTGCAAAAAATTATGACGCTCTTTATCCTATGTGGTACATGTTTTGGTACATTTTTTGGGCTTCATAATGACAATAATATATGACACCCCTGGTGTCACTATGGTAATTAATAACTATAATGAACATAATTAACCAAATTATGGCATGCATCATCTCATGAACATGTATGTTTGTGCATTTGTTTGTATACATTGACTTGGTCAACTCAAAAGAAGCAAAATTAGACAAAATATAAAAATTATACCAAAATATCACAAATAATGTTAACTATATGTTTATGAACTCAAATGAGTATGGAAAGTTCAAACAAAAATTCGAAATTCAATTTTGAACTCAGTTGACCGTCATTTCATGTGTTGTAAGTTTCACTTTTTACCCTTCTCGAGAGGCTAATATCTTTAGATTTTGCCTAAACACTTGAAATTCCACCAATATAAAAGTTGGAGTACAAAGTACCCTCTTTACAATGGTAGTGATGTGGATCAATGAAAACTTGGTTTGATTGCTCAAATTCTTGGTCAAATTCGAGTCGAAATGCTGAAATTCAGCATTCAGCCGATTCGACTAAGTCTGAAAAACATGACTTTTGTCCGTTTTCTTTGCCCCGTAACTTTTGAACCGCTGACCAAAAGGAGTGACACTCTTTGTAAGAGTTGTAGCCTAATGTACCAGCTACAACTTTTGTATTGGATGATCTCAATGTTTGTATGTAAATATTAGAGAAAAAGGTCATCAAATTCGGGTCAAAACCAATCGATTCAGACTTAGAAAATTCAGTTCGTCGGTTTGACAGCATTTTTGGCCGATTTTCTCCATGATTTATCTCTCAAATCATTGATCAAACACTATAACTCCCTTTGTAGAAGTTGGATCCTGATGTACCATCTATAACTTTCGTATTGGACGAATCAAAAGTTTATATACGAAAAGTGAAGTTTAGGTCAGTTGAAATCGGGCCCATGAGCTGAAATAAACTCTGAAATTTTCTGAAATTCGAATTTTGGCTGAACTTTGGGGCCTTGCAACTTTCAAACCATTGAGCAAATGGTATAAGTTCCTTTGTAGGAATTGTAGCCCTATGAACCCTCTACAAACTTTGTATTCATTGCTCCCTGAGTTTCCACACGGGTCGAAGGGAAGTCGGCTCGTCGCTCAGCCGAATGACAGAAACCGATCTGACCGGGTAGAACAACGGTCGGACCGGATTGTCACCAGCAAGAGACCGACGATGGCCTCAGCATCTCCGACGCCACGCGTCCGCCGCTTTCCCCTCCTAGTTGTCCTTGCCAAGTGTCCGTGCCTCACTGGTGAGCCATTTATGCGCCCGGGGATCGAAGTGCCAACTCGCCCCTCCATTACTAAGGACAGTCAGGAAGCCAGGCCAAATTCCACTGCTCTCATTCACTCTTCCATCGATTCCTCGCTCAGAGCACTCACCCACCTCGCCCTCTCCGCCCTCGACCGCTCCGCTCCCTCTGCCATAGCTTAGTTCGCCGGAATTTCGAAGAATTCCGGTCATCCCTTCTGTACAGAACTCGAACTCGCCTCCTCCCGTGGACGTAACTCTACGCCCATCCTCCGCCCGAACTGAGCCTCAAGACGCGTTCCCCGTAGTGCCTTGATACTCTCCGACCTTTTTCCCCCACCCCTTCCACCTCCGGCGAGCCCCCCTCGCTTCTGTTCCGGGCCGCCGGCGAGCCTGCACGCGGCCGGCCGCGCCTGGCCAAGG
>CM014275.1:54456345-54495257 GCA_004135705.1 Alloteropsis semialata | reverse complement strand
CGAAACTGGAACAGGGGGTAACCGGTCTGACCGGTCAGGGACACCGGTCTGACTGGTCTCGGCCATGTCAGCCGATTTTACTGTAGATGGCTCAGCTTTTTCAGGTGCTTCAGCTTGAACATCTTGAACACCAGGACCATCCTTGGACCCTTGACCAGACGGCGGAATCATCGGCTTAGCCTCATTGAACCACTCCTCCCTCTTCTTCGCTGATTCTTCCTCCCTTTGCTTTTGGGTACGCAACCGCTGCAATCTCCTCTTCTGAGAATGAGTTAAACCAGGAGGACACCACTTCGGCTGCGTGTACTGAGGTAACAGAACCTTTTTTACAGCCGATGCGCCAATAACATTGGGTCCATCAGCCATTGACGGATTAACTGCCATAGAGCCAATTTGAATCACACTCTTCATAATTGGCTTTGGAACAACAGGTGCGGTCTCTTCCTTCTTCGGAACGGGGGCGATATTCCTGTCTAGCCGGTTCCTTGCCCGGCCTGCGCTGATAACCGGTCTGACCGGTTGGGGCGACCGGTCGGTGCTGCTGAGGCACAACCACCGGCTTCTGTTGGACACCGGTCTGACCGGTCATAGGAACCGGTCTGACCGGTCTTTGTGCTGCTGAGGCACAGACATCTGTCTCGGCTGAAAACCTGTAGGCCTAGGTTGTTGTGGAGTTATTCTGGCATGAACAGGAACCCCAGGCCGTGGTTGATTTGGTACAGGACAGTAAGGCACATACATTATACCATCTCTCCAAATAGGTTGTGGAGAGGGAGGTTGAAACATTCCCCATGGCCTAGAAGAACCAGCACCACTAAATGAACTTGGACCCTGATTCCACTGTCGTCTTGGTGCCTTCATCGCACCAGAATTCCTTGGTGGCGAACTTGGTCTCTTTTTTAGTGGTCGATCCTGTTGAATGGCCGCATTTTGCATATGCTTAGCCATGACTTGATCAAAGGTCGCCTTTGGCTTGAAAGTTTTCCCCTGATCTTTGTCCTGATTCGTCTTCCAAGTACCAACTTCGGGACGTTTAGGCACAAACGTTCGGACCGGCCTCTGGGCCGCACCGGTCTGACTGGTCACATGAACCGGTCTGACTGGTCACATGAACCGGTCTGACCGGTGCGCCCTGGGCAGCAGGAGCAGCCGGTCTTTGATCCCACGCTTGAGAGCTTGATTGCCCCCCAACTTCAGAAGTCTTCACTGTAATAGTCAAGATTTTCTTTCCATCAAGAGCTTGTTTAAGGACCACCTCTCTCCCAAGCACTTTGTCATTTTCCATCACCCTCCTTGGTTCTCCAATCACAACGTTCTTGCCTCCTGCTGCATCGGCATTGTCTGGCCGAACCAACATCTTGGCATCCTGAAAATCCATGGTATTAACAACCATGTTGTTGACTGGAAACGGGCGCTTATCAACTTGCATCTCATTTAAACTCAATCGTCCATCATTTACAGCCGATTGAATCTGTCGACGAAAGAAATTGCAATCATTAGTTGCACGAGAAAAAGAATTATGAATTTTGCAATAAACACGCCTTTTTAACTCCTCAGGTGATGGAATAGTAAAAGAGCATTTGATATATCCATTCTTATGTAATTCATCAAAAATTTTATCACACTTGGATACATCAAAAGTAAATTTCATCTCCTCCTGCCGATTCCTATGAGTCGGCTTTAGAGATGTGCAAGTAAAAGCTTTATTAGATGCTGGCCATACAAATTCAGCAGCCAACACATCATGAGACTCATCATTGGAACTACTAGAATCACATTCAAGATTATGCACATTAGTCCGATGAGTTCTATGGCTTTCTTTTGAGTCTTTGCTTCGGCTTTCAGCAGCCAAAGCTCTTTGATGCACTTGGTTTACATTAAAGAAATCAAAGCCCTCTAATTTCTCCTTAATGTGAGAACGTAAACCATTCAAAGCCAAATCAACAAGATCCTTTTCGGCAATATTCACACCAAAGCAACGGTTTTTAGTATCACGGAAACGTTTAATATAGTCATTAACAGTTTCATCGCGCGATTGCCTAACCGATATAAGATGCGATAATTTAAGCTCATTGTTGCCTGAAAAGAAGTGATCATGAAATTTTTGCTCTAACTGTTCCCATGAAGTAATAGAATGAGGAGCCAATGATGCAAACCATGAGAATGCAGTACCAGTTAGAGACAAAGAAAATAAATGCACTTTCAAAGCCTCACTAGAGCTAGAATCGCCTAGTTGTGCCATGTATTGACTGATATGCTCAAAAGTGCTTTTATTATCCTCCCCATTAAACTTGATAAAATCAGAAAGTCTAAAACCAGTGGGGAAAGGAACTAAATCAAATTGAGGAACACAAGGCTTTTGGTATAACCTAGTCTTATCCCTAACATCTACTCCTAAATTCTCTTTAAGAGCTGAAGCCAAATCAAGTTTGTATTTAGAAAATATCTTATCTAAATACTCTAACGAATTATCTTGTGAATTTGGCTGTTGAGTATTTTGAACAGGAACAGAAAACAAATTCCCCGAGTCTGATCCCCCAGGACCAGTCTGACCGGTTGGTGCGGCACAAGCTGGTTGGCCGCATCTGACCCTCCAGTGCCAGTCTGACCGGTCCCGTAGACCGGTCTGACCGGTTGGTGTAGGCCAGATTGATTGGCCGACACCTGCCCTTGCATCTGTTGGCCGAACCTTCCAAAGAGTTCGTAAGGTACTGGGCCTTGTGAAAATAAATTTTGTACTGCTGGGGGTACTGGATATCCGTAGTTTGGATTTTGTGGAGTCAAATTCAAAACTTCATTATTAATTCGGCCATGATTAACTGAATTAGGTAAAGTTGCAAACGGCTGAGGCGCAGCAGGCCGAATAGGCATTAGGTTGGATGGTGTAACAGATTGGCCTTCTAAATAATTCAACGGCATGCCATATGTAGGTTGTTCTATGGGCTTCGCTGCCGGTGTTTTAAGATCAGGCACAATAGGAATCTTAGGAATCAATAAATTAGGATCGGCGGCAGGTGGTTCAGCCATGGGCTGTTTGCCTTCCGATTCTAAGCACTTGTTTACCATCCAGTTAACCAATTTAACATTATTCTCAGCCAACTTATTCTCCATGTACTTAAGAGAAACTTCGTGAGAGTTTTCATCAGATTGTACCTTGGGAGGTGCCGCTGAAGATGTAGTAGTTGCATCTACCTCCTTGATCTTAGAGACCACACCCTTGCAGTCCTTCTTGAAGTGTGAGAGGTAGTAGAGGCGTTCTTCTTCTGCCTTCTTCTTCAGGTATTCCTCAAGCCCTTGGCGATCTTCAGTAGAAAGTTCATCGTCCTTGATGACGATGACGTTCTCTAGATCCAACTCAGCGGCTGAACCCATCTGGATAGAATTAGATTGATCGGCTGCAAAACCAGATCTCCAAATCCCCAGCGGAGTCGCTAGAAGTATGTTGACGCAGAATTAGGTCAACACACGAGAGCGCTAGAACGCGCAGTACGTAACACGATAAATAAATTTAAATAATTTTTTTACTATTATTTTTGGTTTTTTGGGTGCACAGAAAAAAAGGTCCTTTGCCGAGTGCATTCTAGCACTCGGCAAAGCCTTTGCCGAGTGTCCGAGGAAAAGCCCACGGCAAAGGCCCTCTTTGGCGGCCGAGCTTTGCCGTGTGGCCTTTGCCGTGGGCGGGCCACGGCAAAGCCTTTGCCGTGGGTCATATTGGCACACGGCAAAGAGAGCCATTCCGGTAGTGAGTTATGCATGATTAATGGTGAATAATGTTCAAAGGTATGTAGATCAAATCATGTCTTATAATAAGAAAAAAAAAACATTCTCGGTAGAACCAAGGGGACAGCGAGGAGTGTGGGTAAAGGACGAAGGAGCGAGCGGGGAAATTCCAATTATTCCAGCAAAATAACGTTTGTTCAGGTTAGTATAGGTCAAGCTAGCTCCCTTTGTTTACATAATCAATGCGGCATTGTGACTTGAGCTACGTGACTCAACCCGGCTTTAGAATATCCGGAGTATCTTATTTTCTCAAACATATACCAGATGATCATAGTACACTATAAGAAAATATGTACATTTCATAATGCATCTAATAGTGCTTTTTTTGAAAAAGGAAATAATTCCGGCCTCTATCGCCACATCTAATAGTACTAATTTGACATTTTAAATTTTGATATTTTTCGATAAGCTTAATCAAATTGAAGATGTTTGATTTAGGACAAAAGTAGAAATGAATATAGCGTAGACATGGGGAATACAATGGAAGAGATCACTCTTCATCAAGTAGCTGGTGTGGAGAACGGGCAGCAGCCCGGTTGGTCAGCCCCGCGTGTGCTCGGGCGGCCAGCGCGAGTTCGAGTCCCGGTGTGGACCGAATTTCACGTTTCTCACCCGGGGGCAGTAGGCCTCCAATAAATCTACAGCCTCTCACGCGTGGAGCCACAAGGGGAGTACGACGTGCCCGTCGTCTACGGAGTTTCCGGTGATCTCAAGAAGGACGCGGTCTTCGCTTCTGAGTAGAGTTGTAGGTCTAGTAGCGTATGTGGGGTGTGCGTGTGTGTGGGGTTAGTGTGTGTACGTACATGAACTGATACTACAGCTGTACCCAGACGAGAGACGTCAAAAAAAAAAGTAGCTGGTGTGGACACCCTTGACTGTAGCAAAGCATTTGACATGCTTTCAGCATACAAAGTAGTATATATTTTGAGATGTATGTATACAGTATTCTTACTTTTTAGCACACGTACAACAATACCAACAGTAAGCTACACAGTACATAATAATTAATATAAGAAAGACAAATCTCGTTTACAGCAGTGTCATAGAATTTTAACGCGCGAATCATCATCCACGTGGTTGCAGACAACTTATTCATATAAATAATAACGTAGCAATATGTTTAAGTAGAGCAACACGCAGATGTGTTATATCTTGGGCGTGCTAGCATGCTAGCTGCACGCCTGCTTAGGTGGCAATTGACAATGCCTTGCAGATGATGGTGTTGCTGTTGCCGGAGATGCCGAAGATGTTGGAGATGAGTGTACCACGAATGCACACACATGCTTTGGTGCCGCCGGTTTGCTTGAGCTTCGTGATGATGCCTTGGATGTCGCTGGAAGCCGAGCTAGAGACTAGAAACACCTCTATGCCTTTTTGCTGTAGCACTTTAGCACCAATATTGAAGGAGGCGAGGTTCGCGAAGCTGGCAGGGCAGAAATTTTGGGATGGCGCGGGTGCAGGCGTTGGAGTTGGTGTCGGAGCTAGTGCCGGGGTAGGTGCAGGCGTTGGAGTTGGTGTCGGAGCTGGCACCGGTGCTGGAGCTGGTGTCGGTGCAGGAGTCGATGTTGCTGCCGGTGTCGGTGTCGGTGCCGGAGCCGGTGTTGGTGCAGACATTGCCACAATCAGGGTCACGCATGTTATGGTGTTGCCGGTGGCTAAGAAGGTGGTGATGTTAGCAGAGGTGCACAGGCATAGCGTGCCGCCGGTGGGTGTGGCCTTGGAGATGTTGAAATCCGAGGTAGCAGAGAATAGGATGCTTCCCGGCTTCAAGCTGGTAGCTGCGGTCAACTCAGCCGAGGTATTGAAGCCAGCGGGGCACAGACCCTGGGACGATGGGCCCGGTGCAGGCGTCGGTGCCAATGCTGGAGCTGGTGTTGGTGCTGGAGCTGGTGTCGGTGCAGGCGTTGGTGCCGGAGCAGGAGCTGGTGTCGGTGCAGGTGTTGGTGCAGGCGTTGGTGCTGAAGCCAGAGCCGGTGTTGGTGTCGGTGTCGGTGCAGGTGTTGGAACCAAAGCCGGTGTGGGTGCAGACGATGCCGAACCCAAGGTCAAGCATACAATGGCGTTGCCGGTGGCTAAGAAGCTGGTGATGTTAGCAGTGGTGCACAGGCATAGTGCCGGGAGGTATGGTCTTGGAGACGTTGAGATTCAAGGTACTGGAGAACAAGAATCTTCCCGGGTCCTGGCTGGCAGTTGCGTTGAACTCAAGGATGTTCTTGAAGCCAGAGGGGCACGGACCCTGGGACGATTACCCTGCCTGTGCTTGGGCACAAGCTGCCACAAGTAGGACAGCCATGGCGAGGAGCAGGAGCTTAGGGGAAGCTGTCGCCATGGAGCCGGCCATATTGCTACTAAGCTAGTCTGCAGAGACGATGTTCTCCAAAGGTAGACTAATGTTTGGTGGCTTGGCTTGCCTTCAACCGTGGCGATGAGTATTTATAGGCCAGCAAGCGGCAGCCATGCACCGCGAGCAAGCGTGATGAGCAACAACTTGCTGTAGCAAATTTCCTCATGCCAATTGTCGATTTTGAAACGAAGCATAAAATTTCCGCCGCCGGAACGTGCGTCCGTGGACATTCTGACTGACTGAGCTACACTATCGAATGATGGTATGCCACGGTACTTTTGAGACCTTGCAACTTGCAACTACGTACGAAAGTACAACATATGATAATAGGCACCTAATTTACGTTGTAGATTCCAAGTTTGTGTGTGCCAAATTGCCAATATGTTTGTACACATACGGAGTCTGTAACCTCTGAGAATTGCTTCTAGGAGTAAGCTAGGAACACCTGAATTCTGCGTCGCGCCGTCCTGTGCGAAACGTGCAAGAAGTTCAGAACTGCATCAGTTTAGTCAGCTCGCAGAACGTGGTGTGATCGCACGCGCGAGTCGTGGTGGCTGGCTTCGTCAATCTCGTGTGCGCCTAATCTCATGTACACCGGTGACCGGCATTCCATGCGTGTACTGTCACTTGAACACAGAAACAAGCAACAAGTACGTGGAATGATCAGCAACAACTTGCTAGAAGCTTCAGCGAAGAAACATCATTTTTGGCGAGGCACACATACATGTACACCATTCCATTTCCACGACATTTAACAAATTTACTAAATTTTACACAATTTGCGGACAAAATTTGACTCCATCAGCAAGTTCAGCATTGCCAAAGAGCAGGTGGTTTCGGAGCACCACATCGGTTAGAACCGAACTATGCATTTTTTTTTAGATAATGGATGAAACAATATCCGGCCTCTACGTCCAAAGACGTACACAGCCCATTATTACAGAGTTTGCATATTCTGAAGAAAAGAGCAAAGCCGTTCTCAAAATTAAATTAAATTACAGCAAACGATAAATATTCGTCCATCCGCCCTTGACGAGCTCCAACGCAATAATCTCTATGTTTTTGCTCATCGAGGAAAGTGCTGTCTTGGCTTGCTCCTCACGCTGCAGCTGCGCCCAGAAACGTAACCAGTACGTCCCCCTGAAAATTACCTGCAAAATCGAATTGTATTTGATTTTGTGAAAAACTATATCATTACGGCATCTCCAGATTGCCCAGCAAACAGCAGCTATCCCCACCCAAATCAAGTTCCTACTCTTTTTAGATTGATTAGCGAGCCAGGAGCCAAACATATGCCTGATCGATTTAGGTGGGGTCAAACCCGTAGCATAGGATATTATCCTCCAAACCATTCTCGCATACGGACAGCCTAAGAATAAATGATCTATGGTCTCCTTAATATTACAGCCACAACATTTTTGGCTTCCTGTCCAGTTCTTTTTGGCGAGGTTATCTTTCGTTAAAATCACCCCCTTTTGTAGATACCAGAGGAAAATCTTAATTTTTAGAGGGACCTTCAGTTTCCAAATCCTCTTATGACGAAACGGTGGATGTCTATCTAATAGATGTAGATACAGGGACCGAACCGTATAAGACCTCGATGTGGTCAAGTTCCATTTGAAATTATCCGTCCCGTCCACCAAATCAACATGGCTGATTTGTGCTACCAGGTTTTGCCATTCAACAAGTTTATTATCCACCAAAGCCCTCCTAAAAGATAGTTGGAGGGGGGATGAAGCCATAACTTTGGCTACTGTTGCATGAGGGTCTCACACAATATTGTAAATTGATGGATATTTTACGTTGAAAGGCGTGTTTCCTATCCACGTGTCCTCCCAAAACCTCGTCTTAGACCCATCTTTTACCTCAAAGGTGCCTAGTGCCAACACCTCATCTTTGATTTTCATGAGGCCTCTCCAAAAATGGGAGTCATAGGGTCGGGCTTTTACCTGGGTTAGTGGCTTCGAACTTAGATATTTGTTCGTTAGGAGTTTTTGCCACATCCCGTCGGTATTAAGCAGGTTCACTACCGAACTATGCATTTATCCAACGGTAACTAATAAGCAAGTTAAAATTGCTAAATAGCTAGGAAAATATGGTGGTGCCGTAGCTCAGTGCTGATCTATATTATCGTCTTCGGCATCTACAAGTTCAAATTGCAAAATTTTCACTGGCTGGGACAAAATAGCCAGACTATGACAGATTGGTGGGTTATGTAACCCAGTTTCGGCGTTGCTACGACGACGATGGCTTTGGCCAAAACCACATCCTCATCGCAGTCGCACCTACACCTAGGTAATCAATGGCTGATGCAATATTGACCACTATACTGGCGGTACTAGCGAAACTATGACAGGCAACCACAGACAGTTGATATATTCACAGCGACATCCAGTTAACAACGCCGCGGGTCCGTGGCCGAAGCCATGGTGAAGAGCAAGGTCACAGGGATGGCAACAACGGTGCACGCTCCTGTGACAGAGACATCTCTGGAAAATACAGATCGAGATGGCAATTCAGGCAGCAGCCTCCATGCTTTACATGTACGGACTCGGGACTAAAGACCCCTATTGTGCCTTCTAGCCATAATTGGACCCGGGACTAAAGCCCATATTAGTTCCGGGCCCAATATTTATCGGGACTAAAGGGTTGGACCAAAAGTAGTTTTTCTACTAGTGGGACTGCAGTAACCGTCAATGGGAAGTGCCAAATTAAATCAGCCCATATAGAATCCTCCATAATTTTGATCAGAGCTATTGCAGAAACTCTCCAAGAAGCTCGCTGCTGAAGTATATGGAATTATGGAAAAGGCCATCAACTTGGCATTGGCAGTAAATAAATTAGAAGCTACTGCCAAGATGATATTAATGAACTTGAGGAGACGACTCAGAATCATAGCTCTTTGACAAATATTAAGGCGCTAACAGAAAAGGATGGGCTTCCTTTTGGTGAAGGTAATACACTTTGGTGGGGCAAAGCGGGACCTTGGGGGTGGAAATTATCCTAATAACCATAGGAGTGTAGATGAGATGGTGTTGATGCACATTTGTTTCAGCAACAGCTTCAGCCAGAGTAATGTTGGAGGTTGGGTTCCCGCACAACAAGTGATGCAAGAACATGCTGACACTATGGGAACTGGCCCCGAACAGGACACTGTTGTTGCAGTAGAGAAGCCACCTACAAGGCTACAACATCTTAAGGTGACCATGGAAAAAATTTGTTCCAAGCTCGCAAGGAAATTATTGCAGAAGCTGTCCAACAAAAAATGGAATATATACATGCTAATTTGACCGATCTGGCAATGGTCAGTCGACTTCAAACATTGACAACTGCAGTTGGCATTGATGAGATTGATATATTAGTGGGGGACGACAGTGCACTAGAAAGGTGATCAAGCAAGCGTGCGGCTGCCAAGAGCGATGAAAACATAATAGCGAAGGCAATGAACCTGGTAACCAACCTTCTCCATGTTTCCCTAGACTCATACTTCTCCACGTGTCCCTTCTTTTATGATGATGCCATTTCTACTAGAATAACCAACCTGTGTTTCTATGAATAGAGATAATAGCGTTGTCCTTCTTCAATTACATCTCTTAAAAACATAGAAATAGATAGGTTACATGTTTTGGCTAAAGAAAAAGGTTCTAGTAACAGGATTTTGATGCACTGCTCAAATACGCCTGTGCGTATTTTGATGAGAGCGTGCATGAACAGGATTTTGATCACATATATTATGAGCTTAAGGCCACACCTCACAAGAAACAATATAGCTCTAGGAAAACGGACAAGGTAGGATTTACAACTAAAAAAAATCTGCTACTCTATTCAAGTTGAGTCTCAAATGAGAGTAATCTTCTGGAATAGCAGAGATCTTGGCGACCTGGCTAAGCATGATTACTTGGAAGAGTTGGTAAATGAAGATAAAATTGATTTTATTTCTCTTATAGAGACGAGTCAGGATCAATTCCTAGATAGGACCCTAAAAAAACTATGCAGTGGCAAGGAATATATTTGGCATTGATGGCACCACATGGTAGTTCCGGGGATATTCTTCTTTGTGTTGACGTTGGTTTATTACATTGGAGCCATTGACGAGGGGAACTTTTATGTTAAATTCACGCTTTGTAATAAAAACGATGGCTTCAAATGGTCTCTGTTTCCAGTCTATGGACCTGCACAACAACATGACAAGGAATTCCTTTTAACAGAGCTCACACATACGTGTAGTCAATGCAAAGAAGACTCTTTCATCGAGATTATACATGCCACTTGGATCATCCCATGGCCATTGCATTTCCTTAGGGATTGTTTGGTAGCAATAAGAATATGGGGCCATGCCTTAGTCAGCAATAGCAGCATTTCGATGTGAAATCTTGTTGCATGTGCTTTTCAAGCTATTATTCAAGATTGGACCAACACCTTGCTTGTCCACATTCACTTGTAAAGTTTGTGGTAGGCAGTCAGAGCTACAAGTGAATTACCATACCAATTGGTTCCTCGATTCTTTTTACAAGTCCTGGAATTTCTTAGAACCAAGAACTTTAGTCTCAGTTAGTTCGATTTGGTATTTGCTTCTATGGGTCTTCGGTTCTGACCAAACTAAACAAGGTGCCAGCGAACGTATGGAAAAAAAAATCAGAAGATGTTGTGTTGCCTGCTCGTGCTTATCTTCTCGGAACAATGTGGAGCCCCTCGGCGTGCGCTCGCTGGCGCCCGCAGGTCTCACCGCTGCGGTTCGCCTCGCTTCGATGTTGCCGGCCAAAAAGCTTCGTGGAGAGGTGGAGAGGAGAAAGTGTCTTCGAGTGATGCAGGGGCGCAGTGTAGGGCAAGGGGGATCCACCTTCCGGGCATGTCGCCAGCCACCAGGCTCGTGCGGCCAGTGAGGGGAGGGATGAGTGAGATGTGGGAATGGATATTTGCTTATATACGTAAGGTTAGGACGATGGTTACACAACCGGAATTCCCTCCTTTGCCGTGGCTGTTTTACCCACGGCAAAGCCTTTGCCGTGGGTAGCTCACGGCAAAGTCCACACGGCAACGAGCGGCCGGCAAAGAGGCCTTTGCCATGGGCCACTCGTCGGGCACACGGCAAAGGTTCGCCGAGTGCCCAAAAACACTCGGCAAAGACCGGTTTTCCTGAGCAAAAAAAACCCAAAAACAAATAGCAAAAAAATTTATTTCAATGTGGGAAGGTCTCCAACCACCCAAGCCATTTTTCGCGGAAAATTCGCACGCTACGTGGTCGGCAGGATTCGAACCCGCGACCTCTCTCTCGCGCGTGACCTCCTCTACCACTGCACCACACTCTCACTTGTGACTAGATATCGTTCTGATTCCTACCATATTATACTAAACCGAGTGTAAATTGCTTATTTGAGGCCCTAAACGATTTCAAATTAAAAACTTGTCAACTACAAAGTTTCTTAACTTTTTGAAATCTACAAGTCTTATTTTGGTAGTTTCTCCATCCGAGATCGTTTATAAAATTTGAATTTCAAATTTGAGAACATTCACACCTAGTTTAATTTTCATTGACTATATGATTTCAAATGAAAAAGTTGTTAACTACAAAGTTTCATAACTTATTGTGATCTACAACTCTTATTTTGATTGTTTCTTCATCCGAGGTCGTTTGAAAAAACTCAAATTTCAAATTTTATGAACTACAAACGTATTTTTCATTAGCAAAACAAATTCAAATTAAAAAATTTTAAACTACAATGTTGTATAACTTCTAAAGATCTACAACTTTCATATATGTCATTTGTTCATCCGACGTAGTGACAGTAACATTATTCACAAATCTTATAGATCTCTCTTATAGTTTCAGGAAACTCTACGAGAGATATAGATTTTGTGAACAATGTTCATATGAATTTGTCGAATGAAGAAATGACCAAACTAAAAGTTGTACATCTTGAAAAGTTATATAACTTTGTAATTCAAAACTTTTTGATTTGAATTGATTTACTACTTCAAAATCAGCCAAGTGTATTTTGAATCCCATCTTTGCCGAGTGCAAAAAAAAATACACTCGGCAAAGAAATTTTTGCCGAGTGTATTTTTTTGACACTCGGCAAAGATTTTCTTTGCCGAGTGTATTTTAAAAAACACTCGGCAAAGATGATTTTTGCCGTGTGCTGAGCCTTTGCCGTGTGCCTTTTGGCTGGCACACGGCAAAATGGTCCTTTGCCGTGTGCCCGCCTTTTGACTCACGGCAAAGAGGCCAGCACACGGCAATAATGATTTTTCCGGTAGTGTTATTGGGCTGGGCCGGTATTCCAGTTATTGGGCCTTCTCAAAAATATGGCTTATTTCGGTTATATCAGTTAACCGAGTCCAAAATGAATAAACCCAGTCAGTTCAGTCACTAGGAACTGGGAACCGACTGGTCACCAGACTTTTTGGTTTCGATTACTTCGGTTTGGTTCTCCATTAAATCGGTTTGGTTCTCGGTCAATTATGCCCAGCCCTACCACTCGTGCGAGGGCCACATGCTGGCATGTCCAGGACAAAGTATACTTTAGTCAGAAATTTCAAATATGAATCTACTGATATCAAATTTAGGACATATAAGAACAAACTATTAATTAATTAAGTAATTGAAAATCCAATGGTTGTTTTAAATAGTAAGGCTTATAATTTCAAAAGAGTTGAATGCAAGTGGAAAATCCTGTACTGTATCTCAAGCTGTCATTTTCTTTTTTGTTTCTGTGTATGTAAATGTGATGTAACTCACTGATCTGCAGCATTACATTAGATTCCTTTATGCATAGATAGATATATAAAAGGTGTAATTATTAAAAATCTAATGTATGTTAAGTAATTTGCTTGTGAGCTGGATTATGGAACTTACATAAAACGAGGTTTCCCTACAGAAAATACTTAAGATAAAAAATGTGATGGCAATGAGGTACATGAAAGGTATGGTTTTGGAGGCATTTCAAGTTCAGTAATGTTCTTCTCCAACATCTCTATGACCCTAGCCATGGAAGGACGATTTCCTGGGCTCGTTTGTATGCACCAGAAGGCAACCAAGGTCATTTGTGTTGCTATCTCTTCTGTCTGCTCGCATGTGGCTTCCTGCCTTTGCAAATCTTTCTCTAAACGGTCATAAATGCAGTCGGGAAAATACGCTTCGCTAGAATTCCCAGTATTTTCTTTAGCATTGTTCTTTCCTCCTACCATTTCCAACAGCATCATTCCATAGCTGTACACGTCTGATTTAGTCGACACAACTCCAAACCCTCTAGAAAATACTTCTGGAGCAATGTATCCAATGGTACCTCTTGCTTCAGCCATGGAGAGGGCACTATCGTCCTTGAGGTGACACAGTTTTGCCAACCCAAAATCTGCAATTTTGGGACAGAAATCTTGATCTAAGAGCATGTTATGAGGCTTAATATCAAAATGTATGATGCGTGTGTTACAGCCACGATGCAAATACTCTAGTCCTCGTGCAATGCCAATTGCTATTTGCTTCAACTTTTCCCATCCAATGGCCATTTTATGCTCCTCTGAATAGATGTACTTCTCCAATGAACCATTGGCCATGTATTCATAAACAAGTGCTCTCTTGGATCCATGCATGTAAACAGAAACCGACTAAGCTGACAATATTCACATGAGATGTTCTTCGGATACTAATTACCTCGTTTAGGAACTCCTCTCCATTTCCTTTTGATCCTTTCAAGAGTTTCACAGCAACCTCGCGGCCATCATCTAGACGGCCCTTGTATACCATCCCGTAGCCACCTTCACCTAGTTTATCCCTGAAGGATCCTGTCATTTTCTTTAGCTCTGAGTATCTGTACTGCTTTGGGACGAGAGAATCATACCCATTCAGTATTGTCACAATGTTTGATTCACTGCCTGTGCATTTTCCAATGAATGAAGCATGCTTTCTTTTCCGACAGTACATTATCCAAACAATACTTGCAAGAATTAAGCTGGCTGGAGCTGACAACGAAACTGAAATAGAACATCAATGAGTTACTAATCGTACGTGCATACCAATCTATATAGGAAGTACAAAAAATGCTCGTTTATTTATACTTATAAAGAAAACTACAAGATGCATTTTTTGTTTAAATTAACATTCAGAATTCATATAGCATAGACTTGTGTACATGAATTAAGAAAAACAAATCTTCCAAAAATGACACAGAAATCTTGTTCAATAAACTTAAGTAGCTGAATCACGCCACATGAAGGTAAAATGGGTGTGGAAAAGCAACATACCTATTAAAATTAGTTTGATGTTGTACTTGTGCCCCATGTCATCTGAAAAAAAATTACACAATGCTATATTTGATATCATGAAAAAGCAACAATAAATAAATTTTATGAAAATTGTAATTGCAACAATGAGGATGCTGCAAACTAACATTGTAATTATTACAAACCAATGGAGGTTTACTTGTGATGAGTGCCTAACAACACAAGGGCTTTGATATGCTTCTTAGCTTTTGATTCAACATGCTGTGACAGCAAGTGGTGAAGGTGAAGTGTTCATACCAAATTACCATACATAGTGAAGTATGAACGAGGCTAGGGACCAAGGGACCCGAGCAATCCGTGAGAGGTCATGGGTGATCTACACATAATGTGTATGAAAGACAAGAGTACATGGTGATAGATCGGTTGAGTCGAGGAAGAAGATGGTTAGTTCTATTAGGCTGTCCATATGAGTGAGTGCAAAAGACTTGAAGGCGTCAAGAATTTGGCGGATGTGGAACACGCATCAACATCGGGAAAATGATAGTGGCTATTTGCAGGTGGTTGAATTGATGGATTTGGAATCAAAACCATGCATCAACATGATGGGTCTGTCGGTTTGGGGCCACAAAATTGGAGCATCTCAATGCATGGCGGATGGCTGTTGGAGGGCATACGGTGTCGTTGCAAAGCTTGCATCAAGACAAAACGAATTCATGAAGTGGGTGTAGGAAAAATGCCTAGCTATGTGGGCAGTTACTTTTGTTGTAGGATTAGGGGTAATTTTTTCATTCATCACACGATAAAATATTATGTGGCACGGCTGGTTGGGGAGGTGGTTTTTTTCCATATACAACACTCTAGTTCACTTCCTTGTAGGCTAGCCAAATGCTTGAGAGAAAAGAGAGAATAGAGGAATGATGAGTGGGTGGCCACCTCTGTTTCTTGCTTTGTTCCATTTCTAGACGTAGGACGAAGGGTGGGACAGGACACTAGACCTCATTATTTGTATAGACGAATTCCTCATGACTCAAGTGAAGTTTGTTTGCAATCTCGTTAATTTTTGGGGTTTTCATGCTCCTTTTTTTATTGATTTCTTATCTCGATTTTGCCAGGTTTCTGGGATTGTTTCTTAGCGGATCTTGCAATTGTTGTATATGTCGACGAGCAAGAACACAACAATGATATCCTAGAAAAACCCTTCAGTTACTCTCAATGGGAGTTTCATTTTTATTAAATAAGGTGTCATGTCACCATTTTTTATGATGTGGCAACAAATAAATGAGGAGAGAGATGAGAGGGGTGGGTTTCATCTAGATGAAACTATGTGTGTATTATTTCCAATAAACCTTGTGTCTTGCATGTATTGCCTATGAAAAACAACAAAAATAAAATAGTATATTGTGTGAGGTGTTTCATTCATTGATTAAATGTTCTTATGCTTACGTGCCAATCTTGGAAACAACAAAATGAACCTCTCCATTGGGAATAGCCTCACGACCGCCTTTGGAATTTGAGTTTTCGTCAACCCCGTTCCCATGTGTTCTTGACTAATTAAGTTACGAAATTCAAGGTGGATTCTCGTTATTGTTCTGGTCTTTCAAAGTTTCAGTTCAGGCAAAAAATCACCATTATTCATGGTTATACAAATGTCTCGAAGTTGAAGATGATAAGTGGACAACAATCAATGCACTCACCGCAGCTCCTGGGGTACCCATCGCTGTCGTCGTGGCAATCGCAGCCGTCCCACAGGCCATCGACGCCGTACATGCACATCCCGCCGCTCGCGTTGCACTGGGAGCAGAAGTCCCCTAACAGGGGGGCTTCCACTCCATGAGGAACCCGTTCCTCAAGCTCGCGACGTAGTCTTCTTCCCCATCTCCACCCGGAGCTCCAAGAGTGGGCACAGCCGACAAGAGGCAGCCCGGCGGGATCCCTCCTCCTCCTCCTCCTCCTCCCCGGAGATGGTGGCCGGCCGGGACGCCGGCGACGAAAGACCGGTTGTCGCACGGCAGGGGGCGAAAGCCCTGCAGCGGAGCGGCGGCCGGCAGCGGCTCCCTGCACTGGGACAGGAAGAGGAGCGTGCCGGCGTTGGCGCTGCTGACGAAGAACTGGTCCAGCCCGATCCCGATGCCGGCGGAGGCGTTGTAGCCCGCCGGCGCCGGGCAGCCGGTGGCGAGCGGGAGGCTCTCGTCGACCAGGCGGAAGGAGCTGTTGGCGGGGAAGATGCTGGCTACCCTGTGGGGCTGCGTGGCCGAGCGGCTCTGCAGGTAGGCGCCGCCGCCGTTGCAGCTGAGCTGGAACGACGGCGGCCCGCACGGTGGCTCGCCGGGTCCCTCCAGCCAGAACGGGTAGGTGATGTTGAGGTCCCCGCAGGCCCTGGCCCAGCAGCTTGGACGCAGCGCCGATGTCGACGTCGACCCCGCCGCCGCAAACCCCACAAAGGAAGCGAAGAGCAGCAGCTGTAGGATCGGGCGCTGGAGCATGGTGAAAGGTTATGATTTCGGGGGGCTCGGGGTTGGGGATGCAGTGGAGCTTGCAGAAATGGAGGGAGAGAACATGGGTGAGGACTGGAAGGGTGGGAAGGGCCCCCAAAGAGTGGGACGGGTGGCGCGAGGCGAAGTATTTGACCGGTCTTGGTCTACGGTTCTGATCTCGTTGATTTTTTATTTTGATGAAGGAACTCATTGATTAGTAGATGTGCTGCTTCCTGGCTCCATTAAGTCTAACACGGTTCTGATCCCTAGCTTGATTCGATCGCCTATATAATAACAATAAGGCACAGCAAAATAAGATACGGACATGTGACGTGCCCTTGTCATGCATGACGCTGATGCAACGTGTTCGTGGTGGCGGCCGAATCGGAGCTCAACCCCCAAGGAGCCTTTGACTTGAAAACGAGCCAGCTCTACCTCAATAATTAGCTGACTTGTGTCGGTTCGCTTGCTTAATGAGCTAAAACCTGAGGTTCATACGAGCTCGCATCCACTGGCGGCATGTGACCTCGACGCCATCCCTCACCGCTTGAGCTCTCTTGCAAAGAACCACTCGGGTGTCTCGTTTTCTCCCTCTTTGTCCTCTGCCACCACGCAGCCACGTGGAGATGCATAGAATGATAGTGGATGAGGGCGAAAGAATGTGAGGCAGATCACCAACATGCGTGGGACTCGTTGCAGAGGGGCAAGATCTACCCATGGGGCTCGCGCAAATGAGGCGGGATCACTACGGGAAATCCCAAGTTTGCTGAGTGTTTTTTTCGGGCACTCGGCAAACATGTTACCGAGTGCGGCTGCGACTCTCGGCAAAATAAAGTGGCCCTGACGGCGGTGAGGCAACGGCGAAGCGGCGTTAGGTGACGTGGCGGCGGTGACGCGGACAGCAAGCTTTGCCATGTGTCTTTGCATTGCAAAAGCACTCGACAAAGCCTCAATTGTTACCGAGTGTCGTTGCAAGAACACTCGGCGAAACTTCAATTGTTGCTGAGTGTTTTTGTAAAAGCTCTCGACAAAACCAAAGCACTCGGCAAAAAAGTAACAGAAATTGACAGAAATGGCAACTTTGCCGAGTGTTAAGGTAAAAACACTCGGCAAAGCTTCAATCCTGCCCCTATTTTTATTTCTTTTTCGCGTATAAAGTACTCACTCAAACAAACATCACAGTTCATATATATGACAATAAGCCTCACAGACAACTCATATAGATAAATCCACAATAAACATCACAGGATATTCGACAACACATAAATCCAGAAGTTCACAAGTTTGTTCGTTCACAACCACAAATAGTCTCTAATAATCCACAAATCACTGAGGGGGTTGGGGGGTGCGAACAGAGAGCGGCACAACCGAGAGCCCAGATCTTCGTCCCTAGGCCCATCATTCGATGCCGCCGATCCAGGATTCTGCACAAAGGCAAGCTGATTGCATGTGTGAAATAAGATCTACGACAGAAACCCATTCTCTAAATAACAAACTAAAACTGTTAGAAAAGTAACTATAAGGTTGTGATGTTTTCTCTCGGAGTAACGATCTATTGTTGTCTAAGGTCTCTGATTGAAATGAAATTTTGAGGCTGGCAAGTGACTCATAGGAGATATTGTTGGAGGTGGTGGAGCCAACGGCATCGGTGTTGCAATGAAGCGCATCAGTGGCAGAGTATGGCCCATCTGCTATGAAAGACTTCGCATGTAGTCATATAGCTGCGCCATCTGCCGCTGGCGCTCGGCCTCCTCATGCTACCTCTGCCGCTCGGCGGCCTCATGCTGCCTCTGCCTCACGGCCTCCATCTGCTGCATCTTCAACTCCAACTCCTCCTGTCTCCTCCTCTCTTCTTCTAGTTGTGTCTACTATATTCCATCCAAATGTTACAATGCAAAATAAACGTACATAAGAAAGAATGAACGATGAATAAAACAAAAATAACCTGGAGTGCCTGCATCCCAGAGTGTGCAACGGTCGGCCGTGAGCGTATGCCCGGGTCAGCGCTCGTGCTCCTGGCTCGAATCTGGGAGAGAGTGGGGGTAGTGGCCGTGTCTCGTGTGCTGTCGCCGAGATAGTACTGCCCATGCTTCTTGCCTCCTCCGACCCTCATGACGACTTCTCCGTCAAAGTCGTGGGTGCTCGGATCGAAGTCTGGCCCATGGACCTCCTTTGCCACCTCTGAGTATGCACTTAGGCGGTTGTGGACTATCGCATTGTTGTACACCTCAGGAGGGTCCTTCAGGTTGTACCGGACGGCAGACAACGCCTTGCTCTTGTGGGACAAAGCCCATGCCTAGAATTGGGTGATATGCTCGCCACCATGTGACGCCCGACTGAGAATAAAAACAATATGATTAGAAAGTATGCAGAATTGAGCGTTAGAATAAAGAAATTATTTGTTGTACCCATCTTTCCGCATATGCGTCGAGGCTAATGCTGCCCTGATGGTGTGCTGGACCTGGCATCTGCAAACGCCTCTCCTGGCAAGCGTTGTGGATCTCCTCCTAGTTGGGGTGGCACCACCTGTCCACCATCATCTCCCAGGCCTAGGGATGCGAGGCGCACCACCACGGAATCGCCTACATGTCATCAATAACATGACATATAAGCAGATCAAATTACTGTACTTAATCTAAAATACAACCTAAATTAATGTTTCATATTTACCTCCAGGTATTGTTCCCGGGTCAGCTTCATGTTTCTTATCTCATGTTTTTTTTTACCTTCACTTTACGGGCAGCGTAGTAATCAACGACTGCCTGGATGCACGCCTCGTAGTGCATGTCCTTCACTAGTTTATGACACGCTGTGCCAGCCACCTGAGGCGCCCTGTCTTGGTATCCATCTTGGCATCTGTTGAAATCCTGCATATATACACGATGTATGTACTCATTATTTCTAAAATGTCCAATGAATGCGATGTGTTGAGCAATGTAGTACGAAGAAGACTTACCCACAGCTCATTCTTCACATGCTCCGCCTTGTTTCCGAATTGCCTGTGTTCCTGATCAGGTAAATCAGGAAAGGCGATGTAGTGGTCAAACGTGTAGGCTAGCTCGTAGAATCCGCCATGGAGTACTAGGCCAGGGAAGTGTTGCCTGCACAAAAGACCGAGGATGCCATTGACTTTGCGGTTGTGAGCACACGGGGTGACCACGCTCCAAGCCTTGCCCAAGATAAATTGTTAGTTTCTATTGTGATTTTGAACATATCAAATGCAAAAGTATTGATAACATCTAAAGTTACTTACCTTTTCCCAACAGGTCGAACTATCGATCGGCTCTCAAAAGGTATCGGTCGCCTCGGCAGGTCGAGGGACCTCGCAACCAGACAGACGGCGTACCAGAGGAAGTGGAACCCCTGCCGTCGGCTCCTCCTCCTCCTCCGCCGCCGCCTCCGCCTCTTACTCCTCCTCGGAAGCAACCACCTCCGCGACAGGAACCTCTATTATATTTAAAATTATTCAAAAATTAAACTCCTACCTAATAATCAAAATTGTTTACATATTACTCTTTCATTTTTGTCAATACTTCAACATAATGCTCATATATATGTGTATTTATCTTTTTTCATTTGTGATTGATTTTTAATTAGTAATTACTCTATACACTTTTTCATCCACATTCACACTTTTTGCATTCTGTGTCGCGCCTCTATACATTATATTTAACATAAAAATCAGTATTTTTCATTTCTTCCTCACATATCTTTACCTTTTCTGAAGAGAGGATTGCTTCTTCCTTTTTTTGTCCGTCCTGACAGGTGGGTCCCACCTATTGCGACAAACTGTAACCACGGTTCTAACTGTCGACATCAGTTTTTCTAATTGGATTAGAGTCCTAACTGAGCCCATCAATCTTTATCTTCTACCTCTCATCTATATATCTTTACCTATTTCTAAAAGAAGGAATGTTTCAGCGATCTGTCATATACGTCGCATGATTGGATTAGACATGCTTCATCTTTTCCACTGATCGAATTAGGAGTAGTCCAATCAGATTAGGAAAAGCAAGTTAATTACTTTAACTTTTTTAGAAAAAACGATATAACGGTCTTCATCCGTAGCAACATACGGGCAAGGTTGCTAGTACATGTATAAATGGTCTACATGGTGACACTCATGATGCGTATATACCTTAACTTATTATTTCTATGTTAAAATTGATAAATTATCGTAATTTACAATCATATATCAATTTACTTTTGGACTTTGCGGTAGGATGCACATGATGGTAATTAGATTAAAATTTAGATGTTTAGTTTAGGTTAATAACAACATACGTGGGTAACTTAGATATAAATTTTAAATGTCATTTTAAGTTATCCTTTATAATGATATGCATGAGTAAATTAGATAAAAATTATTGAGTTAATTTAAATTATTTTTTTATAATGGCATAGCTCGATAATTTAAGTACAATTTAGGATTTATTTTGGAATAATTTTATAATGATAGTGGTTGGTAAATTTTTAAAAAATATAATAGACCAATGGCTATGGTTATTAGATTTTACATGATTGACATTTCTGATTTTTGTGATAATTTCTAGGATTTTTCTTTTTTTTCTAGCGTGTCTCGTGAGAACTAATGCAGAGTCTCCAATTAAAAAATTAAGGCTACATTTCTACAAACTATTATTAGCTATCACTCATTTTTTTAAATATTTGAACACTTATATAGATATAGACTTATTATTTTCATCCAATTGTGATATATGTTTATTAGTAATTACTCTATAATATTTTCATGCACAATTATAATTTTTAAATTTTCACTTTGCATCACATATATGGCTTCAATTTATTTAATGAACCCTAAATTTAAACTATAATTTTAACATAGAATTCTATATTGTTGCCACTTGCCCTATATATTTATAAATGACAATGTACATTATGCGTATATACCTTAATCACTATATAGTATACCAATAGTGTATGAGATACATGATTTAGAATCTTATATTGGTGTATATTTTTAATTAAGGTGACTTGGATTTCAATGTAGAATTACCTCATGTTATTTTTAATAATGACATATGTGGGTAATATAGATGTAAAGTTACGGGGTTAGTTTAAGTTATTTTTTAGATATTCGTAGTGGGTAATTTAGTTGCAAATTTATGAGATTATTTTAAATATTGTCTATAGTGGCATAGTAGGTAATTTTGATAAAGATTAGGAGGTTACTTTGGTTTATTTTAGATAATAGCAGATGTGGGTAATTGTGATATAGATTTAGGGGTTACTTTAAGCTATTTTTATAATGGCATAAGTGGGTATTTTTTAAGAAAATATATTAGATCTAATGGCTATGATGATTTGAGTGTTCCAATTGATGGCCAGATGTTTTGCTTTTTTGTAAGAATTTCTAGGATTTCTCTCTTTTTCTAGAGTGTCCACCTAGGATCTAGATGGCTTCATCTGGAGTCTTCAAAAGGAACCTCCAATTAGTAACAGTAAGAATCCACCGCGTGCGTCCATACATGGGCTCTCAGCCTCGCACGCCGTGCACCGCGGCGACGGCGCAGAGCTCCCGGATACGCCGGCTGTCCTCTAGCATGGCGGCGCACAGGTGAGACGGCGACAACGTGAACAAGAGACAATGGTTCCTATTGATCTCCGGCAGTGTCTCGCCGCCGCAGAACAGCTGGACGTCGGACAGGGGCGAGATGCGAGTCCCTTGCTATCGGATTTATGGACCCGGCAGTCCACACAGGGTAGTCTGCGTGGTTGATTTGTTGAGAGACAGATCGAGGATCACAAGTCGATGGTAACACAAGACGCAAGGATTGAACAGGTTCGGGCCGTCAAGATGACGTAATACCCTACGTCCTGTGTTGGGTGTATGGATTGCTGTGTATGAAGTTCCTGAAGGATCTCCGTAGTTGGGTTCTGTCGTTCTCGTTGTGTTCTGGAGGGGGGTCCCAAGGCAGCTTATATAGTCCGGTTGCCTTGAGTTACAAGTCGGCTAGAGATCATAACCTACCCGGAATACAAGGATTCGATCCTATAACGACTATAGATATCTTTCCCCAGAATTCCGACTAGTTTATCTTGATCTCCGATCTTCTTGCGAGATACGCCGTCTCCTTCCTTGTCCCGCGCGCCGTCGTACTCATCCCGGGTTATCCGACTGGTGGGCCTCCCGACTGGTGGGCCACCCAGTCCGACAACCCGGCCCGATAGCACTCGGATTGGGCCGCCTCTTGCTGGTTGGGCCAATCCACCTTCTGGGTACCCCCGGGGGTCTATCCCCGACAAGCCCCCGAGTAGTACGTGGTTGAGCGACAACTCGGCGAGGTCGTGCCATCTCTTGAGCTTCGAGCTTGCTGCGGTTGGAAGCAAAACCGTGTGATACTGGAGAGAAAAGAGAGCCATCTACAACGGATGCGCCGCGAGGTGTGTCCGTTGGCCGTAGCCCCCGAGCCTTGAAGCGATTCCGGAGGAATCGGTCCAAGGGTTTGTAGCCTTGTTCTGATTATCTTCGTCATGGTCGCCAGACAATCAACGGATGCGCCGCGTGGTGCGTCCGTTGGCCGTAGCCCCCGAGCCTTAAGGCGATTCCGGAGGAATCGGCTCAAGGTTTATTCGAGGAGCATTTCACCATTTCCTTCTAGCGTCAATTTCGGCAGCCCGCCCCCTAAACGTGAGGGTCCAAGCGTGCCGACAAGTCATCCTGGCACCAGCCCACGAGCGTGAGAGTCCAGGCACGCCCGGCGGTCGTCCCAGCGCCAGCCCCCGAGCGTGAGGGCTGAAGCACACCGAGTGGTTGTCCCGGCGCCAGCCCCAGAGCGTGAGGGCTGAGCACGCCGAGTGTAGTCGTCCCGGCGCCAGCCCCCGAGCGTGAGGGCTGAGGCACGCCGAGTAGTCGTCCCGGCGCCAGCCCCCGAGTGTGAGGGCTGAGGCGCGCCGAGTAGTCGTCCCGGCGCCAGCCCCCGAGCGTGAGGGCCGAGGCACGCCGAGTAGTCGTCCCGGCGCCAGCCCCCGAGCGTAAGGGCCGAGGCACGCCGAGTAGTCGTTCCGGCGCCAGCCCCTGAGCGTGAGGGCCGAAGCACGCCGAGTAGTCGTCCATAGCCTGCAGCGAAAATACAGTGCGACGACAGTATATGATGAAGTAAAATGCAAATCCGAGAGGAAAAGTATTCGGCAATGCTTAAAGAATGATTCCTGCTTCCAGCTTTTTAAGTCTATTAATTTCTTTGGGTAGTTAGGCTGTTACGTTTATACACCTGATCCCCGATAGCCATCGTCCATAGCGCAGGGAGCTGGGCCGCATGCACGCGTAGAAGCGTAGGCATACAAAAGAATCGAGGCTTCACGGATTAAGGCGCGTGCTCCCCGAGTACTTTAGCGACTTGTATAAAAGCCTACGGAGTTGCAGTCTGGATGTGACCAGGGTGGTCAACGAAAGTTGAGGGAACATATTGGAGCCAAGGCATACGAAAGTATGCAGAAGCCGTAAAATTTTTAATTGAAAATGATACTTTGCTTCGCGTAAGTTCCGGGTCCTTGAGGATTCGCCTTTTCTCGAATGCCCCAAAGGGAACATAAACGGAGGAGCATCGTTCTTGGCATGCGGCGACAAGCACAGTTTCCCCGTGAACGCGCAGGGCACACCCGTGGTCAAGTAAAACCAAAGGCGATAAGGGTGATCTGTGCGCCTTGGGCAGGAAAAGGACGCATGGCTCGGAGCTCACGTTCTTCACAGTGCAGGGTGGTTTCCCGTCCCTCGGTAACCCGAGATTATAAATACTCACCGGGAGCCAGAGCTGCCACCCAGAGGCGAATATGTATAAGAACCTTCTGGCGAATATGTCGGAGGCTCATTGCTGGGTTCATCCATCGGGAAAAATCCGTAGAGTCATAAGAGCGAGGTGCTAGAAGAGTGCTTGCGATGTACTCGAGGTGTTGATCAGCGTCTGGATGCTGCTCCATTGGCTCCCAGCTTTGCCTTTGGTTTAGGACTGTCGGGGCGTAATGCTCCGACAAACCAAGGAATAGCCGGGGGCATTCGCTCCCAACCCTCGAAAGGGGCTGCCTCGTCGATGGCTGCAGTGGTGCTACAAGAGAGCTTGCGATGAGCTCATGTGGCCCAAGCTTGTGGCGGATGCGACACTTGGTGCGTCGGCGGGGCCCCAAGCCGTCTTCGTGGCGGTGAAGTTTTTTGTTCCTTGTAACCAGCGCATGACCGGCTCCTGTGTGACTGTATAATCTGCAAGAGAATTTCTACCCTTGATTGCCTCGAGAATGGAGCTTCTGCGTTTGCTTTCTTTGCAGCGCCAGCCCCCGAGCCGTCGGGGCTCGGCCGCGCTTGTCTAATTGTCGTGACTCGTTTGCAGCGTCAGCCCCCGAGCGCTTTGGGGCTGATTGAGCCCGAGAGGCACGCTGTCTTTGGTGTGGCGCCAGCCCCCGAGTCCAAGGGCTGGTCAAGCCTTAGCAGCATGCCACCTATTTTGCAGTGTTGGCTCCCGAGTGGTTCGGGGCCAATCGAGCCCAAGAGGCACACTGTCTTTAATGCGGCGCCAGCCCCCGAGTCTGAGCGCTAGTCGAGCCTTAGCGGCACGCCACTTCTTTTGCAGTGTTGGCTCCCGAGTGGTTCGAGGCCAATCGAGCCCAAGAGGCACACTGTCTTTAATGCGGCGCCAGCCCCCGAGTCCGAGTGTTGGTCAAGCCTTAGCGGCACGCCACTTGTTTTGCAGTGTTGGCTCCCGAGTGGTTCGAGGCCAATCGAGCCCAAGAGGCACACTGTCTTTAATGCGACGCCAACCCCCGAGTCTAAGGGCTGGTCGAGCCTTAGCGGCACGCCGACTTCTTCGTCTTGCCCGAGTGCACGGGGTCATTTTTAACGGTACGCTCCGAGCATAACGATTCGCGAGGGCGCTCAACGTCTCTTTTTACCGTTGCACTCTCATTCGTTAATCACGCCGTCTCGTGGTAATTTCGGGCGTTGTGAAGTGCCATAAAAGGTGAGGGTTAGGTCTGACGGGGAAATTCCTCTGTTTCCAGATCCATTCCCCCCTTTCTTCATTCTCCATTCAGCCGCCACCAGAGCTTTTCTTTGCTTCTAGATCCGCTCCGCGGATTTAGCCACCACGGGGAGCGTAGCCTCGCGGATGCGAACAAGGCGCTCTGTGCCCAAAGCCATGGCGCCAAAGAGGAAGCTCGCCGACCTCCCTAAGTCGGATAAGATCCCCTCCCCCGCCGTCGCATGGGTGTGAGGGAAGGTGACCGAGGAGGCGCTGGAGGAAATGGTGGAGCGGAGCATCCTTCCGCCTCAAGCTGTGGTGGAGTGGCACCCGAGCGCCGGGGAGGCCTTCCCGTCGGAGAACTCCGGCGAACTGGTGCTGTTCAAACCGTTCTTTGAGGCGGGGTTCGGCTTGCCGGCGGGAGCCTTCTTCCGAGGGCTGCTCCACTACTACGGGATGGAGGCCGTTCACCTCAATCCCAACTCGATTATGGCCATCTCCGTCTTCATCCACCTGTGCGAGGCCTACCTGGGGATCACTCCCCATTTCGACTTGTGGAGGTATCTTTACTGGCTGAAGCCGCAACCCAGTGAGGAGAAGATGGTGGTGGTGGGAGGTGCTGGATTCATGCTGCGCCAAGGCCAGAAAGATCAGTACTTCGACATCGCCCTCAACACTTCCAACAAGGGCTGGAAGGCGGAGTGGTTCTACATCGGAAACCACGCGCCAACGATTCCCTGCCATCGCGGAGCGCGGCCAGAGATCAAGACGTGCTGGAATGAACTCCCCAGGGATCACCAGATGCGTGAAGTGGAGGAGCTCCTTGGGATGATCAAGGAGCTCAAAGATCAGGGTTTGACAACAGTCGGCGTCGCCTGCAACTTTAGCAGGCGGCTGGTTCAGCCGATCCAGGAGAGGAAGCACCCGGGCTTCGAGTATTCGGGCCGGGAAGATCCTACTCGGGGGGCTCGCCGGACGGTGGGCAAGGAGGAGATGAAGGCGCGTGTAGGCGGCTTCTTCCTCTGCCACGTGTCGGAGAAGCATCAGCCGCGCCCGTTTTCTTTGAAGAGGCCTGCTCCACCAGTAAGTCTTCGTTCTGAGTACTTTAGCATGTTCGTCTCGATACTGATCTTTGATTTTGATCTAATCGTCCGTTGGCCGTCTGATTTTGCGACTCATGCAGGATCGGGTCTTCGATTACTTTTCTCCTTCTCCGCTTCCAGAAGATTCACATAGGAAGGCGTAACTGGGGGTAGCGCCCCCGGGTGATCAAGGCGACGCCCCTGCGGGAGGTCCAGTTGACCCGCCTGCTCCCCTGGAATGGGCGTCCAGTGACACGGAGGGCTCCCTGAGCCCTTCGGATGAAGACGTGGAGGAGACCCGCCCACGGAAGCGGCGGGTGGCTGTGGCAAAAGTCAGGACACGCAGGGCCCGTGTTTCTAAGCCGGCGGCGTCTGGAGTCGACGATGCGGCTGATGACGACTCGGCAACACTGTCCGACGAGGCGCCCTCCGTCCAGGAAGCAGTGGCACATGCGGCGCCGCCTCCCAAGCGGAAGCGCTAGAGGAAGATGACTGCGAAGAAGCCGGCTGCGCAGCCGGCCAAGCAGCCGGTTGCTGGTTCTGACGCCGATGTTGACGAGCTGGGACGACCTTTCCCGGCCGTCGTGGAGGAAGAAGAAGAAGAGAAGGACGAAGCAATGTCCGACTCCTTATTCTAGGAGCAGGAGCACGCCCGGGCCATGGGTGTGTCAGTGGAGGAGAAGCGGCGGATGGTGGCGGAAGCCGTTGTCCAGGCTGCCGCGGATGCCAGGCCGGTCTCCAATCTGGGGACCAGGCCGATCCTGACGACAGCCACGGCACAACAGCGACCCAAGCTCCCGATCTTGCGGCCCCGGGTTGTTGTGGTGAAAAGTACCCAGTAAGTCCGCGGTCCTCGTGCTTCTTTTGCATGTCATTATTTCCAAGTTCCTGTTTTAACTTCCGACTGCTTGTTTCAGCAAATCCTCCGATGTTGATGCTGCGGCGGCCGGCGGGACAGGGTCATCGACTGCTACCCGTCAGAAGCCGAGTTCCCCCCCGGAGTCGGGCTCTAGGCTGTGGAGCCAACTTAGCCCCACCTTGGTCATGGCGACCGGAAAGTAGGCGCACATGGAGTCGTGGTCGCCATTCACCGCGCGGATGGCGATGCTGTACGTCCGAAGCCACATTGTAGGGTCCGCCTTCCCATCTTACCTTTCTACGCCTGTAGGTTTAAAGTTAGTAGGCATTCGAATGGATCTCACTCGGGCGGTAAACTCTGGGAAGCCGTTGCAGTCGTTGAGGTTCTCGGCGTTTTCACGTCCTGAATCAGCGGAGAGATCTTCAGGAGTGCGAGCCCGTGGCGGTCTGTGCTGTTCGAGAGGAGGTCCGTACTTGCGATCGAACTTGCGGCGGTGTGCGGCCTCATTGGCCTCTAGTTCTCGACACAGGTGGGTGTCGCGGTCCAGCCCCGGGGTGCCGTGTTCGCGGTTGTACTCGGCGCGTCGTCGGAGCTCTTCTTCATCCCTTCGCCGATGGCAGTCGTCAAGATCTCTGCGGAGGTCGCGGTTGCGAAGTTGTTCGTGGAGGTCCGGCTGGTTGACTACGCCTTGTTCGGCTTCACGGCGGCTAGCTGACCAGGAGTGACGAGAGGAAGAAGCGGCAGCCTTCTGGGCATTGATCATACCCGCGGCTGCGGTTAGTCTAGCCTTGATGCGGTTGAGCTCCGGCGTTTCTGGGATCCCTTCCAGTTCATGATGTGCGGCGGCGAGGTTGGCTGACGGAGTAGCATAGACGCCTACACCACCGACTTCCTGGATGAAATCGTCGTTGAGGTTACGGGTGGCCCTAGGATGTCGGCGATCTCATCGCGCGTCGCGGCGCTGCCTTTTCTCGTCGTTGTGCCTGACCCTGGCGTCACGCTGTGCTTGATCCTCTCCCTGGACTGTTGCTTCATCGGCGGATATATCGGAGACGAACGTTTCCGCTTAGCCGGCACGATCCTCTTGTTAGGTGGGAGGACACGCGTGACCTGCGGGAAAGTCGGCGATGGTTCCTCCTCGGGAGGGGTCGGCGCGTCTTGATGGTGAGGAGGTTGCGTTGTCTTGACATCCGGGGCAGATTTGATCTGGGCGATCATGATGGGGTTGGTCGCCGCGCTTGCATCAGGAGAGTAGTCGGTGTTCGGCCGTTCGCCGAGTGCCTCCTGGTACACGGCCCCGCTGTTTCTGAGTCCAAACGGGAATCGTGTCGGAGAAGTGACGTCCTGGTGGGTGGATTCGACCAGTCCAACGCACTCGCCGATGGAGGCAATGGCTCGGTCCATGTCTGCCTCAAACTCGTGTTGGCCCATCGCCTCCTTCGTTCCTCGGGTGTCTGGTGAGCCCTGCGTGGTGGAGGCGGCGTAGACGAAGCAGTCGACGGTGTAGGCGGAAGAGGGCTCCCCTCGAAAACTGGGAGGGCGGCGTCAACCGTCACGATCGTCGGGTTGTTGGCGATCGTTGGTGGCGGAGTGGTGATGGTGACGACCCCGTCCGGAGTAGCGTCGAGTCGTGGCGCGCTCTCCTCCGGGTTGGCGTCGCGGCTGAAGGAGAGCTCTCCCTTGGGTCCAGCGGTGAAGACCATGGATCCGAAGAAGAACATGGCCCCTTCAGCGATGGAGATCTTGGCAGATGCCGGCGTGATGACGGCGAAAATAGATGCCATCGAGCTTGTGGATTGATCTCGTCGATCTTCCCCTACCTGGCGTACCAACTATCGGATTTATGGACCCGGCAGTCCACACAGGGTAGTCTGCGTGGCTGATTTGTTGAGAGACAGATCGAGGATCATAAGTCAATGGTAAGACAAGACGCAAGGATTGAACAGGTTCAGGCCGTCAAGAGTACGTAATACCCTACGTCCTGTGTTGGGTGTATGGATTGCTGTGTATGAAGTTCCTGAAGGATCTCCGTAGTTGGGTTCTGTCGTTCTCGTTGTGTTCTGAAGGGGGGGTCCCAAGGCACCTTATGTAGTCCGGTTGCCTTGAGTTACAAGTCGGCTAGAGATCATAACCTACCCGAAATACAAGGATTCGATCCTATAACGATTACAGACATCTTTCCCTAGAATTCCGACTAGTTTATCTTGATCTCCGATCTTCTTGCGAGATACGCCGTCTCCTTCCTTGTCCCGCGTGCCATCGTACTCATCCCGGGTTATTCGACTGTTGGGCCTCTCGACTGGTGGGCCACCCAGTCCGACAACCCGGCCTGATAGCACTCAGATTGGGCCGTCTCTTGCTGGTTGGGCCAATCCGCCTTCTGGGTACCCCGGGGGTCTATCCCCGACACTTGCCGAACCAGTTACCGGTTTTATGATGATTTTTTTGTTCTATGTCAAACTATTATAAAATATGACCATATTCATATAAAAATATATCAATATTGTATAGTAGCACTTAACTGGTATCATCAAATCAATCATGAAATACGTCACTTATTTTCTGTCGTAAAGTTTTTCGTATATTTTTTCTAAATACTCTGAGAACACACCGCGCAAACTATCTATCGAGCAGAGGGGCAGATGAATATATATACAATCAACCAATGTTAATGACGCATTACAATATTGTAACAGAAGCATAGGATCAAATTATTGCATACATTTACTATCTTCAGGGCCTCTTTAGTTCGGTGAGAAAGTTTGCGAAATTCACTGTAGCAATTTTAAACCGAAGATTGGGAGGACTAAACATGATCTAATTATAAAACTAATTACATGGATCGCCGAAAAATCGCAAGACAAATCTATTAAGCCTAATTAATCTGTTATTAGAGATTGTTTACTGTAGCACGACGTTGTCTAATTATGGCCTAATTAGACTCATTAGATTTGTCTCGCGAATTTACTGGGGGTTATGGAATGGGTTTTGTCATTAATTCTCGTTTAATACCCTTAATTAGTGTCCTAACATTTAATGTGACGGATGAATAGTGAAAAGTTGTGAAACTTTCCTCAACTAAACAGGGCCTCAAGTACAAACTGACATCATAATAACAATTGCCCTCCTTATCGCAACAAATTAAGTAGCACTAATTTCATCCACTAGAGACACACAATCTGAAAGCATAGCGCACATCACATACCAACCAGTTACTAATTTGACACAACCTTAATATGAGGTTTAGCCTTTAGCCAGAGGCTGGACTTCTTTCTTAACGTTATACCAAACACCTCTGTCATGTCAAGCTCTTCCGACTTGACACCATCAGGCAGCTCCCAATCAAAATGGTAAAGAAGACTCGCAAGCAAGATGAGTTGGCCGGTCCGAGCGTGATGCCAGGGCATATCCTCCTGCCCGCCCCAAACGGAGTGTACTCAAAATCAGTGCCCTTGAAATCGATAGTGCTATTCTCAAATCTTTCTGGCCTGAATTCTTCGCCGTCATGCCAGAACTTGTTGTCCCTTGAAATCGCCCAAACATTCACAAACACCTTGGTCCCCTTTGGGACATCGTAGCCCATGACCTGACATGTCTTGCGACACTCCCAGGGAAGCAAGAGTGGTGCCGGAGCATGCAGCCTCAAGGTCTCCTTGATCACCAGATGCAGATATCTTAACTTGACCATATCACCTTCAGTTAACCTGTCTTGCCCTTTGAAGGTCTCCCTCACCTCTTTCTGCGCCTTGTGCATGACTTCTGGGTTCTTGACGAGCTCAGACATTGCCCATACCAGTAAGGTCGATGACGTCTCACTCCCGGCAGAAAATATATCCTGCAATACGGTGTTGTTGGAAAATTTCATCTGATTCACACTAAAGTAGCTAGAAACAAATTACAAGACTAGGGGTTGTTTAGATCCTAGGTGCCAATTAGATAAACTAAATATGGACTAATTTTAAAATTAATTGCATAAGTCATGTCTGGACTAATTAAGACCTAATTAGGATTAATAGATTCTACTCATCAATTAGACATTATTTATGCAATTAGTTTTAAATTAGCCATATTTAGTTAATCTAATTGACACCTAAACAAGATGCTAATTTTTAGCAGCTGGGCAGGCTCTAAAAGTAGAAAATTTCATCTGATTCACGCTAAAGTAGAAACAAATTAAATTACAAGACTAAAAGTAGAAAATTTCATCTGATTCACGCTAAAATAGAAACAGGTTGCAAGAATAAAAGTAGAAAATTTCATCTGATTCACACTAAAGGAGAAACAAAGTGCTTACGAAAATGACGCTGCTATCTCGTTGGTGAGAGCAAACTGCAGACCACCTTCCCTCTGAAGGTCCTCCTCTCGCCCCGGCGTCGGCATGGCGGCGCGCTCCTGGATGATGCTCTCGATGATCCGGTACATGTTCTTCTGGCGCCTTGCCATGTCCCTGGCGGCGGCGCTGAACCGGCGCACCAGCGGCGAGGACGGGTACAGGTCAGCGAGGTTGAACCTGCCGGTCAGGCGCACTGCTTCGTCGAGCTCATGCAGGTACTCGTCCTAGTACTTGCACCGGTTGCCGATGGCCGTGCGCACGGCGATGTCGTTGATCGCGTGGCAGGTCCCTTCGCTGAGGTTGACGGGCCGGCCATCGCCGCACTCACCAGAGATGGAGCGAAGGAGGCTCGCCACCTCCTCCTCCCGGACAGGTCGGAAGGAGAGCACGTGCCGCTGGTTGAAGAGCTCGTGCATGCACAGCTTGCGGAGCTCGCGCCAGTGTTCGTTGTAGGGGGAGAAGATGATGCCCTTGCCACTGCAGCTGATGATGTTGATGGTGGCGCTCAGGTGGCGGTCGCAGAAGGCGAGGTCGTGCGTCCTCATCACCTCCCTGGCGGCCTCGGCGGAGGAGACCACCAGCGTGGGCACGGAGCCCAGGCGGAGCAGCATGAGCGGCCTGTGTGTCCCCCGGACATCTCGAGCATGGCCTGGTGAGGCAGGTCGCGGAAGCGCAACAGGAGGAGGTGGTGCAGGCTGCCGATGAGCGGCAGCTGCCATGGCCCCGGTGGGAGGCGAAGCGCCGGTGGCTTTGCGCGTGGGGGCGTGATGTAGCTCCTGATGATGAGCTTGAGGAGGACGAGGAAGAAGAAGGCAAGGAACGGGATCCTGATGTCCATTTGGTCACGAAATGGGAGAAGTTTATTGCAAGCAGCTAGCTATATTGTTGGGGTCCCGAGGAGCTAACATATATAGAACAAAGTTGATTCTGCAGCAGAAATAGCCATGTACTCCGTAATATATAATACTTGGTGATTCTCCGCGCGTTGCTGCGGGATTTGACAGAGTTTTTCGAAAAACTATGAACCAATGTGATTGTTTAATTGCTCGTATATATGTGCACTTGTAGAGATTACGTTGAAAGTACGTAAAGCCATGTGAGCGACCTTTTCGATAAAAACATCACACTTTTGAGGTACTCTTTGGTTAGTTAATGGATGTTGGATAAAATGTATCAAATAGCATGGCACTGGATGGAGAAGGATACTCTAGAGTGCAGTACCTGTGTGCAAACGCTAGCATCTTTTGCCTTGGTCGATCTGGAGACACTGCACACTTGTTTGAAGCGGAGGTCCATAGGAAGGGCGTTCCCTCGCCGCCGCTGCCGGTCTGTATGGCACAAAGTGGAATCTGCACGCCATCATCATCGCTGCACACGCGGATGGCTCAGGTTTAATAAAGAGGTTGCAACTCATAGGTGGGTAGTAGAGTAGACACACTACCAGAGACATGCCCATCGGTACCGGGTGGTAAGGGCCATCGGTACCGGTTCTAAAACCGGTACCGGGCATCCGTGACCAAAGGCAAAGGCCTTTGGTATCGGGTGAATACCTGGTACCAAAGGGGTCTTTGTCAAAAAAAATAATTTAAATCCTGGGGAGGCTCCCACACACGCGATTTTTCACGCGAAAATACGTGTGTGCGGCGCACGGGGTTCGAACCTAGGACCTCTCGCTTCGCGCGTTGCTTCCTTACCATCTCACCTAGACACCGTAGCTGACCACCTCCCAGATGCTTTCTTTTTGAATTAACCCGTGGAGAGGCCTTTGGTACGGGTTGGTAACACCAACCGGTATCAAAGGGGGGGGTCTTCGGTACCAGGCGGTGTTACCAACCCGTACCAAAGGGTCTACGGGTTGGTAACACCACCCGGTATCAAAGGGTGGTCTTTGGTACGGGTTGGTGTTACCAACCGGTACCAAAGGGTCCTCGGGGCTACCAAATTTAGACCCGGTACCAATGACCCCTTTGGTACCGGGTCATAAGCAACGGGTACTAAAGGCGGTGACCGATAGGCCATTTTCTAGTAGTGACAGAAGAAGACTAGAGGCCAAAAATGACCGAGATGACATGGATAGTTTGCATGAAGAAGTAATTGGTGAAAGATTACATGGATAGCTTGCATGATGAGAGAAATAGAGTTAATGATCTTAGTGGGAGATGATGTGGATAGCTTGCATGAACAAAGAAATTGTGGGAGATGAGGTGGATAGCTTGCATGAAGAGAGAAATAGAGTTAATGACCTTTAGTGGGGTGCATCTATATAGGTTATATAGATACATGAATGTGAAACCATATATATATATATATATATATATATATATATATATATATATATATATATATATATATATATATATATATATATATAGTGTTTTGCTATAATGCACCTGGGTGTATTTTATATAGCAAATGCACAGACCCCAGCGAGCGCGTATGCATGCATGCAAAATTAATGATCCAGACCAAATACGTGATGCCACCTCATATGCTCCACGTCTCTACGCCTCCACCAGATTCATATGCATGTGGAGAATCTTTTCTTAATTCGAATTGAAAAAATGTGATATCTTCTAAACCGTAAGTCAAATCTACGAACCGTTTGTTGCATCTTACTCGAAAAAATGTGCTTAACAAAACTAGATCCAACATGAATATATTTCGTGCGTCTTTTAGTGAATTGCAACTCTGTGTGCTTTCCATTTGCAACTCTATACATGTTATATTTGCATGTGGTGTTTATAACCATATCCAGTTGCAACTCAATTGCGCCCAGAGTTGCAGCTGGATGTTCAGTTGTATGCAATTCGATTGCAATTGCAACAAATGTCTTTCTGTTTAATAAATGCAACAAATGTTTGACTTTTTTTGGAAAAAGAAAAAACAAATGTTTGACTTTGAGTTGCGCCCAGGGTTGCAACTGGATTTGCAGTTGTATGCAATTCGATTGCAATTGCAACAAATGTTTGACTTTTTTGGAAAAAGAAAAAAACAAATGTTTGAATTTTTTTGAAAAAGAAAAAAAACAAATGTTTGACTTGTTTTGGAAAAAGAAAAAATAAATGTTTGACTTTTTTAGAAAAAGAAAAAAAACAAATTTTTGAATTTCAGTTGCGCCCAGAGTTGCAACTGGATTTGCAGCTGTATGCAATTCGATTGCAATTGCAACAAATGTTTGACTTTTTTCAGAAAAAGAAAAAAAATGTTTGACTTTTTTTAGAAAAAGAAAAAAAACAAATGTTTGACTTTTTTCAGAAAAAAAACAAATATTTGACTTTCAATTGCGCCCAGAGTTGCAACTGGATTTGCAGCTGGATGCTATTTGATTGCAATTGCAACAAATGTTTGACTTTCACCTATTATCTAAGCATTTTGTTGCATGTGTCTGTTGTGTTATATTTTTTAATGTTTCTGTCCCTTTGTCACAAAAATAAATATTTGTTACATTTGTCTAAACATTTGTTGCGTTGTATTTTTTAATGTCTTTGTCTTTGTGTCACGAAACTAAATATTTGTTGCATTTGTACAACCATTTGTTGCATCTGTACAACCATTTGTTGAATTTGCATAAACATTTGTTGCATACAGAGTTGCAACTCGAGTTGCAATTGTATATGCTTCCGAGTTGCAATTGTATATGCTTCCGAGTTGCAACTAATAAAAAATACACGAAATATATCCATGTTGGATCTTGTTTTGTTAAGCACATTTTTTCGAGTAATATGTAACAAACGGTTCGTCGATTCGACTTACGGTTTAGAAGAAAAAGTGAATTGAAGTTTTGAATACAAAAAGATTTCATGCATGCAAACAGTGGGTGGACGGAAGTGCGAGGCGCGGGAGTGCGAGAGCGCTGGTTTTTTTTCTTTTTCAGTAGTCTTGCTAGGGTCTGTGCGTTTCCTATACAAAATGCACACATATATATATATATATATATATATATATATATATATATATATATATATATATATATATATATATATATATATATATATATATATATATATATATCTATCTTATTGTTATCGATGCCCCTGTTTATTCCGGTAGAGCAGGCAGGACGCATCTCATATTTGTTAATTTGTGCGTGGCTAGTGTGCCGATGATAAGACGGAACGGACAAAGCAGAGGCGTCTCGCTTGGGAACACGCTAGCTGCTCGCCCCGTTCGTACTTTTGTTTGTTTTTACAAACCAGTAAAAATGCCTATGCATTGCTATGGGCGGCAATTATTTATTTTTTTAATTTTCCTTTTTTAATTTACATGGCGGAGCTTCGCTCTACGCTTTCGTCCGTCTCGCTCTGAGCATTGTGTGGTAGAGCTTTTGTCCGTCTCGCTCTGAACATTGTGTGGTCACCCAAACGGGCGGATGTGGCACGGGTGCACAGCGGTGCAAGGCGTGTCGTGGCGGGTCACAAACTATATATACTGGCTATACAACCAAAGCGAATACATTTGGATTTTAAGGAAATCCACGGAGTTATTTCGATATCCACCCTTCCATCGTTACAATATTTTCTTTAAATTCATATAAATCACCTGATTGGTGAGGACCTCTGTATACACAATATTTTTTGTGTATAACTTGTTTGTACTGTTATTTTCTTTATTCTTCTTATTCTTTGTGTATGCCTTGCTGTTGCTTTTCTTTATCTGCTTCTTTTTCTGTTTTGTCTCTTTTGTGCCTTTTTTTCTTGTCCTCATCCTCTTCCTGTTCTGTCGTTAGTATCTTTATGTTCTCAGCTGTTGTGGCTCTAGAAAGCACGACATATAGTTGACCGTGAGAGAAAACCGGTTCAGGCAGGTAGACGCCTACATTGGTATTGTCTGTCCTTGTGCTTTGTTTATTGTCATTGCGAAGCTTAGCCTGATAGGAAATTGTTTCCTCTTAAAACGGAACGGAAACATCTCATCGTCCGAGGGGCACAGCGGGATTCGAGGCAAGAAAACCCGTGTCCCAGAATGTTGTCCTAGCACAATCTCCGCATCAATTGCATTTTTCTTGAATCCTCGTACCACACCAACCTTGTCCCATTGCAGAGTCCATTAGCTGGGTCGATATTCCTGAGTAGTATAATGGGACAATTGACTTTTAGCTTCAGCATACGTGGAGGGCAGTCCGTTTGGTGTCAGTGTGTTTAGGAATTCTTGAGGATAGTAGTTATGTGGGTCATCTTCTGCACAATCAAAACTGTGATACACCATCTCCTCTCCGTGGAATCTTTCGATCATTTTTAGATTTATGCGGTCTACGCAGTCATTCCTCATTGATAAAATGGCTCTTGATGTGATGTAATCACTACCGGAAAACGTGTATTTGCCGTGTGCAAGCATGTTTGCCGTGTGCTATTTGTCGGACACACGGCAAACTTAACTTTTACCGTGTGCCGAAAATAAAACCCACGGCAAACAAAAAACACACGGCAAACTTCGTATTTGCCGTGTGCATTTTAGAGGAACACACGGTAAAAAAATACACACGGCAAAGATTCGACGTTTGCCGTGTGCCTAACGTCAGGCACACGGCAAAAGCTGGCTCCGGTGACGGCCGTCGCAGGTCCGTGAGTGTTTGCCGTGTGCCTGAAGGGACACTCGGCAAAACTGATATTTTGCCGTGTGCTTTTACAGTATGCACACGGCAAACTTTGTGGCACACGGAAAATGTTTTTTGAAAAATTTGATTTAGCCCTCCCAACTTTTTCTTCTAACCACTTACTTCACGTGGTTGTCTATGTTAAATTTTAGTGTGTTTCTCGGTCCATTTGCTATATTTAGGCATTTAATTTCTTTAGATTGATTTTTCGCCGATAATGCTAATTTGAACTGCAAGTGTATTCAAACTTGGATTATAATGATTTGAAAAATGATATTCACGGTGTTGAGTCCAATATGATGCTGTATCCATGAAATGTAATGGCATTTTGAATAAGTTGCTCATGAACCTTGACCAGGAACGTGTGGCCGAATCGTTTTAAAATTTTATAAAAAGCAAACAAACTCTAAAAATCATAAAATTTGTTCTGATATCATGATTTCATACGTAGAGGCTGTGGTAAAAATTTGAGAAGGTTTCACACAACTTGTCATGCACGCTCTTTACAAATCGAAGCATCTCCGGAGTTGATCCATAGAGTTGAGAAAGAGCTGTTATGATTTCGAAGCAAAGTGACGGTAGAATTGTGGTTTCACTTCAAAACTTTTTGCATATTCAACACACAACTTAGATTGTTTAATTCCAAAATTTGGTTATTTTTTAGATCCGTTTGATAATTCTTATTTTCTTTTTCATGTAAAAAATATGGAATGTGTGGTATTTAGTGAATGTGAGCAATCTAACTGCATAAAATAATGAATTTTTTTCATAGAATCATCAAACATGTATTGTGGAGTGACTTTAGCAAGGTATGCAAGGTACATTATATCAAATTAACTTAAAGACGTTATGGAAACAATTTATTTGATATAAATTGAATTTGACCTTGAAACACATGAAATAATAGTTTTTTTTGCTTATAATCAGCCAACATGAATTATGGAGTCACTTTGTTAATGTGAACAATTATACTAAGATATGCAAACGATAAAAACTTAATCAATTATGGAGCAGCTAGTTAAAATTAAAAAAAAGAAAAAACGTTTGCCGTGTGCCACATCGGCGGCACACGGCAAACAAGCCACGTTTACCGTGTGCCGCCGATCTGGCACACGGCAAACATGAGGCCGTTATCCACTCGTCGCTGTCGGCCGCACGACACACGCTTGCATACACACACGACACACACCGCACACAAGCGCCGCCGTGCCGACGCGCCGCCGCTCCTCCACCCCGCCCCGCCACGCCGCCCCGT
>CM014275.1:54383224-54452317 GCA_004135705.1 Alloteropsis semialata | reverse complement strand
GCTTAGATGGAATTTAGGTGAGGCGTGTTTGGTTAGGTGCACGTGCATGTGCCCATGCAGCACAATGATGTGGATGGGTGTTCCCCAATAAGTATTTCCCAATAATTGGTTAATGGGGATGTCCCAATATCTAAATGAAATCACATTTTGCAGGAGAGGCTATTGCAACCTTTTCGCCTGCCACGTCTACACCGCCGACCTCTTCGACGAGGAGCCGGAGCCGTAGCCGACCAGACTCGCAAGTCCACACCACGCCGGCCACGCCTACACCGTCGACCCACCGTAAGAACCATGATCCCGCCCGTGTATCTTGTTCGTAGATCACGTAACCCAGTTAGGCATCTCCCGTTCGAAAGAGATACGGTTGGAAATATGTAGCACTGTGCATATCTATGGCCGTATCTGTTTCGAATTGTCCACGTTATTTGGACGGCCTGAGGATGCGTAGCGGGGGTAGGTTTCCATGGTCTACTCCGATCTGGGACAGAATTTCGGCAGCACCTCCCCGTTGTTCTTCGGATACACAATCTCCCAGCTGGGACGTGTATTTGGAGAACAACGGGGAGGTGCTGCCGAAATTCTGTCTCACATCGTAGTAGACCATGGAAACCTATCCCCGCTACGCATCATTGGGTGGGATTAGGACCTATCTTGAACCATTAGAAACTATAGATATCGTGTAGATGAAAATGACTTTTACATTGCTCGCTGATATGATAGAAGATGGATGAACGTGCTTGGATGTATACGGGCTGGAAACGTGGGGGTGACTTGACTGTGGATTGGATTCAAAAGACCGAGTCTTTCTTGGATCGAGCATTTGCAAAGCTTAAAGGAGGCAAGACCACTTGGTGTCCTTGCAGCAAATGCGGGAACACGCGTCGACAAACAAAGGAAGGCATGACACAACATCTTTGCAATTATGGATTTACGAGAGACTATACCCGATGGACCTTCCATGGTGAAGGCAGTCGTACGAGAGACGAGGTCGTGAGACAGCGCATTGAGGAACATGATTCTGATGCCGGGGTAGGAGAAATGTTAGATGACTTTCATGAAGCACATTTTGATGAAGGACGTAGGGAGGATGAGCCGGAGCCAACCGCGAAGGCGTATTATGACATGCTGGCTGCAGCACAGCAACCCCTTCATGGGCATACCAAGGTTTCGCAATTGGATGCCATTGCGCGTCTAATGGCCGTGAAGTCCCAGTTTGCTCTGAGTCGAGACGCCTTCGATGTTATGATGACAGTTTTTGGCAGCCTGCTTCCGGAAGGTCACATTCTGCCAAAGAACATGTATGAGGCGCAAAAACTTCTTCGTGCACTTAAGATGCCATATGAGATGATACATGTTTGTCCCAATGGATGCATCTTATTTAGGAAAGAACATGCGGAAGCAAAGTACTGTCCAAAGTGTAAATCCTCTAGGTTCGTGGAGGTAGATTCTGGTGATGGTCAGAAGAGGCAGCTCGCGGTCCCCGTGAAAATCCTACGGTACCTTCCGTTCATACCGAGGATCCAAAGGCTTTACATGACCGAGGAATCTGCGAAACAGATGACATGGCACAAAAAGGGAACTCGGTACAAACCTGAGAAGCTTGTACATCCATCCGATGCTGAATCATGGACCCATTTTGATGGGATTCATCGTGATAAAGCTAATGAAGCTCGTAATGTACGTGTTGCCCTAGCGACAGATGGGTTCAATCCTTATGGAATGTCGGCTGCCTCTTACACTTGTTGGCCCGTGTTTGTTATCCCCCTCAATCTCCCCCCGGCGTTATCTTTCAACGACAGAACATATTCTTGTCGTTGATAATTCCTGAACACCCGGGGAATAATATGAGTATTTACATGGAGCCTTTGATTGATGATTTGATCGATGCTTGGAATGAAGGGGTTTGGACATACGACCGAGCTACAAAGACAAACTTCAGAATGTATGTTTGGTATCATTACTCGCTGCATGACATGCCGGCGTATGGGATATTCTGCGGCTGGTGCGTCCACGGGAAGTTTCCTTGCCCAATATGCAAGGCAGCTCTGAGGTTCATTTGGTTGAGGAAGGGTGGCAAGTATTCTTCCTTCGACAAACATCGACAATTCCTCCCTCTGGAGCATCCATTCAGACGAGATAAGAAGAACTTTACGAAAGGTGTCGAAGTTAAAGATCCTCCACCGCACATTATGACAGGTGCCGAGGTTCGTGCTCAGTTAGACGCTCTCGTGATCAATGAACAAGGTGGTGGTTTTGTGGGATATGGCGAGCAACATGCCTGGGCGCAAAAGTGTGGTTTGTGGAGGCTCCCATATATGCAAGACCTTCTTCTTCCACATAACATTGATATGATGCACACCGAAAAGAATGTCGCCGAGGCATCCTGGGGTTCAATCATGGACATTCCTGATAAGACAAAGGATAACGTTAAGGCTAGAGTGGATCAAGCTATGTTATGCAATAGACCAAAGTTTGACATTCCGCCTCCCAAAGATGGCAAGAGATGGAAAAAGCCTAAGGCCGATTTCTGTCTGACCCCGGCCCAAAGGAGGGAAGTACTAGTATGGTTCCAAGGCTTAATGTTCCCTGATGGGTACGCAGCGAATCTGAGTAGAGGAGTGAACTTGTCTACTATGCGAATCAACGGGCTTAAGAGTCATGACTACCACATATGGATCGAGCGGATTCTTCCGGTGATGGTTCGAGGCTATGTCCCTGATCATGTCTGGCAAGTGCTAGCAGAGTTGAGCTTTTTCTTTCGCCAGCTTTGTGCTAAGGAGTTATCTCTGACAGTGATTGAAGAAATGGAAAGAATGGCGCCTGTGTTGCTCTGTAAGTTGGAGAAGATCTTTCCACCAGGCTTTTTCAATCCGATGGAGCATATGATTTTGCACCTCCCGTACGAGGCACGAATGGGGGGGCCCGTGCAGGCCCGTTGGTGCTATTCAATTGAGAGATGTCAAAAGGTTCTTCGAACTAAATGTAAAAATAAATGCAAAATTGAAGCTTCCATTGCAGAGGCATACATTCTGGAGGAGGTCTCAAACTTCACATCAAAATACTATGCTGACAACCTTCCGAGCGTCCATAATCCACCCCCCATTACAATGCTGGGGAAGATGAATCGAATCTCAGTCTTTTCCGCGGGCAACTCGGAAGTGCAAGTGATGCGACCATCAAGACCTTGAATCTTGAAGAGTGGCGCACTATCATGCTATATGTGTTGACCAACCTTTCCGAAGTCCAACCGTACATACAGTAAGTTCTCAATGAACATTTAGTATTCGAATACTTCCTCTTCTTGGTTCAAACATTTAGCCATTGGTCCTTTTTGGTGCAGAGAATTTCATGTGCAATTCTGGCGTCCATCAAGGCCACCTACACTGCAAGAAGCTGAGAGCCTTCTTAGACATGGTGCGGGAAATGGAAGACCTGGTTTCATTTCTTGGTTCAAACAGAAGGTAATGCCCAATTTAGCTCGTTCGTAGTATCACATTACAAGTTGCTCGTATGTACGAATAATACGACATTACTATCCTGCTTGAACTTGAACTTGCAGGCCCAAAATGATACGTCTATGAGTGCTGAGTTGCGACAGGTTGCCAATGGCTGTGCCTATAGGGTCAAGTCATTTGGCGCTTATGACGTGAATGGATATCGCTTTCACACAGCAAGGCATGAGCAGAGTCGGCCCAATCGAAAAACCACAAATACTGGAGTTTTTACCCCAGGAGACGATGGGCTTGAGTACTATGGAAGAATCGAAGAAATATACGAACTCACGTTTCATGGTTCCATTCCCCTGAAACCTGTCATACTCAAATGCCATTGGTTTGATCCTCAAGCTGTGAGACGGATCCCGAATGTTGGTCTAGTCGAGATTCAACAGTCATCCGTGTACAAAGGAGATGACGTTTATATTGTGGCTCAACAGGCCACACAAGTCTATTATCTCTCTTACCCATGCCAAACCGACGAGCGTCTCAAGGGTTGGGATGTTGTGTACAAGGTATCGCCACACGGTAAACTACCTGTCCCAAACAACGAAGACTACAACATAGACCCAAACACATATGCCGGTGAGTTCTTTCAAGAAGATGGGCTAGAAGGGAGATTTGAGATAGACTTAACCGAAGCCATCGGAATGGAAGTTGACAATGAAAGTAATAGCGATGACGAGACATATGATCCAGCTAATCCCGGGGATGAGGTTCATAATTTGAAGGACGTAGAATTACTTGAGCGATTACATTTAGGCAATGACAGTGATGATGACAACGAACCTCCTTTGGAGCATGGTGTTGATTGTAACGACACGCGTGATAGCGATGATGAGACATATGATCCAGCTAATCCCGATCACGATGAGTATTTCTAATACATGTAAGTTTCATACTAATTAATTTACTAGCTGTAATACTATGTTTTGGCTATGTTACTAGTTGTGCTAATTTATTTATTAGTTGTAATAATTAATTTCTAATACATGTACTGATTGGATTACTTTTTTTGAATGCAGGTGATTGATCAAAGATGGTGGGGGGCGGCAGAGCTATGATGAGGTCGCTCTCGGAGGTGCTCGGCAGAGGTAGCGGGAGCTGTGAATCCTCCCGGGCGACTCGAGGGAGATGCACAATGCTTGCCGGGAGCGGCGTTTGATGATGCCAGGTGCACCACACCATCAAGGCAACCGTCACCTCACCCAGTACAGGGCTGCCTGGGTACGTGAATTTATTTATTTATTCAAATGCTTAATTCTGTATAATTACTAATCATCTTGCTTTTTTTCGCAGTCGGCGGCACATGGTGGCTTGCCTTGCAGCCAACTCCAGGGATATGCTTTGGCCCACAAGGGGAAGGCGAAGTCCGATGTCACCTACAACCCAGACGACCCGCCAGAGGCGTAAAGCAATCCGTCCATCCACAGCCGCCTGACTGATTACACCGAGATGGCACGGGAGGTCCATGGGCCGGAGTTCGATCCGAGCACGGAGCCCATTGATGGAGAAATCGTCATGAGGGTGGGAGGAGGCAAGAAGCATGGCCGCTACTATCTTGCCGACAGCTCACTCGACGCGGCCAGTATTCCCACACTTCCGCAAATTCGAGGTAGGAGCACCGACTCAAGCCCGGCCATACGCCCACGGCCAACCTCTACACAGGCCCAGTTGGAAGCACTCCAGGTTATTTATATTTTACGCAACGTTCATTGAGTTTTGCATATGCTTGCTTTGTATTCTAACCCTTGGATCAAATATTGTAGGCCCAGATGGACGCAGAGTTTAAAGCACGGGAGTAGGAGATGGAGGCGAGGTGGCAGGCCGAGCGAGAGAGGATGGAGCAAGAGTATCAGCGGAGGCAGGAGGCTGATCGCCTGAGACTGGAGCAGGCGCTTCAGTACATGCAAAGTTTGGGGGCGGCGATAGGTCATTCGCCGCCACAATTCAGTTCACCGCCACCTCCACTTCGGGCAGCTACTCCTACTCCTGTGAGTGACTTGACAATCTTGTTGTTTCAATTATCCCGTAGCGACTTAGTACTTTGAATGATGGATAAAGCTACAATGACTTAGGATACAGTACAATGACTTTAGTTGGAATGCTCCTAACTTAGATCTTTGAATGATGGATAAATCTAAACTTAATTCGAACTAATGCCTTAGGACAACTACAATGACTAAGAACTTAGGATGAAGTTAAAATGTAATCTTTTCACCTATTTGCAGAATCAATCGGCGGCATCCAATGACGGGCCAGTCAATCCAGACATGTCGCCTCAGTGGCCGCCTCAGCCTCAGCGGAGTCAGCCTCAGCCTCAGTGGAGTCAGCCTCAGCCGCCTCAGGCTCAGTGGCCGTCTCACATGACGTGGCCGCCGCATCAGCCGCCGCCGCCGCCGCCGCAGCAGTGACTTGCTTTGTTTGGACTCGTACGGCTTTGTATGGACTCGTATGGATTCATATGGACTTTGTATGGACTTATGTGGACTCGTGTGGCTTCTGGTTATTGTGACATTGCTATTGTGATATATGAAATGCGTGTGATGTTTATTGTGAATTGTTTGTGCTGTTTTGGGTACCATATACGAGCAGAAACGAAGAAAAAATTTGAAATCTGGTCACTTTGCCGTGTGCATTTACAATAGCACACGGCAAAGAGGTCTTTTCTGGAATTCCTGGAAACACGTTTGCCGTGCGCAATTACCATGGCACACGGCAAATAGGGCAGTGTTTGCCGTGTGCCTGGGCTCGGCACACGGCAAACTTGTCTGTGTTTGCCGTGTGCCACGCCGTCAGGGCACACGGCAAACAGGTCCGTTAACGTTAAGTGGCCGTCAGGCAGAAAAATGTTGCCGTGTGTCTTATTGGGCACACGGTAAAGTGTTTGCCGAGTGCCCGACGAAAGGCACACGGCAAACATTCCTTTGCCGGCGCCTGTTTGCCGTGTTCCTTTTGCCGTGTGTTGCACATGGGAAATAGTTTGCCGTGTGCTTATATGGCTTTGCCGTGTGCTCCTGGCACACGGCAAATGTGTCGGCTCCCGTAGTGAATGTGGATCCGTTAGGCAAGCGTTTTCCATTTTGTAGACACTATCGATGAGTGCATCGTTGCCACAATCTTTCGTCATTTGTGGGATACATATATTTATTGGCAGACGTATCTCTCCGTCATTATTTGTCTCCTCGGTCCCATTGCCGATGCGTAGTAGGAATTCTGTGAACCATGGGTTATTCTGGGCCCTCATGTTTCGCACAAGTTTCAAGTGACGCATGCAACCCCAGAGGTCTGATCTACGCAGCGAGGCATCTACTATTTGGGACCTTGTACCCTTTCGGACAACTGGGAGAACTTGCCTAAAATCTCCTCCAAATACGACTGTTTTCCCTCCGAATGGAATGTTTGGTTTGTCCATTATGTCCCGCATACTTTTGTCCAGTGCCTCAACTGCGTGCCTCTTAGTCATTGATGCTTCGTCCCAAATGATTAGTGATGCTGCCTGTAGCAGTTTAGCTGTCCCGCTTTGTTTTGTGAATGAACAAACAGCTTTATCATCTATTCTTAGTGATATCTTGAACCGCGAGTGAGCTGTCCTTCCTCCGGGCATTATTGAAGCAGCTACACCAGAAGTGGCCATCGCCAAAGCAATTTTTCCTTGTCTGCGGATCGTATCCAACAACGCTCTGTATAGAAAAGTTTTCCCAGTGTCTCCCGGTCCATCGACGAAGAATAGCCCTCCTGTAGCGCGATCAACTATGGTAAGGATTTCATTATAGGCATATTTTTGCTCATCATTTAGTCTCAGACGAAGACAATGACGAAGGTACAGGGGACGGTCCCCTGACTCCACCGTTTCGTCGCCCCTTGCCTCCACCCTTGCCACGACCCCTTCTGGACTGCTTAGGTGCATCGGACCCTCCAACTCCGGAGGACCGTCTTTGGTAAAGCGAATTCACATTCCTCACATTCAAACTGATCTTTGCTGAATCACTTGCAATCAAAGATATAAACAAAACAAAATTAGAAAGAGATGCAAAATAAACAAAACATAATTAGAAATTAACATTGTATTAGTAATAATGAAATAAATGGATCATACATGTATTAGAAATAATCATCAGGATCGGGATTAGCTGGATCATAAGTCTCATCATCACTATCATGCATTTCGATATTATCATGCCCATGCTCCAAAGGAGGAATTTCATCATCACTGTCATTGCCTAAATGTAATCGCTCAAGTAACTCCAAGTCCTTCACATTATGAACCACATCTCCAATGTCCTCGTCAACAAACCTCTCTTTGTCTACTTCCATTTCATCCGTTTCGGTTAAGTCTATGAAAAAAACTCCCTTCTAGCCCATCGGCTTGGAAGAACTCTCCGTCATATGTGTTTGGGTCTATGTTGTAATCTTCATTGTTTGGGATAGGTAGTTTGCCGTGTGGCGATACCTTGTACACAACATCCCAACCCTGAAGACTTTTGTCGCTTTTGCACGGGTACGAGAGGTAATAAACTTGTGTGGCCTGTTGAGCCACAATGTAGACATCGTCTCCTAGTAAGACGGATGACTGTCGAATTTCGATCGCCTCACTACGGAGGGATCAAACCAATGGCATTTGAATATGACAGAATTAAGAGGTTTGCATCCATAAAATTCGAATTCGTATATTTCTTCAAGTCTTCCATAATGCTCCACCCCATCAAGGCGTGGCGTACAAACTCCGGTATTTGTGGTCCTTCGATTGGGTATCCTCTGCTCATGGCTTGTTGTGCGAAAACGATAACTATTCACGTCAAAACCGGTAAATGACCTTACCCTATAGGCACAGCCATCGGCAACCTGTCTCAACTCGGCACTCATAGCCGCATTGTTTTGGCCCGGCAAGTTTGAGCAGGATAGTTCGTTATATTATTCGCATGTACAAGCAACTTTTAATCTCAAACTAAGTATGAGGTAAATTGGACTGTACCTTCTGTTTGAACCAAGATATGAAATCGGGCAATCTATTTCCCGCGCCCTGTCTAAGAAGGGTATCAACTTCCTGTGGGGTAGGTTCCCTTGATTTACGCTAGAATTGATGAACAAATTCCCTATACCAACAAGATACAAGAGGGTTGGATGCAGAATAGTGACTACGTACTCGAGAACAAGTTTATTGAGAACTTACCCCATGTACCGCTCAACTTCGGAAAGGTTGGTCAACGCATATAGCATGATAGTGCGCCACTCTTCATGTTTCAAGGTCTTGTGGGTCGATTCACTTGCACTTTCGACTTGCCCTCGGAAAATGCAGAGGTTTGATTCAATTTCACTAGCATTGTAACGAGGGGCTGGATTATGCACGTTAGGAAGGTTGTCAGAATAGTATTTTGTTGTGAAGTTTGACACCTCCTCCGGAATGTATGCCTCTGCAATGGAAGCTTCAATTTTGTATTTATTTTTACATTTAGTTCGAAGAACCTTTCGACATCTTTCAATTGGATAGCACCAACGGTTCTGCACAGGCCCCTCCATTCGTGCCTCATACGGGAGGTGCAAAATCATATGTTGCATCGGATTGAAGAAGCCGGGTGGAAAGATCTTCTCCAACTTATAGAGAAACACGGGGGGCTAGTCTTTCCATATCTTCAATCACGGTCCGAGATAACTCCTTAGCACAAAGCTGGTAGAAGAAATTGCTCAACTCTGCTAGCACTAGCCTGACATGCTCAGGGACATAGCCTCGAACCATCACCGGAAGAAGCCGCTCAAGCCATATGTGGTAGTCATGACTCTTGAGCTCGTTGATACGCATCATAGATAAGTTCACTCCCCTCTTCAAATTCGCTGCATGCCCATCAGGGAACATTAACGTTTGGAACCATACTAGTACTTCCCCCTTTGGTCCCTCGTCAAGACGAAATCGGCCTTAGGCTTCTTCCATGATTTGCCATCTTTGGGAGGCGGTATGTCTAGCTTTGGTCTATTGCATAACCTCGTTTGATCCACTCTAGCCTTCACATTGTCATTTGTCTTATCAGTAATGGCCATGATTGTACACTAAAGTGCCTCGCCATGATTCTTTTCAGTGTGCATCACATCAATGTTATGTGGAAGAAGAAGGTCATGCATATAGGGGAGCTTCCACAAGCACAACTTATGAGTCTAGGCATGTTGCTCACCGTATCCCACAAAACACCTTCTTCTTTATTGAACTCGAGAGCGTCTAACTAAGCACTAACCTCGGCACCTGTCATCATCTGTGGTGCAAGGTCTGTAACTATGACTCCTTTCGTAAAGTTCTTGGTGTCTCGTCTGAATGGATGGTCAAGAGGGAGGAATTGTCGATGTTTGTCGAAAGAAGAATATTTGTCACCCTTTGTCAACCAAATGAACTTCAAAGATGCTTTGCATATTGGGCATGGGAACTTCCCATGAACACACCAGCCGCAAAATATCCCATACGCCAGCATGTCATGCAGGGAGTACTGGTACCAAACATGCATTTTGAAGTTTCTCTTTGTAGCTCAGTCGTACGTCCATACCCCTTCCTCCCAAGCACAGACCAAATCATCAATCAGAGGCTCCATGTACACACTCATATTTTTCCTCGGGTATTCAGGAATAATTAATGACAAGAATATGTTCTGTCGTTGAAAAAGGACGCCGGGGGGAGATTGAGAGGGATAACGAACATGGGCCAACAAGTGTATGGTGCAGCCGTCATTCCATAAGGATTGAACCCATCTGTTGCCAGCGCAACACGTACATTACGGGCCTCTAGAGCTTTCTCACGATGAATCACATCAAATCTTGTCCATGGTTCACCATCGGATGGATTTACCAGTTTGTCAGGATTGTATCGACGTCCATCTTTGTGCCATGTCATTTGTTTCGCCGATTCCTCGGTCATGTAAAGACGTTGGATCCTCGGTATGAACAGAAGGTACCAAAGGATCTTCATGGGGATTGCGACCTGCCTCTTGTGACCATCACCAGAGTCTACCTCCACGAACCTAGATGACTTGCACTTTGGACAGTATTTTGCTAATGCATGTTCTTTCCTAAATAAGATACATCCATTCGTACAAGCATGTATCTGCTCATAAGACATCTTAAGTGCACAAAGAAGTTTTTGTGCCTCATACATGCTCTCTGGCAGCATGTGACCTTCCGGAAGCAAGCTGCCAACAACTGTCACCATAACATCGAAGGCGTCTCGACTCAGGCTAAACTGAGACTTTACGGCCATTAGGCGTGCAATGGCATCTAGTTGAGAAACCCTGGTATGCCCGTGAAGCGGTTTCTGTGCCACAGACAACATGTCGTAATAAGCCTTTGCGGTTGCCTCCAGCTCCTCCTCCCTAGGTCCTTCATCCCCGTGTGCTTCATCGTAGTCATTTAACATGTATCCTACCCCGGCATCAGCATCAAAAGCCTCGATGCGTTGTCTGACGACATTGTCTCTCACACGATCATGTTCACCACAGCAGGTGCACCTAGTATAGTCTGGCATAAATCCATGCTTACATAGATGTTTACCGATGACCTCCTTTGTTTGTCGTTTACAGTTAGCACAATGTCCACATCGACAAAAAGTAGTGGCATGCGCCCCTTTAATCTTGGCAAATGCTTGGTTCAAGAAAGCTTCAATCTTGTTAATCCATTCATCAGTCTTCTCAACAAAGCCTGTTTACATCCACTCACGGTCATCCATCCTCTAACATATCATTGCGTAATATAAAAATCAATTGAATCTACCGGATATTTATACTTTCTAATAGGTGAAGATAGGTCCTAGTCCCACCCGAGGATGTGCAGATGAGGTTAGTTTCCATGCTCTGCTTCTATCCGAGACAGAATTTCGGCAGCACCTCCCCGCTGTTCTCCAAATACACGTCTTGCCAAGGAGATTGTGTATCCAGAGAACGACAGGAAGATGATGCCGAAACTCTGTCTCAAATCGGATTAGAGCATGGAAACTAACCCCATCTACACATGCTCGGGCTGTCCAAAAAATGTGGACAATTCGAAACAGATACAGTTATAGATATGCAAAGATCTGCATATTTCCAACTGTATCTCTTTCGAACGGGAGATACCTAGGTTACATGAACCACGAACATGATAGGGAAAGAGGGGTCTTTCATGTCTCACCTTGCTGTCCTGCAAAGCGATGAGTAGAGGATGGTGCAACAGGCTCTCCTGCACAAAAATAACATAATAGTGTCAGTTGTAATTTCGGCAGCACCTCCCCTGCACGGTGATGATTCCAAATCCTGCAACAAACCAACGACGCGATGGCCGACAACCAGCCAGAAAAATAATGTGCTGACCTTTTCCATTTCTTTGTCGTTATTATAAATAGAAATCATATTGTAATCAAAGTTCAAAATACTCAATATATTATGCTACCAGCCAGGGTTTTTACAAAGATACTCTATATATTATGCTAATCAAAATTCAAGATTTCAGTTTAAATGTTTGATAATCTTTAATTCATTCAAACTTAGCAAATTTCAAATCTTAAGAATGTAAGGGGGACGGCACTACCACAATCCGAGGCAGAGGCGGTGAGGGAGGTCAGGGCGCGGGCGGTGGCTAGGCCCCCGGACGGCAGGGCAGCTGCCGGAGGCGCGGCCCGTGCGGCGGCCCCTGGCAGCAAGGCTGTTGACGCTCGTTAGCGACACCTTTTTAACGCTAATTAAGTAGTGTTTTGGGACCAATTCATATACTAACCCACCACTTGGCACTTGAAATAACCCCATTTTCGCATATGCATGCATTTTTGGATGATTTTGGTTTACGCAGAATTTTGAGCTATAAATGAGCACTTTTGGACGAAGACCAAGGTCATGTGTAGCATGGAGGAATATGAAGGCAAAGGACCTAATACGACTCGGATTTCGTTCGCTCTCATCTATGGTGAACCAACATCCAAGAATGAGCAAGGGCAAAGACTTGAAGATAAGATCGGATGACTTCGGAGTCAAGGCGAATCAGGCATACATTTGGAAAGTTATCAAATCTTATCCCGAAGCAACCGACGTCCAACACCCACATGCATTGGCACTTCAATTCCAGGAGGATCAAGGAGCTTGCACACGAAAAGATGGGACCGAGACGGGCCAAAAAGGCCCTAGGCCGGTCGGCCCAAGGGGGCCCTCGCCGGCCGGCCTAGCCTCTTTTTGCGCCGCCTCAGCCTCCCCTTCGAGCTAGAGTTTTCTTGGACTATTTATTGCCCCGATACCTGAAGGCACGGCGATCAATCCACCAGAAGTCGGCGAAAACTAGGGCTTACACCAAAGGGAGACGAGGGTCGCTGCAAGTCTTCGAAGGTACCTAGGGCATGGCCTAGGCCAACTCTAGCCGCCACGGCCTCCCTGCGCAGTTGTGCCACGGCGGAGCTCAGGAGTCAAATCCCAAGATTCATCAGGGTATGTACACACACGATGGTGATATCAATCTAATCTCTATTCTAGCTGTTTCAACCTTGGTCTACTTCATTGAATGCTTTATATTCATATGTGCGGCCGCCGTATGTTCTTAGTAAGATTAGATCTAATCGTGGTGATTAGTCCATATCTTGCGGATACATTGAAGTAGCGTGTTCTAGCTAGTCCGTCGATTACCCTCGTGTGGTGACAGCATGTCGAAGGGAAAAGTTCTAGCGACGATGTGATGTTGAGTTGGATCAATGGCGAGTACGATGGGAGTTGCTGCAGTCACTACAAGAGGAAGCTCGTCGAGCGCTTGCTAGTTGTTTGGGGTAAAGCTTTGGGGAACCTTAGGCGTTGGCACGCATCTCACGGCGGCAACCATTGGAAAGTAGGCCGCTTGTGAGCCGCCTTTTGGAGAGAAGACTCGGGTACCTTTGGTACAGATGCAATCCATGGTTTTGATCATCTTTTGACTAAGAGATGTACCTAGAGACGATAAGGCCTTCGTTAACCTTGGTTATGTTATCTTTGCTTACGCTTCCGAATGAAATCAACCCTACACTTCATTCACATCTATTTGGTTTACCCTCATATGCAATCTATGCCTAACATTGGGATTAGATCCGTTAGCTAGATAGAAAACCCTAGGTAGTTCATTGTCGATCCACGGATTGATAACCTTGGATGGAATACTCTAAGGGAAAAGCTGCAACTGATCCGTGCGCTTGCGGTTCACAATTGGCATGGCCCGTGCGGCGGCAGGGGCATGGCCCGTAAGCGTCCAGGTCAGGGGACGGCGGCGAGGCCCGCGAGCGGACGGGGCGCAACCGGAGGCGGCGGTGATAGCGGCGGCGGCGACGGCGACGGCGGCATGGTGTGAGTGCGTGTGTGAGTGAGTGAGTGAGTGTGTGTGAGTGAGTGTGTGTGTGTGTGAGAGAGTGAGTGAGTGCATGTGAGTGAGCCTGAGCCAGCCGGCAGACTGTGCCGAGTGTCCAAGATGCGGCACTCGGCAAACATGGCCACTGTGCCGAGTGTCCGAGATCCGGCGCTCGTCACAGTCTGCTCTATTATTTCATGCAATTCAATCAATGAATTTGAAAATTTGTTTGAACTCAAATTTGTAAAAATAATGTATTTTCAAAATACATTTTCAAATTCACTAAACAATGCATATTTGATGCTTCTTCGAAAATTTTTATTATTTCCTTGCAGTTCTAGCTCAAATTAAATTTATTTAGTTAAAACTCTTTATTTGCATTTAATACATAAAAATAATCAAACAGATCCAAAAAATTACCTGAATTTCATATGAAATAATCCATGTTGTCTATTGCCTATAGAAAAAATTATGAAGTCATACCCCAATTCAACTTTCGCTTTTACTCAAAATGTAGTCGTATCCTTTTCAACTCCACATATCTTCTTCAGAGTTGCTCCGGTAAGTAAGGGTCGTACGTGAAATATTGTGCGAAACATTCTCAACTATTTTCCACAGCCTTCATCTAGGATAACATGTCATCCATACAAAACTCATGAATTTAAGACTTTGTTTACATTTTATAGAATTTTAAAACAATTCGGTAACACGTCCGTGGTCATGTATCGGGAACGAAATGTTTGAAATTTATTTCAATGGCATGGATAAGGCCTCACAATGGACTAAATATCATGAATATCATTCTCCAACACATTTTACACCATTATTTCACTCACTTGCAGTTAAAATTTGACTTTTGTAAGAAAAGACAATTAAATGAAATAAACTAATTAAAAATAGCAAACAAATCGAGAAATATACCAAATTTGAACATAGAGTACCACGTAATGTATGTTGAGAGAAGAAAAGTTTGGGGGGCTGGAGAGCAAAAACAAAATACGGTTTGCCGAGTGCCCTTGGAAAACACTTGGCAGTCTAGGATGTTTCCGAGCACCAGGAATACACTCGGCAACTGGCCACAGGGACACGTAGCCACGTCACCATGGTTTGTAAAGTTTGAATAAAAGCTATGTAAGGCAACCAACAATAACAGTCAAAAAATAAGCTCCAGATGGTTAGCACCGGCCGCATTTCAAACCCCCATCTCCGCACTTTTTATTTATTTTCATTTTTTTGTTAATGGTGTGGTTTGAGTCATTACTTAAGAAATGTCAGGTAGTCAACTTCAACGCACACAGAACAAGGACCAGATAGTTAGCAGCGCCCGAATTTAGGTTCGAACCCCCATCTCCACACTTTTTTTATTTTTTTTTGTGTGTCGGTAGGGGCGTTAGCCGAGTGCCACCGATCTGGCACTCGGCACAGCTGTCGTTCGCCGAGTGCCCAGATCTGGCACACGGCAAACCATGGTTTTGCCGAGTGCACCTGATAGGCACTCGGCAAAGGCCATGTCCGAAGCGGTGAAAAGGTCATCGTCCTTCTGCTCATCCACCTCCATCGACCTCAAGAAGATGGCGTCAGGTAGCAACCAGAGCTTTCGGACCGGCTAAGACCCTAACCAGCCCCCCGTTCTCCCACTCGTCAACGGCAAAAAGTGCCATGTGCTGGTGATTCAAGTGAGCAACAGAAAAGGTGAGATCTTCTTTAAGTGCAGGTACAACGAAAAGGTCAGTGGAACCCTAACATTGTCATCAGCTTCTCTCTCTCTCTCTCTCTCTCTCTCTCTCTCATCTCTTACGTATGCCCTGCAGTAGCTAAATTCCTAGGTCTCTATCTGGGAAGAGTCTAGATAGCTGATTACTCCTGCTTCATATACAGTTGTACACTACTCTAGATGACCAGTACCCATCCATGCACCAAAAGTGATGGAGTAACTAGCACAGCTTGTAGTAGTAGAAGTAGGATTGTTGCTTATAAAGTATACATTGTTGTCAGGCATCTAAAGAACATATTTAAAAAAATGATGTAGCATCAAAAAATGAAGAATGAATTGATCCAAGCATGGTAGAGCACATGGCTAAAGTGAGAATTTCAAGCAAATGGCACTGAATTTTGTTTAGCTGTTAGAGTTTTCTGAAGAGATTTGGCAGTAGGATACTTATCTTTCCCCAAGACCCACACAGAAAGATACATCAAAATCATGTTGTGTAAAGATTCATCAAAATCATGTTGTGTAAAGAAAAGCTTAGGCTGGGAGGTTACTGGCTAAAATTCTTGGCTGTTTGTGGCAAAGTTTCCTTGCATGCTATTATGTTAGCCTAATGAAGCAAGCAACCAATGGCCCTTTGAAATGGTATCCCAACAGACTTTGGTTGCATTTACAAGCAATTGTTCTTTGAAAGGAGTGATGGCTTCTGCCTCCATCTCACCCTAAATTAGCCATGGGACTACAGTTTCAACACATGGTAGCTTAAGCTAGTATTATCACACCATTTCCCTACTCAGCAATTAGGCCGCACAACTGGTTGAAATCTAATGTAGGTTATTTTTACCTATATATAGATGGTTTTATATTGTTTCTACAACTTCAACACACTTTCAGTTCTTTTTTGTGCTGTATCATAGCAATTCAAATATATGCCCTTTCCATATATATGCTTACCCTAGCTATCTAGCTATAATTTGTCGAAGTGATTGTGTTTATTTTTCGTCCTAGGATAATCCTGATTCCTGCAACTAGATTTGGTATAATCAGTACACATATTTGACATATCTAAGAACTAAACATCCGGATGTGGTAATGGATGTTACACTGGGTGCAATTGGTAGTAGCAGTAACATATGTCAGTCAAGGGTTCAATCAACACCTGTCGTGCAAAATTTTCCAAGCATCAATGAATTGACCAGTCAGATGGGTGATTTGAGGATGAGCTTGTGATTTGAAGTGAGATGTTGGTATTCTTAAGTTCAATCAAGCAGATCTGACCGGAAAGATGTGTGATTTGATGGAAGGCATGGTTGATTTCAATAAGGAAACAAAGGATGGGTTGCAAGCGTGAACCAAGACTATGTTCGGTTCAAGAAAGATATGACTGACTTCATGAATGCAGTAAGCAAGGGATAGGTTGGCAAGGGGCAGCACGGGTCCATGCTTGAAACTGCATTGGTGTTGGCTGGTTTTTTTAGTAATTGTGGCAGTTATTGTTGCCATGTTTGCAGCTGGAAGGCTTCATCAATAAGTATTGTGTTAATGAGAGATGTTTGTTTATGATGAGATGTTAGTTATGAAGTTGAGAGTGTTGTGATATGAGTTGTTAATCAGTTATTTCCTTTTCAAACTTATATGTAATAAGAACCTGAATTGTGCTTGCAATTTTCAATTCAGATGTTGAGAGTGTTGTATTATCACTGTTTGGTTGATGTTTCAGTGCATCAATTTGGTTGATGTTTCAGTGCATGAATAAGATCCTGATATCTCTGTTTGGCCTTGGTTGATGTTTCAGTGCATCAATTTGGTTGAGTGCATGGCTTTGAGAGATTTCAGTGCATGCCTTTGAGTGCCGAGTGTTCCTTATTATGGCTCTCGGCAAAGCCGTGTGTGCCGAGTGCTGGACGACCGACACTTGGCAATGAATAACGGCCGTCCACGACCATCCCTCAGGTTCGGCACGTCGGCGTCACGGGCGGTATTTACTGAGAGTATGACGCCATGCACTCGGCATAGTCGTCATACGCCGAGTTTCTGCTGACCGGCACTCGGCAAAGACGTAGCATGCTGAGTGCTTCATCTTTGCCGAGTACCCTGCCCCATGCACTCGGCAAAGTAGCTATTTGCCGAGTGCCCGATGGAAACCACTGGGTAAAGAATCGGGCACTCGGCAAACATGGGGTTTCCCGTAGTGACTTATTTCTACCTAGAAAATTTTATTTATTTCTATCATTCTATTATGTTTTAGTTGCAATCAAGGGTTTTTTTTATTTCTACCATCCTATTTTTATTTCACTCATTTGGGGATTTGACAATTCGAATGAAACTTAATAATAACTATCTGTACGTATCCTTTCATATCCGATATGTTTTCATCTCTATAGTTGTTGTCCTCCAGATGTCCAGGAAATTTCCAATGGATCGCTCTGACATCCAGCTTGTATATAGCTTCAAAAGCCAGCATTTGAAACATGAAAAAGAAATTCCCAAAAGATAACTTCCGGTTGAAGCTTATTCCATAAAGAAAACTACCCGCTGCTAAACTGAAGAGACCGAAACCGAAATTCTCGTACGATTTTGGCTTTCAACTCTACGAATTTCAATCAGCCAGTTTAATTGACCTCGGTTAAGCAACCAACGAAAGATGTGCTAAAGAAGTCCATGTTCATTTTCCCTAATTAACTCAAACTGAAAAGATCAATAATATTTATGATATAAATAAACATAATTTGACCTATTGTGACATTTTTTTTTATAATTTACATATTTGATATGTTAAATGTTAATGCAAACTTGGCCAAACCTAGAATCATTTGACATAGGAAAAATCAAAATGCCTTGTACGACAGGACGGAGAAAGTATGTGTTTGCTTGGTTGAGCTCCATCTGATTTTGTTACTCTACAGGAAATTGATTCTCTGATAGAAGTGATTATGTGGTGGAAAGTAATTCTCTATCATAGAAGGCCCCGTTTGGATCATTGGAATTGAATTCCATTCTAATAATCCTAATTTAGACACAAATTAATTAAGTTAATATAGTTGTATATGAAATATATTTGTATATTATTGTTAGCCATATGAGAGAGATACTTATGCACTGCACTTCTACCGTAGGGAAGCGAGTCGAAGAGCATGCTATAAATTGCATATTAGAAACATAGCATGAGAATCTATAGAATCAATTTCCATCTCTCACCCATGAATTTAAGATAGGCTTATATCTAAACTTTAGAAAGTTATGGAATGCCACGTTACAAGACAAATAGCCTACTCCATTGACTAGATTCCAATTCCTTCAAAATGAAGGGATCCAAACGGGGCCTTACAGAATTAGAAAAAGCTACTTTTTTCAGCTCTCAGCCTGTATGTTTATTTCAAAGAAGAGAATCAACATAGAATCAAAAAACTGTGTCAAAGCTCTCCTACTAGATTCAATAGAGAATCAGCTCTAGATGCTCTGCCAACACAGCCTAACGTTGGGCAAATCAAACTATTGAAATTAGGTTGTTGTACCAATTTGTCGGAAAACAAGAAAATCTACATGGGACGAATAGAAAATTAGGATATTGTACTAATCTGTCGGAAAACAAGAAAAGTTAAGAACTGACCTATCAAGGCAAATATACGGTGACAAAAACATCGATGAATTCAATACAATGCCAGCAACGGCCGGCGGTCGACAACCGGTGCATGGTTGTCGCAGGTTTACATACTCTCCTAGCAGATATATAAAAATAAGTTGCAGAACAACTATGCCAATTACCAATGGAATTAACTACAATTGGCAATCTCGAATTCTCAATTTAGCAAGGTGACCGGAGAGATAGATCATGAGCGGATCGCCGCCACCACCAGGTCCTCCCAAGCTGTGGTGGCCGGAGCTGCTTGGCTCGCCGGCGACCAAGGCGGTGATGAAGATAAAGCAGGACAGGTCTGACGTCTCCGTTGAGGTGCTCCCACCTGGCGCGCCAGTGACGCCGGAGTTCAACCCCGAGCGCGTCCGCGTCTTCATCGACCTCAACGGCCTCGTCGCACAGGTCCCCATCATCGGCTAGCGGCTAGCAGCGCGGCTACAGCGAAAATGTATGCTCGTGTGCCTTAGACGATTATGCACCAAACCAATATGAGAGTACGAGGAAGTTTGCAAATTCAGATCCTAGTTGCTCCAAATGATGCTTCTTGTAGGGATAATTTGATGCTTATGAACCCATAGTATATATTTTGGCCATATGATAAGGAGATTATGTGAAAAAGCTTAATTGCCATGACGAATTACATGTAGAAGTATAACCCTTACTACTTTGTCGCGGGCTCTGAAATAATATCTACTTAAAGACAATTTGTACAAGGAGAAAGAAAAGTGAAATAGGATTAGAGAGATGAACTGGCATATTTTGCCGGTGGTAAGTTGAGACAAAATTTTCAATCAGAGTTAAAGTGGTAAAGTAGACTTTTCACAAACACTGCCCAAGCGGAACTATGAGTCACAGAGAGAGTCATACTTCTTTTTATCTTGTGATGGTTATTCAGGATTTAATTTCTCAGAGGGCCAGACGCTCGTGGATACCTTTCGACCACGGGTCATTCTTGTTAGAAAACGATCTAGCTTAGCTTACATATAGCTTAGCCACCAGCTCGCCTGGACGACGCGGTCTCCTCCTCTCGGATAAACGCCACGCACACAACTCCTCCTAGACCTGGACTCTAACCTCCTACGACTCGATCAACACAGAAGAGCATCAAACATGCACACGTCCTGCACCTACGCTCGAACAACGGACACACACATACTGACTCACACTTCAGGAACACACCCATGGCATGTTTATTTCCAACAATTCTTGGGCACATTCCACTCCTAAATATGAAGGGCGGATGGTGCACATTAAGAGCTTGTTCGATTATCTCCCCTTCAGTAACCAGCAAACCGAACAAGATTGAAATTAATTATGTACAGTACTAACATCCAGTGAAAAAATAAACATTTATTGTTGTCACAGTAGAAGCAGAGAGAAGTGTGCCTTTCGTGGTAAGCAAGAGTTTAAAAAGGAAAGCGATCTGAAAATGCATGTGATCTGATCGAGCTTTTACTTATAGATGATTTTAGTCGTTTCAAGGAGTCAAGTTCTATATGGCCTCCCACATCCAACTTGTACAATGATGGGGTTATGGGGATAATCCGTTTTCCAATTTGACACCCAGTTTCTGCTGGTGATTCTTCACCAATTCTCATGTTTGATTGTTTGAATAACAAAATATATCGAATGGGGCTGTGGCACCAAAATATCTACTTCCGTACTCTATCTGCTCATACTTCACCATTTTATTATTACAAATTTGAGACTGTTTTTGGAGGCTCATTAGATTTGATATACGCATGATTGGCTTCTGTCACAAGTACTTGGCAAGCTTTTTCATAGCCTTTATCCTTGTAAGGTTAGCAACACCCAGAAAAACCTATCTAGCTCTAAGTAAAACATGTCTAAAGTACCTTTGTTCCAAAAAAGATAAATCTTATAAATTCTTGAAAAAACAGAATTATGTTACCGTTAATTCTGTAGACTCTAAGCATCATTAACAATAATAGTCATGGATATATTAAGTATTCCAAAAAATATTTCAAAGATACATTTTTATGAAACATAGTATATAGAAAACTCCTAAATATATAATTGAATACCATCTTGCATAATATGAAAAATAACACAGAGTAACCCGTGAATCTTTATCTAAATTACATACCTATGTCCATAATACTCCCTCCAATACATGCTACCCACTTATGTTGCTTTGAATATACGCATTATTAAAGTCACCATATGCGAAAGGTGATGACCATGCATATTGAATTTGAAGTGAAATACAATCTCAAATTAATGTTTCAACTAAACACATGTTAAAGGAGGAAAACTATGAATATGGATTGAAAAGCATAAAGAATTATTAGAGCAAAAGTATATCACCACCATATAAACATTACAAAGTATTTGTATGAACATTTATGCTCGAAAATGTGTGTGAGAGAGAGAGAGAGAGAAACGTAAGCAATTTTGATTTGTTATAGCCTCAAATCAATTCATGAACTCCCAATACTTATGTCTATTAAAATTACTAACCCATGGTAGCATATATTATTAGTTTATATTTTAAATGCCATTGAGAATTCCAATTTTAAGATTGATGAGAGCAAAGAACAATGGTGTTACTGTTACTTTTTGATGCAATGCTGATCACTCCGATCACAAGTCACACAATTTTCATGCGGAGTACACATGCCTGCCATTTATGGGACTCAAACATGTCACGACACATAGATCCATCAAAGCACTCTGTTTCATTGTTGATAGCACTGACAATTCGAACCCTTTTTGACCCATCCTCAATGAAACTTTGATTGATATGTTTGAGCACATAAATGGAATCAAGTCATAACTATGAGGGGTGTTGACCCATCCTGAATTAAACTTTGATTGATATGTTTAAGCACATAAATGGAATTAAGTCAAAACTATGAGGGGTGTTATCGTGGTTGGAAAGGTACAGGAGGCACCGGGGTACCTTTCCTATTTTGATTACGTACCAGAAGGTACTGGGAGGTACCATTCCTATTTTGGTATAGACTCCACCTATTTTGGTATCGTTTATTACCATTTTCAAGATACCTCTTATGTCTCAATCATCGAATTTGGCCTGATGGACGATCCTAATTTGTTTCGACCATTGTAAAATTCCTCCAAAACTATAGATCTCTTTGAGAGATAAATTTTTATATACAATTTGCCTCCATACGAATCCATTTGAGAAATAATTAACGACTTGTTGAAAACGAACTGCGCAAACATGAACTAGGAGTGACACTAGCTACCACTCAAACAGTTCATCACTAAAACGAGCAGTAATACTGCAACAATTAACACACCCAGTTTGTTTAATTTCAAACCAACATTGACAGTAAAGGACGAGATGTGTTAGTTGATACAGAAAACAGGCAGTAATACATTATTACCACTGCAGGTCTATTACAGATAGATCACTTCCACTACCTCAGACGAACTTGTCACTAACTACGTACCCTTTCTTTGATAGTGCATATGCATCGACATTTAGACTATAAACCTTGATTATTCCAGTGTCAAAATTGTTGGTGTCGAGGTTGTACTCGGCAAATATTTGTCCGGCAAGCACCCCGCTTTGTGCGAAGATTGATCATGGTGGATGAACAGAGAGACACGGGATTTTATACTGGTTCGGGCCCTCGAGATCGAGTAACAACCCTACGTCCAGTTGCTGCTTGTATTATCTCGGCGGGTACAGATTACAATGGTGTATCAAGTACCCTCGGGTGGATTGGCTAAGATTGGGAATACCCTCTACGTACAGGACCCCCTACTATTTATATCCAGGGAGACGTGCCTTAAAAGACAAAACAGACCTAAACCTAGTAGGACTCTAGCTATCATCGGGCCTTCCTTCTGTGATGTGGTCGTCGTGTCTTGTTCGGAGTCTTCTTCGTTCGGAGTCGGTAGTTGGTAATCCTTGTGATCGGGCACCCTGGTATTATGGCCTCAACAGTAGCCCCCAAGCTTATCTTGTTCAGAAAAGGTTGATCTTTAAGTAGTCTTTGGGTCTTTTTGCTCTTCAGGTGATTTTTGGATATGCGAATATCTCGATAATCACTTGAAGATGAGAGCCAGAAAAGATCCGAACTCTTGAATGGTGAGACCTGCATCTGAATGATAAGGTCAGAAAAAATATCAGCCATAATAGTAGTAAATAAAAATATTCCATCATGGAAACTGGAAGACCAAGGATTGATGTAACGGCTGCCCAGTGCATTTAAAACCCACTCCGCATGTCTCCCGAAACTTTAGCGGCGCACGCGGCATTTACGGCTCTGCTCTGGTTCCTCGATTCTCGCACGAAGCGTCACCTCTGAGTCTTTAAATACCAAATCCTTTGGATTGATTTGTATTTGAACCTTCCTTTCTAAGCGTTCCTCCTCCCTTCGCCATGGGAAAGAAAAAGCTCAGCTGCAAGTTCAAGCTTCCTCGCCTCCTCTTCGGAGACTCTCCCCACAGCCCCGGCGAACCGCCGTCCGACAAGCCGGAGGACCCGCCGGCGATGACATCAACCCTTGCTCCTCCTCAGGCTCCCCTCCTTGCTCTCCCCTAGTACGGGGATGAAGGAGTCGAGGCCGAGCCACCAGAGGAGGCTCCGGTAATGGCGTCTCCGGCTCCCGAAGCTGCTCCGTCGAGCATTGCCGCCGGGAAACGTCCTGCGTCGTCTTCCCTAGCCACGGCGTCTCCCATCTCCCTCTCCTCCTCCGATGAGCCAGTTCAAGGAGGGAGCGGAGCTCGGCTGAAGTCAGAAGCCTCGCGCGCAGGCGCATCTTCGTCTTCTGCTCTAGGGGACGCCAGTGGCGACGAAGAGTTCGCCCGGCGCCTCTTTGTCTCCCGGAACCGTGAGCTGATCGGGATCCTGGGAGACGGAGCACTCGTGGATCTCGTCAGCGACTCTGAAGAAGAGAACGCGGTCGATGATCCGCCGGCTGGCGCTGCACCGCCCTGATCCTCGCCGATGACAATAGTCAGGCGAAGATCAGTATTTTGATCTTTTTAGTTTCAGGATAGTTATTGATCCTCTGTGAAATGTACTCCCTTTTGAACTTAATGAAGGAATTTCACTTGAAAGATGCAAGCAATAATCCCTCTTTCTGTGTTTGAAAATTTTTCGTGTTAATCTGTTTACAAAACTGCCTATCCAGAGAACGAAATCCCCTGAACAAGAGCCTCTTCTGAACAGACCTACCTTAGTGTGTTCGGGAAATTTGATCCCAATCAGTCATGATCGGGGTATTTCTTCTACACACACCAAGTGTTCGATCATTTAAAATTGGTAGCTTCCCAAGTAAGCCATCATTCCTAAATGTATTGAATTTGAGCTGCACGGTTTTCGAAATGACGCATGCCACTGAAAAAGGAAAGAATCTTTTTGACCTAACAGTGACTGCGGATTGCGCAGCTCGAGGGCAGGTTTCTCGAGGTTCGTGCTCCCTCGCGGAACCATAAAGCCCCCAGGTGTTGGCATTTCTTAGCGTCATCACTACATGAGCGATGGCACTAGAGATGCCTTAATATAAATCTTAGCGTTACATAAGTTCTGCAAGCGCGCAGAAGTACATTGTAGCATTTCAACCGGGAGTATTCCAGAGTATCGTATTTATTTCCTCAGAGAAAGCGTATGGCAAAGTACTATGTCTTCCAATGCATCAACTATATCACAATAAACATACCAAGATTAGAACAGGAAATAACAAGATAGGAAGAATTTGGGATGGTGACACACAGAAGATTTCATTGCTCATTATATAAGTCTAGTTAATATGAAGGTTCTAAGAGAGAACTAGGGATTCTATGTGCTTCCTACATAAGGGTTACATTCATTATAAGTGTATCATATACAAGCTTAGTAAGGGATTCATGTTAGAGGACAAATCGAGGAGCTCATCCAAGGGTACTGCCAGGGGGGGGGGGGGGGGGGGGGGGGGGGGGGGGGGGGGGGGGGGGGGGGGGGGGGGGGGGGGGGGGGGGGGGGGGGGGGGGGGGGGGGGGGGGGGCGATGTTTATCACAAAGGCCTGGAAACGCCCGAACCCGAACGGCGAGGATTACAAGGGACGGACAGGGCTGTCACCACCTGCTGCCTACCTCTTAATACGTGGGGAAGGGTATCCCCAATGTTATTCCATATACCAAACACCACGCCTACTATATGAAATACAACTCTATCTATTGCCCACCTAGACAGAGCAACCTTGCGGTACATTGGGCCATTGCCATAACATGAATCAGCTAGACTAAGGTGCAAGACATACATCTCATATGATGAACACACAAGACTATAAGTCAAGTAACATAAGCAAGATAGCATTTCCATTAAAGCTCTGAGTCTTACAAATAAGCAAAGAATAAAAGATAACTGAGCTCTAGGCTTACCAAGACTCCTTTGGAAACCCGTAGAAGCTTAACTCCTAGAACTACTTCACTACTAACTAAGACTATAACTTGTAGCTAATGGAGCTCTTCCTTCTGGTGTGTATTGCACAGGAGGCGATGGCCATCTATTTATAGTACTAGGAGACGGTTCAGGGCCGGTACAAGGCGGTTGAGGACGAGTGGACCCACCCCCGAGTCGACCGACTCCTTGACGTCGCCCGACCCTCGGATGCACCGACTGAAGATGTGCATGGTGTGGATGATCTCCTGGAGGCGGTGTTGACGCATGATAGAAGGGGAAGGCTCAATGGCCTTGAGACTGGGTCGGCCGACCTGGGCAGGTCGGCCGACCTGGTCCAGGCACGGTTCGTCTTGTACTTCTTCTGAGTGGCTGGAATGCGGACCCTAGTACTCGTGGAAGATGGGTATGGATCCTTGGAGTAGATCTTGGTTCTCATGTGGGCCCATCAATCCATGTGAATTCACCTTATCCTCCTTTTCACCATTGGATGTAACCGTCATTGATCCAATGTCCCAGGTGATGTGCATTTGTGTTTGTTCTACATGGCCAAATTTGGGCTCAGTTGGGCACTAGGCCAGGTCGGCCGACCAGGGCGGGTCCGGCGACCTGGGCTTAGCCCTGTTTTCCTTCATCTTTTGGCCCTTATCTCCTGCAACCAAATAATCTCCATGTACAAGTGGAAATACATTATTTGAAACCAAATCCTACTGATCATTGCTTGTTTATTTTATTTTATCATGCTGGCGTTACAAGATATTCATGACTTAACAAGCGCCAACAAACTCCCCCAAGCTAAGACCTTTGCTTGTCCTTGAGCAATGCTTTGGAGAGTTAGAAACTATTGGATCAGATTTTGCTTGCTTCCCAAAAAAATATAATGCCAATAAGGACGCATTTCATAGCTTGAATAAACTGGCAAAGATCAAATCATCCCTTTTTACCTTGCCACTTATGGGGCTTCTTAGCTTTTCTTCATCATGAGTAGTTGAAAGCCAGAACAACTTAGCAAGAATGCTCCCACACCTTCGTTCCACCTTTTCACCGGAGGTTTTTAAAGAAACTTTTGCTTCACACATGCATTGCTTCTTTTGTTGAGTCAAATCCAGGATCAATGAAGAATCAAATCATACACTCAAATCGAAGTGTGCAAGTGTGGATATGTGGTAGTGGAAAATAAACTCCTTTTAGGAAATTTCTCTTCTTTAGGAAATTTGTTATAAAGCTTGGCTCCTTTTTTTTCTCTTTTTTTTTCATGGACTACACATGTGTCCATTTTTTTAACATAAGAATAGGGAGCCCAAGCCTTACACCTGAAAATATTTTTGGAGAGAAGTCCCTTTTCTTTGAAGCATTTTATTCTGGTAGGCAAATGATAAGCATGTTGCTTTACTTCCAGAATAGAAGTTTAGCATATATGTGGTGTGTACGTGACTCCGATTTTAAGAGCATGAAGTAAATCTTACAAAGATCACAATGAACTTGACAAAACTCAAAACAACTGCACATGCTTTTTGTAAGTGGCTGGAATGAGAGGCTGTGGTAGGATTTTCACTCTTCACTCGAGGAGCTTAGAATTTTATTCTTTTTTAAAATAAAGACTCTGGGATCAAGCTCAACTTGGATAGATAAAGCAATTCTAGCTTATTATATCATAGCCCCCAACAACCTAGCATTAGATTTAGCATTTGCTACACACAAGTTTTAAGTTTCCAAGGAAGTCATTAATTTAAACCAGCAAATTCAAGACACAAATGACTGCCTTATTAAGACTTGCATAACAGGGGAAGGTCATAGCAAAAATTCATCATTTCCATACAAGGACAAGTTTTTTTTTACTACCTTATACGAAAATCAAAAGAAAAACAATAAAAGACATGGTCGGATGAACTTACCTGTGCGGGGATCCTCCCCCAAGCTGGACTTCTTACTGCTGGCGATAGCGAGGGTCATTCGGGTCGAATCCTTGGGACCGAAGGTATGCGTTTAAGCTCTGGTTGCCCGCCTGGATGCTGTTCTGCAGGGTGTTGTAGTGTTGTACTGACTGATCCCACCACACCTGCGACCGCTGCACATGATGGGTTAATGTATCATCAATGCGATGCGTGGTTACCTCCAGGGTTCCCATGCGGTTGGATAACCCGTCCATGCTGCTGCGCCAGTCCCTTGCTGAGAAGGAACGTCGGGCGTCAAACGGAGGAGGACCGCAACTTGAGCTGGATGACTGATGATAGTGCGGGTCTTGGGGATTCCACTGGGCCTGCGGGGCTTCCTGCCATCCTGAGCCTCCCGCCATATATGGTGGGGGCGGCTGTGGCTGCTCCCAGTTTGATCCTTCTGGTACGTATGGCAGAGTTGGAGGTTCCCATGCTCCATGGGACTGCGGCACTGCGGCTTCTCCCCGTCGGGACATGCTTCTTGTCACGCTTTTCCTGCCTTCCTGTTGCAACTCCAACAAAAGTGTTTTGCATCTGTACAACCAGTATTCCGGTGCTGGCAACGGAATTCTGGTTGTGCTATTATGATAAACCATGACAAGCTTTTGGTCTACAGCATGAGTAACAAGGTGACTCTGAACGAAATGAGATTCATCCAGAGTTGGGCGAGGTTGCGGAAGGAACTCGACTCAGTAATTATCTAGAAGGCCCATTGACTCAAAAATGCGAGTAACCAAAGAAGTACACTCAATGGGACCTTGCCTCTTAAAAACACCCATCCATTGATCAATCATAAAGACAACCAGTGAGATTTTTATCTTCTTAACTGTTGACACCAGTGGTGGCAAACAGAAAGTCCGCAAGCGCACGGCTGTCGTCGTAGCTTTCACCCGTGAGTAAACCAGGTATCGAATCCACGAGAAACGTAAAGGACTTGTCTAATCACTAAAGCTGAACCGGATCGATCGAGTATATATAAAGACTGGGTAGAGAGGATAACTTAGCACTAAGGCTGATTATATCAAAGGGAATTCTCCTATGCTTGCTTTGGGCACCGGGGTATCCTAGACCTCTAAGAAATTGCCGGCCAACAGCTCTACGCCGTACCCGAACGTGGAGGATTACAAAGGACGGACAGGGCTGTCACCACCTGTCGCCTACCTCTTCTAATCCGTGGGGCTACGAGGCAAACAAGGGCAGATATACACCTAAGCACCACGCCTAAGATAATATCAGCTATCTTAACCTTGATCAGAGATTAGAATACTTTATGAATAAAGCAATGAACCCACAAGCACAATAGAGAACTCAGCTTTTGTATAACTCAGACTTGAATATTAGTTGAATCCCGGACACTTACTGAGTAGCTCGCATCCGTCGAGGTACAGGTGGAGGGTCGCCGACAGGCCGGGACTCCTCCAGACTCTCCCTCACTCTCTCCCTATTTCTACTCTAGATATGAGGAGGGCTTCGCCTTGGATCTTCACTTCATCTCGATGATGCTTAGCCCTGCCCCGAGTCCAGCTATTTATAGCTTGGAGAGGCGGTTTGAAGTCGGTTTGCAGAGGTTGAGGCGGTCAGGAAGTGGGCCCAGGTCGGCCGACTAGGGGGGATCGGCCGACCGTCAGATCAACCGACGTAGATGATCCATGGTGCAGATGGGCTCCTGGAGGCGGTTGACAGTTGCTCCTAAAGGCGGTGGCGAAATGGTCACGCGGCCAGGTCGGCCGACCTGGCTCGGTCGGCCGACCCAGGGCTGTGGCCCCTCGGCCCCACTCTGTTATGGTCACTCTCCTGTGGGCCCCTTGGTCGGTTTTCGGTGGGTAATGTCCAAGATATGTCGGTTAAGTCAGGGATGTGGGTCCATGGATCCAAGTGATTGCCACGTGGCCCAATCCCATCTCTTTATTCCCACCAACTTGATCTCAACATTTCTGATCACTCCTGAGTGTGCTTCTATTGATGGGCTTCGGATGGACCTCACTGGGCCTAGGCGCTGGTCGGCCGACCATGGAAGGTCGGGCGACCTGGCCTTGGGCCCACTTTGGTCCTTCTTTTGCCACTTTACTCCTGTAATCACATATGCACCAAAACTCGTGGAATTCATTAGTAAATAACCCTATGTCTAGTTGTTTTATCATTCTTTCATATCTTTGTTGGCAATAATAACTTGTCATTAAGAACCTCCAACAAGCTTCCCCACACTTATCCTTTACTCGCCCTCAAGTAAAGTCTAAGCTTCATCATGAAAATTATAAACAAACATATAGGTTATTCCCAAACATTTAGGCTTAATGGAATTATATAAGTGGCTAACATGTCTTCTTGGGTTATTGCAGGAAGGAACAGCTTTTTCTATGATATGATACACTTTACTCTCAAGTACTTGGGTTTTCAGAATTTCGCAAAAGAAAAACCAATGCCTTGCTCCTCAGCGAGTTTCTCTCTGGATATTCATGGTGGTTGGACAACACTCAAACTCTCCAAAATAGAACTTTATATGTGGAGCTCTCAAGATACATACCTTAATTCACTTGTGTTGTCATTCCAAGGATTGGATCCAAGTCAGAGACAAACCATGTAATCAAGTCAAGATGTGCTAGTGTATGATATGAGGTGGAAATGTAGTAGTACTCCTTTGTCTTGACTTTCTTCCCTTTCTTTACTTTTTGGATATGGGCTATTGCACTTTTTTTTCACTCGATGCTTTTTAGCATGAGCTTCTTTCCTCTCTTTTTTTCTCTATGCATATGGCCCATATCTTCTTTTCATCTTGATTTTGGGGAAGAAAACCACTTAAGAGTATTTTATTCATGAATATGGAACAAAGGGCATGTTTTGCTTTACCCTAAGTGTAAGGGTTTAGCTTTTTTGTGGTGGAGTGTACGTGATCTTGACCTTAAAAACATGAAGTATCTCTAATAAGGGTCACAAGACTTGGAACAACTCAAAGCTCAAAAGGAATGCTCAATTTTGTAAGTGGTTGTCTCTCAAACCCATGAGGAGCTTAGCATGGTTAAAAGTTTTTTTAAAAACTATTCATAAATTCCAAGTACTCAAGTAAGTAAAAGCATCTTTCATACTAAAGCCGTATCTCTAAATGCAGTAACTTAGATAACATGAGTTCGTATAAGAATGAAGATTTCCACAAGCCAAAAGGTATAGGGAATAAAATATAAGTAAGTTAATATTCTCCATGTGATGGGAGGATGCAAAAAGGGTTAATTTAATTAATTTTAGAATTCCATTGTCAGGTTCTGCAAGTATTCAACTGAAACAGAGGTTAGGATGATCAAACCAGCATGCAGGAAAAAGAAGAAGTGAGGTGGGACCCAGGCCAGGTCAGCCGACCTGGTGGGGTCGGGCGACCTGGGGGTGACCTCTCTGGTTTAGCCCTTTCGCGTGCTGTTTTGTTGCGTTCTGATATGCTCTGTTTCGCGTTGAATCACTCTGTTTCCCGTTGGGAATCTCCCCCACACTTGTACCTTTCATTCAAAACAAATGGAAACAAAAAGAAGACACAATCCTAATACACTAAACAATTTATTTTACTCATAATTCAGAGGCACATTACAAGATAAATAAATGAAATAATTAAATGAAGGGAAAGAGACTAATGTGCCTATCCTAAACCAAAGCCTAGGGTGCCTATGGTGCATGATAGAGATTCTCATTCCCTGCAGCTTTGGCATAGCGCTTAAGCTTCACGACTGTTGATCTACGCAACATATCAAAGTCGTCTTGAAGGTTAATGCGCTCAAGTCGCTCTTCGGCGAACTTCTTCTTCAACTTTGCATAGTCGCGTCTGAGTTGATTAATCAACTCTAGCAACTCAGCGTTGGAGGGAGCCTTGGGGCCTCCTCATCATCACTCTCATATTGGCCCCCAGGCCTACGAATTGGAGGAGGCTTAATGTGCCTCTTGATCTTGCCAGCGGGTGATGATTCCACCGAGTCCTCCAACACCTTCCTCTTCCTTGGGTGTGAGAGGAGGGAACAGCCCCTTTCCATAGCCACCTCCGGGTTTCCTTTCCCCGAAGATCCAGAAACGTGGCTCCGGGGTGCTGGCAGGAGAGTAGATGGACACATCGGACGTATAGTGATACACCACGACGTCCTCCCACTTATTCCTAACCACCTCCTTCAACTTCTCCCCTGGTTGAAGCATGGGGAGTCCATCCCCCTTGATCGGAGCGGCCGCCGGCGTCTTCTTTGGGGTTAATTGCCCCGTCGTCGGCCTTCTGTACGGGCTTGATGCCCGTGCATCACGCCTCTGGGTCCTCCTCGGAGACTGAGACCGCGCCGCCGAGCGAGACCGCGAGGGGCCACCAGGGCCGATCGGCCGACCCCCTAGTGCGCCCTCTCGTGCCCTCCTCTGGTGGGAGGATGGCCAGTGGGGAGACGACCTCAGCCATGGTCCGCTCCAGGTTGATGGGCACCAGTTGATTGGCCGGAGTGGGCTCTCCTTCCAGATCGAAGGTCGATCGGGATTTGGGGTGGCTCTTTCCGGCCATTGTTGGGAATTTGGAAGGTGTGGCTTGGTAATTTCAGAGGATGGGTGAAAATTTAAAGAAAGGCTAACCCTCTTCTTGGATCCATCAGAGTTAGAATCGCTCATCCACCGCAGAACGGCTTCGGAGACGTTAGAGTAGAACATTGGCAAAAGATAGGGCTGATCGGGCTCAGTGGCACGTCGGCTGACCTGGCCTTGAGCCCGGTCGCCTTTTTCTTCTTTGTGCAATACGTGATAGGTCCACTAAACCCCAAAATATGTGCATTCAGGCTCTAGGGTCTAAGGATTTAGCATAAGGTGTAATTATAGATGGGAATCATCCATGACCAAATTGATCACATCAAATTCCTCATCTACTTTATCAGGTTCAAGGAAAACTTTTAAACGTTGACCATTTACCTTGAAGAGGTTACCTTCATCATCTTGGAGTGTGATTGCCTCGTGCGACGAAGTCTCCACCACAACGAACGGTCCTTCCCATTTGCTCCGGAGTTTTCCATGTCCAAAGAGCTTCACCCTGGAATTAAAGAGTAATACCTTATCCCCGGGGTGGAACTCCTTCACCTTGATCCTCTTGTCGTGCCATCTTTTGGTTCTGTCCTTGTAGATCCTGGCACTGTGGTACGCTCTGTCTCTCCACTCTTCTAGCTCTGATAGTTGCATTCTTCTCATCTGCTGGGCTGCTGGTAAATCCATGTTTCACTTTCTTATAGCCCAGTGCGCCCGATGCTCTAGCTCAACTGGTAAATGGCAAGTCTTGCCGTAAACCAGCTGATACGGGGACATTCCGATTGGCGTTTTGTATGCCGTTCGGTAAGCCCACAGAGCATCTGGTAACTTGCTCTTCCATCCTTTGCCCATTTCTGTCACGGTCTTCTGCAGAATGTTCTTGATCTGCTTGTTCGATGTTTCTGCTTGACCGCTTGTCTGGAGGTGGTACGGCGTAGCTATGTTGTGCTTTGCCCCCAGTTCTGCCAGAAATGTGACCCTCCATCACTGATCACCATCCTGGGGGTTCCAAAACGTGGAAAGATGATCTCATGGAACATCTTTCGCGCGTGTTTGGAGTCAGCGGCTCGACATGGCATTGCTTCAACCCACTTCGAGACATAGTCCACTGCCACCAGGATGTACTTACTGTCATAGGATTTGACAAAGGATCCCATGAAATCAATGCCCCACACATCAAACAGCTCAACTTGTAAGTTGTTTGTGAGTGGCATTGCATCTCTTGCGGTGATCCCTCCATGTTTCTGGCACTGCTGGCATCGTCGAATGAATTCCTTTGTATCCTCATACATTGTGGGCCAGTAGAATCCACTCTGCCAGATCTTCGATCTTGTCCTGAACGCCCTGTAGTGACCTCCATATGGGGCTGCATGGCACTGCTCAAGGATCTTCCTTGCTTCATTTGTTGGTACACATCGCCTGAGCATGCCATCTGAACATACCCTGTACAGGTATGGTTCATCCCATAGATGGAGTCTACTCTCATAGATCAGCCTTCTCTTGTTCTCCCCTGGCGGTACATATCCTGCAACCATAAAGTTCACAATATTTGCATACCAGGGGTCGGAGGCAGTCACCTTGAGTAGGGTGTCGTCGCGTAGGAAATCATTTATCGGTAGATCCTGCATGTCAGTAAACTGCATACGCGACAAATGATCTGTTACCGAATTCTCTACTCCCTTTTTATCTTTAATTTTCAAATCAAATTCTTGGAGTAAGAGAATCCATCGGATAAGGCGTGGTTTAGCATCTTTCTTGGTAAGCAGATATTTCAAGGCAGCATGATCGGTGTAGACAATCACCTTAGCTCCTACCAAGTAAGATCTAAACTTGTCTATAGCAAAAACTACTGCCAAGAGCTCTTTTTCAGTGGTAGCATAGTTAAGTTGAGCTCCTGTCAAAGTTTTACTAGCATACGAGATAGCATGATGATTCTTATTTTTGGTTTGCCCAAGGACAGCACCAACAGCATAATCGCTGGCATCACACATAATCTCAAAAGGTAGCGTCCAGTCAGGGGGTTGAATGACTGGCGCTGAGATGAGAGCGTTCTTTAAAATGGTGAAAGCATGTAAACACTCATCATCAAAATCGAAAGGTACATCCTTGGCTAAAAGGCTAGTGAGGGGCCTGGCTATCTGAGAGAAATCTCTGATAAAATGTCGGTAAAACCCCGCATGGCCTAGGAAGCTACGGATCCCCTTAACATTGGTAGGAGGTGGAAGCTTTTCTATGACTTCAATTTTTGCTCTATCCACCTCTATTCCCCGTTCGGACACTAAGTGTCCCAACACTATTCCCTCTCGGACCATGAAATGGCACTTTTCCCAGTTTAGCACCAGGTCCTTGTCTCGGCATCTTTGTAGTACCTTGTCTAAGTTCTGCAGACAATGGTCAAAAGTCTTTCCATAGACTGAAAAATCATCCATGAAAACTTCCATGATCTCTTCAATCATGTCTGAGAAAATAGACATCATGCACCTTTGGAACGATGCTGGCGCATTGCATAACCCGAATGACATCCTACGATATGCATACGTTCCATAGGGGCAAGTGAAGGTGGTCTTTTCTTGATCATCGGGTTGGATGGGAATCTGGTGATAGCCGGAATACCCATCAAGAAAACAAAAGGAGTGGTTCGCGAGTCTCTCCAACATCTCATCGATGAAGGGGAGCGGGAAGTGATCCTTTTTTGTCGCCTTGTTGAGTCGACGATAATCAATGCACATCCACCACCCAGTAACGGTACGCTGTGGGATCAGCTCGTTTTTCTCGTTACTTACGACGGTCATGCCTCCTTTCTTGGGTACTACTTGGACAGGGCTGACCCATTCACTATGAAGGATGGGATAGATGATCCCGGCGTGCAGAAGTTTCAGAACTTCCTTCTTCACGACTTCCCTCATCGCATTGTTTAGCCTACACTGAGGCTCCCTAGAAGGTGTAGAAGCTGGATCTATGGGAATGCGATGGGTACAGAGTACAGGGCTTACTCCCTTCAAGTCCTTGAGGGAGTGTTGGCATTTCTTAGCATCATCACTACTGGAGTGATGGTACTAGAGATGCCTTAATATAAATCTTAGCGTTACACAAGTTCTGCAAGCGCACAAAAGTACATTGTAGCATTTCACCTGGGAGTATTTCAGAGTATCGTATTTATTTCCTCAGGGAAAGCGTATGGCAAAGTAATATATTTTCTAATGTATCAACTATATCATGATCAATATACAAGGACTAGGTCAGGGGGTAATATGATATGAATGATTAAGTTTGTTGACACATAGAAGATTTCACTGCTCATTATATAAGTTTAGTTAGTATGAAGGTCCTACGAGAGAACTAGGGATTCTATGTACTTCTTACAAATGGGTTACATTTATTACAAGTGTATACTATACAAGCTTAGTAAGTGATACATGCTAGAGGACAAATCGAGGAGTCGTGGGATCCCCTCATCCAAGGGTACTGTCACGATGTTTATCACTAAGGCCTGCAAACGCCCAAACCCGAACGGCGAGGATTACAAAGGACGGACAGGGCTGTCACCACCTGCCGCCTACCTCTGAATACGTGGAGTAGGGTATCCCCAACGGTATTCCATAACCCAAACACCATGTTTGTAATATGAAATACATCTTTACCAATTGTACGGAAAGGTAAAGAACAATCATAGAGATTCATTGGGCGATTGCCATAACATGCACCAGCCAAACTAAGGTGTAAGACATACAGCTCATATGATGAACACACAAGACTATAAGTCAAGTAACATAAACAAGAGAGTAATTCCATTAAGGCTCTAAGTCTTACAAATAAGCAAAGGATACAAGATAACTGAGCTCTAGGCTTACTAAGACTCCTTCAGAAACCCATTGTCGGGGGTAGACCCCCAGGGGTACCCAGAAGGCAGATTGGCCCAACCAGCAAGGGGCGGCCCAGTCCGAGTGCAACTGGATCGGTTTGTCAGACTGGGTGGCCCACCAGTCGGGAGGCCCACCAGTCGGACGAGCCGGATGGGCGCGACGGCCCGCGCGGCAAGGAAGCAGACGGCGTATCCCGCAAGAAGCTCGGAGATCAAGATAAACTAGCCGGAATTATAGGGAAAGATATCTGTAATCGTTATAGGATCGCATCCTTGTATTTCGGGTAGGTTACGATCTCTAGCCGACTTGTAACTCAAGGCAGCGGACTATATAAGGCGCCTTGAGACCCCCCTCCAGAACACGACATTACGAGCAATCCTTCAACCTAGGACAGAACCCAACTACGGAGATCCTTCAAGGAACTTCATACACAGCAATACAATCACCCCAACACAGGACGTAGGGTATTACGTCATCTCGACGGCCCGAACCTGTTCAATCCTTGCGTCTTGTGTTACCATCGACTTCTGATCCTCGATCTGTCCCTCAACAAATCAACCACGTAGGCTACCCTGTGTGGACTGCCGGGTCCAAACATCCGACAGTTGGCGCGCCAGGTAGGGGCTTGATCGACGAGATCAATCTGCAAGCTCGATGACAGATCCATTTACTACGGCGGCGGTGACACAGCCTGACATGCATGGCGGCGTGACAAGATAGAGCTCCACATGCATCTACTGCGCGGTGCACTGCCGTACCCATCTACAGAATGAGCTTGCGACGTCAAGCGCCGTGCGATGATGGCAAGGTCTCGAAGGCCAATCAGTGCAGGCAGATAGGAGGTGGACGTGTATTGGACGCTGGAACATGCAAGATAAGCCAATTCTGATGCTATTCACGATCGGACATATACTCTTTCCTTTTTCTATTCTCAATTCTCTTTTCCCGTTAATCAGCCTACAATTGTTTCCATACTCCGGTATTTCCATCTACTAACGTATGCCTCAACTGATTGCATGCATGGATTGGAGTCGCGTCCCTTGGAAAGTCTCGAATTGTAGGATGCATACATGCTACTACCCATTGGTGCGTAGATGAAAGCCGGCCAAAACGTCATCGCAGACTATCGCAAGTTGTCATCATTGCCGTGTAGCCATGTGCACGCTGCCGATCTGCACGCCGACTACAACTTCCACCGCGCTCGACGGAATCTGACGACCAGTACGACCGTGACTGAGTTACACAACGAGAACATACTCCGTCAGGCCACACGATTCGCCGATACGATGACTCCACCGAACCGCTCGCCGATGTGCCGACGAGGGCCTCGGCTACTCGACTCCGACATACCAGCCAGAGGCGTATCACGGCCGCGCCAATTCGCCGACTACAATCGCTTACTCCGCTACGCCACTTGCCAACACGCCGATCCAGAACTCCGAACTACTCGGCCGCGACTACAAGCAAGGACAGCATGCCGATTTTCTGCCTCAGCCACGAATCAAGCTAAGTCATACTTTAATACTTTCATAATATTTTTCGGTCACCGCGTATCTCCATATACAAGTCTCCATGATCATCGCCGACTACCCTTGGTTTGTTCTCGACTGCTTATACAGCCCGAGCGCTACACGAGCAGTCGGGCTACACCCAACGGACGCATATTGTATTTTTCTCCATCGTTTATTTCTTTTTCCACTCTTGTACAAGTCGCTAAAGTACTTGGGAAGCACACGCCTTAATCCGTGAAGCCTCGACTCTTCCATACGCCTACGTTACTACGCGTGCATGCGGCCCAGCTCCCTGCGCTATGGACTACGGCTATCGGGGATCAGGTGCATAAACGTAACAGGATAACTACCCGAGGAAATTAATAGACTTAAAGAGTTGGAAGTAGAAATTCTGTTACATACAACGCCAAATGTTTTTCTCCAGAATTAGTGTTTGCTACACCATATACTACCTATCCTTCATATCTTCATTGCAGGGCACAGGTTTGGATCCTGAGCTTGCCTGTTACGCTCGGGGGCTGGACCACTCGGGCATCGCCGCCAGCTGAGTACTCGAGTCAGTCAGTACTTGGGCTGGTACTACACTCCATGACGGTCGCTAGCCGAGTGCTTTGCAGCACTCGGGCTGGCGCTACACTCTACGACGGTCGTTAGCCGAGTGCTTTGCAGCACTCGGGCTGGCGCTATACTCCACAAGGATCGCTAGCTGAGTGCTTTTGAGTACTGGGCTGGCGCTACCGCATGACGAGGAAGACGAAGACTTGACGGACCCTCGACTCGGCGCGCTCGCCCTCACGCTCGGGGGCTGGCGCCGGGACGACTACTCGGCGCGCTCAGCCCTCACGCTCGGGGGCTGGCGCCGGGACGACTACTCGGCGTGCTCAGCCCTCACGCTCGGGGGCTGGCGCCGGGACGACTACTCGGCGTGCTCAGCCCTCACGCTCGGGGGCTGGCGCCGGGCGACTATTCGGCGTGCCTCGGACAGCTCGACCCAGCTCTCACGCTCGGGGGCTGGACGCCGAAATTAACGCCGGATGATTTAGCCAGATGCTCCTTGACTAACCCTTGGACCGATTCCTCCGGAATCGCTTCAAGGCTCGGGGGCTACGGCCAACGGACGCACCTCGCGGCGCATCCGTTGATCATTCGGTGACCTCAGAAGAAGGCTACTAACCCTTGGACTGATTCCTTCGGAATAGCTTCAAGGCTCGGGGGCTACGGCCAACGGACGCACCTCGCGGCGCATCCGTTGCAGACGGCTCTTTTCTCTTCAGTATCACGCGGTTTCGCTTCCAACTGCAGCAGGCTCGACGCTCGTCAGACAGCACGACCTCGCCGACTTGTCTCTCAACCACGTACTACTCGGGGGCTTGTCGGGGGTAGACCCCCAGGGGTACCTAGAAGGCGGATTGGCCCAACCAGCAAGGGGCGGCCCAATCCGAGTGCAACTAGATCGGTTTGTCAGACTGGGTGGCCCACCAGTCAGGAGGCCCACCAGTCGGACGAGCTGGATGGGCGCGACGGCCCGCGCGGCAAGGAAGCAGACGGCGTATCCCGCAAGAAGCTCAGAGATCAAGATAAACTAGCCGGAATTATAGGGAAAGATATCTGTAATCGTTATAGGATCGCATCCTTGTATTTCGGGTAGGTTACGATCTCTAGCCGACTTGTAACTCAAGGCAGCCGGACTATATAAGGCGCCTTGAGACCCCCCTCCAGAACACGACATTACGAGCAATCCTTCAACCTAGGACAGAACCCAACTATGGAGATCCTTCAAGGAACTTCATACACAGCAATACAATCACCCCCAACACAGGACGTAGGGTATTACATCATCTCGACGGCCCGAACCTGTTCAATCCTTGCGTCTTGTGTTACCATCGGCTTCTGATCCTCGATCTGTCCCTCAACAAATCAACCACGTAGGCTACCCTGTGTGGACTGCCGGGTCCAAACATCCGACACCCATAGAAGCTCAACTCCTAGAACTACTTCTACTAACTAAGACTATGACTTGCAGCAATTGGAGCTCTTCCTTCTGGTGTGTGTTGTACAGGAGGCGTTGGCCTATTTATAGCACTTGGAGGCGGTTTAGGGCCGGTACAAGGCGGTTGAGGGCGAGTGGGCCCACCCCCGCGTCGGCCGATGTGGAGACGTCGCCCGACCGTCAGATGAACCGACTGAACTCATCCACGGTGTAGCTTTGGTCCTGAAGACGGTGTGGATACACTCGAGAAGGGAGGACCGCAACGGCCGCTAGACTGGGTCGGCCGACCTGGCCAGGTCGGCCGACCTGGTCCAGGCACGGTTTGCCTTGATCTTCTTCTGAGTTGCTAGAATGTGGACCCTGGTACTCGTGGAAGATGGGTATGGTTCCTCGGAGTAACTGTTGATTCTCATGTGGGCCCATCAATCCATGTGCACTTCCTTATCCTTCTTGTCATCCCTTGGATATAACCGTCATTGATTCAACGTTCTGGATGACACTAACTTGTTCTTCTTCTGCATGGCCAAACTTGGGCTTGGTTGGACACTAGGCCAGGTCGGCCGACCTGATGGGGTCGGACGACATGGGCCTGGCCCTGTTTTACTTCATCTTTTGGCCCATATCTCCTGCAATCAAATAATCTCCATGTACAAGTGGAAATACATTATTTGAAATAAAATCCTACTGATCATTGCTAGTTTATGTTATTTTATCACGTTGGCGTTACATTATATTCATGACTTAACAAACGCCAACAGGGAGTACCCGAACGCCGAGCGGTGTTTCTCAAGCACCTTTATGAGTCTATCACTCTCGTCCTGCGATAGCTTGTCGCTAATGATGACAGGGGCATCCCTGTCCTCATTTAGAAAGACATAGCGAAGGCCAGCGGGCAAGGGTTTAAGTTCTACGTGCGTCTTAGGTGGCTCCTCAGTTTCAAGTGGCTCAGAAGCGTCACCCTCTTCCTCTATAAAGTCGTGAACATTCTCTTCGAGGAATGACTCAAATGGGTCACTAGGTTGTAGGGATTTCACTTCCTCAGCCGGTTTAAGTTCTATCAAAGGTTCAACTATGGAGTTCTTAACCCTAGCTAACGGTACAGTGAGAAGATTCCTTCCTACTTTGGCTAGGAGGTTTCCTTCCGAGGTTACATCCTGCAGCAGGCCCTCGATAGGATGTCCTATAAGGAGGTCGAAATCTGATGTCTCAAAGACGTAAAAGTCCAGAGCCATCTCAATCCCATGGTGAGAGAGGAGAAAATCTCGTACTAGGCCGAGACTCTTGAGAATACGACCTGAGGGTGTTCTAAGAAGTCTTGACGTTGGGGCTAGCTTTTTACGACGTCCTAGGATATTCGTGAAAGAACTGGACATGATGTTTGCCCCAACAGTCGGGTTATACAAGATGTCTATGGCTACCTTGCTTACGAAACCTTGAATGATCTACGAAGGTGAGTCAATCCGAATGACTTCGGAAGAAAACTCAGACTCGTTTGACCATTCCGTGTTTAGGATGGACAAAAGTTGCCTCACGGTTTCGTTCAGAATTTCTTTCTCCATGTAAATGGAGGGGTCTTTACCGTAGGCTTTTTCTGTATTGAGTAGTTCAAGGCTTCCTCGAACTCAAACGGTAATCCGAGAGGTTGAGTTTCCTCTTCCTCAATGAACGGGGTCTCAGGAGTTGGACTGGGCAAGTCTATGGGTTCTATCTGGGAGTCTTCTTGCTCAGTCTCGGTCGCGTCAGCAGGAGAGTTCTCTCAAATGGCCGCTAGGACTTCTTTTGCTTTGGCCGGGGTTATGTGTAGGAATGAGCCCCCGGCTGCTATGTCTATGTACCGGGCATCTTCACTATTCAACCCAGACCGAAAATGCTGCATGAGCATATAGTCTGGGAAGCCTAGATCCGTTCCGGTTAGACATGAGTCCTGGAATCGATGCCATGCTTTGGCGATTGTTTCCTTCTCTCGTTGCTGGAAGTTAATGATCTCCTTCCGAAGTGCACAAATCCGGTGAACAAGAAAGTATTCAAGATAAAACTTGTCCCGTAACTTTTCCCATTCACCGTTCGTTAGCCCAACGGTATGGTCATACCACTTCCTTGCTCTCTCTTTGAGAGAGAACGGGAAGAGCTTCCATCTAATCGTTGCCTGTGTCATGCCTGATATAACCAGACACGAGCAAAGCAACTCAAATTCGTGCAAGTGATGGTACGGGTTTTCACCATCACCTCCAGAGAAGAATATGTCCTGGACCATAGCTACGAAGGCAGGGCGAAGTTCATATCTATCGGTTAAAATTGGATTTGACGAGGGGTGCGGCTCCAATAGTTCACCCTTTGGAGCAGAGAACTCATGAATTTGGATGGAATTCATGGTTGAAAACAAAAATAACAGAAGTATAAAATAAAAGATATATGGGCAACCTTAGATCTTAGACAACAGCTACCGTTCCCCGGCAACGGCGCCAGAAAGCTTGTTGACACCAGCGGTGGCAAACAGAAAGTCCGCAAGCGCACGGCTGTCGTCGTAGCTTTCACCCGTGAGTAAACCAAGTATCAAATCCACGGGGAACGTAAAGGACTTGGCTAATCACTAAAGCTGAACCAGATCGATCGAGTATATATAAAGGCTGGGTAGAGAGGATAACTTAGCACTAAGGCTGATTATATCAAAGGGAATTCTCCTATGCTTGCTTTGGGCACGGGGTATCCTAGACCTCTAAGAAATTGCCGGCCAACAGCTCTACGCCGTACCCGAACGTGGAGGATTACAAAGGACGGACAGGGCTGTCACCACCTGCTGCCTACCTCTTCTAATCCGTGGGGCTACGAGGCAAACGAGGGCAGATATACACCTAAGCACCACGCCTAAGATAATATCAGCTATCCTAACCTTGATCAGAGATTAGAATACTTTATGAATAAAGCAACGGACCCACAAGCACAATAGAGAACTCAGCTTTTCTATAACTCAGACTTGAATACTAGTTGAATCCTGGACACTTACTGAGCTATCCGTCGAGGTACAGGTGGAGGGTCGCCGACAGGCCGGGACTCCTCCAGACTCTCCCTCACTCTCTCCCTATTTCTACTCTGGATATGAGGAGGGCTTCGCCTTGGATCTTCACTTCATCTCGATGATGCTTAGCCCTGCCCCGAGTCCAGCTATTTATAGCTTGGAGAGACGGTTTGGAGTCGGTTTGCAGAGGTTGAGGCGGTCAGGAAGTGGGCCCAGGTCGGCCGACTAGGGGGGATCGGCCGACCGTCAGATCAACCGACGTAGATAATCCATGGTGCAGATGGGCTCCTGGAGGTGGTTGACAGTTGCTCCTGAAGGCGGTGGCGAAATGGTCGCGCGGCCAGGTCGGCCAACCTGGCTCGGTCGGCCGACCCAGGGCTGTGGCCCCTCGGCCCCACTCTGTCAGGGTCACTCTCCTGTGGGCCCCTTGGTCGGTGTCCGGTGGGTAATGTCCAAGATATGTCGGTTAAGTCAGGGATGTGGGTCCATGGATCCAAGTGATTGCCACGTGGCCCAATCCCATCTCTTTATTCCCACCGACTTAATCTCAACGTTTCTGATCACTCCTGAGTGTGCTTCTGTTGATGGGCTTCGGATGGACCTCACTGGGCCTGGGCGCTGGTCGGCGACCACGGCAAGTCGGGCGATCTGGCCTTGGGCCCACTTTGGTCCTTCTTTTGCCACTTTACTCCTGTAATCACATATGCACCAAAACTCGTGGAATTCATTAGTAAATAACCCTATATCTCGTTGTTTTATCATTTTTTCATATCTTTGTTGGCAATAATAACTTGTCATTAAGAACCGCCAACATTAACCATCGCATATAATAATTTTAATTCATCAATGCGAACGGTACGAAGATCATTTCTAGGGAAAAGAGTCATGGCAATCCAGCGGTGCATAAAACGAAGAGTGGGGTTATGAATGTGGCTTGTTCTAGGAGGAGTGCCATCTGTGATACCCGAGATGTCCCGCCAGAAAGACTCTATAACAAAAAGACTCAAAACTTTATCAACCTCCAAGCTGCAGCGCTTGCTAAAACCCAAATAGGTACTAAGCTGTCTCCAAGAAATAAAATACTCTTCCCTTAAAAAGCGAAAAGTAATCCCCTCCTCACCTTTTCTCAAAGTAGCAAGAAATTGGATTGTTAACAAACGACACCCATCCTCATGAATACGCGCAAAATCCGACCAACCTACTGCACTCCAAACATTTTCAAAGTCAGTGGCCATACCTGATTTCTCCATGAGTTTGCTCATGAACACACGTGTGTGATCAAAAGCGCGACCCAGGAGAATTTGATACGCTTCTGTTTCAGAGCCTTCATCGATGTCGAGTTGGTCGTCGGAGATGAACGCTGGGCGAGGGTCGTCTTCATTGTGGTTGCTGCTGGAGCTATACCCGTTACCATCTCCATTGCTGCCGCCACCTCCGTCTCCTGCGGATGTGGCACCAGCCCCGGTGTAGTAGTACTGGTCTTCGGAGATCTCCATGGAGTGTTGGCTGTCGATCCTCTCTTCAGAGCCACCGGCTGAGTCCATGATCTCCATGCTGGAGGAGATCAACTCAGTGCTCCCGGAGTGTCGGCTTCTCCTCGAACTTGACCCTTTCATTTTCTTTGCTTGCTTCATGAATCCACGAACGAGGTTCATGATGCCTGCACAAAGAACAACGAGAACGACACTTGGAAGACAAAAGGATTAGCGTTAGTGGGTTAGTCGTCCAAGAGTTAGTCGTTCTTGTGGGGCGTGGTTGCCTCCTCAAAATCGTTCTTGTGGGTTATAACACACCACAAACAAGGGTTCTTGTGGGGCTTAGGAACCTCCACAACACGTTCAAGATCTTAAGCATAAGAAGAACAACACCGTTATGCAGAAATGAAATCCATTTTTACTTGGTTTTTTTTTATGATTCAAAACTATGGAGCTAAATACTTGAGAATTTATCAGAGGAAGAAGAGAAACTTCGAGGGCGAAACGCAGCTCGGGTTGGGGCGAAGAGAGCAAGCACCTGGCCAAGGCTTTTTATAGCCGGAGCTTACCCTTGATCGGCCGACCATGTGGGGTCGGCCGACCCCCCCTTGGATTCAAATCGGCAAAGCTTTCATCAGGAGTACATTGGATACCCTGGCTCTCATAAATTGGTTGAACACTTTGCAAAAGAAGGAGCCACGAGTCGGGCGACATGAGCTGGTCGGCCGAGTGGTGATGGACACCATTGAATTACCCCTTTGAAAGATGTAATCTATGCCTATGGTAGGGAATGATGATGTTTGAATGCTCTGCAAAGGCCAAAGTTTGGAGTCGGCCGACATGCCACGGTCAGCCGACCGAGCAATAGCTAGGTTCGGGCTATGCTTTTGTAGGGTGGCACACGGTTCAAAGATGAGATGAATGCTGGTTGGAATGAGCGATGGTGGCAAGGTATCCGAAGGGAAATTAAGTAGATGGCTCCAAAATTCAAGAATTCAAATGCAATAATTTGTAAAAAGTCAAATATGCTTGAAAAATAAATATGCATTGTGAAATAAATATGAGATACATACCGATTTACCTGTCGGTGAGGACTCGTTATTTTTCGTCCGTCGAGTGCGGACGTCTCCGGGATATGATTTAGCTTGATGAGCTTTCTTCCGCATCTAAAGATGATGCGGGAGCTTTTCGATGCCAGTCCTGTTCGGTTTTCTTGATGCAAGGTGTTGTTGGTGTCGTCGCGTTCAGAACCTTGACACCTTGTACAAACTCTTTGGGTAGGGGCAGGAGTGGCTCACTGTTAGTGACGGGTGGTCTTTGTGGCTTCCATCCATAAATGACCTTGATTTCGGGCCCATCATGCCTTTGGTTTGATTCTTTCTAGTTTCCTGCATGATTAGCCAAAATCTCCCGACTGGTTTCTTGTACCACAGCAGCCAGATGGACTGACTGGGCCTCGAGAATTTTGCTTAAGTGCAGCTGGTTTTTCACAGTGACTGACAGGGCATGGAATCTAGCACTTAGATCATTTACCTTTCTCTTGGCAGGTATTGTATATGAACTTACTCCTTGCTGGGACGGGTTCCAGTCATGTGCTAGGAATAGTTCTCTGCACTTCTGCCAGGAATCCATCTTTGCCTGATGGTTGTAATACCATTGCAATACCCTACTTGCTAATGAGAATGGGAATAACCATTGCATTGCCTCTCCTGCTAGTCGACTGCATATTGCTGAGAAGTGTCGGAGATGTTCTGCTGCGTCTGCTGTAGCCTTTCCGCCGAATGGCTTGGCTTGCACCATGGTAATGTACGTTGAGTCGATCATCAAGGATTCAGTTGCCATGTTGGTGTAAGGGTGCTTTGGCGAATTGATGATGTACTATTCTGTTTCACATGAAGAGAAACAGAACAAGGGTAAACCTGTCTAGACGCTGGCATTTAATTGTTACATAAAGTTAATATAGAGGTTAACACATTATTTTGCCAATGCTTTCTCCGGCAACGGCGCTAGAAATGCTTGTTGGCATTTCTTAGCGTCATCACTACATGAGCGATGGCACTAGAGATGCCTTAATATAAATCTTAGCGTTACATAAGTTCTGCAAGTGCACAGAAGTACAGTGTAGCATTTCACCCGGGAGTATTCCAGAGTATCGTATTTATTTCCTCAGGAAAAGCGTATGGCAAAGTACTTTGTCTTCCAATGCATCAACTATATCACAATCAACATACCAAGACTAGAACAGGAAATAACATGATAGAAAGAATTTGGGATGGTGACACACAGAAGATTTCATTGCTCATTATATAAGTCTAGTTAATATGAAGGTTCTAAGAGAGAACTAGGGATTCTATATACTTCCTACATAAGGGTTACATTCATTACAAGTGTATCCTATACAAGCTTAGTAAGGGATTCATGTTAGAGGAGAAATCGAGGAGTCGTGGGATCCCCTCATCCAAGGGTACTGTCACGATGTTTATCGCAAAGGCTTGCAAACGCCTGAACCCGAACGGCGAGGATTACAAGGGACGGACAGGGCTGTCACCACCTGCCGCCTACCTCTTAATACGTGGGGAAGGGTATCCCCAATGTTATTCCATATACCAAACACCACGCTTACTATATGAAATACAACTCTATCTATTGTCCACCTAGACAGAGCAACCTTGCGGTACACTGGGCCATTGCCATAACATGAATCACCTAGACTAAGGTGCAAGACATACATCTCATATGATGAACACACAAGACTATAAGTCAAGTAACATAAGCAAGATAGCATTTTCATTAAAGCTCTAAGTCTTACAAATAAGCAAAGAATAAAAGATAACTGAGCTCTAGGCTTACCAAGACTCCTTCGGAAACCCGTAGAAGCTCAACTCCTAGAACTACTTCACTACTAACTAAGACTATAACTTGTAGCTAATGGAGCTCTTCCTTCTGGTGTGTATTGTACAGGAGGCGATGGCCATCTATCTATAGCACTAGGAGGCGGTTCAGGGCCGGTACAAGGCGGTTGAGGACAAGTGGACCCACCCCCGAGTCGGCCGACTCCTTGACGTTGCCCAACCCTCAGATGCACCGACTGAAGATGTGCACGGTGTGGATGATCTCCTGGAGCGGTGCTGATGCATGATAGAACGGGAAGGCTCAACGGCCTTGAGACTGGGTCAGCCGACCTGGTCCAGGCACGGTTCGTCTTGTACTTCATCTGAGTGGCTGGAATGTGGACCCTAGTACTCGTGGAAGATGGGTATGGATCTTGGTTCTCATGTGGGCCCATCAATCCTTGTGAATTCACCTTATCCTCCTTTTCACCATTGGATGTAACCGTCATTGATCCAATATCCCAGGTGATGTGCATTTGTGTTTGTTCTGCATGGCCAAACTTGGGCTCAGTTGGGCACTAGGCCAGGTCGGCCGACCAGGGCGGGTCAGGCGACCTGGGCTTAGCTCTGTTTTCCTTCATCTTTTGGCCCTTAGCTCCTGCAACCAAATAATCTCCATGTACAAGTGGAAATACATTATTTGAAACCAAATCCTACTGATCATTGCTTGTTTATTTTATTTTATCATGTTGGCGTTACAAGATATTCATGACTTAACAAGCGCCAAGACCAGGCGCAGCCGCCTGGACTCCATTTGAGCCTTCGTCTTCCTCGCTCGCATCTGCAAACATTCGCCATTCCTCATCTGGTTTCTCCCCTTCATCCACCTGCTCCCCCGGCCCTTCAAACCAGCTTCCCACCGCCATGGCATCCTCGCACCAATCCTCATCCGGTGGCGAGTCAATAGGAGATCAGAGCAGTGCCGCCGCCGGACGGGAACTTCGCAGCGGAAACACAGTCTGCACCACGGACAAGTATTGGGACAAATCCACCACCAGGGCCAAACAGCTGCAACAACTGGAGGATCTTGGATTGCTCCCTGACACCAGCCTCTTTCCTCATCGTCATGCCAAAGGTCAGGTGTATCCGACGCCCAACACGCTTGAGTTAGTAGCCTTCCTAGAGTTCTTCCATTGTGTATTCGGGGTCTACCCTTCAGATTTCTTCCACAGCATCTATGACCATTATCAGATTGAGCTTGTGCACCTTAAGCCCGGTGCCTTGACTATGCTTAGCGTCTTTGCCTTTTTGTGCGAAGCTTGGTTAGGGATTAAGCCATCATTGCTTCTGTGGAGATATTTTTATACCCCTGCATGTTACAAGAACCAACTCATGATCGGGTCCATTGGGTTTTCCTTGAGAGATCGGGAGATCTATATCCCGTTTCCAGTAAAAGATTGCTGGAAGGGATATGAGCATCATTGGTTTTATATCACCCTTCCCCAAGCCTCAGTGGCAAAAGGGAAGTATTTGATGCCCTATCTCAAGGAAGAAACCAAGGCTCTGCCAAGAGTTACTCCTGAGATGCAGAAGCACATTGATCGGATCTTGGAGCTCCGCAACGCCGGCTTGACAATGATTCATGTGGCAGAAGGCTTCATCAGATGGAGATTTATCCCACTCATGACCCATGACCGCTACGCCTGGACGTTCAGGGGCGACAATGACCCGAACAGGATGAAACCTGATGGTAGGCCTTTGTCTTTTTGTTCGGTAACTTTCTGAGTTCGTTCGGTCATTTGAGATCATGACTCTTAACTAACAGTTGTCCCAGAAACAGAAGTGGCTGCTCGCCTGAAGAAGATGTTTGGGGCCGATCTCCTGAACTGGGAAGGCGTCTCAGCACCTTACAGCGAACCCTCCTCCAGAGGTAAACTGTCTCTCAGAAAATTTTCTTTCTTGCTTAATATCAATGTAATGCGACTCTTTTCCACGAACAGGCCCCACCTGTCGTTGATGCCCCCGCTCAGAGCGGAGCCATCAACATTGAAGAGGAGGGAGAGCAGCCCGTTGATCAAGGCGTCGCGGCCCCGACCAACGAACAGCCTGAAGCATCACCTGCTGTGGAAAAAGAAATCCCGAGCAGCCCCAAGGCGACCATTCCCCGAACTTGTAAGCACTCTCATAGCGCAAGCGTGGAAAGGACAACTCCGGGTTCGGGAACTCTTGGTATGCCTGGGGCTGATGAGCTGCTACCCATTCGTGATCCGGCTTGCCCTGATGCCCAGGTACCAAGCATGATCATGTTCGGGCGTTTATTCGCAGCCTTTGACTGTATAACCAAAGCTAAACATGTTCGGGAGATTTCTCGACAGGAAACTCGTCCAACCCCACTACCAACAAAGCCTGCACCTGGTGCCAAGAGATTTAAAGTTAGGATCCCGATAGCCAAGTAAGAGCTCTGATCATCTTGGTTATGCTTGTCTTTTCTTAGAGAGAATTTTTATTTAATTGTTCTTGATTGCTCGGGAGCTTAGGTCTTCCTAGCCTGCCATCTCCCCTCCCATCAGGACGTCCGAAAAGGAGAAAACTTCCGAGCCAGTCTCGGCAGCTCATCCTAGTGGTACTGAGAAATCCATCGAGGTGGCAAGACCTGCTCCGACAACCTTGGGCCTGGTCATTGCTTCTCTCTCGGCAGCCTAGGAGCAATGGCATTCACTAGACGCTCGTGCCTCTGCTGCTGAAGCGCCTGTGACCAGACTAGAGGCCCAAGTCACAGTTCTCCAGTCCGAGAAGGAAGGTACATGTCTTATCATCCTATGCTTGTTTTTGGGTCCTCATCCGCGAACTTCTGCTTACACATTGCCTCTGACCCAGTAGCTAACTCCAAGAGCATTGAAGTGCTCAAAAAGAAGAGCTCGGATCTGGAAGGCAGGCTCGCTGCTCGGGACAAGGACATTGCCGATCTCGCCGCCCGACTTGAAGTGTCAGAGAAGCGCAGCTCGTCCCTGGAGTCCAGGCTGATGGAAGGTGCATGTGTTGCTGCAACTCACACCATTGGGGCCTTGAAGAGCCACATTCCCGATCTCGATGTCTCGCTGCTCTCCAAAGGTTTCAAGTGCTCGGCGACAGATGCTGAGGCACTGTTTGACAGCCTTGCCCCATTGGTGGAACCATTTGTTAAGAACCTCGATCTCCACTTGAGTGATTCAGAGGAATCGCCTTGAACTTTGTGCCTGAATCCTGTAATAGGGCAAAACTCGAATGTTTAGAATGCGACTTAATTTTGTGAAGCATATGCTTGCATGTTTTCACGTAAGTCTTAGAGCTGATCGGTGTTTTTGTGGAGCTTTTTAACTGATAGCTTTATCATAGCCAAAAATCCCGTTACCTTAAGCTATTTTGGAATTGTTTAGTTGCTGAGACACGAGCGGCCTTCTGAACTGTGTAATTCCTTGTAGTCATGGTATTCGGTAATTTGGCGTAGCCTAGATTTCTTGATTTAAAAAGCCTGATTCTTGCGTGGTAGTAGTACCATAGTAGCACCCGGGCTCTTTTACAGTCATGCGGGCGTGTTGAAAAAGAGTCTAGAAGTACCAACCGCAAGAATATCCCGACNCGGTAACTTTCTGAGTTCGTTCGGTCATTTGAGATCATGACTCTTAACTAACAGTTGTCCCAGAAACAGAAGTGGCTGCTCGCCTGAAGAAGATGTTTGGGGCCAATCTCCTGAACTGGGAAGGCGTCTCAGCACCTTACAGCGAACCCTCCTCCAGAGGTAAACTGTCTCTCAGAAAATTTTCTTTCTTGCTTAATATCAATGTAATGCGACTCTTTTCCCCGAATAGGCCCCACCTGTCGTTGATGCCCCCGCTCAGAGCGGAGCCATCAACATTGAAGAGGAGGGAGAGCAGCCCGTTGATCAAGGCGTCGCGGCCCCGACCAACGAACAGCCTGAAGCATCACCTGCTGTGGAAAAAGAAATCCCGAGCAGCCCCAAGGCGACCATTCCCCGAACTTGTAAGCACTCTCATAGCGCAAGCGTGGAAAGGACAACTCCGGGTTCGGGAACTCTTGGTATGCCTGGGGCTGATGAGCTGCTACCCAGTCGCGATCCGGCTAGCCCTGATGCCCAGGTACCAAGCATGATCATGTTCGGGCGTTTATTCGCAGCCTTTGACTGTATAACCAAAGCTAAACATGTTCGAGAGATTTCTCGATAGGAAACTCGTCCAACCCCACTACCAGCAAAGCCTGCACCTGGTGCCAAGAGATTTAAAGTTAGGATCCCGATAGCCAAGTAAGAGCTCTGATCATCTTGGTTATGCTTGAGTCTTTTCTTAGAGAGAATTTTTATTTAATTGTTCTTGATTGCTCGGGAGCTTAGGTCTTCCTAGCCTGCCATCTCCCCTCCCATCAGGACGTCCGAAAAGGAGAAAACTTCCGAGCCAGTCTCGGCAGCTCATCCTAGTGGTACTGAGAAATCCATCGAGGTGGCAAGACCTGCTCCGACAACCTTGGGCCTGGTCATTGCTTCTCTCTCGGCAGCCTAGGAGCAATGGCATTCACTAGACGCTCATGCCTCTGCTGCTAAAGCGCCTGTGACCAGACTAGAGGCCCAAGTCACAGTTCTCCAGTCCGAGAAGGAAGGTACATGTCTTATCATCCTATGCTTGTTTTTGGGTCCTCATCCGCGAACTTCTGCTTACACATTGCCTCTGACCCTGTAGCTAACTCCAAGAGCATTGAAGTGCTCAAAAAGAAGAGCTCGGATCTGGAAGGCAGGCTCGCTGCTCGGGACAAGGACATTGCCGATCTCGTCGCCCGACTTGAAGTGTCAGAGAAGCGCAGCTCGTCCCTGGAGTCCAGGCTGATGGATGGTGCATGTGTTGCTGCAACTCACACCATTGGGGCCTTGAAGAGCCACATTCCCGATCTCGATGTCTCGCTGCTCTCCAAAGGTTTCAAGTGCTCAGCGACAGATGCTGAGGCACTGTTTGACAACCTTGCCCCATTGGTGGAACCATTTGTTAAGAACCTCGATCTCCACTTGAGTGATTCGGAGGAATCGCCTTGAACTTTGTGCCTGAATCCTGTAATAGGGCAAAACTCGAATGTTTAGAATGCGACTTAATTTTGTGAAGCATATGCTTGCATGTTTTCACGTAAGTCTTAGAGCTGATCGGTGTTTTTGTGGAGCTTTTTAACTGATAGCTTTATCATAGCCAAAAATCCCGTTACCTTAAGCTATTTTGGAATTGTTTAGTTGCTGAGACACGAGCGGCCTTCTGAACTGTGTAATTCCTTGTAGTCATGGTATTCAGTAATTTGGCGTAGCCTAGCTTTCTTGATTTAAAAAGCCTGATTCTTGCGTGGTAGTAGTACCATAGTAGCACCCGGGCTCTTTTACAGCCATGCGGGCATATTGAAAAAGAGTCTAGAAGTACCAACCGCAAGAATATCCCGATCATATGGGGAGCCCCCGAGCATTGCGCTTGGGATGCATAGAATAGGTCTGAAAAAACTTTCAGCGTGGTAGTCCCCGGCTCTTTGTTAGTATATTCAGTATGGTAACAAAGAGTAGAAATAGAATTGAACAATAGAACCCAGCCCCCAAGCGTAAAAGCGAGGGTAAGTAAAGTGTATAGAACTTATCTTTTTTGTTGGCGCTGTAGGTGACGCGGATGACGGCTTTGATCTGCCAAACTTGATGGACAGGCTTGAACTTACTTGATTTCCTTTGTTTAGGCATAGAATCTGCGTAGTTGATCCATGTTCCACATGTTTGGCAGTATATCTCCATCTATCTCCGTGATCCTGTAGGCTCCTGGTCGGGCGATGTCTACTACGATGTATGGCCCTTGCCATGGAGAGGACAATTTGTTTTTGTCCTTGGTGCGTTGATCTAACTTGAGCACCATGTCACCAATGCATAGGCTTCTCTTGCGAATATTAGCATCATAGTATTGTCACAGCTTTTGTTGATACTGGGCCACTCTAAAAGCGGCTGCATCACAAGCCTCCTCCAGGAGGATTAGCTCATCTGCGCGTCTGTCAGGCTCTTCAGTTTCTGAAAATAGTGCCACGCGTGGGGCTTGTAGTCGAATGTCGGACGGTAAAATCGCCTCTGCTCCATACACCAAGAAGAAAGGTGTCTCGCCAGTCGCTCGGTTCATGGTGGTCCTCATCGACCAAAGTACTGTAGGAATTTCATGAATCCAACATTTGTCGTAAGCTTGTAATCTGTTAAGATTCTCTTGTTGATGCCCTGGAGCACAATGCCATTGGCACGCTCTACTTGCCCGTTTGTCTTCGGGTGATTCACCGATGACCGATCATGCCTGATCCCGTAGTCGTAGCAGAAATCAGAAAAATTTTTGCTCTTAAACTGTGTTCCATTATCTGAGATTATCCTGTTCGGGACACCGAATCATACGACAATACTCCGTAGGAATTTAACAGCTGCCTCTTTTGTGATTTTCTGAACTGGCTTAGCCTCAACCCACTTTGTGAATGTGTCAATGCCGACGAACATAAATCTATTACCCCTGACAGCCCTTGGAAAGGGCCCGAGGATGTCTATTCCCCATGTGGCAAAAGGCCATGACAGAGGAATAGTGTTTAGAGCTTGCACAGGTTTAGTCTGTTTTCGTGCGAAGAATTGGCATGCCTCGCACTTCTTAACTAACTCGATTGTGTCTTGAAGAGCTGTAGGCCAGTAGAAGCTCTGTCGGAATGCTTTCCCTACTAGATACCAGGGAGAAGCATGTGATCCACAGATTCCTCCGTGAATATCATGGAGCAAACTAATGCCCTCGGTCCGTGTGATGCATTTGAGGAGCATTCCATTGCAGGTTAGCATGTATAATCGCCCGTCAACCAATTGATAGTTCTTGGCTTTACGATGGATTTTCTCCAATGTAGCACCATCGTCCGGAATAGCTTGGTTTGTGAGGTACGCCTGGATTGGATCCATCCAGTTCTCCTCGTTTCCAACAAGAGCGGCAGCTCGGGCCATACCGACCAACATAGACTCCTTGACGGATATGTTGGTTGTAGAGACTATGCCCTTGGCAGACGCAGTTTTTTGGTTCGGTAGTGAAACTGACACAGATGGTTTAGTAAGAACTTCAAGTAACACGTTACCTGGGAGCCGTGTGCGCTCAGTAGCTGCCTTTGCTAGCTTGTCTGCGTCGCCATTAAATTCTCTTTTAACGTGTCGTACTTCAAGCCCATCAAATTTGCTTTCCATCCGCCTATATGCTTCTAATTATTTGGCCATGACCTCGCTCCATGCGCTGTACTCTTTCATGACTTGCTTTGCAGCTAACTCAGAATCCCCTTTCACGAGCAGCCTCCTAACGCCAAGAGATGCAGCTATGCGGAGCCCGGTCAAAAGTCCTTCATACTCGGCAACATTGTTAGTGGGGGTTGGATCAACAAAATTGATTTGTAATGCGTACCTAATAACGTCATTGTGTGGCGAGATCAAGACCACCCCAGCCCCCACGCCTGCTCTACAAAACGCTCCATCATAGAACATGGTCCAGTGTTCGGGATTTTCTTCGGGTTCTGGGTTAGTCCACTCTGCAATGACATCTGCCAGAGCCTGCGACTTGATGGTAGTTCTGGGTATGAATTCAACGTCATAAGCCCCCAGTTCCACAGACCATTGTGCAATCCTACCCACGGCATCTCGATTATGTAAAATCTTGCCTAGAGGGTAAGTTGACACAACCTTGATCTTGTGGCTCAGAAAATAATGCTTGAGCTTCTTGGAAGTCATTAGTACAGAATATAACAATTTCTGAATCTGAGGGTATCTTGTTTTGGCGTCATGTAGCACCTCGCTCACAAAGTAAACGGGGTGTTGTGTTGTTGACTTCTCTGTTGGTCTCTCGACCACCAGAACTGTGCTGACAACAGTTGGTGTTGCTGCCACGTATAACAGCATCTCCTCTTGCGGCTGCGGCGGGACCAGTACGGGTATTTTCCATAGGTATTGCTTGAACGCCTGGAACGCCTCTTCTGCTTCTGCCAACCACTCAAAACGATCAGTTTTACGTAGCAATTTATAGAATGGCATACCTCGTTCGCCTGACTTGGATACGAATTGACTCAGGGATGCCATCATTCCTGCCAACTTCTGGACCTCTTGGCGGCTGCGTGGAGACTTCATGTCGTCGAGTGCCTTGATCTTGTGATACCTCGTTGGGAAACAAGGTAACTGAGGAGCTTACCCGATGATACATCGAAGGTGCATTTGGCGGGGTTGAGCATCATCCTGTTTGCACACAATTTGTTGAATGTTTCAATTAAATCAGCGATCAGGTCACCCTTTAACTTACTTTTTACAACGATGTCATCTATATATGCTTCCACATTACGGCCGATCTGGCCCTCGATGACAATGTGAACACATTTTTGATAAGTGCAACCAGCGTTTTTCAGACCAAAAGGCATGTTTTTATAGCAATAAACACCGAAGAGAGTTACAAATGCAGTTTTTTCCTCATCGTCAATGCACATGCTGATTTGGTGATACCCCAAATAGGCATCTAGAAAACAAAGCAGCTCACATCCAGAGGTTGAATCTACAATTTGATCTATCCTAGGCGGTGGATACTCGTCCTTCAGGCAAGCTTTATTTAGATCGGTGTAGTCCACGCACATCCTCCACGTTCCGTTGGGCTTCTTCACCATGACTGGGTTTGCCAGCCACTCCAGGAAAGGGACCTCTCGAACGAAGTCGGCTTTGAGTAGTTGGTTGATTTCTTCGTTGATGGCGTCTCGCTTCTCCGGGGTATATCTCCTTTGCTTCTGCTTGACTGGTCGGACGCCAGTTCGTATCCCAAGCTTGTGCTCGATCACCTCCCTGGGGATCCCGGTTATGTCAGATGGTTCCCAGGTGAACACATCTGCGTTTGCCCGAAGGAAAGCAATGAGCTCGAGTTCCTATTTATCACCAAGACCAGAGCCCACCTGGGTGGTCTTGGTCGGGTCTGCCTCATCAAGGGCCACAGACTTTGTGCCCGGTTCGGAGCGCTTTGCTGGTAGCACACTTGGTGAAGCGGCGTCTGGCGACTCGCCTGCTTGCTGCGATGGCGTCCCCTTGAGCGGGGTCTGGTCCACTACAGTCTGCTTCTCGGCGGCGCCATCATCGGTCTTCTTTTCTCCCGCAGGCACCGGTTAGGGAACTTCTTTTCTCTTGGCCCTTGATCGGGTCTCCGCTGCTCGGGAGGTTTTTGCCACTGCTGCCTTTGCGACGGCCTTTGACAGGTTCTTGGTCTTTTTCTTGGCAGGTTCAGCAGCCCTGGCTGGCTCCTGCTCGTCTCCCTTGATCATGTCCAGGGTCCTCATGTCATACTGGACCGCGCCCTTGCGATCACCGCAGACGGTGATCGGGCCCAATGGCCCCCAGGACTTTGATCATGGAGTACGCGAAGTGGGTGACCGCCATGAACTTTTTCAAGAACGGTCGACCCAAGATGCAGTTATAGGCCGACGTGATGTCAGCTACCTCGACGGTGAGGAACTCTGTTCGGATGTTTTTACCTTCCATGAGGGTCACCTGCAGATCGATCCTCCCTAAGGGAAAGGCTTGGATGCCTAGTATGATCCCGTAGAAAGGCTTCTCCACTGGGGACAAGGACCTCCTTGGGATTTCGAGCTCGTCAAAGGCGTTGATGAACAGTTGATTGAGGGCGCTTCCACTATCGGTCAGGGTTCGCCCGATCTTGCGGGGCCTGATCCAGTGCTTGATGCACATGGGAGTAGTGGCCTGTCATACAACGCCTCGGGGTGATCCCTCTGATCAAATGTGATCGGGACTTCGGACCACCTTAAAGGATGATTGCAGGGCTCGGTGCTTGCTATCTGCCTCTCGACCAGCTTTAGCTGGGACTTGGAGGTTCTGGTAGAATAGCCACCGAAAATTGTGGCGATCTCCAGATCTTCGGGAAGGTCTGGCTCATCGTCACAATCCATGTAGTTCGTCGTTCGAGGATTATGAGTGGCCTGGTCGCGTGGAGCCCCCTGCTGCTGGCTCTCCTCCTCCTGCTTCTGCTTCTTGTACACCATGCAGTCCACAAAGTGATGCTTTATTGACCGGTGAATCGGGCAGTACATCGGGGGATCGGTAGGCTTGCCTTAACGCCTGTATGGGGGTTTGTTGTCCACGGCCATGACTTCGTCGCCCTATGTCTTGCGCTTTTTGTTCTTGTACCTATTCTTCTTCTTGCCTTCCCCAGTTGGCTGGCTTTGTTCGGGCTTTCCGTGGACCTGTGCTCGGGCGTCCGCCATCTTGGCAGTTTCTTCCAGGATCCCATAGAGCTCAGCCACCGTCTTCGGGTTCTTCTTGGCAAGCTCCTCCACCGTTCGCTTGTCCTTGCGCCCTGATTAAAGGCCACAATCACCCGATCATCCACCATGTCGGGGATGGTGTTACGATTGTCGCTGAGTCGGCGAATGTAGTCCCGGAGGGATTCTCCAGGCTTCTGCACACAGTTGAGCAGATCTCCTTCGTGTCCGGGGCGTTTGTAGGTGCCTTGGAAGTTGGCTTCAAACGTCTCCCGGAGGTGGCTCCATGACTTGATGTTAGCCTCAGGCAGGTTCATGAGCCACGTTTGGGCTGATCCCTGTAGGGCAGTCGGCAAGTAATTGGCCTTGACGTAGTTGTCGCCCCCGGTGGCATCGATGATCGTGGAATAGATCTGAATCCATTCGCGGCGGTTGGTTGTTCCGTCATACTTCTCGATGTTAGTAGGATGAAACTTTTCCGGCCACCTGACCTTGCGCAGGCCCGGGGAGTAAGCGAGGCATCCCCCTGTGCCTGATCAGGAGTCACGTGGCGGCGAATCTGGATGGGACTGGTAGTAGCCCTCACGTGCTCGGTAATCCCGGTTGTAGTTGAGAGTTTCCCGAGCGTCATGGGTGCGACGGTTGCGTTCGAGCTGCGGCCTCATATCATGCCCCTCATGCGGGCGATAGCGGGGTGGCTGCCCGTCAACAGATCAAGAACGAACCGGTAGGGGTTCATGTGGTCTGTTTGACAGAGCCGGTGGTGTAGCAGCAGCGGCCTCGAGGTGCTCCTTGGCCTTGTCCGCTGCTTCCCAAGCCTTCTTGGCGATGGTGGCCATCGGGGTTCCCTCGGCCATTGCTTCCATGGTCTCCAAGAGGGTTCGGATCTGCAGATTGTCCTGCTGGACTGCCCAGAAATCATTGTTGAGATTTCGAGGAGCCAATGAGGACGCAGCCTGCTGTGTACGGGTTTTAGCCGTCTGAAGAGTTGGTGCGTTACTGAAACGTGGAGGAGGCACGGGCCTGCGCGAGCTAGACGACTCGGCGGTGGCCTCGGTCTCGTTTGCAGTTAGCACATGGATGCGGCGGTCTTCGGGCTGTTTGGACCCATTGCTAGATCCACTGTAGTAGAGATTGAATTGTGCAGTACGATCAGCAATGTCTTCGGGAGTTGGCTCCGTGAAGGTGGTGAAAACTTCCCGACCGGCGCATGTGAGATCAGGATCATGGTTCCCTGTCATCTTGAGCTCGTAATCGCCTTGGTGCTCGAACACGAGATCCTCGAAGCGGATTTCCCATGTAGGCACTAGATGGCTGCGAGCGTAGAGATCGGAAGCGGAAGCAGAACTCCCGATGGCTTTCTGACTTGACGGAACTGGGCATGTAGGGCATCGATGAACTCGGCGCGTCGGCGATCCAGACTCCGTTGACGATCGGCACGATCTTTCTTCACGCAAGGGCCCCTACCTGGCGTGCCTCTGTCGAGGTTGTACTCGGCAGATATTTGTCCGGCAAGCACCCCGCTTTGTGCGAAGATTGATCACGGTGGATGAATAGAGAGACACAGGATTTTATACTGGTTCGGGCCCTCGAGATCGAGTGACAACCCTACGTCCAATTGCTGCTTGTATTATCTCGGTGAGTATAGATTACAATGGTGTATCAAGTACCCTCGGGTGGATTGGCTAAGATTGGGAATACCCTCTACGTACAGGACCCTCTACTATTTATATCCAGGGAGACATGCCTTACAAGACAAAACAGACCTAAACCTAGTAGGACTCTAGCTATCATCGGGCCTTTCTTCTGCGATCTGGTCGTCANTCGGGCCCTCGAGATCGAGTGACAACCCTACGTCCAATTGCTGCTTGTATTATCTCGGTGAGTACAGATTACAATGGTGTATCAAGTACCCTCGGGTGGATTGGCTAAGATTGGGAATACTCTCTACGTACAGGACCCTCTACTATTTATATCCAGGGAGACATGCCTTACAAGACAAAACAGACCTAAACCTAGTTGGATTCTAGCTATCATCAGGCCTTTCTTCTGCGATCTGGTCGTCATGTCTTGTTCGAGTCTTTTTCGTTCGGAGTCAGTAGTCGGTAATCTTCGTGATCGGGCACCCTGGTATTATGGCCTCAACAGTTGGAATCTTCATAACTGTCTTTCCTGGGGAAAAGACATCTTGTAAATCAATTATGTTTATATAGAAGAAAACAAGGTTTAACTCGATCCTGTGCTTGAAGACAAATTTCTGCCTCGCTTAAGTTTGGTTCCCAGATTTGTCACAACTGACTATAACCAAAATATTGTTGCACTATAATCGTGTCAACGTGTATCTGCATATAGATGCATTAGGCAGGCATGTTTATCTTGTCAGGTTAGAACTCATGTCTAGTTTGTTTAGCGTAGAATCAGATCAGGGTCAGCGAGGCTGCCTGTTCCGTGGTCTGTCCATGTCGTAGGGAGTTTCCCTGCCATGGGCGCATGCCGTGCATGTCGCACGGGCCACCGAGAATAACGGGGCACCGTGCAGCTGCGCATCGTGGCGGGGTGGGCGGGCGCGAGCCCATTGTACCTCCTATTTATATTCGTTCAATGCAGCTGGACGCCCTGCGCATTGTATCATAATCACTTGTGTCCCCAATCCTCTCAGTTCGCGTGCGTGCGTGCGTGCGTTCCTTGTGTTCGTGGTGTTCACGGTGGCTTCGTCCATCCTGGCCAGAGCACGGCGGTGACCGCCGGCGTTCCAATAGCTGGCATCAGAGCCGGTTGATGTTCTACGGGGTCTGTTAGCCCACCTCGAGAACCACTGAAGAAGAAACTCGAGATCCCACGCAGGGAGTCGAAGCTGGAGATGGGAGAGGACGGCGCATCGTCAAGCGCATCGGGCAGCATCCTTGAGGCATCGCTCGTGTGGCCGATGCTCGACCGGGCCAACTACACCGAGTGGTCGGGGTTGATGCAGTGCAACTATGAAGCCATGGAGATATGAGAGACCATCGAGCCGGGCGGCGCCAAGGTGAGGCATGCACATGACCGACAAGCCATGGGCGCGCTGCTGCGAACCATCCCCAAGGAGATGCGCCAGACGCTGATCGCCAAGGACACCTGGGATGTCATGAAGCAGATGTGTCTCGGGGCCGATCGCACCAAGGCAGTGCAGGTCCAGAAGCTCCTGAAGGAGTTTAAGAACATCGCATTCAAGGAGGGCAAGGCCGTGTACGACTTCGGCATGAGGATCTCCAACCTTGTTGCCACTCTCAAGTCACTTGGGGAAAAGGTCAAAGATGAGCGTGTCGTGAAGAAATTCCTTCACGTGGTGCCCGCCCGATTCAATCAAGTTGTCATGAACATCGAGATGTTCTGTGACATGAAGACACTCACCATTGAGGAATTGGTGGGAAGGCTAGGCGTTGCAGAGGATCGGCTCAATGAGAATGTCGATCACATTGTCGACAAGGCCGGCCGGTTGCTGCTCGCCGAGGATGACTAGTTAGAGAAGCACAAACATCGCTTCCAAACAGGGTGAAGCAAAGATGGCGGCGGAGGTGCCGGTTCAGGCAAGGGCAAGCAAGCGGCGCGCCCGGTCGGCGCTAAACAAGGGGGTGTCAAGCTCACCTCAGAAGGGACGCTGCGGCGAAAGGGCCGGTGCCGTAATTGTGGCATATACGGCCACTGGGCGGAAGACTGCAAGCGCCCAAAGAAGGAGAAGGAAGAGGTAAAGCAGCAGGAGGCTAATGTCATGGTGGCGACGGTAGAACAACCGCCAATGTTGCTGATGGCGGCGGTGAACGGCGTCGCACAAGCACCGATGGGGTACGTCCACCTCGCTGAGAAGAACGTCGTCCCTGTCGAGTGCCCGGATGGGGTGTGGGTGCTGGACACCGCCGCCAGCAATCATATGACGGGAGATCGGTCAACGCTGGTCAACCTCGACAACAGCATATAGGGAACAGTGCGCTTCGGCGACAACTCCTGCATCGAGATCCAGGGTCTCGACTCTGTGGTAATGCAAGGCCGACACCAAGACCACAAGGTACTCACTTAAGTCTATTACATTCCTAAGTTGAAAAGCAATATTATCAGTTTGGGTCAATTGGAGGAACTAGGGTGTGAGATCTCCATGAAGAATGGGAGGATGAATGTGTTTGATCCTGAAGGCACATTGTTGATCTCTGCACCTAGAACCAGGAACAGGCTGTACACTGTGAAATTGGGGGTTGTCAATTCTGTGTGTTTCTTGATGAAGAAAAATGATGAAGCATGGAGGTGGCATGCCAGATTTGGCCATCTGAATTTTAGAGCTCTAAGAGATCAGAGCAGGAAGGAGATAGTAGATGGGATGCCTATGGTGGATCATGTGGAACAGGTGTGTGATGGCTGCACACTAGGCAAGCAGCATCGTGCTCCTTTCCCTCAGTCCTCAAATTACAGAGCCAGTACTGGCCTGGAATTAGTTCATGCTGATCTCTATGGGCAGATCAGTCTAGGCTGTTCCTATTTTCTGTTAGTGGTTGATGATTTCAGCAGGTATATGTGGGTTGAATTCCTGAAAACAAAAGATCAAGCCCTGGCTTATTTCAAGAAGATCAAGTTGAGAGCAGAAATAGATCATGGAGGAAATGTAAAGGCTCCTAGAACAGATAGGGGAGGGGAGTTTACTTCCAATCTGTTCTCTATATTCTGCATTGAATCAGGCATCAAACACTACACTACCACACCATACACGCCCCAGCAAAATGGTGTGGTTGAGCGTCGAAACCAAACTGTGGTAGAGATGGCAAGATGTATGATGAAGAGCATGCAGGTTCCTTCAAGGCTTTGGGGAGAAGCCATTGCTACTGCTGTGTATGTGTTGAACAGATCACCCACCAAAAGCCTGCAGAACAAGACTCCTTTTGAAGCTTGTCATGGTAAGAAGCCCAGTGTCAGTCACTTGAGGACTTTTGGATGTACTGCACATGTGAAGATAGCATGTCCAAGTCTGACAGAGTTGGCTGACAGATCAAGAAAGATGGTCTTTTTGGGTTATGAACCTGGCACTAAAGGATACAGGTTATTAGATCCAGAAACCAATGGGCTAGTGATTAGTAGAGATGTGATATTTGAGGAAAATCTTCCTTGGGAGTGGAGCAAGGTCCCACACAGAGATCATAGTGAGCCAGACGCATTTGTTGTGCACTATCAACCTGATTAGTTTCAGACTACTGTTTATCATCCGACAACAGAAAAGAACACTGATGCAGTGTTGGTTCACCCGTTGGCAATCTCAGTGGAACTCAAAGTTTTGGTGACCCTCAACAGTCACCTAGCAGTTCAAACACCCCAGCCAGCACATCAATTGATCATGGCAATGTGGGCACACCACTGTCAGGAACCTCTGAAGAAACATTTGGAGCACCAGATTTAGATCACTAACAGACCTCTATGACTCAACAGATGAAGTACATGGCTTTGAGTACAGTGGCCTTTGTTTGTTGGCTGTTGATGAACCAATGAGTGTGGAGTAGGCTCTTGAAAAAGAATGCTGGAGAAGGGCCATGCAGGATAAAATGGATTCAATCCATCAGAACAAAACCTGGGTTCTGTCAGAATTGCCAGGTGATCACAAAGCCATAGGCCTGAAGTGGGTCTTCAAGGTCAAGAGAGATCCAGCTGGGAATGTGGTAAAACAAAAAGCAAGGCTTTTGGCAAAAGGATATGCTCAGGTTCAGGGGATGTACTATGATGAGGTGTTTGCTCCTGTAGCTAGACTAGAGACAGTCAGGCTATTGCTTGCTCTAGCAGCTCAAGGGGTGTGGGAAGTTCACCACATGGATGTAAAGTCTGCATTCCTGAATGGCGATCTCATGGAAGAAGTTTATGTTCTACAACTTCCTGGTTTCACTAGTCCCAGCTCTGCAGGGAAGGTACTGAAACTGAAAAAGGCTTTGTATGGCCTCAAACAGGCACCTAGAGCTTGGAATGCCAGGCCTGACCAAGAACTTATGAAACTGGGTTTTACTAGGAGTATGGAGGAGCATGCTATGTACAAAAAGGGTACTGGTACCTCAGCTCTGCTAGTTGGAGTGTACGTTGACGATCTTATCATCTGTGGGCCTAACAGCATGAAGATTGCTGAATTCAAGCAACAGATGAGGGACAACTTCAGTATGAGTGATCTGGGTCTATTGAGCTATTACCTTGGGATGGAGGTGAAGTAAAAACCAGGTGAAATCACTATCTGTCAAAAGGCATATGTAGAGAAAATTGTTGAGAGAAGTGGTATGAAGGCTTGCAATCAAGTGGACACACCCATGGAGTAGCACCCCAAGCTGCTGCCAGGAAAGCCTTAATCAGTGGTGAATGCAACAAAATTCAGAAGTATAGTTGGAAGCTTGAGATATTTGGTCAATACCAGACCTGACCTTGCTTTTCTTGGTTGGGATGGTCAGCAGGTCCATGGAGTCACCAAACACAGAGCATTGGGTAGCTATCAAGAGAATTATAAGATACATTGCCGGTACCACTGAATTTGGGTGCAAGTATTCCAAAGGAACAAATTCAGAGCTGCTCGGCTACTCTGACAGTGATCATGCAGGAGACCTTGAGAAGAGGAAAAGCACCACAGGGGTTGTCTTATTCCTTGGTGGTAACATCATAACTTGGACTTCACAAAAACAGATGGTTGTGTCACTGTCTTCTTGCGAGTCTGAGTATATAGCTGCTGCTACAGGGGCCTGTCGGGGTGTGTAGTTGAGAAAGCTTCCAGCTGATCTGAGCAACTGTGCTGTGAAGAAGTTCTAGATTTAGATTGACAACAAATCGGCTCTGGAGCTAAGCAAGAACCCAGTCTACGATGAAAGGAGTAAACACATTGATACACCATATCACTATATCAGAGAATGCATTGCAGATGGCATGGTGGATGTGAATCACGTTGGAACAGATGATCAGCTGGCAGACATTCTGACAAAACCACTTGGGAGGATCAGGTTCGTCGAGATGAGATAGTGGCTGGGCCTCATCAGAGTTGATCACGATTAAAGGGGTGATTTGTTGCACTGTAATCGTGTCAACGTGTATCTGCATATAGACGCATCAGTGAAGGACCGATACGGGCGACCAGAGGGAGGGGTGAATGGGAGCCTTTCAAATTCTTTCACAAGAACAAAGCCTATGTTCTCGTCAAACCCCAATGACCCTTTCTTCTAGAATTGACAGATCCACATAGCCAATTTGAGATGCTATTGGACCTAGGAACAATACTAGGTATCTCTGAAACACAGCGGAAGCACACACGAAAAGCACCGAGGGGAAAGCACCAAAATCGGAACCTCTAGTTTTCACTCAGAACAGCCTATAAGAGCCACAAGAAAAAAATCCAAAATCAAACCAAACAAACTCCAAAAAACACAATATTTCAACCACAACTTTTCTAGGCCATTGTGAGTCTTTACCCAAGAGATCTCCTCAAAGAGAGCAAGTTGATACAAAAAACTGAAACCTCTGGATTTGAAAACCGGAACTTTCTGTTTTTCCTGGGCGCACGAAAATCCAAAGGAAAGAGCAAACTCAATCAAACAATATCCAATCTTTATGAAATTTTGGACCAGAGCTTCACTACTTCATAGTGAGTCTTTGTCCAAAAGATCTTCTTAGAAAGATCAAGACTTCCCCACTAATTTCATGAAACCGGTCAAGAACACTAGAGAGGAAGGATTTTGGGAAAACTCAAGATTCGTGGTGCTCGTGCATGGATTTAGTAGGGGATCACCCTAGATGTGTTTGCACATGTCACTGCACCAAATCCCCCCAAGAAATCCAACCAAAATCGCAGCCAACATGAAGAACGAAAAATCACCCAAAAAGGCTCCGAAAATAGCTAAAAAGGAAAAACGTGAGCACTCCCATTAGGAAACCTCCCATGTCCTCCCATGAATGATTAAACACTGAATCTTAACAAGATTTATGACTAGGAAACCTCCCACGTCCTCCCACTTTTGAACTGGAGCACTAAACCTAGAGTAATCACTCTCTAAGCCTAATCCTCTCACATTTAAGTAAACCCTAGCCTTAAATGAGAAAATAAACAAAAGAGAATGGAAGAGATGGCTGAAAATTTCAGCCCCCCATATATATAGGCATTTGGCCAGAAGACCAAAATACCCTTAAGTCGATACATGCCCCACAGGGGCAAAGTCGTCCAATTTTTCACAGACGCATCGGACGGACACGGGACCTTCACGACTTTGCTTCGTCTCGACACAAGCCTCGCGATGGCGCCACGTGCCCTCCATTCCGCCATCCAACCGCACTGGACGCGCCCCGGGTTTTGAAGCCCAAACCGGCAAACCTGCCTGCATGGTGGTTTTGAGGACCAAACCACCTAAACCGTCCATCTCCGCGTGGCCGCCACACGACCTCCTCGATGTCGACACGTGTCCGGCCTCCGCCAAGCCTTTGATGCCTTCGTCGTGCTTGACTTGACCGACGCCATTTTCATCACACCGTGTACTCTTGCTCTTCCATGCACCATGCGTCTTGACTTGACCGACGCCATTTTCATCATGCAGTGTACTCTTGCTCTTCCATGCACCATGCGTATCACACATGACTCCGCCCGGACTCTTCGGGTCCCTCAGTCCAAGCCTACTCGTTCACACTTCACTGCGCCCTTGGTTCATCGGCATGAACCTTTGGCGCTTGACCTTCACCACGTGCCATCGGCCGCCATGTTGCATTCTGCACCTGCACATCACGAGTCAAGAGACACATCAAACCACTCGATGGTTGTCAATCACTCATCATCGAAGGGTGACCTCCATTGGTCCTCAATTAGGCAGGCAGGTTAGAACTCATGTCTAGTTTGTTTAACGTAGAATCATATCAGGGTCAGAAGCTGCCTGGTCTGTGGTATGTCCGCGTCATAGGGAGTTTCCCCGCCATGGGCATATGCCGTTAGGGCTGACAAAAAGCTCGTTAAGCTGGCTCGGTGGCTCAGTACAAAAGTGCTTCGATTGGATTTGTTTTTCTTTTAAAATTAAAATGACTTCATTTAGAATGACTTTCGACTTCGGCTCGGCTCGTTAGGCTCGGCTCGTTAAGCTCGGCATGAAGTTGGGTCTCAAACAATTCAGGAGACTATGATAAATAAGATTATGCTAATTTCAAAAAAAGCTCAAAAAACTGCCTTCAACTCGATATCAGCTCGATATCCAGCCCTATATGTCATGCATGTCGCACGGGCCACCAAGAATAACGGGGCACCATGCAGCTGCTCATCGTGGTGGGGTGGACGGGCATGAGCCCGTTGTACCTCCTATTTCTATTCGTTGAATGCATCTGGACGCGCTGCGCGTTGTGGCGTAATCACTTGTGTTGCCAATCCTCTCAGTTCGCGTGCGTGCGTGCGTGCGTTCCTCGTGTTCGTGGTGTTCACGGCAGCTTCATCCATCCTGGCCGGAGCACGGCGATGACCGCCGGTGTTGCAACAAATATTCCATAGGTTAACTCACATTCGCAGGGGCGGATCCAAAGTGGGGGCAGAGGGGGCTGGAGCCCCCCTACCCCCATGAACTTCATGAAGCCCCCCAAAGCCCTCCCAACAATTTTTATCCATGGTTGATGAGATGAAGAAGGAAAGATGAAGGGAGAAGGGAAAGAGGGAAGAGAGGAAGAAGAAGAAGAAGTTGAGCCCCTCCCCCCTCCACTCAGTTTCTAGATTCGCCACTGCACATTCGTATGCACGTACGTCGGCGAATGCATATATATGAACGCCACTGATCTGTGTACGCTCAGTCCTATAACAATGCGAGTATATATATATAGTATTACTGAAACATGTGTGGTTTATATCAATTAACCACCTATATTCTTGCAATGGCCAGCTTGATTCGTCATGAGGGTCGTCAGGCCAACTGGCCTGCAAATGCTCCTATATATTAGAACCATGCTCATAAGCTCGATCGAATTAAGAGAGCACCTCACGACAACTGAGTCAATTAACATTCGTGGGGTTAACTAGTATAATCAGAGATGAGCGGAGCGATTCCTCGCAAGACGTCCTGGCCGGAGCTGCTGGGCACGCCGGCGACGCTGGTGGCGACCACGATAGCGCGAGAAAGGCCGGACGTCGCCGTTCAGGTGATCCCGGCGGGCGCTCCAGTAACGCCGGAGTTCAACCCCAAGCGTGTCCGCGTCTTCTTCGACTACCATGGCATTGTCGTGCAGATTCCCCTCTGTGCTTAGATCAACCACTGGTCTACGCAGCTTGCATTGCATTGCAACCTGCTCGTTTGAGTCTCTGTCTGCATCGTCTGTCAGTCTAATATCACACAGTATCACATGATGTATGTGGAACAATGGAATAAATGTTGCTATGCCATCTGAGCAACGAGCTTTATCAGATGAAGGAAACTGTGCAAGATGTTGAAGAACATTTGTGCTTTGTTTGCGGTCGGCAACCAAATTATAACGTTTATGCAACACTATTGGAGTAGTTTGTTGACATCCCAATACCTTCTTATATATATGTTACTGCAACCATCTTGATCTGGGATCCAGTCTACATATTACATTATGAACACGAAATGTGCCATGGCACCAAAATATCCACTTCCTGGCGTTGCGTGCCAGAATTAGAATGATAGAACGTATAGTACCCCTCCATCATTTAGTTAGTTTATCCCAAATGTCATATATTTGAAAACAAATGGAGAAGTATAGAAATATGTGACTTATCCTAAGGTAGGATAAATAACCTTACTAGACCAGCACATTAATGTGTGTTTACATTAAGATTATGTATGTTAAGGTCAAGTGCCTTCTGTAATTGTTCGCGCAATACATCACAAATACAAGACTTCGAACAATTACCATACCTGGGTATTTTGCATCTCCCCGACACCCAAATTTTCATCTTCCATCTCTTCTGCTTCTACCATGTCTTACACAACTCCGGTCAATTCTCCAGCGGTCAGGGCTCGGGCTTCAGGGTGGTGTTTTCTCCGAGAGATGCCAGAGGAAGGTTCGTCTGCAGCAGGGCAGCTCGGTGAAGGTGGCAGTTGCGGGGTGGTGAGGCGGCGGCGGATGCTGGCCACAAGAGGTGGATGAGGCTGGTTGGGTTGGGTAGGGGCAGGGCCACTATGAATCGACTCTGAGGTGGATCCGATACCTTCCACCACTGGAGACGTGGCATGAGGTCGGCACGCAGGGGCGAGAGCTTGGTTTTTAGATAAAGGGAGGTTTTATTTCATCAAAATAATGAAAAGAGATCCCGGCCTCTTCATTAGAAGATGAATGCGACCATCAATTTTATTAAAAAATGCTATTAGGTAGACTCCATCGACCACATAGCAATCACCCCCAATAGCCAAAAGAACGGCTGGGTGAAGCAAAAAAGTTCATCATAAACTTAACCTATTGCTAAACCTCCACCCATGGCTGGCAAAAATCTCCATTGTCAATGTTTCCAGGAATCGGCATGCACTTCGTATGAAGCTTCAATCTTCCTCACGCTGAAACAAAGACCACATCCTTGTCCAATGTGTGCCCCTGTATATAACCTGCATAAAAGAACAAATAGGTACTTCGTCAAATACAACATCATTCCGGCTTAACCATATGGCCCAACACATGGCGCCTGCACCTGTAAGGATTAGAAATTTGTTGTGTGTTGACACACCATTTAACCAGGTAGTAAACATGTCAATTGTACTTATAGGTGACCTAAGTCCAAAAGTAATTTCTACCATTCGCCAAACAAACTTAGCAAGAACGCAATCAAAGAAAGGATGTGCTTAATACTGCAACGATTATCACACCTAGTTTGTTTAATTTCAAACCAACATTGACAACAAACCACGAGATGTGCTAGTTGATACAGAAAACCAATAATGTGTAATTTCAACATTATTAACACTGCTGGTCTATTACAGATAGATCACTTCCACAACCTCAGAAGAACTTGTCCCTACAGGGTAACCATAACTACCCTTTCTTTGATAGTGCATTATGCATCGACATTTAGACTACAAACCTTGATTATTCCAGTGTTAAAGTTGGAATCTTCATAACCGTCTTTACTGGGGAAAACACATGATGTAAATCAGTTATGTTTTTATAGAAGAAAACAAGGTTTAACTC
>CM014275.1:54341012-54382224 GCA_004135705.1 Alloteropsis semialata | reverse complement strand
GTGGCCCATATCATCCGTCGCTACATCTTTGATGGCAGGGAAGCATGGGCAATCACTCAGTACATCACCCTTCGTCGGGTCTGCCACACCTTCCGCGGCATCTGCCACTCCCCCGAGGTACTCCGGCGCTTGTTGTTCCGTATGCTTCGCGATACCTGCCGGCGTTTGCCCACCTATGTCAGGTCACCCATCCTGCAGCGATTCTTGGATGCCGAAAATCTGGGGGCCGTATACTACGATGGGTTGGAGCTTTTGTTGCGCCGCCGGCGGAGCGACGGAATGCAGCAAGTCAAGAAGGCCGCTGGCATTGGGGAATATTGTGCGGCTTACTTCTTGGCGATGCTGCAGTACCGTAGCAACCCCGCGGACCCTGATGCACTGGCGGTGCTCCATCGCATCAGCGGCGGCCCGCAGTCCCCGCATGGCCGGTGGGAGAACCGCGGCCTGGCGCGGCTGCGCTACAATGCCAGGCAGGACCTCCACCGCCTTGCGTTCGAGTTGTGTCTTCTTCACCGCGACGACGACACGGACCTGATCCCACAGGATCCTCACGTCTGCACATGGTCGCACTGCAGGCGCTGGGCGGATGGGACGCATATCATCCTGTACTGCAGCCCGCAGTGCCGCATCCGTCATGAGTTCGACCTCTGGACGCGGAACTTCAGCAGCGGTGTGAGTTACGCCGTCAGCAAGATGTGAGACATGCCCCTGGCGTTCTCTGGTCGTCGAACTTTGTAAATATAACTATGAACTTTGTAAATATAACTATGAACTTGAGTTTCGTGCTATCTCGCTTAAATATGTATGATGTTGCAAGTATGATTCGAAACAGGGCATTATGGGGAGTGTGAATTTCGAATGCTTAAGTTTCCTAACTCACAGTATTATACTGTGACCCTACAGAAAAGCATCACCATACGAAAGCCCATTCATCCTGTCAAGTTGTGTTGGAATGTATGAAATGAGCCTGTTGGAATGCATCCATATCAACATTACAATAATGATCTTATCTTACAAATCTTGAGACTTATCTTACAAACCTTGAGACACAACTTATAGTACAATGTATCTTACAATTTTGACACACATGCATCTATGGTCACAAGCAGCAGTTATAGTCAGGCCGCGCATAGTTTGATCCGGTGGTGGTAATATAGTGTCGAGCGGATGATCCTGCGGTCGTCTGGTGGTGAGATCAAAAAGCGCACTGCTTCTTGTTGGCCATTTCCAGGGGCAGGTGACGGTCACCCGCCCCTGGTAATGGACACCTCTATACACTGGGGATCAGTTGGCCTAAATTTTCAGACAGGCTGCCGAAAATTTTCCTGCCTTCCCGCGCTCCGGCCGCGCCGCCGTCGTCCCCCGCCGCGCTCCTCCGGCCGCGGCGCCGTCGTCCCCCGCCGCGCTCCTCCGGCCGGCCCTCCGCACCCCTGCGACCCTCCGCCTCGCGCGCGCCACTGCCTCTCCGCGCTCCGGCCGCCTCCCCCTCCCGCAACATCCACCACCGCCGCCGGAGCGGCCTCTACGCCGGCGCGGCCTCCACCCCGCCGTCCCCCGGGCGTTCCCCGAGTTGGCATCCTCCGCCTTTCGCCCGCCGGGCCGGGCGCGCCCTGCTCCTGCTACGGCCACACCTCCCCTCCCCGCGCCAGCACGGCCGGCCGTCCTCGCCGGCCGCCGTCCACGACCGCTCGCCACCCTCCTGTGCCGCTCCAGTCGAAGGTGAGAGGAGGTCCTCCATCATGCAACTAAGTGCTCGATGAAATGCTTAGCAAGTGCTTGATGTATATATATGATACACATGTGTATGCAAAGAACATTTTTTCAATCAATAAATGTGTTTACATTGACCGTTTTAGTTTAACATATTTTGTATTTTTCATTGTCACATGTGATTTCATCTAGAGGATGGATGAGCCATCGTCATCCAATCATGATGATCATGAGAATGGGTTCGACTTGGAACTGATTGGGTCCCAGACCCAGTGGGACGGTGATGATGTCTTTGAGGATGACCATGAAGAAGAAGATTCCGGGGATGAGGAGAACCGGGAAGATGCCGAAGATGGAGACGGACCTCAAATAGGACAAGGCGCGTGGGTAGGCGGCGTGTGGATGGACCCTCTTAATCCACACCCCACTGAACCTCGTGTAGGTCGTACGGAGACAGAGCTTGACCCGGATTTCGATCCGGCTAGTGAGGTAACGGCGATCCCTACTGATCCGCTTTCATGTACATTTTGATTGGATAGATGAAATGATATGTACTGACGACTCTTATGATCGCGTTAGGTGCCTCGTTCTCCGGTAAGGAAAAGGAGATGCCGCCGACGTGGAGTAAGCCCCCCACAAGTAGAAGAAATTGAGTTGGAGTTATCTGCGCCAGAGGCGGAATGCACCGCCACAACCAGTGAACCTAAAAAAAAAGGGGGCAACGAGGCAGAAACAAATACCCCACAGGCACCTGGATGGTTGAAGAACTGAGCCCATCAGGAGAGGTTAAGAACCCTCCAAAAGTTCGTGCAAAGTTCCGTAACGCCCTTGGAGCAATAATCAGAACAAAGGTGCATGTGGATCCAACGATCCAAGATTGTTCAAAGGTGCCTGAAGGGAAGAAAGTGGACATGTGGCAGCTCATTGCTAAATCATTCAAGTTTCCTCGCAACACCGACATGGAAAAAGTACGTGCGCGCACCCTGATGAATTTGGGCGAATGTTTCCGCCGCTGGAAGGGTGAACTGAACAAGTTAGTCCAGGATGGCAAGCCGAAGCCTGAGGGTTACAATATAACAGATGCACAGTGGGCCGAGTTCATACGGCAAAAGACCTCTCTGGATGCTATAGCCCTAAGTCAGAAGCAAAGAGAACTGGCATTGAGAAACATTCATCGAGTTCGCCTAGGGCCGGGTGGTTACATTGGTAAGGCGGAGTTGTGGGCGAAGGAAAGAGAGGACGCAATAGCCGCTGGGCAACCGGACCCTTTTGTAGGCGTGGACGAGCGTGCCTTCCAGTGGATTAAAGGGAGGGAAGGACGCCCGGAGGGGGAGAAATTGGTCTTCCCACAACCTGAGACCGAGGTAGTGGGAGCGAAGATTCTAGCACTTGCCGAAGCACAGAGGAAAGGCGAGTATGTTCCGAATAGGGACAATGATATGCTCAGCGAATCCCTTGGCACGAAAGAGCATGGAGGCCGGATCAGAGGCTTGTCAAAACACTTGACCTTTAAGGACGGGTTCAGTAATGATAGGCAGAGGTACAGGCGACACGATCGGTACAAGGATCAAATTAAAGAAGCGGCGGAGAAAGCATTGCAAGCAAGATTTAATGAATATTTCATGGCAGCATTTGCGGAGCACCAGCAACGACAAATGATGAGCCAACCATCATTAAATAATAACTCAATGATGCCGCTGCCGCTGGCGCCGGTGCCGCCGCCCGCTCCCTCAAGCCTTTGTCGGAGTAGTGTTGCCTCTACGTCAGCACAACCATACCTGGTAGATGCTACAACTGTTGACACTCCTTGCTCGTTGCACATTCCGATAGGCAGAAGTGGGAAGACAAAGGAGGCAACCAAAGGTGTGGCGTTGGTGGTGAGCAATAATCCCGGGTTAGGGGGACAGCCTATCCCGCCATTATATGCATGGGTAAGAGTGCTCACAATTACGGATCCAAGACATGATGATCACTTCTTAGACTTATCCCTTGATGACGGCATTGAAACCTTGGGACAAGCCGTAGGAAAGAATGCACCGTGGCATAAACGAGATATCATACTGGAACCTCCGCCACCTGAAGATCCTCCCTCACTCACACCTTGCTCCCAGAGGATGCTGACACCGGCACAAGTTCATGCTAAGAACACACAAGAGCATGTGCCACAGCAACAAATTGTGGCCACCACTATCTCCAACCCGTCAACTCCACAGGTACAACAGGAGGCCCAACACCCATCACCACAAGTACAGCTGGAGGAACACCACCAATCAGCACAAGTACAACAGGAGGAAAACCACCCCCAATCACCACAAGTACACCAGGATGAACACCCCCAATCAGCACAAGTACACCAGGAGGAACAAACCCCATCACCAGTGCAGCAATATGAGCCAGAGATGGTCATAAAGTCGCAAGCACGACCGAAGCGGTTAATGGGGTCAGTGCCACGGGTGATAAAGGCATACAAGAATACAGAGTCTGAGGTTGTGAACAGGTGGATGACAGCCAACAAAAGCGCAAACAAGAAGCTGACAACGACAAAAAAAAAGAATAGAAAGGAAGCAGTGGTGCCAACTGGTTTTGTTCATAAAGTTGGGGTTCATGAGATACCAGATTTGCCAGATTGCCCACAGAAATTCGTGTATGGCAAAGACTTGCTACCCGGGTGGGCTCTTCATGATTGTCCAGGTGAAATGCAGAAGTTCCATAGTTGGTACCGCAGGGCATGCACCCTAGGTCTCACAACTATATGGCACGGGTCGATGTGGATGTGTTTGGTTGCAATAGATGGGAAAACCGAAGTACAGACATAGTCATGGATTTCGATGACTTCCATGCAATGTACCACTTGCAAATGATGGAGCTAAGCCNGTGAGAGGAGGTCCTCCATCATGCAACTAAGTGCTCGATGAAATGCTTAGCAAGTGCTTGATGTATATATATGATACACATGTGTATGCAAAGAACATTTTTTCAATCAATAAATGTGTTTACATTGACCGTTTTAGTTTAACATATTTTGTATTTTTCATTGTCACATGTGATTTCATCTAGAGGATGGATGAGCCATCGTCATCCAATCATGATGATCATGAGAATGGGTTCGACTTGGAACTGATTGGGTCCCAGACCCAGTGGGACGGTGATGATGTCTTTGAGGATGACCATGAAGAAGAAGATTCCGGGGATGAGGAGAACCGGGAAGATGCCGAAGATGGAGACGGACCTCAAATAGGACAAGGCGCATGGGTAGGCGGCGTGTGGATGGACCCTCTTAATCCACACCCCACTGAACCTCGTGTAGGTCGTACGGAGACAGAGCTTGACCCGGATTTCGATCCGGCTAGTGAGGTAACGGCGATCCCTACTGATCCGCTTTCATGTACATTTTGATTGGATAGATGAAATGATATGTACTGATGACTCTTATGATCGCGTTAGGTGCCTCGTTCTCCGGTAAGGAAAAGGAGATGCCGCCGATGTGGAGTAAGCCCCCCACAAGTAGAAGAAATTGAGTTGGAGTCATCTGCGCCAGAGGCTGAATGCACCGCCACAACCAGTGAACCTAAAAAAAAAAGGGGGCAACGAGGCAGAAACAAATACCCCACAGGCACCTGGATGGTTGAAGAACTGAGCCCATCAGGAGAGGTTAAGAACCCTCCAAAAGTTCGTGCAAAGTTCCGTAACGCCCTTGGAGCAATAATCAGAACAAAGGTGCATGTGGATCCAACGATCCAAGATTGGTCAAAGGTGCCTGAAGGGAAGAAAGTGGACATGTGGCAGCTCATTGCTAAATCATTCAAGTTTCCTCGCAACACCGACATGGAAAAAGTACGTGCGCGCACCCTGATGAATTTGGGCGAATGTTTCCGCCGCTGGAAGGGTGAACTGAACAAGTTAGTCCAGGATGGCAAGCCGAAGCCTGAGGGTTACAATATAACAGATGCACAGTGGGCCGAGTTCATACGGCAAAAGACCTCTCTGGATGCTATAGCCCTAAGTCAGAAGCAAAGAGAACTGGCATTGAGAAACATTCATCGAGATCGCCTAGGGCCGGGTGGTTACATTGGTAAGTCGGAGTTGTGGGCGAAGGAAAGAGAGGACGCAATAGCCGCTGGGCAACCGGACCCTTTTGTAGGCATGGACGAGCGTGCCTTCCAGTGGATTAAAGGGAGGGAAGGACGCCCAGAGGGGGAGAAATTGGTCTTCCCACAACCTGAGACCGAGGTAGTGGGAGCGAAGATTCTAGCACTTGCCGAAGCACAGAGGAAAGGCGAGTATGTTCCGAATAGGGACAATGATATGCTCAGCGAATCTCTTGGCACGAAAGAGCATGGAGGCCGCATCAGAGGCTTGTCAAAACACTTGACCTTTAAGGACGGGTTCAGTAATGATAGGCAGAGGTACAGGCGACACGATCGGTACAAGGATCAAATTAAAGAAGCGGCGGAGAAAGCATTGCAAGCAAGATTTAATGAATATTTCATGGCGGCATTTGAGGAGCACCAGCAACGACAAATGATGAGCCAACCATCATTAAATAATAACTCAATGATGCCGCTGCCGCTGCCGCTGGCGCCGGTGCCGCCGCCCGCTCCCTCAAGCCTTTGTCGGAGTAGTGTTGCCTCTACGTCAGCACAACCATACCTGGTAGATGCTATAACTGTTGACACTCCTTGCTCGTTGCACATTCCGATAGGCAGAAGTGGGAAGACAAAGGAGGCTGCCAAAGGTGTGGCGTTGGTGGTGAGCAATAATCCCGGGTTAGGGGGACAGCCTATCCCGCCATTATATGCATGGGTAAGAGTGCTCACAATTACGGATCCAAGACATGATGATCACTTCTTAGACTTATCCCTTGATGACGGCATTGAAACCTTGGGACAAGCCATAGGAAAGAATGCACCGTGGCATAAACGAGATATCATACTGGAACCTCCGCCACCTGAAGATCCTCCCTCACACACACCTTGCTCCCAGAGGATGCTGACACCGGCACAAGTTCATGCTAAGAACACACAAGAGCATGTGCCACAGCAACAAATTGTGGCCACCACTATCTCCAACCCGTCAACTCCACAGGTACAACAGGAGGCCCAACACCCATCACCACAAGTATAGCTGGAGGAACACCACCAATCAGCACTAGTACAATAGGAGGAAAACCACCCCCAATCACCACAAGTACACCAGGATGAACACCCCCAATCAGCACAAGTACACCAGGAGGAACAACCCCCATCACCAGTGCAGCAATATGAGCCAGAGATGGTCATAAAGTCGCAAGCACGACCGAAGCGGTTAATGGGGTCAGTGCCACGGGTGATAAAGGCATACAAGAATACAGAGCCTGAGGTTGTGAACAGGTGGATGACAGCCAACAAAAGCGCAAACAAGAAGCTGACTCCGACAAAAAAAAGAATAGAAAGGAAGCAGTGGTGCCAACTGGTTTCGTTCATAAAGTTGGGGTTCATGAGATACCAGATTTGCCAGATTGCCCACAGAAATTCGAGTATGGCAAAGACTTGCTACCCGGGTGGGCTCTTCATGATTGTCCAGGTGAAATGCAGAAGTTCCATAGTTGGTACCGCAGGGCATGCACCCTAGGTCTCACAACTATATGGGCACGGGTCGATGTGGATGTGTTTGGTTGCAATAGATGGGAAAACCGAAGTGCAGACATAGTCATGGATTTCGATGACTTCCATGCAATGTACCGCTTGCAAATGATGGAGCTAAGCCCCATGAGACTGTGGTGTATGTAAGTGGTTCATCTCCATACACCATGTATATATGCATATGGTACTGGCCTTTGTAGTCTCAAAATGAATTCTTTTGCAATGTGTTGTGCAGGATGCAAGGTCGCCTCGCAATGGATTCGAAGACCAAGGTTGGGTATCTTGACCCTTTTATTATTTGCAAGGCTAGGTGGGACTTCCCCCTCAAGTACCCGGACGACGCCGATGAGCTAAAGGACTGTAAGACCAGCAAGGAGAGACAAAAGAAACGAAAGGAGCTTTCCATTGATCTTAGGAGGAAGGTGGCAATATACATAGGAACTATGTTGGATCGACATCGTGATGCGAGTTGCATATGGGCGCCCTACCTTTTCGGGTACGTCGTCTAAATTCTAACAATTCTTGCAGTCCCAATATTGCAAATTTCTCTCTCAATCAAATTCTACATATATCGATTAGCCTGATACTTATCGTCGCTATATAACACTGTGGCAGTCAACACTGGGTTGCTTTTATGCTATTGCCGAGGGAAGCCAAATATGTGGTCTTTGACTCATTGGATTACCCTCAATCAGAATACAAAGAGGTAACAACCGATAAGATTATGCACACCTTACAAAATATTTGAGGCGATGATTATATACTAACTTGTCCCATTCTTTCAAGTAGTGCTCTTTTTCTCTACATTGACCATTATAAAGGGCCGGCTCCTGAGGGAGTAAAGGATTGGATTCCACGCACACACTACCCATGCCATAAGCAACCAATCGGTACCTTGTTTTGCGGCTATTATGTGTGTAAATATATTAGGAGCTGCTACACACCAAATACTGAACGTGTAAGTGTCTTTACCATATTTCAGTACATTCATTTTACGTCTAACTATCACTCGCTTAAACCTAACTATCATATTTCAATACTGAATGTGTGTGAATATTCATTTTACATTCATTTCTCATAAATTGCAGTTGATTACTGATTTCAGCGCTACTAAACCACTCCAAGAGAAAGATCTTCTCAAGATAGTCAGCGAACTATATCACTTCACAATGCTCATGTGCTTCATGAGAAGGGCAAGTACATCGATAAGCTACAAGATTATTTCTATGAAGAAAAATATGATTCTCTTCGTAACTGGCACTTGGAGAAGTATCGCCTAACCATGTGAGGGTGCGGAGTGTGGACACTAAACTTGTGTGATTAATGTAATATACATGTAATATCATTTGGATGACAATCTTGTTTTATGTTGGATTTGCTTTTATAGAATTTACAAAGAGATTAAATTGTGACTATTTGTGATTACTTTTATATTATTTACTGGAGAAATGGTATTAGACAAATCGAATAATATTAAAAAATCAAAAGAAAAAAGAAATACCAAATTTAAAAACAAAAAAAATGATTACCAGGAGCGGGCGATGGAATGACCCGCCCCTGTAAACACCATCTTCAGGGGCGGGGTAGGCAATCGCCCGCTCCTGAACAAAACATTTCCGGGGGCGGGCCATGCCAATACCCGCCCCTGGAAAGACATTAGCAGGGGCGGGCGATGGCGTGGCCCGCCCCTGAAGAAGACATTTTCAGGGGCGGGTGATGGCATAGTCCGCCCCTGGAAACACCATCTTCAGGGGCGGACCATGCCATCATCCGCCCCTGCAAAACATTTGTTGGGGCGGCCTAAATACCCGCCCCTGCAAATGGCCATTTTTAGCAGCCAAAAGCAGGGGCGGATTTCGGCGCCGCCCCTACAAACGTCATTTTACCCGCCCCTACAAACGTTTTCTGTAGTAGTGGTGCTTGAAAAAAAATTTCTGCCTCACTTAAGTTTGGTTCCCAGATTTGTCACAATTGACTATAACCAAGAGTCCATAGGTTAACTCACATTCTTATGCACGTACGTCGGCGAATGCATATGAACGCCACTGATTTGTATGTGCCAGTCCTATAACAATGCGAGTATATATATAGTATTACTGAAACAGGTGTTGCATATATCAGTTAACCAACTATATATATTTTAGCAATGGCCAGCTTATGTCGTCATCAGGGCCGTCAGGCCAACCTGCCTGCTTGCAACCCTCCTATATATAAGAACGATAATGCTCATAAGCTTGAATTAATTAAGAGAGCACCTCTCGACAAAGTCACTTAATATTCGTGGGCTTAACTAGTATAATCAGAGAGATGAGCGGAGCGATTCCTCACAAGACGTCCTGGCCAGAGCTGCTGGGCACGCCGGCGACGCTGGCGGCGACCACGATAGCGCGAGAAAGGCCGGACGTCGCCGTTCAGGTGATCCCGGCGGGCGCTCCGGTGACACCGGAGTTCAACCCCAAACGCGTCCGCGTCTTCTTCGACTACCATGGCATTGTCGTGCAGATTCCCCTCTGTGCTTAGATCAACCACTTGTCTACGCAGCTTGCATTGCAACCTGCTGGTTTGAGTCTCTGTGTCTTTCGTCTGTCAGTCTAATATCACACAGTATCACATGATGTATGTGAAACAATGGAATAAATGTTGCTATGCCATCTGAGCAACGAGCTTTATCAGATGAAGGAAACTGTGCAAGATGTTGAAGAATATTTATGCTTTGCGTGCGATCATCGACAACCAAATTTGTTTATGCAACATTATTATTGTAGTAGTTTGTGTTGTAAAACAACAGGACTCTACACTGGAAGGAAAGAGGGACCAGAAGTCCTAGTCCTTGTCCCGTTACTTGTGGGCTCTTACCAAAACTCTAGGACTAGATCCGGACTATATATACAAGAGGAGCACCCCATTGTATGATACATCTGATTGAGGAATAAAGAAGAGAAGCTCCACATATGTCCTTGTATCTTGTCTATTTTCTATTTGTGTTCTTGTTCTTGTCGTGAGAGGCGTGAGAGGAATAAGATCCAACCGTTGACGACGTGTTTCACAACACGTTATCAGCACGAATAATAGGAGAGTGTCATATTTATTTTTTTATTCCTGGCAATTTTGTGAATGGGGTAAATAATTTTGCTAGGAAAATTCTAGGAATTAATTATCTATGGAATAGAATTAACCTACCTAATTAATTTTGCAACTTTTATTCATGTTTTTTTAACACATGAAGTGTGCATGAATAATGTAAGATATGACATGAAGTCCATTATTTCACGAAGAAATATTATATTGGTTTTAAGCCTGGCACCATATAATTTCTAGAAGAAATTAATGCTATATAACTCTGAAAGTTATTTTAGCACATTTTCCTCCCAACACGACATTATGATTTTATAATAGAAGTAAATTCTTAAGAAGTATGACAACTATTTGAGTTCATACATAACATGAAGTTATGCAGACTTAATGTGTTTTCTAGAAGAATCATATTATTTGCCATGTAGGCATATGTGCAATTCTAGTAGAATATGCACAAACTCAATACAGATAATATTGATGCAACAAGAAGATGCATAAGTTGTAGAAGTGGAAGGAAAATGATCTATTTCAGAAGGGATGTTAGGCTCAGGGGGAGATGCATTGAGAACAACAAGTTTCATACTCACTCGTAAACCCAAATGAATTAAATTTCCTACATAAGCTGCATTATTAATTATATTCATGAAGAATTTGTTTATACCCATGAAGAGAGAGAACTTAACTTTTGCTTGAAACTTGAAGTTTAGCATTAATTTAAATTTTTTCCCAGAATAGAAGGGCAATTTAATAAAGTGGTGTTTTCTCACCTGATCTTGTGCCCACATTGCTTGTAGCAATTTTTTACTTGGAAGTAACTACTCATGGAATTAAAAAAAAGAATTACATGCTGAACAATGTAAATAATTGTATCAAATTGCCAATTAGATAATCATTTCAATGATATGACCACTAAATGCCTCACGTAACCATGAAGGTTATAGTTTATTTGTGCATTACTACCATGCAGGTAGAATGGAAAATGAATTTTCATAAAGCATATGAATTAATGTAATATACTGGCTTTTTAATTGATCCTCTGAAGGTTCAAGTTTGCCATGAAATTGTATATTACTCAATTAACTTGAAGTTTATTCAACCCAATTTTGTACAATGAATAGTACAATGTACACATGAATTAGATACCACATTTTGTATATACTAGAAGTATATTCAATTTTTTTATGGAACATTTGAAATGATTCATAGATCATGCATGAAGCATAGCATCACATGAAGTGAAATTATGGTATGAAAATTGGAAGAAATTTGGGTCATATAGGCATATGAAGAATATGGATAAAAGTTGAAATATCTAATAGATATATCCCTAATCTTGAAAATTGTTGGTTGAAAAACCAACGCGTTGGCTCGTATTCATAGTCATTGAAATGATTAAGCATGAAGCTCAATCACATAGTTTTTGTAATCCGTATACCACTGTATAGCTAAGAATGATCAGTATATTATTATTCCCCATATGTGTGACTTTCATGTCATCACATAAATTAACTTGCAGTCCTTGCATGGACATTAAATTAAATTTCCACTTCATGTTGGCATGTAACCACATGTTATTCCTACTGTTGCAGTAGTTTGCAAGCTTCCCAACACTTTATGAATCAACTAGCATGTTGTTCATCTAATGCATCGTATGCATATGTACAAAAAGTGATAAGCAGTCATTAATCAATCTCTAGACAAGAAAGATGAGATTGAGGGGAGAAAATTGATATGAAATCGATCCAAAATGGAATTTATCCAATACGAAATTGGTTAACCAAATTAGAATGGGTTTGTGGACAAATGAAAAGCAGTTAGACTTGCTAGTCTATTTTATGGGAAATAATTTAATATTTATGGATACAAATTATAAAGTATACATGGGGAACTCTTCAATGAATGAGTAATTATATTAGAAATTCCATGAAGTGCATTTTGCATAATAATAAACTTGAAGTTTATTTATCCGAATTAATTGAAGGAATGAGTATTTTGATCATAAACAAAGATGCTAGACAACTAAATAAGTTTTGAAAACTTAAAGTTGTGCAAAGAATAGGGGGGAGAACACCCCATATTTGCATACTATGAAGTACATGTAGTATAAAGTCTAGCAAACTGCATATATGTATACTTGATCTGAATATTTGTATGAACATTTATGAAATAATTTCATCAATTTAGCATACATGAATGGCTACCACTTGAAGTTGGAGAAATATGGATATAAATTTCCATATGAATAAGCTCATGATATATGGATATCGTATGAAAAGTATGTCTAATATCGGCATTAGGGGGAGAGAAAGCTCATACCTATCGAATGCCCTGTATTAGAATCTAAATATTCCTAGAAGCAAGAAGCAGGAATATAATTACGCACTACAAATTCAAAAGAAACAATATCTTAGCATGAAGCTAAAGATAATGCCAAAAAATTAATTGTGAGAAAGCCCATGCATAGGGCGCCCTATGAAGTAGTTACACTAGAAGTGAAACTCCTTGAAGGACTTACTCCCAGTGAGAATGTGCACATAACGAACACTCACGAATGGGAAATTGGAATTTAGGAGAAACAACATGAAGTTAAACTCGAGGTTAAGTTTACTCGAAGAGTCGAAGTTAACAAAATGCTATGTGTGGTATATCCCGGGTATCTAATAGTATACTCACCATGGCAAATGATTTGAACATTAATTTAAAATCACGGGGATGCCTGTTGGTTTTGGATTAAATGAACATGTCAAAGAATCTCAATGGAATCTCCGAAAATTCTGAAAAGAAGACCATTACGGTCAAATACCTCACAAACTAAGAAATAATCATCATGAAGATGAATATCAACACTATTAAAGCGCGCGCAACATTTTGTGTTGGAATAGCAGTTGACTATATAATAGTCTGATCTTGAAGATATGGGAGAAAAGAATGATTGTCGACAATATTACCTCAATCCTTGCAAGTGTTCTCTAACGAGGAGATAGCCACAAATAAAGTCCATGGCAGAGTTGCACGAAGCACTCACTTCATGTCAATGAAAGAATGCAATTGAGGTCAAACCATGAAGAAAGTATTTGAACCCATAAGTTCAAATTAAATCATTATGAAATAATGATATGGTGAAATAAAATGGTTCATAAGTCTTTTCCAAAGACTAGTAAACTCCTATTATATATGAATGGATATTCTGTTACATATCTGGCAAATAGCATGAATGAATAAAGTTATACAGTTAATCAGTGGATTATGAAAATCCATGAGAAGAGATCCTTGAATGACTCATTATTTCCTTGAAGGAATAAATAAATAGATATAAATATCATACCAAATTAAATGTCTAAGGTAGATAATATTCTTGAAGAATATTAAAAGTCTCAAGAAGAGAAAATCCATGAAGGAAATAAAGTCATCGAATGACACATTGTGAATAACACTTCCTGAATAAAGAGTTTACTGAAGAGCTCAAGTTAATATAAAAAGGGATTGTGTAAATCACTTCTCTCTTGCATGAGAGAATTTCTCATAGAAGAGAAATACTATTCTTGAAGAATTTGAAAATCCATGAAGGAAGTAATCAGCAAATGACTTATCAAGCAAGTTATGAATAAACACCAATAATCTTGAAGATATGGATGAATTCTCGTACAGACCCGAGAGACTGAATTAAGAATGAAATGAGAAATCACATGGCTACGAATATGCCATACACTTGTAAGTGCATATTGCTACCTAGCAAGTATCCTCACGTACCATAGAAGGTATATATTGGTGGTTGGCAAACTTAATTATCCCCATAAATGCCAAATGAAGACTGATTACATATAATGAAAAATGCTAAATCTTGACGATCTACTGAATAGATCATTGGCTATAACACTAGAAGTCTCGAAGACAAAGTTGCTAATATTTAACTTCAAATATTGAGGTTTGAAATGTAATACCTAGAAGGTAAACAACCATGCAACTTATTAACCCCATATTCCTATGAAGGATAGAATTTTATTTGTTTTGCACAATTAAATGAGTGGTTATTAAATGCTTGAAGCATTGCTCCTACGTAATCTAGAAGAATTACTAATGAAGTCTTTGAAGGACTAAACATTATGGTAATTGAATACCATTTTTATGCATATTCATGAAGAATGACTAAGGGATTTTGAACATTCAAGTTCAAAAGATGTCGTTATGAGGGGGAGCATATATTTCATCATATCTAGATTTTAAATATTTATGTTGTATTACCTAGAAGGAATCAACTTGATGATTAAATTTACCATGAAGGTGTACCACTTAATTATTTAAGATCATGTAGAACTTTCTTGCAAGAAACACGAAGTTCATGCATAACTCTCGAAGATAGATAACTATTCATGAAGAATAGAAATATAGAATATATTTAACCAAAAAGGTTTAATGTTCTATTCTTTTTCTCTTTGTGAGTTTTTACTCAAAGGTTTCTCACATAAGGTTTTTAACGAGACAACATGTGCAATATAATAGCGGTTGATATGTACTCTTTTCTCCATAGCCGTTTTTTCCCACTGGGTTTTTGGATGGAGTTTTTGATGAGACATATACATTCGCGGTAATCGCCCAAGGGGTAGTGTTGTAAAACAACAGGACTCGACACTGGAAGGAAAGAGGGACTAGAAGTCCTAGTCCTTGTCCCGTTGCTTGTGGGCTCTTACCAAAACTCTAGGACTAGATCCGGACTATATATACAAGAGGAGCACCCCATTGTATGATACATCTGATTGAGGAATAAAGAAGAGAAGCTCCACATATGTCCTTGTGTCTTGTCTATTTTCTATTTGTGTTCTTGTTCTTGTCATGAGAGACGTGAGAGGAAGAAGATCCAACCGTTGACGACGTGTTTCACAACAGTTTGTTGACATCCCAATATCTTCTTATATATTACTGCAACCATCTGGATCTGGGATCCGGTCTACATATTACAACATGTCATGATACATCGTGAACTCGAAATGTGCCATGGCACCAAAATATCCACTATTCCAGGCATGCATATCCAACCTAGTATACTAGAGTGGAGCTAGCAACCACGGTTCAAATCCCTGCACTACGGAAACAGGCCATTTGCCGAGTACCCCAGACACGCGACAAAGGCTTTGCCATGGGCTGCACTCGGCAAAGCTCACTCGGCATCCAAATACTCGGCAAAGAGTTCTTTGCCGAGTGTTTTATGTCCGGCACTCGGCAAACACTTTGCCGGCACTCGGCAAAAAAAAAAATTCATGGGACAGAGAAGTCACGGTGACGGCGTGTTTGCTGAGTGCCAAAACGGAAAAACACTTGGCAAATAACCGGTTTCCGGTAGTGCTGTTTGCACAAAAGCCATCTTATTTGGCTGGGGTGTTGAGACCCTATTTTATAAATAGATACCTCAAGCTAATGTTCCATATATTTGAAAACAAATGGAGAAGTATTTCAAATTAGAAATATCAAATGCATTTTGCAATTTCAAATTGTCTAGCGTTACTATTTTTTGATAGGTGTAAACGACCTCCTTACTGGACCCAGTACATTAATGTGTGTTTATATTAAGATTATGTAGGTTAAGGTCAAGTGCCCGTATAGGTTCTGTAATTGTTCGAATGAAATATAACACATACATGATACTAATACGCACACATAGGCAAACCTCCATTGTTTTTCCATTCTCTTGTCTACGATAATCACCCTATAACTGATTTGCAAGATACATGACTACTAACAATGCATTGGTGCACCAATTTATTGTAAGAGCAACAAAAACCCTACAAAGAAAAGATACCTACATTTTGACATGCATGGATGTTTCGAGCTTCTAGGTTGACAAACAAATCGTGGGCTATGAAAATTCTCTGCATGCAATCTGACATTTGTGTGTGGTGTACGTATGCTAATTATCTCCCTATTTACACGTGCAACGTTCTTGGCCGACAGGCCTAGGTTATCTTGGAAAATGTCATCATGACGGGCATAGGTCGTCACAATTGTTCACGAGGATGTCCTTATGACGTTTGCATGTACGACGTTGCCTAATGCACATGAAAGCCAAGAATCGAGCTGTTTCGAATCTTTATATCAACCATCCAATTATATTAGAGCCAAAGCTACTGCCTCAATTTGTTTATATGTAAACTAGTGCTCACAAGGGGGTATATGCTTTGCTAAGCCGGATCAACCTGCAACACCTAGCTGCCGGCGTGGGGTCACGCCAGCCGTCATGGCGGCTCCATGTTTATATTTATCTAGCTATACCATACTAGGTTGGAATCTCCGTATAAATACCAGCAGCACTCTACCATGCCACAATCCAAATCATGCATGCATGATCTCCACCAACTTAACTTGAATTTAGTTCTAAGTTCACGGAACGCTGATTAAGGAAGACCAAAAATAGGCCAATTAAGGAGAGATCATCGATGGTCGCCGTCGGACCAAATCCGGACAAAAGGTGCTGCAGCCGCAGCTTGTGGGTGTCAGCAGGACAAGCCAGACGTCGCCGTGGAGGTGCTTCTGCCGGCCCCCATTACTCCGGGATCCAATTGGAGGCAAAATATTTAGACCCTTGCAGTGTGAACATTCAGGTAGGTTCATATATACTTAACCTCATTTCCTCAATACATGTACCCTAAGGAGTGATTTTTGATATTAAACTACACTGCTAAAGGCAATGTATTTTTCAGTGCAAAGCAATTCCTCCGTGTTCACATCATTGGATATATTATTCGCAGCAAACGAGCTCATATTTATCAAACTTAGAACAAACTCAAAATCATGTTTATTAGTATCACAGAATAGTAACATATACATATGGCTTTTGACCGTAATAAAACAAGAACACTTTTGTTAGTGCATATTTATAACAATTGCGTTTGTATAGAGAGAAGCATCATACATAACATAAAACTCCGTGGAAGTATTTGTAGTAATGTTTAAACAAGATAAGTAGATAACATTGGAACAAAAATTTGAAATAAACATCCATAGTTCACTCAGAACATCGGGTATAGGCATTAATGTTTAAGAAACAAATCTAGAAGTCTGGGTGCTGTTCTTCGCCCATCAATTATTCAGTTACTGTCGTGGTTGTTTTTTGAGAGAGCACTGTCGTGGTTGTTGTGCCTGATCTTGCTGATGCTCTGACGGTTCCTCTTGTATTTGTAGCTGCTGCAAATTGAACCGCTCCAATCAGTTACCTAGTTCTGTTTCTGAAGCTCATTTGCGCTGTTTGAGCTTCGTACGGATCAGAGCCATGAGCCGGGCTTTCAGTCTTTCACTCTCAGCTACATGTAAAACAGTTAGAATCAAGTTAAAATAGTCACTGATAAGATCATAAAAGAGAAAAATTTGGCTGCAGTCATGGATTACACAGGGCATCAAGGCAACATATTCAGCATTAGTCTCATCAAAAATATATGCAGCATTAGGAGGATATGAACAAGAAGTCCTTGAGATTAAGCCAAAATCCATATATATTGTCAATATTTATTTTCTGCGTACATGTGCAAGCAATAGCTAAGAACACATTAGAATAACTTGGTACAAATCGGAATCTAATTATATAGTGTCAAAGAATAGATTGAAAATCCTGATCCATATATGGATATAGGAAGTCAATGTGGACGACACATTCACCACATATTTTCATTATCAAAGAACACTAAACTTCACACAGCATGTTCACAGCTTTTGTTTTTACTATCAACCAAAATCAAAGACTCATAATCACCTATGAAACTTAAGCAGGAGACACAGGATTTAGCATAGCTATTTGCATGCCACACCTTATCATCAAACATATAGGGGAGTTTCACAAAAAAAAAAACAGAACCAAGAGATATGCAATATATATGTAATGTTAGGATTTAGATACAGAAATAAGATAGGGAAAGGAAACGAAATAGAGCAGAGACTACTGTGTCGATATGATTATCTGTGCAATTAATTGTTTCACCTAATATAGTGTAAGCAATGAACATATGAAGCTAGCTTGAAATTAAACCCTCAGAGAAACGAACAAATCAACATCAAATGCTCGACCTTCAATAAAGCAAATGAGCACAAACTGAAAATGCTGAAATAAAGAAAATGACTCAACTGGCCTACACATACCATCTTTCAGCATCGCATGTTGCTCCAAATCCTTTATTTTCATCCTCAACTCCTTGTTTCCTGCTTCGAGCTCAGCGCATCGCTCCTGCAGTCATACAAATACATGGCATTGTCACTTGAGAAATGAAAACACTAAAGTGCTCATGATGCCCCCTGTAGTTTGGGACAAACCTGCCGCGATTTCACTTCTCTGCAGACAAAGCGTTGTACTCTCTATGCAGTGCCTCAACCTTGCACTTGAGCTCAAGGGTGTGCGTATCCTTGATCGCCTTTCTCTTTGCTGCAGATATCCTGTTTGAAAGATTCCTGCAAAGTATTTACAAGAAAACGACGGATCGATTATTCCCGTCCAAGCCATGCTAAATGTTCCCTCTTAATGAAATACGTGCTAAGGCACGGTCGCAAAAAAAAAAAAAGCCATGCTAAATGGCCTTCTCTCTGGTGATCGAACATGTTGTACAGAAAGCAATGTTTTAAATAGTGGGCAAAGCCATTTAGCTCGGGAGTTCCTGAAGGACCGAAACGGACGACCAGAGGGGGGGGTGAATGGGAGCCTTTAAAATTCTCGCTCTCGGAGAAACAAGGCCTATGTCCCGATTACAACCCCAAATAGACTTCTCTTCAAATCGTCAAGATGACACTAGTCAACTCGTGACAAGCTCACCTTAGGAACGACTAGAGAAGCACAGAGCAATGCGAAAGCAAAAGCAAGACAACGAAAAGCTTGCACAGGAGAATTAAACTAAACTTCTAGTTAAGCTCACACTAATAAAGCGCTTAATCTAACTAAGCATGCAAAGCTTAATTAACTAGAGGCTAAACCAAGATTAGCTAAAAGGATACAGATTAGAAAGGATTAAGCAATTAAACAAACACTAATAATTACTTAAATACTAAACATTGATTAGCAAGGAAATGTACTGGAAACAATAAATGCTAAGGTTAAAAGAATAAACTAAACCTTGCTCCTGGGCTGCTTCGGCAGATGCTCTCAAAGCTGCTCGGCCTGCAGTGCTGCTGCTCCTGCGTAGCAGCTGCTGCCTGCACGAGCTGGGCCGGCTGCCCGCCCGTGGGCCTGCGAGCCCCGCGTGGGCCGCGTCGCAGCGCCGGCCTCGCAGCTGCTGGGGTTGCTGCTAGTCCGCCTGGTCCTCGTGCAGCTGCCGGTCCAGCAGCAGAGCTGGGCCTAGTGCACTCGCGCAGCTGGCCGAGTCGCCGAGCCGAGCGGGAGCTGCGCGCTGCCTGCCGCACGCCAAGCGTCGCTGCTCCTGCCCGAGCTAGTGGCCGCGCGTGGCTGTGGGCCCGCGCCGCGCGCCTGCGTCGGCCCCGAGCCGCACCAGGCAGTTCGACTTCGTCGGCCTCCACCTGCGAAAGAACAGACAGGGAAGAAACGAAGAACACTAACAAAAGGCCCGACCTTCGATCCTAAATTAGTTCCTCTACGCCCAACGAATCGACGCAATACTTGAGCCACAAGATCACAACCTTAAGGGCCAATAGATCCACCAAGAGTCTCACAAAAAGCTCAAGTATTCATAACGAATTTTGGAGGCAACCGAAACCCTAAGCAAGAACTCGGTTTTGGAGATATCTTCAAAATCAAGCCAAATCCGAGAGGGTTTTGAAGGGGAATCACATGGTAAATGCTCACAAGGATCCTAGCAACATATTCCCCCAACAAATCTCACGAGATTTGTGGTCAATCGCGAAAACAAAAATTCCCCGAAAATACCTCCGAAAATCCGAAAAAGAAAAACGCCAGGAACAAAGGATTTGGCACAAGATTAAGAGAAAGATTTCACTACGAATCACTTAGCCATATCCGGTTACAAGCCACTCACAAGTATTACAAAACTTGGATGGCAAAAAGCTCAAGAACAAGAGCCTCTCCTTTCTTCTCTCCTCTCACCCAAAGGCACCCACAAACAAATGAGCAACCCCCACCTACTAAGCCCAAAGAGATGGCTGAAATTTCAGCCTCTCCACATATATATAGGCGCTGGCCAAATGTCCAAAACGCCCATACATGAAGCGCACAACTCAAATACCCCTCAGGGGTAAAACCGTCCAACTTTTCCTGCAAGCATCAGACGGACCCGGCTCCTTCACGACTTCGCTTCGCCTCGACGCAAGCTTCGCGATGGTGCCACTCGTCCTCTGACTTGTCACCCCCGGTTTTGAGGCCCAAACCGGCAAACCCGCCACCGCCCGGTTTTGAGACCCAAACCGGTAAACCTGCCTCTGGCCGGTTTTGAGGACCAAACCGCCAAACCCTCTTGCACACCCCGCAGGCGTGACTCACCCCCAGTTTTGAGGCCAAACTGGTCAAACCCTCCTTGCACGCCGCCGCACGACGTGACTGACCGATGTCGACGCGTGTCCGGCCTCCGCCAAGCCTCCGACGCCTCCAAGTCTTTCGCTCTCGCTCTCGGGCCGCCTACTCGACTCGCCTCCGTCCCGCTTGACTCAACCGACGCCGTCTTCATCCCATCATATACTCTTGCTCTTTCGTGCACCATGTGGATCGCCCATGACTCCGTCCGGACTCCTCGGGTCCCTCGGTCCAAGCCTACTCGTTCACCCTTCACCGTCCTCGGTCCATCGGCATGAACCTTTCGCGCTTGACCTTCACCGCATGCCGTCGACCGCCATGTCGCATTCTACACCTGCACATCACAAGCCAAGAGATACATCAAACCACACAACGGTTGTCAATCACTCATCATCCAAGGGTGACCACCATTGGTCCACAATCTCCCCCTTGATGAGTGCATTGACAACACCCAACACAATGACTTGAAAAAGGTAACAAGAAAAGAAAGGAAAAACAAATATCTCTTTCAAGTGATCCAAAAGCCAAGACAAAAGGCAAACACAAGATCACTCGAGAAGAGAAGTCTCAGTCCCCTAAGACAAGGGCAACGGCTCGATACAACTGAGACAAAGTCACATGATCCCTCAAGAAGAAGCAGAAAGGGCTCAACACCAATCATGTGACAAGCGAAAGCTCAAACAACCGCCGACTCCTCAAGAAGAGGTAAAAGCTCAACGCAACCGGCAAGAGAGCAAAAGAGAAGCAACTCACACAAAAGAGATGCAAACTCAACACAAAGCTCCCCCTGAGCAAAAGCACTCCCCCTGAAAACATGCTACACAGAAATGCATGTAGGAGCAAATGCAACTTCCCCTTGCTAAATGCAATGCATAATCTCTATCTCCCCAAAATGCATGCAATACCATAAACTCTCCCCTTTGAGCATATGCAACATAAACTTCTCCCCCTTGTTGTCAATGCAAACATCAAGGATTTCATGAGAGCACAAAATGCATGCCATGGGGTGCAAAAACTACCAAGCTTCTCAAATATATCACAAAGCATTTACAAATGCTACAAATGAACTAGAACACAGAGAAGCAGATCATGAGCAAGCACAAATAGCCGACATGAGGATATTATGATATGATCAAGAGACTTAGGCTGAATTTCAGATTTCAATATTTTATAAAAGATATCACCACATGAGCAAATGACTAGCCATGATAACTCGAGCAAGGTCAAACTAGATCACGAAAGCTCATATAAGGATGACATATTCTCAACATAAGATCATTGCTAACATTTGCAAGACATCCCTACTCATTTTCAAACTCACTGAGACCATGAGCCTACTTCTATGGCAAGCACATGTAACAGTAGAGCAACCTGGTGATGATTTTAAGTGTGCAACATAGATAAAAATATTTTTATGCAAACTATTTGCTTTCTTCTATTACTTGCATTTTTCATTAAGCACATATAAAAACCAAGGTTTATGAGGTGTCCCTTGACACAAGTGAAGCACAGAAAAACATGCTCCCCCTAGGTAATGCAAAGCAAGCACAATGATAAGCCATGTGCAAAGAATAAGTCGCCCGAGTACAAGCTAGTACAACCTAGCATCTCAAGCAAGAGCAGCGCATGACAAAAGACTTACTCATGGGTGATAAGCATTTCATGATTCATTTTATAAAAACAAGCTTAGCTCACAAGATTTCTTATGACAATATCATCAAGAGCATAAGTAGCACATTGCAAAATCACCACAATCCTATGCACTAGTTCTCAAGAGCATAAGCAAATACTCAGGATATATAAGAGAAGCTCATCTAGTGCATAGATGTATAAAGTGCAATATAATATATGCAATGCAAATGCATGAGACATATATGATACAATGTGATGCAAGAGAAAGCATCCAGAACCCAACCCAGAAGGAGAAGAAAGAGGCAACAAAAGCAGCAAGAGCCAAGTGGTGCGTTCATGCAAGTTACCGATCATCTGTTGAGGTGGATGGTGACGCTGAATATGTCATTGAGCCTCACGCTCTAAGGTAGTCTCCCCCTCAACTGCAGCTGGATCCTCCTAGTCTTCTTCTTTAACTTGATCATGTAGTGGTACAAGTCGATGGCCTAGTGTAGTGGAAGTAGAGTCTGGCCCATCAACTAATGTAGTCGAAGTAGAAGGTACAGGTGCATCAGCTGGTGGATGATCGATCACATTTTCATCTTCATCTTCATCACCACCATCTACAAGCTCATCCTCTTCCTCAAAGATGCTTTGCTTCATTTCATGTTCATATGCAAGCTCAAAGGCAGATGGTGTGCAAGGCATAGTTTCATCGAAAATAATCTCACATGTTTCTACTATCTGGTTAGTTTCAAAGGCAGACGGATCGATTATTCCCGTCCAAGCCATGCTAAATGGCCTTCTCTCTGGTGATCGAACATGTTGTACAGAAAGTAATGTTTTAAATAGTGGGCAAAGCCATTTAGCTCGGGAGTTCCAAAAACAACTAATATCGGGCTAAGAAATGTAGTACAGAAAGTCTGATAAAGTGAAAAGCCATTACCTCTTGACCCTTTTAGGGTTTGTGTTCACAAGCTCTTGCAGGCTCCTGTCCTTCCTGATGATTTCCTTCTCAGCGTCAGTGAAAATGACCCCTGCCGGCACATTGATGCTGCTGGTGTTAGCACCTGCCATTAGTGCTGATGGTGGCAGCGGCTGCGACAGCTTTGGTGCAGAGCTGGAATTGCTGATGTCCATGGACGAGCTTCCATCTTGACAAAGTGTGCTCCCAGCGACAACGGTGCTGCTGACATTGTATGATGTGCTCTCCACCGGCGCCTTCATCGTGGTCTTCCAGCTTAGGGAGCTGGCACTGGAGTTTTCCGGCATCGAGAGCCTGAGAGCATCCTGATCTAGTTCATCATGCCTCACCGGCAGCAGAGGTGTTTGCAGGAATGCCGCAAGTGGGGCGAGCTCAGTCTGCGACGATGGCTGTGCCAAGTCGATAAAGTTGCTTCTAGCGCCGTCACCATGGGATGACTTTGGTATCGGCGCCAGTATGGGTGCCAAGGAATTGTACCTACCAATGTCTGTGGACGAGTCGCCGTGGTGCCAGCGCATGCTCCCGCCGATGGTGCTGCCGGTGACGATGCTGTACGTGCTTGCCTCCTCCAGAGAAGGTATGCGCAAGCTCGCCGGCAGCGGGGGCAGCTCAGAATGCGATGACAGCTGAGCCTGAGCGACCCCGACGCGGTGGTCGAAGATGCTTCGAAGCTGGCCACCAGAACCAGTCATCGGCGACAACAATGGTATCAAGCTCTGTGGCCTCGCCACGATCTGCTCCAAAGCCGCCAAGGGGCACGACGGCAGCCCCAGCCCTTGCCACGGTTGGCCGCCTAGGGGCGTCGGGAAAGGGCTGGCCGCCGGTGCTTGTAGCATGGGGAAGAAGGACGCGGGTAGGGACTGCAACGTCACACGCGGGCGGGCGTAGAGGGAGCCACCCCCAAATGCCGATGACCGGGATCTGGAGCCAGACGCAAAGACGAGGCCCTGAGATGACGGCGAGTGGAGGCTCTGGGCATGCCCTAAGGACAGTGCTTGCTCAATGATTGCAGACAAGGTCCCGGTGGCTGAGGGTCTGGAGGTGTTTGGCTCCATGTCAGCTATGGTTCCGCCGGAATGCGAACGGGAGGAGGGAGAGGTGGAGAAAGGCTTCCGGCGGCGGGATGCTGTGCGAGGAGGAGCGCCAAAATGAGAGCCAGTCAGCTGATCTAAATGGAGCCATGGAGCAATTGAAATGGGGAAAGAAACAGAGCTGGACTGGATGCCAGTTAGTGTACGCGTTACGGTGATGGATCATGAACTATGCACACCGTCCGATCCATTGTCACACAACCACAGCTGTGCCCGCTGTCAAATCAAAACAGGTGACACGTATTCATTTGTTGTTTTTTCATGTTCACACTGGTGTTTCTTGCCCGTTAAATTGATACATGGGGCAACTGGAATAATAGGCAAACACATCAATACCATATGACCATTTTCAGCGCAGGGGAAGAGAAAGAGAATGTGTGTTGATTTGAAATTCAGGAATCACGCGCTTCAGAATTTATCTATCATCCCATTTCTTCCTCTTTAAATGTCTCATCCATTTTTTATCTCCCCCAACAAACCACACCGTGTCATTACTAGTCCTCCAAGCTAAAGCCAAAGATAGTACATTGTTCAAAGTATACTTGATGTTGTATTGCTTTGTTTATGATGTGATTCACAGGATGCTAGGGGCTTTTAGAGAGATTGCTACCCACCTTACATAATCCGGAAGGTAGGGGTTCAATGTCGATAAAAGTCTAACTCCTGGACTATTACAAGTAATAGAATCTGATTTGGTTACAAATGTAAATGGAAAAAGTCTACTTAACCCCCTGACCTATTGATGTTCGTCTACTTAACCCCCTCACCTATAAAACTGGGTATTCTACCCCCTGAACTTTCCAAAACCGGGCAAATCACCCCCTGAAGCTGTTTTGGACGGCGGTTTGCTACAGTAATGGTGGTTTTGTCTTTTTTCTTTTTTTGTTATTTCGGCTAAATCTTTGAAAAATCATAGTAAATCACAGAAAAATCATAAAATGGAAAATCCAATTTTGTTGGACTCCACATAAGTAGATCTATACAGTGAACATATAATATGATATGCTTTAGAATATTTTTTTACAGCTATTAATTAATTACAGAAAAGCATAGATCTAAAGCTACAGCAAAAAAATATTCTGAAGCATACCATATTATATATTCACTGTGTAGATCTACTCATGTGGAGTCCAACAAAATTGGATTTTCCATTTTACAATTTTTCTATGATTTACTATGATTTTTGAAAGATTCAGCGGAAATAACAAAAAAGAAAAAAAAGACAAAACCATCGTTACTGTAGCAAACCACCGTCCAAGACACCTTCAGGGGGTGATTTGCCCGGTTTTGGAAAGTTCAGGAGGTAGAATACCCGGTTTTATAGGTGAGGGGGTTAAGTAGACGAACATCAATAGGTCAGGGGTTAAGTAGACTTTTTCCAAATGTAAATACATTTTTTCTAATCTCCAACTAAGATCTATACTTTTATCTACGGATCTTATGGTACATGACAACAAGTGTCATGGAACACCAGCGTGATATAGTCGGGCCGGCCCATCCCCATTGAGGGTGTGTTGACGGCTTGACCTATCTTGAGGGTTCTTAGGGTGTGTTTGGTTGAGCTGTAGCTTTTGAAAAAGTAGCTGTGACCTGTGGGCTATGAAAAGTAGCTGTGAGCTATGGACTGTGGGCTGTACAAAAGCCGTTTGGTGGAATAGCTGTGGCTTTTGGGACTACGGGAGGGAGACGCGAGCGGACAGGAGGAAAAAAAAAAGAAAACGAACAGGTACGTAACTTATGCGTGGCAGGTGGGTAACTTCGGGACCCAAAAGCTAGCAAAAGCAAGGGGGTGAAGTGCTTTTGGATTTACACTAGGCAAAAGTTGGCTTTGACAAAAGTATCTATGGGCATTTGGCCCCTTTGGTTCAAATTTTGACTTTTGGATGCAAAAGGCAACAGCCAAAAGCCCAACCAAGTGCACCCTTAGGGGACCCTAAGGGATATTACCCCCACACAGTGCAAACAACGTGAATCTAGAGGACACTGACGATTCGGGTGCCAATACCAACTAACAAAGGAGCATCGAAGAATAGGGCTCCAAACATGTGTCCAGATCTCGTTGATGCCATCAGATAAGAGGTGCTTTCTACCAGAAATGAGGACCCCCAGTCCCACCGCTGGCGACCTGGACCCGGAGCCAGACATAGAGACAAGCCAATGAGACAGCGATGGTAAGATTTTCACCGGCAAGAGGCAGCTAGTGTTAGGTCTGCATGTATATAGGAGTGAAACTCATCGGTAGAAGGCAAAATCACTTTCACATTATTTACTCAAAACAAAGACGATACGATGTTTCAAGAAATGAGTACGTCACTAGTTTTTTTTGGTGATGTCAAACGAAATTAACCTATTGATAGCACATATATAACAATCAAAACATCAAAATGATATTTCAAAAATGGTAAACATGTCAAACCAAAAAAAACATGACACTTACCATCTCATAAGGTAAGTACTACCAATTAATTGTTTAGCTAATCCCATCATCCCTGACTATGTACTAGAGCAGGCACGTTAAGTATTTTCCTGGCGGACTGGATCATTAGTCAGAATGACTTCGTGCCAACTGGGGTATGAGCTGGGATCAAGATACCTGGGTCATGGGTACTTCAAAATTGTGGATCAAAAGGAGTAGTTTGGGATGAGATGATCATTGAGATTTGTTGTACACGCGCGCACAATACAATGTAATACAAGCAAAAACAAAAAAGGAAAAATATTAATTAGACTCAACGAACAAAGAAATAAAAGCAAAGGAGAAACAGAAGAAGAATGAAAATTAATTTGCTATCAAATGTTGGCCCATATGGCCCACTACTCATCCAGGATAAACTGATAACCCTAACATGTACCTAAAGGAAAAATCCATTTACCTCCCTGAACTATACACTAAGTTTGTCTTTCCTACATGATCTCCAAACTCAAACTTGCAAAATCCATTTACCTCCCTGAACTATACACTAAGTTTATCTGATGTGGTTCCATGTCATCAGTACTAGCATGCAACTTGTGCAAAAGGGTTCCATTTGTCACCTGCCGGTGTGGTCTCTCTATTCATCATTAGTTTCATCAAAACATATTCAGCATTAGTAGGACATGCACTATATGCTCTTGAGATTAAGCCTAAATGTGTATTGTCAACATTTATTTTCTGTACACATATCCAGTCAATAGTTAAGAACTCACATTGGCATAACATGCTATAAATTAAATCAGAGGGGAAAAAAATATCTAATGATATAGTGTCATATATAAATTCAAATGCCTGATCTCATGATATAGGATTTGAATGTGGATGACACACACTGAGCACATATTTTCATTATCGAACAATACTGAAGTGTAAGGGACACATGGCATCAATTCTCTCCTTTGCCTTCACTGCTTTAAGGATCATATGGCATCATCATGCATTAACTCACGACATACATGCAAAAATTCATCAACCTTCCATTATTGTAAGCAATCCATCATCATCAACTTCTAATACCACCTCCAAGAACTGAGCACGAACTAATGTCTATGCTGAAATAAAGCAAATGAACAGGCCTGTCAATATCCTTTATTGTCATGCTCAACTCCCTCTGACCATATCGCTCCTGCGCAAGTACAAATATATGGCATTGTCACTTGAGAAATGCAAATACTGAAGTGTTCATCATGCATTGCCCCCTGTAGTTTGGGGCTGGTGCTAATAAGTGAGAACAAACCTGCAGCAATTTCAATTCTGCTGACAAAGTGTCTTAACCATGCACTTGAGCTCAAGGGTGTGCATATCCTTTATCGCCTATCTGTTTGCTGCAGATGTTCTGTTTGATATATTCCTGCAAAGTATTTACAAGAAAATGACGGATCGATTAGTCCCATCCAAGCCATGGTTAATGGCCTTCTCTCTATTGTGGTCGCCACACATTTAGTACAGAAAGTCTGATAAAGTGATAGTCCATTACCTCTTGACCCTTTTAGGGTCTGTGTTCACAAGCTCTTGCATGTTCTTGCCCTTCCTGATGATCTCCTTCTGAGCATCGCTGAAAATGACCCCTGCTGCAACAAGGCTGCGGTTGCTGGGGAAGGGGAGGAGGCCGCCAGTGCTTATTGACCAGGGAAGACGGACGCCAGCAGGGACTGCAACCTCCCGTGCCCGTGGACAGAGAGGGAGCCATCCCCAACCACAGGCGACTGGGATCTGGAGCAAGATGCACAGACAGGCCCCTGAGACGCTCACTAGTGGAGGCTCTGGGAATGCATAGAGGACAGTGCTCGCTGAATGATTGCAGAGGAGGATAGGTTGGCAGAGGGGTAGGAGGTGTTCTGCTCCATGTCAGCTAGCTAGGGTTTCCCGCCCGGGATGTGAACGCGAGGAGGGAGAGAGGGGCAGAGGGCTTCCGGGGGTGGGATGCTGTGTCGGGGTTTTGAACAGGTCCCTAGCTACCTTATATAGACGAAAGGCTAGGGCAACAAATCGACTAAGGTCTAACTTCTAGTCTATTACAGGTAACTTTCTGATATGATTACAACGTCATCTTTCTTTATCTCGGACTAAGGTCTATCCATATCTCTAGGCATCTTGTGGTGCATGACAACTTGTGTCCTAGACCGCCCATCTGATATAGTCGGGCTAGTCCATCTTCATGTTAGCTAGCTAGGGTATCCTTCCAGGGATGTGAGCGTGAGGAGGGAAATGGCAGAGGGCTTCCGATGGCAAGATGCGGTGCAAGGAGGAGCACCGGGATGGGAGCCACTCAGTGGTTCTAAATTGAGCCATGGAGCAACCAAAATAGGAAAACAAATGAAACTTGCCGGAATGGAGGAGGAGCACAGGAATGGGTACCAGCTAGTGGATCTAAATGGAACCATGGAGCAACCAAATGGGGAAAGAAATGAAGCTAGCCGGAATGGGTGCCAGCTAGTGTGTGCATTAGCATGATGGACCGCGCACTTTGCGTGTCGTATGTTATATTGTCATGAGACGACAGTTGTGCCCGCTGTCATGTCAAAGTGGGTGACATGTAATCATTTGGTGGTTTTTGTCAAAGTGGGTGATACGTAATCATTTGGTGTTTTATTGTCAAAGTGGGTGACTCGTAATCAAAGTGGGTGACACTGGAATTATTTTTGTGAAACTGATATGTGGGTCCACCACAAGAATAGGCCAAAACATCATTACCTATAACCGTTCGACACAGGGAAGGGGAAGAGAATCCATTGATTTGAATTTTGGGAGTCATGCCAAGCATAATTAATCTATTGGCCCATTTCGTCCACTTTCCCCCACCCCTGAACCACACCATGTCATTTTTTGATCTTGCAGTCCACCAAAAAATATGGCCAAGGTGATAGATTGTTCAAAGTATCTTGATAGTTTGTATTTTTTGTGTATAATGTGATTTGTAGCATGTCGGGTTTCGAACAGGTCCCTATCTACCTTATATAGACCAAATGCTAGGGCTACAAATCGACTAAGTTCTAACTCCTAGTCTATTACAGGTAACTTTCTGATATGATTACAGCGTCATCTTTCCTAATCTTGGACTAAAATCTATCCATATCTCAAGGCATCTTACGGTACGTGACAACTTGTGTCGTGGACCGCCCATCTGATATAGTCGGGCTAGTCCATCTTCATGTTAGCTAGCTAGGGTTTCTGCACCAGATGTGAACGTGAGGAGGGAAATGGGAGAGGGCTTCTGGCAGCGGGATGCGGTGCGAGGAGGAGCACCGAGATGGGAGCCAGTCAGCGGTTCTAAATTGAGCCATGGAGCAACCAAAATAGGAAAACTAATGAAACTAGACGGAATGGAGGAGGAGCACCGGAATGGGTGCCAGCCAGCGGATCTAAATGGAACCATGGAGCAACCAAATGGGGAAAGAAATGAAGCTGGCCCGGAATGGATGCCAGCTAGTGTGTGCGTTAACATGATGGACCGCGTAGCGTGTCGTATGTTATATTGTCATGAGACGACAGTTGTGCCCGCTGTCGTTTCAAAGTGGGTGACATGTAATCATTTGGTGTTTTTTGTCAAAATGGGTGACACGTAATCATTTGGTGTTTTTTTTGTCAAAGTGGGTGACACGTAATCAAAGAGGGTGACACTACCAGAGAGACCGTCATCGGTACCGGTTTCAAACCCCCTTTGGTACCGGGTTTTGAACCGGTACCGAGCAACCGAGACTAAAGGCTCGGCCCATTGGTACCGGGTATTTACCCGGTACCAAAAGGGGCCTTTGGTACCGGTTGGTAACACCAACCGGTACTAAAGGTTTTTATGTACAAAAAATAATTTAAATCCCGGGGAGGCTCCCACACACGTGCACGTCGCAAGTCACAAGTCACACGATTTTTCACGCGAAAATACGCGTGTGCGGCGCGTGGGGTTCGAACCCACGACCTGTGGCTTCGCGCGTTGCTTCCTTACCATCTCACCTACACACCACAGCTGACCAAGTCCCAGATACTTTTCTTTTGAATTAACCCATGGAGGACCCTTTGGTACCGGGTTGTAACACCACCCGGTACCAAAGACCCCTCCTTTGGTACCAGTTGGTGTTACGACCCGGTGGTTGGTACCGGGTCGTAACACCAACTGGTACCAAAGGAGGGTCTTTGGTACCGGGTGGTGTTACGACCCGGTACCAAAAGGTCCTCGGGGGTTAACAAATTTAGACCCAGTACCAATGCTTGCATTGGTACCGGGTTTTTAGTAACCGGTACCTATGAGGATGGACCGATGGTAAGTTTTCTGGTAGTGTGACACTGGCATTTTTTGTGAAACTAATATGTGGGTCCTCCAGAAGAATAGGCCAAAACATCATTACCTATAACCGTTTGACATATGGAAATGGAAGAGAATCCATTGGTTTGAATTTTGGGAGTCGTGCCAAGCATAATTAATCTATTGCACCATTTTGTCCTCTTTCTCCAACCCCTGAACCACACCATGTCATTTTTTATCTTGCAGTCCACCAAGAAATATGGCCAAGGTGATAGATTGTTCAAAGTGTCTTGATGGTTTGTATTTTTTGTGTATAATGTCATTTATAGCATGTCAGGGGTTTTGAACAGGTCCATAGCTGCCTTATATAGACCAAAGGCTAGGGCTACAAATCGACTAAGTTCTAACTCCTAGTCTGTTACATGTAACTTTCTGATATGATTACAACGTCATCTTTCCTTATCTCGGACTAAGATCTATCCATATATCTATGCATCTTGCGGTATGTGACAACTTGTGTCCTGGACCGCCCATTTGATATAGTCAGGCTAGTCCATCTTCATGTTAACTAGCTAGGGTTTCTGCGCGGGATGTGAACATGAGGAGGGAAATGGGAAAGGGCTTTCGGCAGCGGGATGCGGTGCGAGGAGGAGCACCGGGATGGGAGCCAGTCAGTGGTTCTAAATTGAGCCATGGAGCAACCAAAATAGGAAAACAAATGAAACTAGCCAGAATGGAGGAGCAGCACCAGAATGGGTGCCAGCCAGCTGATCTAAATGGAACCATGGAGCAACCAAATGGGGAAAGAAATGAAGCTGGCCGGAAAGGATGCCAGCTAGTGTGCGCGTTAGCGTGATGGACCGGGCACTGCATGTCGTATGTTATATTGTCATGACAGTTGTGCCCGCTGTCATATCAAAGTGGGTGACACGTAATTATTTGGTGTTTTTTTGTCAAAGTGGGTGACACATAATCATTTTGTGTTTTTTTGTCTAAGTGGGTGACATGTAATCAAAGAGGGTGACAGTGGCATTTTTTGTGAAACTGATATGTGGGTCCACCAGAAAAATACGCCAAAACATCATTACCTATAACTGTTCGACATAGGGAAGGGGAAGAGATTCCATTGGTTTGAATTTTGGGAGTCGTGCCAAGCATAATTAATCCATTGCCCCATTTTGTCCTCTTTCTCCCACCCCTGAACCACACCATGTCATTTTTTTATCTTGCAGTCCACCAAAAAATATGGCCAAGGTGATAGATTGTTCAAAGTATCTTGATGGTTTGTATTTTTTCTGTATAATGTGATTTGTAGCATGTCGGGGTTTTGAACAGGTCCCTAGCTGCCTTATATAGACCAAAGGCTAGGGCTACAAATTGACTAAGTTCTAACTACTAGTCTATTACAGGTAACTTTCTGATATGATTACAACGTCATCTTTCCTTATCTCGAACTAGGATCTATCCATATCCCTAGGCATCTTGCAGTACGTGACAACTTGTGTCGTGGACCGCCCATCTAATATAGTCGGGCTAGTCCATCTTCATGTTAGCTAGCTAGGGCTTCTGCTCGGGATGTTAATGTGAGGAGGGAAATGGGAGAGGGCTTCCGACAGCGGGATGCGGTGCGAGGAGGAGCGTCGGGATGGGAGCCAGTCAGCGGTTCTAAATTGAGCCATGGAGCAACCAAAATAGGAAAACAAATGAAACTGGACGGAATGGAGGAGGAGCACCAGAATGGGTGCAAGCCAGCGGATCTAAATGGAACCATGGAGGGGAAAGAAGTAAAGCAGCCGGAATGGATGCCAGCTAGTGTGCACGTTAGCATGATGGACCGTGCACTGTGCGTGTCGTATGTTATATTGTCATGAGACGATAGTTTTGCCTGCTGTCATATCAAAGTGGGTGACACGTAATCATTTGGTGTTTTGGTTAAAGTGGGTGACACGTAATCAAAGTGGTTGACAATGGCTTTTTTTGAAACTGATATGTGGGTCCACCACAAGAATAGGCAAAAAATCATTACCTATAACGGTTCAACATAGGGAAGGGGAAGAGAAACCATTGGTTTGAATTTTGGGAGTCGTGCCAAGCATAATTAATCTATTGCCCCATTTCTTCCTCTTTCTCCCACCCCTGAACCACACCATGTCATTTTTTTTATCTTGCAGTCCACCAAAAAATATGGCCAAGGTGATAGATTGTTCAAAGTGTCTTGATGGTTTGTATTTTTTGTGTATAATGTGATTTGTAGCATGTCGGGGTTTTGAACAGGTCCCTAGCTGCCTTATATATACCAAAGGCCAGGGCTACAAATCGACTAAGGTCTAACTCCTAGTCTATTATAGGTAACTTTTTGATATGATTACAACGTCATCTTTCCTTATGTCGGACTAAGATCTATCCATATCTCTAGCTAGGCATCTTGCCACTACTACAGCAGGAGCATCACAGGCGGTTCGGTTGCCCACATCACAGGCGGTTTTCAAAAGTGGCGCTGGTTAAGTGGCGCTGATAATCCCTTTTTCACAGTCGGTTTTTAACCGGCTGTGAAAATCGATTTTCACAGCCGGTTTACGTTATGAACCGGCTGTGAAAATCAGTTTCACAGCCGGTTTTGAACCTTCGAAACCTGCTGCGTCAGGCGTTATCACAGCCGGTTTTTTTGCCAAAAAACCGGCTGTGAAAGTGCCTTTTCACAGCCGGTTTTCTTCCAATCAAAACCGGCTGTGAAAGGGCATTTTCACAGCCGGTTTTCTGCAAATCAAAACCGGCTGTGAAACTCTTTTTCACAGCCGGTTTGAACCGGCTGTGATATGTTTTTCCAGAATAAAAAAATAATTAAAATGTCTCAATTTTCACAGCACAATAATTCACAAATATATAATGCATTAATATTACTTTTCAGATCGAACTAACTGTTTATACATGGACGACCTACCTAACTATTAGTTGTAGGATCAACTGATCCATAATCCATTCTGCTACTTATTTACTATCTTACAACAGACACAGATCCAAGAAGTGAAAATCAATAACCTGTAAACTTTCAAAATCATATAGTGCAGAGTTCTTCCACCTTCATGATTTCTTTTCCCCGCGCGTCATTTTCCCTTTGCCCATCCGTCATCCTCCTGCAGGCAGTGCCGGCACAGCAGCGCCGCTTCCTTGTCTGCACCGGCAATGATAAGAATTGATAGTTTGTGGAGAATACTCGGAAATTGCAGGTACCAACAGTATATTAAACTTCAATTTTCCTACTAACCCACCATCAAGAATTACTCGGTGTTGTTGCACAATTCATCACAGCTATGTTGTCACAAACAATTCAATTACATGCACGACCAAGTAGTCTTTCAAGAAAATGTGTAAGTACGGATAATATAAAAGGTGCAATTTGCTTACTAAATACCAAGCCATGTGCTATAAATCATGGTGCTATAAATCAGTGGGTCTAGGAAAGACATCTCACGAAGATTTTAATAAGCACATCCAGAACTACATACTTCAAACTATCATGTTACATGTAAAATTCAGTGCCAGTCAAGGATCAAAAGCAAAGACATAAAAAAAGTTCACAGGAGTGAGGTATGCTTCAGCGTATGTATTCATCATAAGAAAAAGCCTGGCAAAAAATGCATATTTCTCCCTGCCACATCTAACATAAGCACCCATCTATCTCTACTTATCTGCTCCTCATCCAGTATATATTATCACACTTTAATTTTGGCTTATCCTTGCGTAATGAAATTATAGTAGGACAAAACAGAAAATGGATTTGGTAGCATGCTGAAGCTAAGACAGAATTACTATGTGTCTCATGTGCAAGGACAAAACAATAAATTCATAGTAGAGTCACTGCATCAGATCAAAGGTGACTGATTTTGATGCGGCTACCTCTAATTCGTAAGTTTTCTTCCTTATCCTAACTTAATAGATGTTAACCATCTATTACTTATCATGATCCAAAAATAAAATCTAGCCTCTCACTTTGCTGGAAAACATTAAGTACTAAGAAATAAAAATATAATAATGGAGAAAAGAGAGCACACAACTTACCTTGGTTTTCTCGGTATGGACGATGGGTCTAGCAGCACCAATGCTCAGATAGCATTGGTTGCTGAGGAGAAGCAATGGTCACTGCAACCGACCTGATCCATGGACTTGTCAGGCCGCATCCCTGCTTTGCATTGCTACCGGCAGCCCACACACCTAGCCACCAAGCTAATTTCAACAGAACATGTCAGAAATTCAGAGCAAAAACATATAGACAGTTCACCAGTTTACCAATTCAGCTAATGTCACACCCCAAAATTTCATATTTTGGGATGTGAATAGAATACACTAACAATCTAAAGGATTTAAGAATTTCTAAAATTTTCCAAGATTTATATTTTATTACAGGGAATTTAGAATATGAAAATTAGTGTGTCTTGAATAAATTAAAACAACATAGGCCTTAAGAGCGGTTGTTGTGTCCTTGCTTTGGTGTGTCTTCAACGTTTAGTGTTTAGCTTCCCAAATCCTCTCAGATATCAATTAGGTTCCTCTGGATTCTTTTCAGATCTTCTCTAGAATTTATTCCTATTCTTCCTAGAGCTAAATCCTTCATCTCCAAGCTTCTACAAATATCTTCATGAGCTCCAAATATTTTATTTGGATTCTTTAGGTCCAATATCATCTCCGAGATTTGTCTCATGAATTTTGGAATATTTTTCATGGTTTAAATATAAATTCTAGACTTTTCTAGAATTGTTTAATACCAGGAAATTAATTATTCCGAAAATATAAATATTTTTGGGCCAGCCTTGACCCATTATCCAGCCCGTGTTATCCTAAATCCATCCCATCTTCTTAATTGGGCCAAATTTCACAAGCCCATTAGTGGTAGTGAAAACTCTTAGGTCCATTAGCGTTAGAGAAGAGTTAAACCATCTATTTGTCCCATATTGCTAATGGATGGAGAGATGGTGGATTTTCTCCCCATATATGCGAAGTACCTTCCTCCCAGAAAAGATACACCATTGGCTCCTTTACAGGGAGGCCCCAAGTTTGGGAATCCCTAAGGACTCCATCTTTATTCACGTAGCGCTCGCCGTCGCCGTCCCTCTGCCCAGCTTCGGCGCCGCCACTGATGTCCATCTCGTCGATTCGCTCCGATTGCCGATTGTTTGTAGCGTACCCGAACGCCGACGAAGCCGCCGCCGCCTATTTGATCTTCGAGGTGAGAACATGCCGTCCTCAACTTTGCCTCCTCGCCGCCAGCTCCTCCAACTCCGGCCGGAGGCCGTGCCGGACCAAGCCGTCCCCACCACGAAGATCGATGCATCGGGCCGCACGTCTGCCTCCCCTTCTCGTCGCCCGCCGCCGTCGAGCTCGCCATCCCGGAAGCCGCCGGACTGAGGCACTTCCCTGCGCCATGGCCGACCTGGAGCTTCGATCTCTGATTCCAACCAGCCGTGCCGTCGTTCTGCTGCCGGAGGAGGACGTCCACGCGAGAGATCGAAGTATCGAGACCACAATCGTGCTCTTCCGTTCATCACCGATTCGTCTCGTAGGTGAGCACACCGACACATCACATGCTCATCGTCATTCATCTGCTCGTTCTCTTTTGCTGCTCGCTCAAACCTCTCGTGTCTCCATCTACCGTTGCCTGACGCAGCTTCCCTTTGTGCCGTGTAGCTAGCTGCAGATCGGCCATGCGCATTGCCCCCACTGACCGCCGGCGCGCGTTGCGGTGCCGACGAGCTGAGATCACTATCGTCCCCAGTGGTGAGGACACATCCGCCTACACTTGCCTCTCTCTCGTTTCCGAGTCTCCTGCAACGACCCGTGGAGCCTGGCTGCGTGCTGCTTGCAGTGCATTCCCGGCTGCGAGCTGCCGTCGTCCATAGTTGTCCAGTCCAATATATCCATGCGCCGGATCGAGCCACCCAGCAGCCGCTGCATCTCACCTCGCCATGCATGCTTTTATGCATACAGCCAACAAGTACGAGCATGTGCACTTGACCAACGTGATCAGCCGGCCAGAATATTTCCCTCCATCCTACGCTTCTTTTCATGTTATCCTTCTTATCAAATCAATAGGTATTTTATTTAATTAATTTGCATCCTTGCCGAGCTGCACAGATCGCTGGCCATCACCGTGGAGCAAGCTGGGCACGTCGTTAATCAGCTATGATCTTTGCAAGCCGAGGCAAGTAATCAATCAACCGATGCTGGACTACTATATGCAGAAGCAAACATGGCCCCCGATCGGCATGCAAGAGATGATGTCATGGTGACGTCATGCCTATGTCATGGTATATATAATTCAGTTTTTCTTTTCCGTTGCCAAATTATTTCTCAATCTATCTTTCATTTCCAAATCCGGCAAATCATCTATACACAGCACATGCCCTTTTGGAACAACCGGCCAGAGTAATCACACCTTTCTTATAAATCCCATCTGTCAAACCACATTGTTAACTATGCTTAGTGCTTAGTTTAATCAATTTGCTTTCCTTTCGTTACTAGGCCAACTCATTCTTTCTGATCCAACCTAGTAAAGCTTTGACACAATAAATCTTCGCAAATTAGCATCTATTTAATAATTAAATTTATGTTGCTGCAATGAAACCCAGGATCTTAATTACTGGTTCATTTCAATCATTGCAATACAACTTAAGTTTGTATTATTAAATAATGTATAAGCTTGTAAAGCTCATGTGTTACTCCTTCCATCATTTCCTTTAGTCTTTGATCATCAGTTGCTTCTTAGTAGCCTATACAAGAAATAATATGTTGACCACTACAGATTAGTTGTATTACTTAATAATTGACCTTATGCTATTTCAATGGTATAACAATTATTAATTCTATGCCATTAGATTTTAGCATAGGTTCAAACTATTAAGGTAATAATGTATTAATCTGCAAGTTACATGATAGCATTCCTCGTGTTCCTATTCTATTATCTTCAGGTGTAAATCGGAAGTGACATCGTTTCTCTGTTTTCAGCGTTTCTCTGAGCCTTCGTAACCATAGCTCCAAACCCCGTTCTTTAGTGCGTTCTTTTTAGCTTCTCTATGTTTGGTGTATTGTTCTTAGTTGTGCTTGTTGTCTCTTTGTTAGTGTGTGCTTGTGCCGATGTTGCTGCGAGTAGAAGGAACGCAATTCAGGTGCTTTGAAGAAAAGAGTTTCAACAAGAAGAGTTTGAAGACTCTGAGCAGTACGTGGTATTTTTATTGCGGAAAGGCATGTGCCTGACTGCGAGTAGAAGGAACGCAATTCAGGTGCTTTGAAGAAAAGAGTTTCAACAAGAAGAGTTTGAAGACTCTGAGCAGTACGTGGTATTTTTATTGCGGAAAGGCAAGTGTCCCTAACCATCCTTCTATCTATGCTTTATTAAATATAATGATGATTCTAATTGGAACATGGAGTGACCACCCAGGAAAACAGTGCAACCACAAGCGCTAATGGGCTCTGGTCTTGGCTAATTAATTAGAAACCTTAATTTATAGTGGCCTTACCGAAAGGGCAAGAGGGGAAGCATGGATGGGGTATAGCCGGATCTCTTGGGAGTATGCTTTGGTAAGAAACTCGGCGATTAGAAAAGGTTATGCTCTGCTATGGCTTGAAACCTTAGCGGGTTGCTATGAATTGAGGGATCTTTGTAAAGGCCTCGTAGCGTCCCTATGCAATCACACCAAAGGTAGTGTGATACGTGCCTGATCAGCACAGCGTGGTTGGGTCTACGCTTCTTGTGGGGAAAGTGTACAAACTCTGCAGAGTGTTAAAAACTGTTATAACAGCCGTGCTCACGGTCAAGAGCGGCCTGGACCCTCTCATGATTAATTTATTTGAAGTTGATAATAAATCATATTCTGGTTATTTCTTGTGGCCTTGCTGAGTACCAACCATAAGTGTACTCATCCTTGCTTACTGCTGCTCAGAAAGGTGATGTGAAGATGTTGAAGATGATGCTAGGCCTACGCAACCCCCAGTCGATTGCCTGTGAAGTTTTGGAGCCTTGGTTTCCAGGATCTGCTGTGTCTCTGATAGATTGTAAGTCTCTTGTATTCTTTTACGTGATACTGTTACTGTTATTCACTTATGATGTCACTATATGTATGAAACTAGATCCTGGCATACATATAGGTAGCACTTGGTTTTGTCCTTAAAACCGGGTGTGACAGCTAAGTAATCCAAATCATGAATAACCAAAAAGATGTGCCTGGATTGGAGCTCATGATATATCCAGTTTAGTCAAATTGAACATCGGTCCTCAGTTTTTTCTTTTGAAAATCAATATCAGGATACACTACCTATGTACATGGCTCTCCTACTAAACCTAATACAGAGCACAAAGAAGAAAATGTAGATTATAATTATGGGCAAAGTATATGTAGAAGTTCAAGCTAAAATGTCAGTACTCCTAGATCCGTTATTTTCTGCAAGCATATAATTTAGAATCAATGGGCACAAGGAAAATGACAAATGACCAATGTATTAGCAGGTTCTTAGCGATTTGATTTTATATTAGCAGTAGAGAAGGATGCCATTGAGTTGCAGCATTACAGCATTTTTGCTCTGAAGAAAATAAGGAACTAACAACCATAAGATCAAAATTGGAGATTAGTTTTTAATAGAAGAATGGTAATCAAGTTCCTGGCTATCTAATTTTAAATTCAGAGAACTCATTCAGTGACAGGACAAACTGGCAATAAAGAGCACATAGCTGCTCTGAATATCCAGTGCTGGAAATAATCCAAATGGACCTGGAAACATCATTTATATGTTGCAATGTTAATCGTTACTTATACCGCAACTCCTGGTTTTTTTTAGTCTCAAGCATTATTGCTTCAATATAATAGCAGATATTATCAAGAGGACTCATAAAAAGTGTCCCAGCAGATAACAAAGACTCAGGAAAGATATACATATATGTAAATTGATAAATCTCATACATCACATTCTAATATTCAGTAGATACCTAGATGTTTACCAGGAGGTTCGATAGAAAATAATTTAGATGTTTCCTAAGTAGTTTCACAAATTAGTATCTTGGACAGTTGGACTGAACTTGTAGGATTCAATGATGCATTCTGATAATTATTTTACTATCTTGCTGCAGGCACAAATGAAGAACATGAAAGTAATAACCAGCAAATTCGTAATATATTTTCTGGTGCATAGTTTGCCTATTGCCATGGCGTAATCTGCAAACAAAAGTCACTGTTCAAGATATGTTGCCAAAGTAAACTATTTCACCTATGTTTCACTATTGCATAATGGTGGTGATTACCAATATTCCAAATTTATGCTGCATCAATGCCTAAACACTTGTCCCATATCAGATAGATAACAACTGAATGTTGTATGGTTTTACCATGTCCAACTGAATAATTGTGTCATTTGTTATCTAATCTTTTAATTTATGGACAAGTGATAATTTCAACTGACAAGCTCTCAGTGTATACCAATGTGATTCAGTTATGGACAATGCTTTATCAACAAAGGTGGCTACCCTATACTGTTGGCTGCCAAAATTGATTCAGTGAAATACCAATGTGATAGAACAAATTAAACATGTCTTCATCTCATTCAAATCAGAAACCATTTACACAACATGTATACACTGCCTAGTAGACAACAAAATTAGTAACTTCCTCAAGCTTTAGTACAATTGCAGGGATTATGGCACGCTTAACAGCAACATGGAGCATGAACCACCATGAATCGGGCAGTCCAATTGAGAAATTAGGCACGGGGATCTAGGGTTTGAGGAGAGTTAGGGCAAGCGAGGAACAAACCTGCATCCAGTGGTGGCGCATCGGCGCGGAGGTGGGAAGGGGCAGCGACGCCATCGCCAAGCCGGAGCTTCCACGGCCGCCTTGTCGCAGGCCTCGAACCCCTTTCCCCATGAGAGCAGGAAGCGGTCGCGGGCGGGGCGGCGCGGCGCGGTCGCGGGCGTG
>CM014275.1:54309240-54330981 GCA_004135705.1 Alloteropsis semialata | reverse complement strand
CCAAATAGACTTCTCTTCAAATCGTCAAGATGACACTAGTCAACTCGTGACAAGCTCACCTTAGGAACGACTAGAGAAGCACAGAGCAATGCGAAAGCAAAAGCAAGACAACGAAAAGCTTGCACAGGAGAATTAAACTAAACTTCTAGTTAAGCTCACACTAATAAAGCGCTTAATCTAACTAAGCATGCAAAGCTTAATTAACTAGAGGCTAAACCAAGATTAGCTAAAAGGATACAGATTAGAAAGGATTAAGCAATTAAACAAACACTAATAATTACTTAAATACTAAACATTGATTAGCAAGGAAATGTACTGGAAACAATAAATGCTAAGGTTAAAAGAATAAACTAAACCTTGCTCCTGGGCTGCTTCGGCAGATGCTCTCAAAGCTGCTCGGCCTGCAGTGCTGCTGCTCCTGCGTAGCAGCTGCTGCCTGCACGAGCTGGGCCGGCTGCCCGCCCGTGGGCCTGCGAGCCCCGCGTGGGCCGCGTCGCAGCGCCGGCCTCGCAGCTGCTGGGGTCGCCGAGCCGAGCAGGAGCTGGTGGCCGAGTCGCCGAGCCGAGCGGGAGCTGCGCGCTGCCTGCCGCACGCCAAGCGTCGCTGCTCCTGCCTGAGCTGGTGGCCGCGCGTGGCTGTGGGCCCGCGCCGTGCGCGTGCGTCGGCCCCGAGCCGCACCAGGCAGTTCGACTTCGTCGGCCTCCACCTGCGAAAGAACAGACAGGGAAGAAACGAAGAACACGAACAAAAGGCCCGACCTTCGATCCTAAATTAGTTCCTCCACGCACCAATGAATCGACGCAATATTTGAGCCACAAGATCACAACCTCAAGGGCTAATAGATCCACCAAGAATCTCACAAAAAGCTCAAGTATTCATCACGAATTTTGGAGGCAACCGAAACCCTAAGCAAGAACTCGGTTTTGAAGATATCTTCAAAATCAAGCCAAATCCGAGAGGGTTTTGAAGGGGAATCACATGGTAAATGCTCACAAGGATCCTAGCAACATATTCCCCCAACAAATCTCACGGGATTTGTGGTCAATCGCGAAAACAAAAATTCCCCGAAAATACCTCCGAAAATCCGAAAAAGAAAAACGCCGGGAACAAAGGATTTGGCACAAGATTAAGAGAAAGATTTCACTACGAATCACTTAGCCATATCCGGTTACAAGCCACTCACAAGTATTACAAAACTTGGACGGCAAAAAGCTCAAGAACAAGAGCCTCTCCTTTCTTCTCTCCTCTCACCCAAAGGCACCCACAAACAAATGAGCAACCCCCACCTACTAAGCCCAAAGAGATGGCTGAAATTTCAGCCTCTCCACATATATATAGGCGCTGGCCAAATGTCCAAAACGCCCATACATGAAGCGCACAACTCAAATACCCCTCAGGGGTAAAACCGTCCAACTTTTCCTGCAAGCATCAGACGGACCCGGCTCCTTCACGACTTCGCTTCGCCTCGACGCAAGCTTCGCGATGGTGCCACTCGTCCTCTGACTTGTCACCCCCGGTTTTGAGGCCCAAACCGGCAAACCCGCCACCGCCCGGTTTTGAGGCCCAAACCGGTAAACCTGCCTCTGGCCGGTTTTGAGGACCAAACCGCCAAACCCTCTTGCACACCCCGCAGACATGACTCACCCCCAGTTTTGAGGCCAAACTGGTCAAACCCTCCTTGCACGCCGCCGCACGACGTGACTGACCGATGTCGACGCGTGTCCGGCCTCCGCCAAGCCTCCGACGCCTCCAAGTCTTTCGCTCCCGCTCTCGGGCCGCCTACTCGACTCGCCTCCGTCCCGCTTGACTCGACCGACGCCGTCTTCATCCCATCATGTACTCTTGCTCTTCCGTGCACCATGTGGATCGCCCATGACTCCGTCCGGACTCCTCGGGTCCCTCGGTCCAAGCCTACTCGTTCACCCTTCACCGTCCTCGGTCCATCGGCATGAACCTTTCGCGCTTGACCTTCACCGCATGCCGTCGACCGCCATGTCGCATTCTACACCTGCACATCACAAGCCAAGAGATACATCAAACCACACAACGGTTGTCAATCACTCATCATCCAAGGGTGACCACCATTGGTCCACAATCTCCCCCTTGATGAGTGCATTGACAACACCCAACACAATGACTTGAAAAAGGTAACAAGAAAAGAAAGGAAAAACAAATATCTCTTTCAAGTGATCCAAAAGCCAAGACAAAAGGCAAACACAAGATCACTCGAGAAGAGAAGTCTCAGTCCCCTAAGACAAGGGCAACGGCTCAACACAACTGAGACAAAGTCACACGATCCCTCAAGAAGAAGCAGAAAGGGCTCAACACCAATCATGTGACAAGCGAAAGCTCAAACAACCGCCGGCTCCTCAAGAAGAGGTAAAAGCTCAACGCAACCGGCAAGAGAGCAAAAGAGAAGCAACTCACACAAAAGAGATGCAAACTCAACACAAAGCTCCCCCTGAGCAAAAGCACTCCCCTGAAAACATGCTACACAGAAATGCATGTAGGAGCAAATGCAACTTCCCCTTGCTAAATGCAATGCATAATCTCTATCTCCCCAAAATGCATGCAATACCATAAACTCTCCCCTTTGAGCATATGCAACATAAACTTCTCCCCCTTGTTGTCAATGCAAACATCAAGGATTTCATGAGAGCACAAAATGCATGCCATGGGGTGCAAAAACTACCAAGCTTCTCAAATATATCACAAAGCATTTACAAATGCTACAAATGAACTAGAGCACAGAGAAGCAGATCATGAGCAAGCACAAATAGGTGACATGAGGATATTATGATATGACCAAGAGACTTAGGCTGAATTTCAGATTTCAATATTTTATAAAAAATATCACCACATGAAACACCCCAAAATTCCAAAATCCCAAACCAAAATTTCTATTCAAATTCCCCAAGCAAATCCAAAGAAATTTCCCTTTTTTCTTTCTCCTTCTAAGCCCAACCCGGTGAGCCCTTTCTCCACTCGGCCCAAAACCAACCCAGGCCCAGCCCGACTCGGCCTCCTCTCTCTTCCACCGATCCCCTCTCCTTCTCTCTCACCGACCTGCGGGTCCCGCTTGTCGGCGCCATCTCCTCCCTCCAGACGCCGCGCCCACTCGAACCGCCGTCTTCCGCGTCCGCGTCCACCGCCGCACGTCCCCACGCCAATCGCTCCTGCGCCAAGCCCGCGATCCCCTCTTCCTCCATCACTCCGCATCAACGCACCGGCGTCCGCGACACTCTTCCCTCCCTCTTTCCCTCTCAGTAACGGTCGCCGCGTTCTCATGGCCATAAATGGCCGAGACCTTCGCCCCTTCTTGATTCCCCTCACCCGAGCCCCTCTCGCTCCTCCTCTGCCCTCGATAAAACGCGCCGAAGCTTCCCGTGCGCACACACACGGTATCCACTCCAAAATCACCTCCCAATCGCGCACATTTTGCTCACCGGAGCTCGCCGTCGCCCTTGTCACGGTAGGCAGCGCCGCCGTCACCATTCATCGTCGTCCGCCTCTCTCTGATCCTCCTCTCTCTTCGACTCGCGTACAGGTCGCCCAGGGCCACGACCCCGACGCCCAGAGCCGCGACGCCGAGGCCGGAACCCCGACATCCGCCTACGCCCAAGGAGCTGCCCGCCGCCGCTCGTCGCCGGCTCTCTTCGGCACTCCACCGACGACACGAACACCCTGGGTGAGCTCCCCAAAGCTTCCTCTCTCTCCCCGTGCATTTCCCCTTTCCTCTCGTGCCTCCTAGCGCCACGCAGGGCCGCGCCGGCGAAGCTCCGCCGCAAGCCACGGCGGCGCCGCCGCCCAAAACCACCGCCGGCGGCCCGACTCACTCCCCGCCGTTCATTTTCGAATGAAGGGCCCAGATCCACCCTTCCATACCGGTCAAAGAGGTCAATACAGCCGGCCTTGGCAAGTTTGCTAAAGAGGCCTCGTTTCTTTTCTGTAATCAACCCGCTATCCACCTTCAGTACAAAATAATAACAACCATGCCCTTCCTTTTTATGTCTTTAACCCTGAGCTTTTTGAATATACGACCCGCCGTCCTAACCAGCTCCTTTTGCTTATCTAACCCCGAGTTTCATCAGATTCTTGGCCACTATTTATAGTGTCTTGAGAATCTTACCAGCTAGCCCCTGAAAGCTATAGTTAATCACGTTTAGGTCCTCGGTTTATCGCAGGTTAGGCCTTAACCTTGTTTTAGCCGTAGATTCCGTGTTTTAGCTCCGTTTTAGGTCGTTCTTGTTTTGTTAGTCTCCGTTTAGTGTAAGCTATCGTTTAGTCTAGTTCGTGTTTTTAAAGTTAAATAAAATATTAAATTGATTAATGAACATTCCACTAGTTTTCTAATAAAACTTGTTTAGGTTTATACCTCGGTATTTCATAATTCTTGTTAATTTGACTAATATTAAATAAATGTGTTTTCAATAATAATTTGCTTAGTTCAACACGTCACATGAAATAATTCGATAGATGCATCACATGTCTTTTATTTCAAGTTAATTGTTAAATGGCTTAATTCCTATGGAATATCTATAAATAAAATATGACTAGGTTTTACTTCGCTTTTAAATTTGAAAATAATATGAATAAGTCAACTTGGGTATTTCTTTGAAATATCCTTTTACATGTGCTTTTATTTAATTAAAATAAACCAAGCATATAGTCTGTTTTGCTCTCATAAATGCAAATGTACGATAGTTGTCTTTTCAACCGTGTGTTGTTTTTAGCGTTTCTCTGAGCCTTCGTAAGCATAGCTCCGAGCTCCGTCCTTTAGTGCGTTCTTTTAAGCTTGTCTTTGGTTGATGTATTGTTCTTAGTTGTGCTTGTTTGTTTGCTTTGTCTGTTTGTACCCGATGATTGCTTCGAGTAGAAGGATCGTCGTTCGTTGCTTTCAAGATCAAGAATTCCAAGTGAGCAAGAGCAGCCAAGCAGTAAGAGTAACTTTGCGTTGGAGAAAGGCAAGTGTCCCTAACCATCCTTCTATCTGTGCTTATAATATATCATGATGATGTTAATTGGAACATGGAGAACCACCTAGGAAAACAGTACAACCATGAGTACTATATGGCTCTGGTCTTGGCTAATTAATTAGATGTATAGGTGACTAGTGGTCTTACCGTAAGGGCAAGGAGGGGGCCGGTGAGGGGTCATAGCTCGGTCCTCTTGTAGGAGTAGTCTTTGCTAAGGTACGTCCTCTTTTGGGAGGGCTGTGGACCTCACCGCTGCTGAAACTCTAGCGGACCGCTAGTTATCTATGTATCTTTGTAAAGGCCTCGTAGCGTCCCTATGCAGTCACACCAAAGGTAGTGTGATGAATGTGCCTGATCAGCACTGCATGGTTGGGTCTAAAGTTCTTCTGAACTTTTACGCGCCTTGTGGTGAAAGTGTACAACCTCTGCAGAGTGTTAAAAACTGTTATAACAGCCGTGCTCACGGTCAAGAGCGGCCTGGACCCTCACATGATTAATAAACTTGAAGATGGAATTAAATCGATATTCTGGTTATTTCTTGTGGCCTTGCTGAGTACCAACCATAAGTGTACTCATCCTTGCTTACTGCTGCTCAGAAGCTGTTGTGAAGCCGTTGAAGATGGTGCTAGGCGTACGCAACCCCAGTCGATTGCCTGTGAAGTGTTGGAGCCTTCGTTTCCAGTATAAGCTGTAACTCTGATAAGTTGTAAGTCTTTTGTATTGTTTTACGTGATACTGCTATTGTTTATCACTGATGAAGTCTCATATGTGTGAAAACTTGATCCTGGCACACATATGATTGTCATTCGGTTTTGTCCTTAAAACCGAGTGTGACACCACATGAGCAAATGACTAGCCATGATAACTCGAGCAAGGTCAAACTAGATCACGAAAGCTCATATAAGGATGACATATTCTCAACATAAGATCATTGCTAACACTTGCAAGACATCCCTACTCATTTTCAAACTCACTGAGACCATGAGCCTACTTCTATGGCAAGCACATGTAACAGTAGAGCAACCTGGTGATGATTTTAAGTGTGCAACATAGATAAAAACATTTTCATGCAAACTATTTGCTTTCTTCTATTACTTGCATTTTTCATTAAGCACATATAAAAACCAAGGTTTATGAGGTGTCCCTTGACACAAGTGAAGCACAGAAAACATGCTCCCCCTAGGTAATGCAAAGCAAGCACAATGATAAGCCATGTGCAAAGAATAAGTCGCCCGAGTACAAGCTAGCACAACCTAGCATCTCAAGCAAGAGCAGCGCATGACAAAAGACTTACTCATGGGTGATAAGCATTTCATGATTCATTTTATAAAAACAAGCTTAGCTCACAAGATTTCTTATGACAATATCATCAAGAGCATAAGTAGCACATTGCAAAATCACCACAATCCTATGCACTAGTTCTCAAGAGCATAAGCAAATACTCAGGATATATAAGAGAAGCTCATCTAGTGCATAGATGTATAAAGTGCAATATAATATATGCAATGCAAATGCATGAGAAATATATGATACAATGTGATGCAAGAGAAAGCATCCAGAACCCAACCCAGAAGGAGAAGAAAGAGGCAACAAAAGCAGCAAGAGCCAAGTGGTGCGTTCATACAAGTTACCGATCATCTGTTGAGGTGGATGGCGACGCTGAATGTGTCATTGAGCCTCACGCTCTAAGGTAGTCTCCCCCTCAACTGCAGCTGGATCCTCCTAGTCTTCTTCTTTAACTTGATCATGTAGTGGTACAAGTCGATGGCCTAGTGTAGTGGAAGTAGAGTCTGGCCCATCAACTAATGTAGTCGAAGTAGAAGGTACAGGTGCATCAGCTGGTGGATGATCGATCACATCTTCATCTTCATCTTCATCACCACCATCTACAAGCTCATCCTCTTCCTCAAAGATGCTTTGCTTCATTTCATGTTCATATGCAAGCTCAAAGGCAGATGGTGTGCAAGGCATAGTTTCATCGAAAATAATCTCACATGTTTCTACTATCTGGTTAGTTTCAAAGGCAGACGGATCGATTATTCCCGTCCAAGCCATGCTAAATGGCCTTCTCTCTGGTGATCGAACATGTTGTACAGAAAGTAATGTTTTAAATAGTGGGCAAAGCCATTTAGCTCGGGAGTTCCAAAAACAACTAATATCGGGCTAAGAAATGTAGTAAAGAAAGTCTGATAAAGTGAAAAGCCATTACCTCTTGACCCTTTTAGGGTTTGTGTTCACAAGCTCTTGCAGGCTCCTGTCCTTCCTGATGATTTCCTTCTCAGCGTCAGTGAAAATGACCCCTGCCGGCACATTGATGCTGCTGGTGTTAGCACCTGCCATTAGTGCTGATGGTGGCAGCGGCTGCGACAGCTTTGGTGCAGAGCTGGAATTGCTGATGTCCATGGACGAGCTTCCATCTTGACAAAGTGTGCTCCCAGCGACAACGGTGCTGCTGACATTGTATGATGTGCTCTCCACCGGCGCCTTCATCGTGGTCTTCCAGCTTAGGGAGCTGGCACTGGAGTTTTCCGGCATCGAGAGCCTGAGAGCATCCTGATCTAGTTCATCATGCCTCACCGGCAGCAGAGGTGTTTGCAGGAATGCCGCAAGTGGGGCGAGCTCAGTCTGCGACGATGGCTGTGCCAAGTCGATAAAGTTGCTTCTAGCGCCGTCACCATGGGATGACTTTGGTATCGGCGCCAGTATGGGTGCCAAGGAATTGTACCTACCAATGTCTGTGGACGAGTCGCCGTGGTGCCAGCGCATGCTCCCGCCGATGGTGCTGCCGGTGACGATGCTGTACGTGCTTGCCTCCTCCAGAGAAGGTATGCGCAAGCTCGCCGGCAGCGGGGGCAGCTCAGAATGCGATGACAGCTGAGCCTGAGCGACCCCGACGCGGTGGTCGAAGATGCTTCGAAGCTGGCCACCAGAACCAGTCATCGGCGACAACAATGGTATCAAGCTCTGTGGCCTCGCCACGATCTGCTCCAAAGCCGCCAAGGGGCACGACGGCAGCCCCAGCCCTTGCCACGGTTGGCCGCCTAGGGGCGTCGGGAAAGGGCTGGCCGCCGGTGCTTGTAGCATGGGGAAGAAGGACGCGGGTAGGGACTGCAACGTCACACGCGGGCGGGCGTAGAGGGAGCCACCCCCAAATGCCGATGACCGGGATCTGGAGCCAGACGCAAAGACGAGGCCCTGAGATGACGGCGAGTGGAGGCTCTGGGCATGCCCTAAGGACAGTGCTTGCTCAATGATTGCAGACAAGGTCCCGGTGGCTGAGGGTCTGGAGGTGTTTGGCTCCATGTCAGCTATGGTTCCGCCGGAATGCGAACGGGAGGAGGGAGAGGTGGAGAAAGGCTTCCGGCGGCGGGATGCTGTGCGAGGAGGAGCGCCAAAATGAGAGCCAGTCAGCTGATCTAAATGGAGCCATGGAGCAATTGAAATGGGGAAAGAAACAGAGCTGGACTGGATGCCAGTTAGTGTACGCGTTACGGTGATGGATCATGAACTATGCACACCGTCCGATCCATTGTCACACAACCACAGCTGTGCCCGCTGTCAAATCAAAACAGGTGACACGTATTCATTTGTTGTTTTTTCATGTTCACACTGGTGTTTCTTGCCCGTTAAATTGATACATGGGGCAACTGGAATAATAGGCAAACACATCAATACCATATGACCATTTTCAACGCAGGGGAATAGAAAGAGAATGTGTGTTGATTTGAAATTCAGGAATCACGCGCTTCAGAATTTATCTATCATCCCATTTCTTCCTCTTTAAATGTCTCATCCATTTTTTATCTCCCCCAACAAACCACACCGTGTCATTACTAGTCCACCTTACATAATCCGAAAGGTAGGGGTTCAATGTCGATAAAAGTCTAACTCCTGGACTATTACAAGTAATAGAATCTGATTTGGTTACAAATGTAAATGGAAAAAGTCTACTTAACCCCCTGACCTATTGATGTTCGTCTACTTAACCCCCTCACCTATAAAACTGGGTATTCTACCCCCTGAACTTTCCAAAACCGGGCAAATCACCCCCTGAATCTGTTTTGGACGGCGGTTTGCTACAGTAATGGTGGTTTTGTCTTTTTTCTTTTTTTGTTATTTCGGCTGAATCTTTGAAAAATCATAGTAAATCACAGAAAAATCATAAAATGGAAAATCCAATTTTGTTGGACTCCACATAAGTAGATCTATACACTGAACATATAATATGATATGCTTTAGAATATTTTTTTACAGCTATTAATTAATTACAGAAAAGCATAGATCTAAAGCTACAGCAAAAAAATATTCTGAAGCATACCATATTATATATTCACTGTGTAGATCTACTCATGTGGAGTCCAACAAAATTGGATTTTCCATTTTACAATTTTTCTATGATTTACTATGATTTTTGAAAGATTCAGCGGAAATAACAAAAAAGAAAAAAAAGACAAAACCATCGTTACTGTAGCAAACCACCGTCCAAGACACCTTCAGGGGGTGATTTGCCCGGTTTTGGAAAGTTCAGGGGTAGAATACCCGGTTTTATAGGTGAGGGGGTTAAGTAGACGAACATCAATAGGTCAGGGGTTAAGTAGACTTTTTCCAAATGTAAATACATTTTTTCTAATCTCCAACTAAGATCTATACTTTTATCTACGATCTTATGGTACATGACAACAAGTGTCATGGAACACCAGCGTGATATAGTCGGGCCGGCCCATCCCCATTGAGGGTGTGTTGACGGCTTGACCTATCTTGAGGGTTCTTAGGGTGTGTTTGGTTGAGCTGTAGCTTTTGAAAAAGTAGCTGTGACCTGTGGGCTATGAAAAGTAGCTGTGAGCTATGGACTGTGGGCTGTACAAAAGCCGTTTGGTGGAATAGCTGTGGCTTTTGGGACTACGGGAGGGAGACGCGAGCGGACAGGAGGAAAAAAAAAAGAAAACGAACAGGTACGTAACTTATGCGTGGCAGGTGGGTAACTTCGGGACCCAAAAGCTAGCAAAAGCAAGGGGGTGAAGTGCTTTTGGATTTACACTAGGCAAAAGTTGGCTTTGACAAAAGTATCTATGGGCATTTGGCCCCTTTGGTTGAAATTTTGACTTTTGGATGCAAAAGGCAACAGCCAAAAGCCCAACCAAGCGCACCCTTAGGGGACCCTAAGGGATATTACCCCCACACAGTGCAAACAACGTGAATCTAGAGGACACTGACAATTCGGGTGCCAATACCAACTAACAAAGGAGCATCGAAGAATAGGGCTCCAAACATGTGTCCAGATCTCGTTGATGCCATCAGATAAGAGGTGCTTTCTACCAGAAATGAGGACCCCCAGTCCCACCGCTGGCGACCTGGACCCGGAGCCAGACATAGAGACAAGCCAATGAGACAGCGATGGTAAGATTTTCACCGGCAAGAGGCAGCTAGTGTTAGGTCTGCATGTATATAGGAGTGAAACTCATCGGTAGAAGGCAAAATCACTTTCACATTATTTACTCAAAACAAAGACGATACGATGTTTCAAGAAATGAGTACGTCACTAGTTTTTTTTGGTGATGTCAAACGAAATTAACCTATTGATAGCACATATATAACAATCAAAACATCAAAATGATATTTCAAAAATGGTAAACATGTCAAACCAAAAAAAACATGACACTTACCATCTCATAAGGTAAGTACTACCAATTAATTGTTTAGCTAATCCCATCATCCCTGACTATGTACTAGAGCAGGCACGTTAAGTATTTTCCTGGCGGACTGGATCATTAGTCAGAATGACTTCGTGCCAACTGGGGTATGAGCTGGGATCAAGATACCTGGGTCATGGGTACATGAAACTTGTGGATCAAAAGGAGTAGTTTGGGATGAGATGATCATTGAGATTTGTTGTACACGCGCGCACAATACAATGTAATACAAGCAAAAACAAAAAAGGAAAAATATTAATTAGACTCAACGAACAAAGAAATAAAAGCAAAGGAGAAACAGAAGAAGAATGAAAATTAATTTGCTATCAAATGTTGGCCCATATGGCCCACTACTCATCCAGGATAAACTGATAACCCTAACATGTACCTAAAGGAAAAATCCATTTACCTCCCTGAACTATACACTAAGTTTGTCTTTCCTACATGATCTCCAAACTCAAACTTGCAAAATCCATTTACCTCCCTGAACTATACACTAAGTTTATCTGATGTGGTTCCATGTCATCAGTACTAGCATGCAACTTGTGCAAAAGGGTTCCATTTGTCACCTGCCGGTGTGGTCTCTCTATTCATCATTACTTTCATCAAAACATATTCAGCATTAGTAGGATATGCACTGTATGCCCTTGAGATTAAGCCTAAATGTGTATCGTCAACATTTATTTTCTGTACACATATCCAGTCAATAGTTAAGAACTCACATTGGCATAACATGCTATAAATTATATCAGAGGGAAAAAATTCTAATGATATAGTGTCATATATAAATTCAAATGCCTGATCTCATGATATAGGACTTGAATGTGGATGACACAAACTGAGCACATATTTTCATTATCGAACAATAATGAAGTGTAAGGGACACATGGCATCAATTCTCTCCTTTGCCTTCACTGCTTTAAGGATCATATGGCATCATCATGCATTAACTCACGACATACATGCAAAAATTCATCAACCTTCCATTATTGTAAGCAATCCATCACCATCATCTTCTATTACCACCTCCAAGAACTGAGCACGAACAAATGTCTATGCTGAAATAAAGCAAATGAACTGGCCTGTCAATATCCTTTATTGTCATGCTCAACTCCCTCTGACCATATCGCTCCTGCGCAAGTACAAATATATGGCATTGTCACTTGAGAAATGCAAATACTGAAGTGTTCATCATGCATTGCCCCCTGTAGTTTGGGGCTGGTGCTAATAAGTGAGAACAAACCTGCAGCAATTTCAATTCTGCTGACAAAGTGTCTTAACCATGCACTTGAGCTCAAGGGTGTGCATATCCTTTATCGCTTATCTGTTTGCTGCAGATGTTCTGTTTGATATATTCCTGCAAAGTATTTACAACAAAATGACGGATCGATTAGTCCCATCCAAGCCATGGTTAATGGCCTTCTCTCTATTGTGGTCACCACACATTTAGTACAGAAAGTCTGATAAAGTGATAGTCCATTACCTCTTGACCCTTTTAGGGTCTGTGTTCACAAGCTCTTGCATGTTCTTGCCCTTCCTGATGATCTCCTTCTGAGCATCGCTGAAAATGACCCCTGCTGCTGCAACAAGGCTGTGGTTGCTTGGGAAGGGGAGGAGGCCGCCAGTGCTTATTGACCAGGGAAGACGGACGCCAGCAGGGACTGCAACCTCCCGTGCCCGTGGACAGAGAGGGAGCCATCCCCAACCACAGGCGACCGGGATCTGGAGCCAGATGCACAGACAGGCCCCTGAGACGCTCACTAGTGGAGGCTCTGGGAATGCATAGAGGACAGTGCTCGCTGAATGATTGCAGAGGAGGATAGGTTGGCAGAGGGGTAGGAGGTGTTCTGCTCCATGTCAGCTAGCTAGGGTTTCCCGCCCGGGATGTGAACGCGAGGAGGGAGAGAGGGGCAGAGGGCTTCCGGGGGTGGGATGCTGTGTCGGGGTTTTGAACAGGTCCCTAGCTACCTTATATAGACGAAAGGCTAGGGCTACAAATCGACTAAGGTCTAACTCCTAGTCTATTACAGGTAACTTTTTGATATGATTACAACGTCATCTTTCCTTATCTCGGACTAAGATCTATCCATATCTCTAGGCATCTTGTGATGCATGACAACTTGTGTCCTAGACCGCCCATCTGATATAGTCGGGCTAGTCCATCTTCATGTTAGCTAGCTTGGGTATCCTTCCAGGGATGTGAGCGTGAGGAGGGAAATGGCAGAGGGCTTCCGGCGGCAAGCGGTGCAAGGAGGAGCACCGGGATGGGAGCCAGTCAGTGGTTCTAAATTGAGCCATGGAGCGACCAAAATAGGAAAACAAATGAAACTTGCCGGAATGGAGGAGGAGCACAGGAATGGGTACCAACTAGTGGATCTAAATGGAACCATGGAGCAACCAAATGGGGAAAGAAATGAAGCTGGCCGGAATGGATGCCAGCTAGTGTGTGCATTAGCATGATGGACCGCGCACTTTGCATGTCGTATGTTATATTGTCATGAGACGACAGTTGTGCCCGCTGTCATGTCAAAGTGGGTGACACGTAATCATTTGGTGGTTTTTGTCAAAGTGGGTGATACGTAATCATTTGGTGTTTTATTGTCAAAGTGGGTGACACTGGAATTATTTTTGTGAAACTGATATGTTGGTCCACCACAAGAATAGGCCAAAACAGCATTACCTATAACCGTTCGACATAGGGAAGGGGAAGAGAATCCATTGATTTGAATTTTGGGAGTCATGCCAAGCATAATTAATCTATTGGCCCATTTCGTCCACTTTCCCCCACCCCTGAACCACACCATGTCATTTTTTATCTTGCAGTCCACCAAAAAATATGGCCAAGGTGATAGATTGTTCAAAGTATCTTGATAGTTTGTATTTTTTGTGTATAATGTGATTTGTAGCATGTCGGGGTTTCAAACAGGTCCCTATCTACCTTATATAGACCAAATGCTAGGGCTAAAAATCGACTAAGTTCTAACTCCTAGTCTATTACAGGTAACATTCTAATATGATTATAGCGTCATCTTTCCTAATCTCGGACTAAGATCTATCCATATCTCAAGGCATCTTACGGTACGTGACAACTTGTGTCGTGGACCGCCCATCTGATATAGTCGGGCTAGTCCATCTTCATGTTAGCTAGCTAGGGTTTCTTCACCAGATGTGAACATGAGGAGGGAAATGGGAGAGGGCTTCCGGCGGCGGGATGCGGTGCGAGGAGGAGCACCGAGATGGGAGCCAGTCAGCTGTTCTAAATTGAGCCATGGAGCAACCAAAATAGGAAAACTAATGAAACTAGACGGAATGGAGGAGGAGCACCGGAATGGGTGCCAGCCAGCGGATCTAAATGGAACCATGGAGCAACCAAATGGGGAAAGAAATGAAGCTGGCCCGGAATGGATGCCAGCTAGTGTGTGCATTAACGTGATGGACCACGCAGGGTGTCGTATGTTATATTGTCATGAGACGACAGTTGTGCCCGTTGTCGTATCAAAGTGGGTGACATGTAATCATTTGGTGTTTTTTGTCAAAATGGGTGACACGTAATCATTTGGTGTTTTTTTGTCAAAGTGGGTGACACGTAATCAAAGAGGGTGACACTACCGGAGAGACCGTCATCGGTACCGGTTCCAAACCCCCTTTGGTACCGGGTTTGGAACCGGTACCGAGCAACCGAGACTAAAGGCTCGACCCATTGGTACCAGGTATTTACCAGGTACCAAAAGTGGCCTTTGGTACTGGTTGGTAACACCAACCGTACCAAAGGTTTTTATGCACAAAAAAATAATTTAAATCCCAGGGAGGCTCCCACACACGCGCACGTCACAAGTCACAAGTCACGCGATTTTTCACGCAAAAATACGCGCGTGCGGCACGCAGGTTCGAACCCACGACCTGTGGCTTCGCGTGTTGCTTCCTTACCATCTCACCTACACACCACAGCTGACCAAGTCCCAGATACTTTCCTTTTGAATTAACCCGTGGAGGGGCCTTTGGTACCGGGTCGTAACACCACCCGGTACCAAAGACCCCCCTTTGGTACCGGGTGGTGTTACGACCCGGTACCAAAGGGTCCTCGAGGGTTAACAAATTTAGACCGGGTACCAATGCTTGCATTGGTACCGGGTCTTTAGTAACCAGTACCTATGAGGATGGACCAATGGCGAGTTTTCTGGTAGTGTGATACTGGCATTTTTTGTGAAACTAATATGTGGGTCCTCCAGAAGAATAGGCCAAAACATCATTACCTATAACCGTTCGACATATGGAAAGGGAAGAGAATCCATTGGTTTGAATTTTGGGAGTCGTGCCAAGCATAATTAATCTATTGCACCATTTTGTCCTCTTTCTCCAACCCCTGAACCACACCATGTCATTTTTTATCTTGCAGTCCACCAAGAAATATGGCCAAGGTGATAGATTGTTCAAAGTGTCTTGATGGTTTGTATTTTTTGTGTATAATGTCATTTATAGCATGTCAGGGGTTTTGAACAGGTCCATAGCTGCCTTATATAGACCAAAGGCTAGGGCTACAAATCGACTAAGTTCTAACTCCTAGTCTGTTACATGTAACTTTCTGATATGATTACAACGTCATCTTTCCTTATCTCGGACTAAGATCTATCCATATATCTATGCATCTTGCGGTATGTGACAACTTGTGTCCTGGACCGCCCATCTGATATAGTCAGGCTAGTCCATCTTCATGTTAACTAGCTAGGGTTTCTGCGCGGGATGTGAACGTGAGGAGGGAAATGGGAGAGGGCTTTCAGCGGCGGGATGCGGTGCGAGGAGGAGCACCGATATGGGAGCCAGTCAGCGGTTCTAAATTGAGCCATGGAGCAACCAAAATAGGAAAACAAATGAAACTGGACGGAATGGAGGAGGAGCACCGGGATCTAAATGGAACCATGGAGGGGAAAGAAACAAAGCAGCCGGAATGGATGCCAGCTAGTGTGCACGTTAGCATGATGGACCGTGCACTGTGCGTGTCGTATGTTATATTGTCATGAGACGATAGTTTTGCCTGCTGTCATATCAAAGTGGGTGACACGTAATCATTTGGTGTTTTGGTTAAAGTGGGTGACACGTAATCAAAGTGGTTGACAATGGCTTTTTTTGAAACTGATATGTGGGTCCACCACAAGAATAGGCCAAAAATCATTACCTATAACGGTTCAACATAGGGAAGGGGAAGAGAAACCATTGGTTTGAATTTTGGGAGTCGTGCCAAGCATAATTAATCTATTGCCCCATTTCTTCCTCTTTCTCCCACCCCTGAACCACACCATGTCATTTTTTTTATCTTGCAGTCCACCAAAAAATATGGCCAAGGTGATAGATTGTTCAAAGTGTCTTGATGGTTTGTATTTTTTGTGTATAATATGATTTGTAGCATGTCGGGGTTTTGAACAGGTCCCTAGCTGCCTTATATATACCAAAGGCCAGGGCTACAAATCGACTAAGGTCTAACTCCTAGTCTATTATAGGTAACTTTTTGATATGATTACAACGTCATCTTTCCTTATCTCGGACTAAGATCTATCCATGTCTCTAGCTAGGCATCTTGCGGTGCGTGACAACTTGTGTCATGGACCGCCCATCTGATATAATCGGGCTAGTCCATCTTCATGTTTGCTAGATAGAGTTTCTGCCCGGGATGTGAACATGAGGAGGGAAATGGGGGAGGGCTTCCGGCGGCGGGATGCTGTGCAAGGAGGAGCGCCGAGATGGGAGCCAGTCGGCGGATCTAAATTGAGCCATGGAGCAACCGAAATAGGAAAACAAATGAAACTGGCCAGAATGGATGGAACAACCAAAATATGAAAAGAAATGAAACTGGCCGGAATGGGTGTCAATCAGTGTGTGCATTAGCATGCTTTACTGCAAACTGTATATGACATTAGATCCATTGTCATGCGACAACAGCTGTGCAAGCCCTCCGGTCAAAGTAATTAAGCATTGCCTGATGTTTTTGGTTATATATGTTTACACTGACTTTTCTTGGCTAGCTGTAAAACTGATACGTGCATTGGGGTCATCAGAATAACAGGTCGACACATCATTAACATAAGACCGTTCAACGAAAGGGGAAGGGAAGATAAGGCATTGGTTTGAAGTTCTCATGAAAGCAGGTGGTGCATATCCATTGGCGTTTATTGTCATGTTCAATGTGGCTTTTCTTGGCTGACAAACTGATATATATGGCCGGCCATCTGGAATATTAGGACAACACGACATTAGGCCACTTACAATAGTTTACACACATGTTGTGTATTTGACACACAGAGATAACTAAATAGACAGCATTACAATGGTTGTCTATTTTGGGGTGGGTGTGTGTGTGTGTGTGTGTGACATTTAATATGCCCTCTCTAGTTGATATTGTTTTGGCTAGGAGCACGGGCTAGGTAGTAGACGAGATAGTAGACAGCAACACCTTTTTTTCTTATTTAATGATTGCAAGTCAACACCTTATGTGGACTTATACAGACGGTCGCTGAGTGTTGTATATGCCTTTAACTTGCAACTGTTTGATCTGTGCGAGAGGGGACAGATGGTGTTGGTTTAACTTGCAACAAGAACCCTGAAGCAAGAGGCCGCCAGTGATCAGGCGGATTCCAATACAGATGAATGAGGACTCCAAACCGTGTGTCGGAATCACGGGAAAGCCGGCGACGAGGTCTCATCGGCGGCCACCTTTGAGAGGTACTACTTGGGTAACCAACGAGGACCCTAACCCCCACAGGAGCACACGACGGAGGACCCTAACCCCCACAGGAGCACACGACGGTGGACAGCATGGCTTTGTAAAGCATAGCTATGTTGAATCCAGCAGGTGCGCAAGTAATTTCATCAGTTTTTCCCCTCCATTTTGTGTGCACGCTGGTGACGAACCCAAACACTATATGGTTCTATGTCGGACAACAAAATGGAGCTGGAATCATAGACACGATCTGCTATTTGCAAAAGAGCCCTTTTGCATTTGCTTTAATTTTTTTTTTGCGGGTAACGTTTGCTTTAATTTGACCCCTCTCCAATTTTGACATTGTTATCGCTTGTGAGACAATGAGATGTTATCGTGCGGATTTATTCAATTCCATGCACTCGATCTCTACATAGGAGAACAAGAAGATTGTATTTTGCCAAGGTAATTAATTAAAGGAGAACACAAGGCTCCAAACAATGTATACGGTTGTGACAGGTAGACCAAGACAATACTGTTAGATATTTTGGTTTGACCTCGGTCAACCAACATCCAGAGATAAGGGGAGTTGTTCCTATCCCCCGCAAGGAAAGTCCTATTACAACTCGGATCTACAAAAGAGTCCAATCCTACTAGGACTCGGGGAAAACCGGTTCCACCGGTTCCCAAAACCGGTTCCACCGGTCTGGCTGTCAGACGGGTAACAGTGGACCAAACCGGTTCCACCGGTTTGAGAATCCGGTTCCACCGGTTCTTCCTGCCTTGCTGTCCTTGTGCCAATTTTGATCGCCAACATATGCCCCCCTGTTTTTTGGTAAAGCTTGCGTACCAGAAAACATTTTAGCACAAGAAACACTCCTAAGGGCGATGTTTAAACAGAATTCATCGGCCTTTTTTATTCTAAGAGCGATATTTAAGACTATCGGCCATAAAAATCAAGCTTCTTGCCAAACACTTAGATAATATTGCTTTAAGTACCTTCCGTTAAGAGCTCTCGGCAGCTGCTGACCTTGCAAAGTTTCCACCATGTAAGAATTACCGAAGATCACTCTAATCACCTTGTATGGACCTTCCCAACTTGGAGACCATTTACCAAACTTGTTGCTCTTCGATCCTATAGGTAGAATTGTCTTCCAAACGAGATCACCAACCTGAAAAGACTTTTGTTTTACCTTCTTATTATAAGCCTTAGCAACTCGAATTTTGTCCTTCTCAATTTCCTTCAAGGCCTTCAATCGCTTGTCGGTCACTTCATCAATATTGTCCATCATCAAATTATGATAATCAATAGCATCAAGATCATTTTGCTTAGCTAACCGATAAGCATTCAAATTCACTTCAACAGGCAAAACAGCTTCTTGACCATATACAAGCTCAAAAGGAGTAACCTTAGTAGCACCATGTCTAGATATACGATGAGCCCACAAAGCTTCAGATAAAACCTCATGCCACCTTCTAGGATTCTCCTCTATCTTCTTTTTAATTAACTTGATCAAGATCTTATTACTAGACTCGGCTTGACCATTAGCCTGAGCGTAGTATGGAGATGAATTGAGCAATTTAATACCATACATATCAACAAACTCACGAACTTCCTTTGATATAAATGAAGTGCCTTGATCAGTAGTCAAAGTTTGTGGAATGCCAAATCTATGGATAATATGTTCAGTAATAAACTCAATTACCTCCCGATATGTCATGTTCTTCAAAGGTACCGCTTCGGTCCACTTGGTAAAATAATCAGTAGCCACCAACACGAAACGATGTCCCTTTGATGAAGGAGGATGAATTTGCCCAACAAAGTCCAATCCCCATCCTCAAAAAGGCCAAGGTTTGACAATAGGATGCAATAAAGCTGCTGGAACCATCTGAATATTTCCAAACCTTTGACACTCTTCACATCCTTTGTAGTACCGAAAACAATCAGCTATCATATTAGGCCAATAAAAACAAGCTCTCCTCAAAAGCCACTTTATCTTAGGAGCCGATTGATGTGTACCACAAATACCTTCATGAACTTCACCCATTGCAATCTTAGCTTGACCAGAATCCAAACACTTTAACAATAAATCTTCAGCCGTCCGACGATATAATTCACCATCAACCAAAATAAATTTAAATGCCCATCGTCGGACTTTTCTGTCAACTTTATGATTAGGATTCTGCAAATATTCAACAATAGGTGTTCTCCAATCAGTAACTTCGTCCTCATTAATTTTTGATTGCTCATGGACCGAATCACTGCTGTCAGCGGATGAAGCGGTTTCTCCGGTTCTAAAAGCGGTTTTACCGGAATTTTCGGTGGAACCGGTTCCTGAATCCGGTGAAACCGGTTCTTCCTAGGCAGGTGTCTCGGCTATGCAAAGTGTCGGCTTTCTTTCATAAAAATTTCTTTTCTGAACATCATAGCCAGACGCTTGCTGAGTCAGAGCATTTACCCTTGGATTCTCATCTCTTGAAACATGATATATAGAGAATTCATCAAATTGAGCAATCATGTCTAAACATTTATCAAGATATGTATTTAAAAGTCCATCAAAGCATTGGTACACTTTATTAACTTGCTGTACAACCAGCAGAGAATCACCAAATGCTTCCACATGTTTTACCCCCATGTCATGCAAAATCTCTAGTCCGAATAATAAAGCTTCATATTCGGCTTGATTATTAGTGCAATCATTTTCCAATCGGTTAAGAGCTTCAAATTCAGCACCACTTGGTGATATAAAAATAATACCAACGCCACAACCACTCTTACAAACCGATCCATCAAAATGCAACTTCCATGGGGTAAAAGTAATATAACCGATATCTAGATCATTATCATTAATGCAATGCTCAACAATAAAATCAGCAACAATTTGGCCTTTCATTGATTTTAAAGGTTCACAAGCCAAATCATATTCAATAAGAGCATAAGCCCATTTACCAATTCTACCACTTAAAATTGGTCTATGCAACATGTATTTAATAATATCGGTTTGACAAGCCACTATGCAAGTATTAGATAATAAATAATGCCTCATCTTGGTACAAGCATAATATAAAGATAAGCAAAGCTTTTCAATAAATATATACCTTGTTTCGGCATCCAATAATCGACGACTTGCATAGGTAATAATATGTTCCTTCCCTTCGGTTTCTTGAGTCAAAACAGCCCCAATTACTTGATCTTCAGCAGCCACATATAATTTGAATGGAATTCCTCTTCTAGGAGCTTTCATGACCGGCGGCGAAGACAAGTAATGTTTAATCTTTTCAAAAGCTTCTTGCTGTTTTGCCCCCCAAGTAAATTCGGCTTCATCTTTTAACCGAAGAATAGGAGTAAAAGCATTGACCTTCCCAGACAAGTTACAAATAAATCTCCTCAAATAATTCACCTTGCCCAAGAATTTCTGCAAATCCTTCTTGCATGTAGGAGCTTTAATCTTCTTAATAATATCAATCTTTTTAGGATCTATCTCTATGCCATTCTCATGAATAATAAAGTCTAAAAACTTTCCAGCCGACACACCAAATGCACATTTAAGTGGATTCATCTTTAATCCATATCGACACATTCTTTCAAAAGCAAGTCTTAAATCAGCTAAATGAGGATTTAAACCAGCCGATTTAACAACAATGTCATCGATATAAACTTCTATGATTAAACCAAGCAAGTCATGAAAAATTAAATTCATTGCCCTTTGATAAGTAGCTCCAGCATTTTTTAAACCAAAGGTCATGACTACCCACTCAAATAAACCAACAAAACCTGGACATATAAAAGCCGTTTTGGAAATATCCTCTTCGGCCATGATATTTGATTGCAACCAGCATTACCATCAAGAAAACTAATAACTTTATGTCCAGAAGCATCATTAATAAGCATGTCGGCTATAGGCATAGGATATTCATCTTTAGGAGTAGCTCTATTAAGATTTCTAAAATCAATGCAAACTCTGAGCTTACCAGAATCCTTTTTTCTCAACAGGCACAATATTAGATAACCATTCAGCATAACGACAAGGCCTAATAAAGTTTGCATCCAACAACCGATTAATTTCTTCTTTAATTCGGTCATACATGTTAGGATTGAAACGCCTAGCATTTTGTTTAAAAGGCCTAAAACCAGGCTTAATAGGCAGCAGATGTTCAACTAACTCGCGGCTTAAACCAGGCATTTCTTGATAATTCCATGCAAAACAATCAACATACTCTTTCAACATTCGATTAATTCAGCTTTATAATCAGCTTTCAAATTTTTGTTTACAAACGTCGGCCTAGGTACAGTGCCATCACCAATATCAATCTCCTCTAAAGGATCAGCCGACGTAAAGCCTTGTCCTAATTTACTCATGTCATCAAAGTCCTCAATAGCTTC
>CM014275.1:54272595-54306308 GCA_004135705.1 Alloteropsis semialata | reverse complement strand
CCGGGCGTGGTCCAGCGCACGGCGTCGACGTCAAGCAGTGCAGGGGCGGCCCCGAGTGTGACATCAGGCGACATCCGGGGCGCGGACACGTTCGTGCAGCCGGGTGACAATGGCACACCGGCCCCTGTTACGCCAGCTGGGGTGGAGTTCGTGTCCCCACCGAGCCAAGGCGTCGACCTCGACAACGATCATGATGACGGTGCTCCGTTGCGGTTCAGGCGGATGGATGATATCCTGGCCAGTGAAGCACCTGCACTGGGGGAGATCGAGCAGGGAGCTGTGGAGGGTGATCTTCTTGTGGCAGTTGGTGATGGGGAGCCTGCCACGTTCGAAGAGGCCAAGCGTGATCAGTGCTGGCTCAAGGCGATGAGGGAAGAGATGGCATCTATTGAGCAGAACAACACTTGGGTACTGATGGATCTGCCTCGTGGTCATCGGCCAATTGGTTTGAAGTGGGTTTTCAAGCTGAAACGTGATGAGGAGGGGACCATCGTCAAGCACAAGGCCCGCCTTGTTGCAAAAGGGTATGTTCAACAGCAGGGGGTTGATTTTGAAGAGGTGTTCGCCCCTGTTGCGCGTATGGAATCAATTCGGATGTTGCTTGCAGTTGCAGCTCAAGAGGGCTGGCTTGTGCATCATATGGATGTCAAGTCTGCGTTCTTGAATGGGGAGCTCAAGGAGGAGGTTTATGTCCAACAGCCACCAGGTTTTGTTGCTGCCAATCATGAAGCGAAGGTTCTGAAGTTGAACAAAGCTCTGTATGGGCTGAGGCAGGCCCCAAGAGCATGGAATGTGAAGCTTGACAGAAGCTTGCGCGACATGGGTTTCACAAGGTGTGTGAGTGAACATGGCATGTATACAAGAGGCATGGGGGCGTCACGTGTGGTGGTGGGGGTTTATGTTGATGACCTCATCATTACTGGAGCAGACTCAGTGGTGGTGGAAAAGTTCAAGGAGGAGATGCGGAGGGCATTTCGTATGAGTGATCTTGGACTGCTCTCATTCTACTTGGGGATAGAAGTGAAGCAAGGGAAGCACACCATCACGTTGGGACAAGCTGCATATGCAAGGAAGCTGATTGAAAAGGCAGGTATGAGGGGCTGCAATCACTGTCACACTCCAATGGAAGCTAGGCTTCAGTTGTCTGCCAGAAGCACAACACAGGAGGTTGATGCAACACAGTATCGAAGCTTGGTGGGGAGTCTCAGGTATTTGGTGCATACACGACCAGATATTGCTTTTGCTGTGGGGTATGTTAGCAGATTTATGGAGAAGCCCAGGCAAGAGCACCTTGCTGCAGTGAAGCACCTGTTGCGCTACATTGCAGGGACAGAGGATTATGGAATTGTGTATCCCAAGTTTTCAAATGGTGACAACAGACTTGTGGGTTATAGTGACAGTGATTTGGGGGGAGACATTGATGAGAGGAGGAGTACCACTGGTGTGATCTTCTTTTTGGGTGGGATGCCGATCTCATGGCAGTCTCAAAAACAGAAGACAGTGGCTCTCTCAACGTGTGAAGCAGAGTACATGGCTGGAGCAGTTGGGGCTTGTCAAGCTGTGTGGCTCACCAGGCTGCTGGGTGACATGGTGGGTGTCAAAGTTCAGCCGCCTGTACTGAAGATGGATAACCAGTCTGCAATCGCCCTGAGCAAGAATCCTGTTCTCCATGATAGAAGTAAGCACATCGATACTAAATTTCATTTCATTCGAGAGTGCGTGGATGATGGGAGGATTTGCCTGGACTATGCGAGTACACAAGAACAGCTCGCTGATATTCTGACGAAGTCATTGGGGCGTGCGAGGTTCTGTGAACTTCGTGACAGGGTTGGCGTCGTCAAGTTGAGGTAAAACCGAGCATGAATTAGGGGGAGATTGTTGGATAATCCAGGCTCGGTTACATTGCATGGCTTAGCTAGAATAAGGAGCTCGATCTTAGCCAAATTGAGCGCGTCATTGTACAGCCACGCTGGTTGTTTAGGCGTTGGTTTTTACCGTTTCCTTCTGCTGAGTTGTAGGCATAGGTGAAGCGATGAACGGGTCTTCAGGTCGTGGGATGGCGCGGCTAGAACGGAGGCGTGAGAATCGTTGCGTCGTGGTGTAGTTGGCCACTCGTTTGTAACAGATAGTTTACATATTCAGTTGAATAGAGTCAGAAAAGCCGGTCAGTTCTACGGCACCAAAACACTGCGTGTTCCTCTGTGTGTTCCAGCGAGATCGCGTGCGTGCGTGCGTTCCAGGAGTTCACCAGGTGATCTTCTTCCTCTCCGGCGAAGGGCGCCGGGCGGTTGGGTGACATTATAAACACAAAGCAACACGTACGTAGCTAGGGTACAAATCACAAACCTCGACAGATATAGAAGAGCAAGCAGGGGACCCGATCCATCGGACATCCATGGGCGGCGGCAAGAAGGCGTGGTGGCCGGAGTTGCTGGGTGCCCCGGCGACCGCGGCGGCGATGGCCATACAGCAGGACAGGCCCGACGTCGCCGTCGAGGTGCTGCCGCCGGGCTCGCCCTTCGACCCGGGTTTCAACCCTGACCGCGTCCGCCTCTTCATCGACGACCGCGGCATGGTTCAGTACGTCCCCATCGTCGGCTAGCCATGGCGGCTATGCCATGCCGGCCGCGTTGGGAAGTTATACTACCAGTCTACCATACATGCATATATACATCAAGCTCGACCATGGGTGTGCATAATGTTGCTTTTAATACATGTCCAACCCCTATTTTCTGGCTGTGTGACCCTGAGGTTAACCGTACCATGCATGGTCAGGAGGAGGAAGCTGAGCCCCTGTGCCCTGTGGTTTATGTGCCTGCTAAATTTGTGTATATGCATTTTTATATCATATAAATCGAAGAAATATCAGAAAATGGATCTATCACAAAGTATTTCTTGTCGCGGCAACGAGCAGGATTGTGGGTAGATTGCGTGCAATTAATTGACCGGCCGGTGCCATTTCATTGGATGAAATTCACGATGAATTCAACAATTAAAAATTGATTATGCAGTTAAACATTACCTTTTCCTATCAGAAAATATAAGTGACTATGTAAAATATATACATGTGACAGATTAGGACCCGTTTGGAACCATCAACTAAATTTTAGCTGCTATGGATCCAAACGGGGGCAACTAAAAATGAGCTAAATGTTAGCTAGGTGCTAAAAAGTTGTAACGCACCCTGCAAATTCGCACTGCACAGCCCTTCTGAGCACACGTATACATAGCACCTTACTTACACTTTTGTCCTCGCTTCATGTAAAAGGGTTAACTCGAAAACATTATCACAATTTGTTTGAACCGGCTACTATTTTCACAAACGGTTTTCATCACCGGCCGATTGTAATGAACTTTTAATCTGGCTGCTGGCTGGTGGCGCCACCACAGGCTGCGGTATTCTATTTTCATAGCCGGTTTTGCTTATCAACCACACTGAAAATACATTTTCACAACAGTTCAAAACCGGTTGTGAAATCAGATTTTTCACTTCCCCTAAATAGTGCCATCTCATGAAACCGGCTGTGAAAACCAGTTACGAACCACCAGTGATAATCATCCTGTCATGTCCCATCCCATTCTCGTCTCACCAACCAAACACACTCTAGGATGATGGTACATGTTTACTAAGAGACTACTCTCAATAAGGAGTATCATCCACATTAAATGTTTGCCATGTAGAATGAAAGACGGGTGGATCAATGCCTTGGTGGGACGAAGGGCAACAGCAAGGGCGGATGGATGGTGTGACGTCCCCTCACCAGCACCTCGACCTCACGCTCTCGGCTCATCGATGTCGCACGGAGGCAACATAATTTCACTGCCACTGCTTACTGGGATTAGGGTTCCATGAATAGGAATGAAATATAAATGTCTACAATAGTTGGACTATTGGGCTGCATCTTCATATACGGGCCAAAAGATACAATAGTTTGTGTTCGGCGCTGTCCAGATCCATGAGACCTTGGCCAGCTCCCAGAAGATCGCTGCCACATCATAGCTCTGAACCGCTTTTGTGGCAGCAACACAAAGTTTTCCCATGTTTTGGCACAGTTTGAATCACGCCGCTGTGCTGCCTCGTGCTCCATGTAGCTTTCCGTACCAACATGGAAGTAGTGAGCATAGTTTAGGGTTTCCTCATGAGCAGACATACAAGATGGTAGAGGTGAGGTTGGGGAGGTCGACAGGTACAACATGTTGTGGCCATCTATGGCTTTGGCTGGCATCGACATGTTGGTGAGGTCACTTCCAAATCACATTAGGAACATGAACAAATAACATGTATGACTACAATCACACTTTTACAAACTCGAAATCATGTTTAGTATTGCAGAATAGTAATATATGTATATGGCTTTTGCCCGTAGTATACATTGGCACTTTTGATAGTGTATACTCCGTAATAATCGCCTTTGTAGTGAGAAGCATCATATATAATTAATATTCCATTAAAGTTTATATGTAACAACGTTTAACAAGATAACATTGGAACTAAATATTTGAAGTAAATATCCATAGTACAATATTTGTTTTAAGAGGTACAATAATGTTAAAGAAACAAATCTAGAAGTCTGGGTGCAGTCTTCGCCTATCAATTCATTATGTTTCTGTTGCGGTTGTTGTGCCTGATCTTGCGCGCTGATGCTCTGATGGTTGATCTTGATTTTTGTAACTGCTGCAAACCATTTATGGTGCTCATCTGTTGGTGTACAACATTCAGGTGCGAGCCACTCCCATCAGTTATCTTTGTGCTGTTTTTGGAGCTCATTTGCGATCTTGATACGCATCACGGCCTTAAGCTCGCCTTTCAGTCTTTCACTCTCAGCTACATGTAAAACAGTTAGAATCGTTAAAATAGTCACGGGCAAGACAATAAGGAGAAAAACTGTGCAGCAGTCATGGATGAAGCAGGGCATCAAGGCCACATATTCAGCATTAGTATTCAATCAAAAATATACATTGAGAATTGGGAGTTTATACAGTATAGACTACAAGTCCTTGAAATTAAGCATAAATCTATATTGCCAACACTTATTTACTTTACACATGTCCAATCAATAGTTAAACATTTGGCACGACATGATATAAATCGGAGGGAAAAAATGAAACGATATAGTGTCATAAATAAAGTGAGAAGCCTGATCTTTGATGTAGTATTTCAATGTGGATGATACATTGACTACATATTTTCATCATGTAACAATATTAAAGTGCCCCGCATATGTTCATCACAGTGTTTCTGTTATTACCAAGCAAAGACAAAGTGGACCACATAATCACCTATCAAACTTATGCAGGAGACAGGTTTTAGCATGTCGATTTGCATGCTGCACCTTATCATCAATCATAGGGGAATTTCATAAATAATATATATGTAACGTTAGGAGTTTTAGATACAGAGAGAACAATAGTAAACATATCAAATAAAGCAGGATCTAATGTCAATATGATTTTCTATGTAATTAGTGGGTGCTTGGATGGGCTAAAATATATAGGGGCTTAAAGTTTAGCTAGCCTAAGTGTGCAATATGGGCTAAACAAGGGCTAGCTAATTGTGGGCTAGTCAGGGCTAATGGGCTCTAACGGCCAAATGCCCGTTATCTGTACAATTAGCTCAGTGATTAGCCCATGTTAAGCCCTCTGATTTGGCATCCAAATAAGAGGTCTAAATTTAGACCCCTGGATGGAAACACCCCTTAATTTTTTTCACCTAACGTCGACATGCTTCCTTTTTTAAGCAATAAGCATTTGAAGCTAGCTGGAAATTAAACCCTCAGACAAACATTCATCAAAATCAATCAACTCGCATGAAAAAATTCATCGACCTTGCATTATTGTAAGCAATGTATCATCATCAACTTCTATTACGGCCTCCAAGAACTGAGCACGAACTAATATTGATGCTAAAATAAATCAAATGAACAGTCCTGCACTGCTGTACATACCATCTTTCAGCGTCCCCAGCTGCTCCATATCCTTTATTGTCATGCTCAACTCCTTGTTTCCTGCCTCGAGCTCAGCACATTGCTCCTGCACTCGTACAAATATTTGCCATTGTCACTTGAGCAATGAAAATACTGAAGTGGCTTGGGGCTGGTGCCAAGTGAGAACAAACCTGCAGCGATTTCAATTCCGCAGACAAAGTGTTGTACTTCCTCTGCAGCGTCTGAACCTTGCACTTGAGCTCAATGGTGTGCATTTCCTTCATGGCCTTTCTCTTTGCTGCAGATATCCTGCTTGAAATATTCCTGCAAAGTATTTACAGAGAAAACCGATCGATTAGTCCCATCCAAGCCATGGTTAACGGCCTTCTCTCTGGTGATCGACCACATGTAGTAGTACAGAAAGTCTGATAAAATTATAGTCCATTACCTCTTGACCCTTCTAGGGTCTGTGTTCACAAGCTCTTGCAAATTCTTGTCCTTCCTGATGATCTCCCTCTCAGCATTACTGAAAATGACCCTTGCTGCGACATGGCTGCGGCTGCGGCTGCGGCTGCTGCTGGCACCTGCCCTTGGTGATGACGGTGCCAGCGGCTGCTGCAACAGCTTTGGTGTAGAGCTGGAATGGTCGACGTCCACGGACGAGCTTCGGCCGTGACAAGGTGTGCTCTCCACCGGCAGCTTCAACGCGGTCTCACAGTCACAGCTCAGAGCCATGGCAGTGGAGCTGCCCGTGATTGGTTGCGGGACGGCATCCTCATCACGGGGTGTGGCTATGGCGTCGATGGGCTTCTGCTTCACCGGCAGCATAGGTGTTTGCAGGCTTGCCGGAAGTGGGGCGAGCTCGGTATGCGACGATGGCTGCGCGAAGCCGATAAAGTTGGTGCTAGCGCCGGCACCACGGGACGACGGCGGCGGTATAACCGGCAGAGAGGAAAAGGAGCTACCGATGTCCATGGACGAGTCGACGCAGTACCAGGGCATGCTCCCGCCGATGGTGCCGCCGGTGATGCTGTACGTGCTTGTCTCCTCCAGCGAAGGTATGCGCAAGCTCGCCGGCAGCGGCGGCAGCTCGGTATGCGATGACAGCTGAGCGACCCCGACGCGGTAGTCGCCGCTGCTCCGCGGCGGCGGCAGGCCACCAGAACCAGCCGACGGCGACAAGAACGGCATCAAGCTCTGCGGCCTCGCCGTGATCTGCTCCAACGGCGGCAACGGGCAGGACGGCAGCCCCAGCCCTTGCCACGGCTGGCCGCCCAGGGGCGTCGGGAAAGGGGAGGCCGCCGGTGCTTGTAGCGCGGGGAAGAAGGTCGAGGGCAGGGGCTGCGACGTCGCGCGCCCGTGGACGGAGAGGGAGCCACCCCCCACCGCCGGCGACCTGGATCTGGAGACAGATGCAGAGACTAGGCCCTGAGACGGCGGTGAATGGAGGCTCTGGACATGCATGGAGGACAGCGCTTGCTCAACGATTGCAGAGGTGGACCGGGTGGCAGAGGGGCAGGAGTTGTTTGGCTCCATGTCAGCTAGCTAGGGTTTTCGCTCGGGATGCAAACGCGAGGAGGGAGAGAGGGAGAGGACTTCCGGCGCGGGATGTTGTGTGAGGAGGAGCGCCGAAATGGGAGCCTGCCAGCTAATCTAAATAGAGCCATGGAGAAACCAAAATGGGGAAAAAATAGAGCTAGCCGGAATTGGTGCCAGTTAATGTGCGCGTTAACGCGATGGACCGCGCATTTTGCACGTCGTCCGATCCATTGTCACGCGACCAGAGTTGTGCCCACCATCAGATCAAAGCTGGCGACGCGTATTCATTTTTGTGTTTTTTCGTGTTCACATTGGTGTTCTTTTGGCTATGAAACTGATATGTGGGGGCCACTAGAACAATAGGCCAAAAATCATTACCTACGACCGTTCAACATAGCGGGGAGGAGAAGAGAATGGGTTGGCTTGAATTTTGTGAGTCATTCCTTTAATTATTCTATTCTCCCATTTCTTCCACTTTCTCCCTACACTGAATCACACCGTGCAATTGCTTATCTAGCTATCCACCGAGAAGTATGCCTAAGGTGGTAGATTTTTCAAAGTGTGTTCGTTGTATTGTTTTGGGAGAAGTCTACATAACCACCCCCCTCCCCCTCCCCCCAAGTACGGAGGTTGGAACACTTAACACCCCTACATCAAAACCGGGTATTAAACCCCCTAATCAACCCAAACCCGTGCACTTAACCCCATATTGTGGTTTTCCGAGGTGATTTTGGCATGCTGGCCACTAAGCTGGACCAGACATGATGAGATCGAATCGCTGACGAGTGGGACCCATTTGGCAGTGATACAAAGGGGTCGGTCTGATTAATAAAGGGAAGGCGGCCACTCTCTCAGCCCCTCCGCCTTCCTCTCCAATTCTTCCCCTCTCTATCACCAGCTATACCTCCCTGCAGCGAAGCGGAAGGCGACTAGATGATCGGCGCGAGGTCTGGGTGATCGTCCTATAGCAAGAATCGAGGTTAGTGGTTGCAACTCTCTCTGCGCAGTTTGCCGCATTGATTTTTGACGATTTGAAGCAGGGCACATGTTTCCTCAGAGTGGGTTTTGGTAGGGTTTTGAATGCGCATGGATTAGACCATCGATTTGTGGTGAAATTAGTCCAAAAAGCTAGTGGCTTTCGGTCGATCTTACTGGAGGTCTTGATATGTTGCCGATTCTAGGGTTTGATGGCCTTGGTTAAAATTCAGATATTTATGCATTCAAATGCAATCGTAGGTTTATATTGTGGTGTAATATTAGATAAATTTAGGGTTGTTTTTCTCTGTGTTAGGTGATTAGTCCCCATTTTTTGGTTCTCAGAATGGATCCTTTAGAAAAGCTGGCGATCAGATTTCACTATAGAGGCGAATTTTTGGGAGTTAGGGGGCACCTGCAGTACTTTGGTGGAACAACTAGAATGTCTTACATTGATTTGGACAAGTTATCTTTGCCTGAGATTGAGGGTCATCTTGCTGATCATATGAAATTGGATGGTGCAGTGCAATTGCATTGGTTGTATCCAGAAATGGAATTAGGTGAGGGGCTGAGATTGCTTTTTGATGATAATGTTTGTTGTGCCATTCCTCAGCACATTACTAATGGTGGAGTTGCTGATATATATGTTGAGGAGGTAATTGCTACATATGAGGCAAAGGGCAATGAAGACAGTGACTGGGAATTAGAGAAGGGTGAAGAAGAAGATGAAGCAAATGATATTATGCAAAAAAAAAGATGAAGCAGATGATGAAGCAAAGAAAATGGATGTTGATGTTCCTGCATCCATGCTAACCAATGATGTGAAAACACAAGAGAAGCAATTAGACAAAGACTTGATTTCATTCAGGGAGTTCTACAAGTCACCTTCCAAGTCACCTAAAGATGCGTTTGTTGAGAAGGGGAAGGGAAAGGGAAAGGCACCAATGGTAGAAGATGGGAGTTCAGAGAGTTCAGATGCTGACTACCAACCTAAAAATATGAATAGCTCTGGAGATGACGAAGAAGCAGATCAACTTAGAAAGTTTGCCAAGCAGATCAAGATGGATATTAGAGCTAAGAAGTTAGGTGAGAACAAGAGTCAAGCATTGATCATTGCAGGTGCAACAGAGCATGAACAAGAGAACTTAGAAGATGATGATAGTCCATATCTTGAATCTAGTGATGATTACTCATATGAGGAGGACAGTGAAGGGGTGTCTGTCAGGTGGAAGAGTACTGAAAATAAGTTTGACAGTAAAGCACATGTGCCTATTTTTGCACTTGGAATGGCTCTCAGGTCAAGCAGGCACTTCAAGAAAGCCCTGGTGAAGTATGGCTCGACAACTCACAGACATCTTTTGTTTTCAAAGGATGAGAAGAACAAGGCTAAAGTTGTATGCTCTTGGAAAGGGTGCAACTGGTTGTTATATGGCTCTAAAACTAGCAGGTTAGAATGGTTCAAAGTAGTGACCTTTGTGGTTGAGCATTGCTGCCCACCTAGAAGGGATAACAAGGTAGTGATCTCAAGAGTAATTGCTAGATTTTTACCTGTCATTTCTATGAATGAGATGATAAGATGCAAGGTAATGACAAGGATTCAAGAGAATAGGACCAAGGCAGAGAAATGGACTGAAACAACATGTCCTAATGTGTTCAAGAAATTGAAGCTTAACATTGTGAGGTCAGGCAACTGCTATGTACTATGGAATGGAGAGAATGGTTTTGAGGTGAAGGAAAAGGACAAAATGAAGTGGACGGTGAACTTAAATATGAGAACATGTAGCTGCAGGTAATGGAAACTATTAGGACTGCCATGTTGCCATGCAATCAATGCTATATATATGTCCTCATAGAGTTTGGATGACTTCATAGATCCATGTTTCTCAATCACAGAATACATGAAGACTTACCAATTCTGCTTGCAACCTATTGAAGGCCAAGAGAGTTGGCCTATTTCTGAAATGCCAAGGCCATATCCTCTTGCTTATGTGAAGATGCAGGGAGGAAAAATACTAAGAGAACAAGGGAGGTAGGTGAGAAGCCTACTGGTACAAAGCTAACCAAGGTTGGAATCAAGATGAGATGTAGATTGTGCCAAAAACCAACTCACGGCATCAGAACTTGCCCTTTCAATGAACAAGGAGCCAAGAAGAAGAATGCACACATTAAAAGAGATGTTGCAAGGAAAAGAAAGCAAAATGAGGCTTCAACATCTGCTGCAGGATCAAGTGTAAGAACTTGTTTGATCTTCTATTATCATGAATTTGTTTGTTATTCTTAAATTTTCTTGATCTTCTTGTCTCTGTGGTATAGAAAGCTCCAAGAACTGCACCTGCTCAAGCTGCTCCAAGAACTGCACCAGTTCATCAGGCTCCAAGAACTGCACCTGCTGAAGCTCCTCCAAGAACTGCATCTGCTCAAGCTGCTCTAAGAACTGCACCAGTTCATCAGGCTCCAAGAACTGCACCTGCTCAAGCTCCTCCAAGAACTGCACCTGCTCAAGCTCCTACAAGATCTGCAGCTGCTCAATTTCCTCCAAGAGCACCACCAATTCAGCAGGCTAGGAAAAGCATCCCAAGAAGGAGCAGTAAGGGCCTTTCTTACCTCTTGTTTGGTGATAAATACTAAAGATATGTAGTGCCTGTAGGATAGGTCTTTTTTCATTTCAGATGGTGCACCTATTGTCTTTTGTACTCATGGATGGCATGCTAAACTGTTAATGCCTACTAAAGCTGTGGATGCCATATGTAAATATGTGAACCTGATAAGTTCAGGCTTTATATGCTACTGACATGAAGTGCTAGGATCTATCATTGTAAATTTGTGAACCTGATAAGTTCAGGCCTTATATGCTACTGCAATGAACTCATGGAGTTTTATATGGGTTGCCCTAATTTTCTTGTAAACATCTCATAATATTTCTGTTAGTTTTGGGCCTTTTAAGCATCATTATTGGGTTTGTATGGTTCTGAATGTGAAGAAATGTAGCATCAAATCCCATCATGGTAGATAATTCATTAATTCTGCATTCAAACGGACTTCAAGCTAAACCAGTTACATCAACGGAACAACATAAGGGCTTTTTAGTCACACTGACTGAACACGTCACACTGCTTTGAACATTAAAACAAAGAGCAAGCTTACTACAACCAATACAACAATGAATAGACTAAACTAACAGCTACTCCCTTCTTTCATCTTGGTAGCCATGTCAAGCAATGTCTGTTCATTTTGCTCCAGCTTCTCCTTTAGCTCATCTTTCTCCTTCTACATCTGATGGATCACCTGCCTCAGCTGTGCATTCTACATCTGTTCCATCTGAATCTATTGTTGCATCTGCTCCATCTGATTCTGCTGCACGTCTTGACCTTGCTCCCTCCTCAGCTTCCACACAGCATCACGAAGATCACAGAGCAAAGTACGCTGATATGGGGTTGTCTCACGATCAATCCACACTAAAAAAACCATAGTCGCTGGGTGTCTGCAATCACATTGCCCAAAGCAAATAGAGAAGGGAATCAATTTCAGAGGAGCCAATCCAGTGAACAAACATGAAACAAAAACAAGTTTTCCTTACCATCCCTGCAGGGCATCTGTAGTACCTCCGTCCAGGGTTCTCATTGCTCCATGAGATCTAGTGTGGTGCCTTCCGATTGCAATAGCACATAACCGCCGGAGAATAAGCTAGAGGACCAACTCGGCACGGCACCGGCGACCTCATTCTCTCCATGCCTCCTTCTTTCCTAGATCTTGCTGACGCCTGAGACGAGCACGAGCTTGATGACACCATGGCTCCAGCCTCTCCCTCGCTCCATCAATCCCCCCTCTTTTCTACCTCACTCCCTCACTGTCCATCAAGAGGGAGGTTATGTACCATAGCCAAGCATTCTGGTGGGAACTAACACTCCCTTCCCGCCATTTCCTCCCCTATCTCACCTGCAGGACGGACCCGCTTGCCAGACATTCATCTCAGCAGCCAGTGTGGCAAAACCGCCCAGGAAATCCACCATATGGGGTTAAGTGCACAGGTTTGGGTTGATTAGGGGGCTTAATACCTGGTTTTGTTGTAGGGGGTTTAAGTGTTCCAACCTCCATACTTGGGGGGGTATGTAGACTTCTCCCTATTGTTTTCTTTGTAATGTGATCCATGGCATGCTAGGGTACCTTATATAATCTTGAGGGCTAGGTGTACAATTATGTAAGGGTCTAGCTCCTAGTTTGATACAAGTAACTTTCTGATACGATTATAACTACACCTTGCTATATACAAAATCATGTGTCGCGGACCACTCACTTAATGTAATCAGGCCGACCCATCCCATTGGGCCACGTCTTGACCTAAGTTCAAGGTACTCATGGGGTCGTATCCCCTACACATTGCAAGCAACATGAATCAAAAGACCATTGATAATTAGGGTTCCAATCCTGGCCCAATGAACAAAGTGGGCTCCAAATCGCATGCCAGAATCGTGTGAATGCCACTGATAAGTTCTCAATGATGCTCAGTGATGAGAGGCACTTTTGCCCTCCAATGAGGACCCCAATCCTCACTAGTAGCAACCTCGATCTAAAGCCAGACATAGAGACAAGGCCATAATTAAGACAACAGTGCAAAATTTTGGGGGCACCGAGAATAGGCTCTAGGCTTGTGCTGAGGTAGGAGTGAAACCTATTAGTAGAAGGCCAAATCATGTTCATGTCACATTATTTACTCAGAAACAAAGAAGATATGATGTTGCCAAAAATGAGTATGGCATCGGTTTCTTTATAATGTCGGACTCAAAATTATCCGACTGAATGCACATAGATAACAAACAAAAACTACCAAGACAATATTTTAAAATGATAAACATGTCAACCCAAAAAAAACATGGCACTGACAATCCATCTCATAAGATAAGTACTAAAAATTAAACCATTAGCTAATCCTACCATTCATGATAGTGTACCCCGACAGGGACCATGGGAGTTTTTGCCTAGTGGATTGGATCCTTAGTTACCATGATTCCATGTTAACCAAGGTATGAGCTGCATGAGGTATGTGCATTGTTGCTATTTAAAAATGTGGATCGATAGGTGTAGTTTGAAAAAGAGTATCTCAATTAAGCCATGTCAATGGACTGGATCAATGACTTGATTATTGAGTTTTGTCATGTCACATGCACACAAGCTACCATGCATATACACAACACAAAGTGATACAAGCAAAATTAAAAAGAAAAGAAAAGATCAATTACACTTGTCCAACAAGAAGCAAGTGAGCAGCGTGCGGCACGGATGAGCGAGAGGAGGAAGAAAGAGATCGGACGGCACACGGAAACAATCGAACGGACGGAGAGGTGGAAGCTATTTGACTTCCGGGCTTCCGGAAGCCAGATAGGTTTCCCGTATAGAGTTCGCCTGTCGAGCTAGGTGAGCCTTGCTAACCCAAGCAAAGGAGTTTTTGCCAATTAATAAACTGGAATGACTTCGCTAGTCGAGCTAGGTGGGCTTCACCAAGCAAGACGGGCTTTTTTGCGAAAGCAAGCAAGATGGGCTTTGTTGGTCGGGTATACAAAATGACATCAAGAAGCGATGGGGATACACATGACGGATGGAAGAGGCACCTTACTAATTGGCGGCGACACCAGGGAAGCGAAGACATCATCGTAGAGATTTATGTGAGGATTTTCCTTGAGTGCCTTGTAAAGAACATTGTGTTATAGCGGTTGGAGGGTACCACTTCTGGAAAAAGCTCGATTGGTACCGGTTGGTAAGAGCCATAGGTACCGGTTCTATAACCGGTACCAAGCAACCGAGACTAAAGGCCTCGGTCATAGGTACCGGTTATTTACCAGGTATCAAAGGGAGTCATTGGTACCGGGTCATAACACGACCCGGTACCAAAGGTTTTGAAGCCAAAAAAATATGTTAAATACCCTGAAGTCACAAGTCACATGATTTTTCACGCGAAAATACACGCGTGCGGCACACGGGGTTCGAACCAACGACCTCCTGCTTCGCGCGTTGCTCCCTTACCATCGCACCTACACACCACAGCTGACCAAGTTCCAGATGCTTTCCTTTTGAATTAACTCGTGGAGAACCCTTTGGTACAGGTTAGTGTTACCAACTGGTACCAAAGGGTTCTCGGGGCCTACCAAATTTAGACCCGTACTAATGACCCCTTTGGTACCGGGTCATAAAGAACAGGTACCAACAGGGGGTGACCGATCGGCCATTTTCTGGTAGTGGTTGCTAGCTATAAATTGTCACGAAGAATGGAGGGCAGTTTAGTAATTGGCTTTGCTTTTAAGCTGTCCATGTTGTGTTATATTTTGTAGAGGTTGTGATATTTACTATGCCTTTATCTAAAAAGAAACTTTACTAGCATCGTTCGTATATCAGTAGATATGTTGTGTTTACTTGATCTTGATGATTTCTGCAAGATAGGCTTGTGTTTTGATTCTGGATATAGGCTGAGTTAATTTGTTTGTAAGAATGTTTTGTCGGCTCACAGTCACTCCTCTCTAATTGCCATATTGTCCTTCCGTTTATACGTACTAATATATATGCATATTATTACTGAATACGATTATCAACATCTTACAAAAGGGGTCCGAGAGAATCATTTGCTTTGATCCAAACAAGCCCTGTACCTTCGCCTCCATCGTCATCTCTTCACCATTTCCATCTTAATCCTCCCATTCGGTCTCTCTTACACGATGCCGGACTGAGTTCCTATGCATTCATAGTAGCACTTGGAATTTCAACAGCAGCATGCATTATAGGCTGCAGAGACCGTCGTCGGGTTCAGGCTCATAAAAAGACACTGGAGGTCTAGAGCTGACCTCAAAACCACCTTGTTGGTGTCAAGTGTGACGGTGAGATTGTGGCTAATGTTCTTCGATCGGTACGACATATAAGGACGACGGCATCAAGTGGAATTTCCTATATACTTGTCGTAGATTAAGACATGATATATCAAGCAACGACGATGGTAGCAATGGCAGGCGTCACGACTGTCGCGTGCATGTTCAACAGATAGCACGGCCAGGATCTGCCTATATACATATAAAAACGCAATCAATATTGCAACACGTAGGCTGCAAAGTCACAAATCTCCGCAGATACACACAGGAGGAAAACAAGAGAAGAGAGGACCATCGATGAGTGGCCAGCTGAAGGTGTGGTGGCCGGAGCTGATAGGCTCGCCGGCGACGGCGGCGGCGATGGCGATAAGCCACGACAGGCCCGACGTCGCCGTGGAGGTGCTCCCGCCGGGCTCGCCCTTCGAGCCGGGGTTCAACCCCGGGCGCGTCCGCCTCTTCATCGACGACAGCGGCATGGTCCTGTACCTTCCCATAGTCGGCTAGCCCTAGCGCCACGCCGCGTGCCGGAAAACTATAGTACCACACATCAAACGTGATCTGGTCTAATAATAATGGAATAAATGATGTTGTCATATGACGCGAGCTCAGACGACTCTCGCATGATCTGGTCTAAAGGTCTTCGCCAGGTTGATCTCTTATCACCCATTCTATTCAACATTAGTGGGCTAAAGTGGATGGTCAAGTAAGTGGTGTGTTGCCACATCTTGTTGATGATGGCTTATCTATACTACAATAAGCAGATGATACCATACTCTTTATGGATCATGATCCGGAGAAAGTTTGCAATATGAGGCCATTGCTTTGTTCTTTCGAGCAACTATCTAGTCTCAAAATTAACTTCCACAAGAGTGAATTTTTCTACTTTGGTGCTGCTTAAAAGGCAGAAGCTCAATACACTAAGCTATTTGGCTGTAATATAGGGGTCTTTCCAGTGAGCTATTTGGGTATTCCAATACACTTTAGGAAATTATCAAATACTGATTGGAAAAGAGTAAAGTAATGATTCGAAAAGCAGCATGGTAGTTGAAAGGGCAAACACCTTTCAATAGGGGGACCTTTAACATTGATTAATTTAGTGCTCAATACCTTACCCTTCCACATAATGTCATTTTTTACAATACCAAAAGGTGTCCTTAAAAATTGGATTAATTACTTTCGGTCACGGTCCTCTGGCAAAGCGATGAACAGAAACGCAAGTGCCACTTAGCAAATTGGGACATCCTGTGTCAACCAAAAGACCAAGGTGGACTTGGGAAAGACAATCTGGATATTAGAAATACAACCTTACTTAGCAAATGGCTTTATAGATTGCTCGGGGCAGAGTGAATTTGGCAACAATTGATACCAAACAAGTATCTACATTCCAAGCCGCTTTCCCAAGTCCAAAGGAAGATCGACGATTCTCGTTTACTCATTATCAAAGATAGATCATAGATTAGGTTTTGGGAAGATAGGTGTCTAGGCTATAGGACGTTGAGGAACAATATCCTTGTCTCTACAATATAGCTCGTCATAAACAGTCAACTTTTGCAACGGTTTTAAGCACCTCACCTCCTAATTTTTCCTGGAGAAGAGACTTAATCAGGAACAATTTAGTAATATGGAATATCTCCTTCCACATATTGCTAATATACTTTTGGGCCAAGATGTAGATGAGGTAACTTGCACCCTACTAGAGAGTTCTCAGTTAAGTCTCATTATCTAGATTTGATCCACAATGACAGTAAACATTATTGCTTTTGTCACAAGGACGAGACAATTAGGCAATTGTCGCCCCTTGGTCTGGTCTGTGACTCATGTGGCTACAAGTTTCTCTAAACCTCAGTGTGACCAATATGTTTGGTCCTGGCTTTGAGGTCTTAGTAAGTGTCGGTGTATGAAACCACCAACTAGTGAATTTACTGGGTTGCGCGTTAAGGCTCGGATGGTTCGCGAGAGGACACAAGGTTTTATACTGGTTCGGGCAAATGTCCTACATCCAGTTCAAGCTTCTCATGTTACTCGCGAGGTTTGCAGTAGGGGTTACAAACGGTCGAGAGAGGGAGGGAGCTCCCAAGTCTCTGTGTGAGTGCGTGCGTATGTGTGGGGGTGTTGAACCAAACCCTGCTACGTAGGGTTTCCTCCCCTTTTATAGCTCAAGGAGAGGGAAACCCGTTACAAAAGAAAGAGAGGCAGAGAGAAGGCTTGGAGAGGAAGGAAAGCACCCCGGTCTTCCGCTCCTGGCCTGGTCCGGGGCCCCCTCCCGGGCCCTGTAGATGACGTCCGGGAAGGACGCCCGCACGTCGCGCTCTGCTGCGCGCTTCGCAGCGCCGCCTGGTGGCTCCCACGCCACACGCTAGTGCCAGCTATGATGGAGGAGGCTGTGGCGGTAGGGGCATGCGCCTGCCATGCCTGATCCGGGTAATAAACGCCGTCACATCCGACTTCGCTGCCCGCGGTTCCCGTTCTTCGAGGCCGGACTTCCTGGCCCGAGACCCGGACGAATCTTCTGACCCCCACAGGAGGGTCGGGTGAGGCGGAGACTTCCCCTATGGGTCGACCCCGCTCCTGACTCCCGCGCCCAGGGTCGGCGTGAAGCGGAGAATCCTCCGAGGATGACGCTGCAACCCAACCCCAAGGGTAGGGGTCGGGCGAGGCGAGATCTCGTTGACCGGTGTCGATCGCGTTTGCTCACGCATCAAAGTCCTTTGCTACGCGGGTCCTATGTCCTCAAGGTTCGATCCCTCGGGAATTAAAGGTCATTATTTCTCTAATCTCGTGGATTTGACTACCCTGGATATTGATATCCGACAGTAAGGAAATCAAAATCACTGGCACAACTAGTGGCGGCTGCCATTTGGTGGTCCTTATGGTTGTGCATGAATGATTTGGTTTTTGAAAAAGGACAATCCTAATCTCTTTTGAAGGTTATTTACTCATTTATACATTGGCACTTATGCTATTCTTCGGACACCAGCATCACAGTATTAAGCTGCAGTGGCATCTCAATGTTTGGGCGGGTTGCCAAAGACATTTTTACCCAGTCACAATGGGTGCCGGAGCCAGGATGTGACCATGGGCAGGGACGGAGACAGTGGGGGCTGGCAGGGGCCATGGCCCCCCCTATGTTTGCTGCAAATGCACAGCATATGTGCATACAAAGCTCAAAAAAATACAAACTAAACTGCATTAAGTTTAGATACAGATCTATATACTCATTTTGTAGGTAATGTTATCAAACAGTTTCATGATGACTACACTTTAAGCAAAGTGGGTCATTTAGATTTGTTTTTTATAAGAATCATTAAATATAGTTTAAGCTTGATTAAAGTTTATCTTGTCTCTTGGCCACCCCAATGATCCCATTCTGGCTCCGTCCCTGACCATGGGGACGCTAAGAAAACGGTCTCAAAAGAATTTTTTACAAGCAATATAGTAGACTACAATGTTCATATATTTGCCCAATTATCCTTGGCCAGCCAAATAAAAAACTACAGAAGGTGCTAATTTCATAGCATTGCCGTGGCCTTAATCACAAATAAAAAAACAACTGTCAATTGGCTAATTTAATTAAACCCTAGCCTCCTTCAACAGATAATCAAGTTGCTTGCAAACTCACACTTGGCACATAGCCTGTTGCCGTGGTGCTGGTGCACGCCCCAGAGCAGCAAGCCAGCAACAACGGCATCGCGGCAAGCGGAGGGCCGGTGGCAGTACATGGAGGCAAAAACGCCTGGCAGAGCCTACACGTGTGGAATAAGCAAAGACGCTGGTAATGGGTTAGTGGGCTGGTATTGCGATGGGCTAATTGTCGTGTCGAGGAGCCTAATTCTGGTGATTAGCAAAATAATCAAGAAAGTCCTGGTATTAGGGGGGGGGCAGGCCCCTGCACGCCCCTTTTGTCTCCGCCTCTGAATGGGTGGCAGTCTAGTCTACGAATAATAATGTGTCATTATAATATGTTGGTTATTTCTCTTCTTTTTGTAAGGCCATGTGTATCCAGCCAATGCGGAGGCCAGGAGCGTTTCAAGAGTTTTGTCGTACCACCTCGATGTAACGATCTTGAAATCTATAAGACTTCGCATGTCTAAAAAACACCAAATCATACAAATTTTAATGCATTTATATATGCATGTGTTTGTGTGTTTCCACGTGAAGAGAATATGCAAGTACTCAGCTGGGCAGCTCCTCGAGACGTACGGTTTCCTTGCTCTTCAAACCATCATAAGCAAGAATGTGTTAATAACACGTGTCACAAAAAGGTTGGAGCTGTACGAAAGACATGGAGTGGTCCAATACCACGATGCAAGCAAAGGATCGGCATCGTAAATCTCTAGAGGGTGAGCCTACGTGCCGCTGGAAATATAAAATCCGATCGACATGACACCTAGCCCTTGCGCATTAGGCCAATTAGGTTTTTATAAAAACGGTTCCCTCCGTAGCACATAAACCATGTAATTATATTATTCGAAAGGTTTCAAATACATGTGTGTGGCCCTCACTTTCACTATCTCCCACGTTGGCCCAAGTCTTTCAACACACACATTGCACTGGCCAACACAGAAACTATGATTCAACTGTAGCCAGAGTTTCACATGGTAACATAATTATAGAATGTGCTGCTTGTTGGTTTGTATTCAGTTTAGTGAACAACAAATAGTAATCTATGAAATAGACAATCGATATGACCGCGTGGCCTAATGGATAAGGCGCTCGCCTCCGGAGCGGGAGATTGTGGGTTCGAGTCCCATCGTGGTCGGTGCTTTTTTTTTTTTTCGCTCTTCCAACTTTTTTCCTTTTCGTGGGGGGGCATTCTTTAACTTGCGGCCCATGCGCTCTCGGCTACAGCCCAGCATTGCTCAATCTTAGGCCCATTCTGCCTCGTCCTCTGCCTGGGCCGCCTTCGGTCCTCGCTCCGTCGCTCGATCCGCACAGGTTGCTCACATGTACATGTCACATTCGCTCCCGCTATCCATCCCTTGCGCCGACCTCAGCTGACGTCAACAACTTTATCTCCAACATTTTGACGATTGTTATTATCCGTACGTACACCAAGATCGAAAAAAATGAATTCAGACTACGTTTTTGAGTTTGCATTTGAGAGATTTGCAAACCACATGTTCCAGGTGGTGTATGAATTCAGACTACTTTGAAATTTTCCAGACTGATGCAATTTGGTCAAACTCACAAGAGATGGGCGCAGTCGTACTAGAAAATAATTTCTACATGGACAAAAACGGTAACCGGTGGACCACGCTGCACGTGCCATCAACGGCCCTGTTCGCTTGGCTGGTGGCTAGTCGCTGGTGCTGATTTATGCTGAGAGAAAAATACTGCTGGCTGGTGGCTGGTGCTGATTTATGCTGAGAGAAAAATACTGTTGGTTGGCTGCTGATATGCATATATACATCGATAGACATCATCAGAGCCACAAAAATCAAACTCTGTCGGTCAGCGACGATGGAATCAGTGTTCTTTTTCTCACTTTCCCCTGTTGACTCTTTTATCCACATTTTACACCGTACCGTGCCACTGCAAATTACCTCTTCTTGCCTGTCTTCTAAGAGCAAGTCCAAGAGCTCCCCATTCCAATCCCCAATAGCAAAAAAATGAGTGTATTGGGGATAGAGGAGCAAAAAAACAGCTCCAACAGATCCCCAATAGCTCCCCCACTTTTTCTCCATTGACAAAAAACACCCCTCCATCCCCACTATAGTGGAGATAGCTCTCCCATCCCCAATACACTCATTTTTTGGGAATGACTTATTGGGAAGCTGATGGAGCAGTTTTTCCAATAATCCATTATTTTGGTTTTGTCCATCCCCAAAACCTCTCTATTGGAGATGAAATATTCTCAAGCTGTTGGACTTGCTCTAAGGGAGCCATGATTGAGCACATGCACAAGACGTTGTGCAAGAGCCCTATAGATGAAACTGCTTATGCAAATACTTAGTCTGCTCTGTCAATCTTAAAGACTTGCCCAAGAATAGGAGGTGCTCCCTAAGATAGGATTGTATGCATATACATGAGCATATATCTAGAGCTTCATTTTTTTTGGTTAAATGTCGTATATATGCATACTCCAATGATGCATCAATAATGGGATCCACAGAGAAAAAGCTTTTAAATTGTCAATTTGCAGCCTGACCTGCCCATATGGTCATAACAGCGTTTCCGGACAACACATCGATTGGGCAAACCTCACTTTAATTTGGTGCACTACTTTACTTCGGTGCCCACAAGTCTTTGCCAAGATCACACAAATATTGATCAATCCGGCTCCTTTTGTACCTATTCGATCACGCTACCGTCAAGTTTGAGCACATCAACATCTTTTTCTCCGCATCGAATTCCATGTCGCACGGAGCGATCGCAATCGAGTGTATATTCTTTATATACATTGCAGCAAGTGTCAATGGCGTTTGAGGAATGAGGATATATGGGACAGCAACAGTACGAGACTGGAGTTTTTGTTGTTTTAGTTTGTACTGCTCCCAAGTGTCAATCTCAAGAGAGGCAAGTGGTGACTGATTTGTATGCGTTGCTTACATCGCTATGATGTTACCCGGGTGATGATCAATCGTTTATTTGCAGCAATTTGCAAATGTTTGATGATATTTCCAACATATCCTCTTAAATCTATGTGTGGTAGGTGTATAATGTATAGCAACCATTTCACTTTCTAGGGAACTTCCTACTTATTCCTTTGGTGCATATATAATGCCAGCTTTAACAATTTACAATTGTACTCATTGACTCGTGAAAAATAGTGATCAAGTTACATCAACCATGTCTCTTTTTAGGGGATTATTCCCATCTTATTTCTGTGGTGCATGCATATATAGTTGCACTTTAACAATTCCACTGCTACAAATTTGTTGAAAATAGTGGCCAAAGTATTGCGAGATATATAACAAAGTTCATCAGCTTTGACAATGAACCCAGCTGCAACTAAACTTTCAATATTTCAAAGTGGTTGTTGGCTACTGGTACACAACATAGAACAAACGCAGCCTTGTGGTGGAAACCACAAAATCACTGACGTCGCTACATACTTATTTATATGGAGACGACATATATTCATCAGCTGACAGAAGATGCTGCTAATCAGTCAAACTTTTTAACAATTGTTGATCAGCATGTTTCTTCTGTGTCCACGAGTGCATGATGGTGACTGGTGCTGAATGACAGTTTGATCTTTAAATCAGACACAACACTCCGGGGCATTAATTCTCATGTTTCAGAGAGAGAGAGAGAGAGAGAGAGAGAGAGCACGCGAGAGAGAGCAGGGGCGAGATGAGCAGAAGGCGCAGCACAAGGGGCAGCCATGGCCGACGACTGCTGTGGCTGATACTTGCGTGCTCATGGGTGGCAGCTACTCAAGCTCAGCAGACAGCACGAACTGATCCAATTGAAGGTACGTCCAGTAGATATACATGTAATAATTGTCTTCTTAGGACATGTTTAGTTCGGTGAGAAAGTTTGCGAAATTTACTGTAGCAATTTTGAACCGAAGATTAGGAGGACTAAACGTGATCTAATTATAAAACTAATTACATGGATGGACGGAAAATCGCGAGACAAATCTATTAAACCTAATTAATCCATCATTAGAGATTGTTTACTGTAGCACGACTTTGCCTAATCATGGCCTAATTAGACTCATTAAATTCGTCTCGCGAAGTTACCCGGGGGTATGGAATGGGTTTTGTCATTGATCCACGTTTAATACCCTTAATTACTGTCCTAACATTTGATGTGACGGATAAATAGTGAAAAGTTATGAAACTTTCCTCAATTAAACAGCATGTATATGGACTCGTTTGGCAGAGCTTCGTCAACAGTTGCTTCAGCTCCGCGCTACAATAACCGGTCACTATTTAGCACTGTGCATCACTGTTTGGAACTATAGCACGGAGTTAAAACAGTCCCCGAGGTGCTACAGCCAACTAAATGATTGGAGGAGCCGACGGAGCCAGAAAAAGTGGCTCCTCCCGCTCCAGCACCCGCAGTGCTACAGTACTGCTGCAGTCACGGAGTTGGAGCACCCGGGAGCGCTCCCAAACGAGCCCTATATATGGCACGGGGGAGCAGGGCTCAGTTCGGTTGGTGCGAGGGTGGCAACCAGAGTTCAAATCCCGCGGTTGCGTATGGTAGAGTGTAGTGGAAGGAGGCTGTAATTTACCCTCTAGCCTCTAAAAATGTATGGCAATGGCTGGCATCAGTATAGGCCGTGTTCGGATGGGTGGGAACAAAAAATTGTCCCAATGAATCTTGCATGCATGGAGTACTAAATGAAGTCTATTTACAAAACCTTTTCACAGATGAGTGCAACTTTGCGCGACGAATCTAACGAGCCTAATTAATCCATGATTTGCTACAATGATGCTACAGCAACCATCCTCTAATCGTGCGGTCAAAGGCCTCATTAGATTCGTCTCGCGAATTTGCCAAAGGGTTGTGGAGGTAGTTTTGTAAACTGACTTTATTTAATACCCCTAATTAGTGGTCAAAGTAGGGATCAAAAAATTGATCCCTACATCGGCCATATATAGTAGTATGGCATTGGGGTAGCGGGGCTCAGCTCGGTTGGTCAGCCAGCGTGGGTGCAACTGCAAGGCTGGCAACTAGAGTTTGAATCGCGCGGTCGCGTCTCTATTCTCTAGTAGAGTGCAGGGTGGCAGAAGGCTATAATCTACCCTTTGGCCTTTAAAAATATATGGCACGAGTGCACTCAGAAATCTTATAGTGTGATTATTACGGAGGTCAATATCCTTGCATAAACTTGTCTCAAAATTCTTTTGGAGAAAATAACTGTTCATGAGATAACTCAACAGAACAGACGGCCCTTGTCAAATTTCTGTATGCTCTAAAGCAACGGAGGTGACTGGAAGAAACAGCATGTTAAACTCTTATTTAGGCATATGGAGGCCAGAACGTGGCCAACACACCGGATCTTAATTTGGTATGGGGATTTGGATTTCGTTTTTCATATTTTCTCGGTCCCGTTGAAGTCAATATATTTGCAAAGTTTTATATTTTTCAGTTAAGATAAAAAATAAAATAAAATATTTAGGAGGATTATCCCTGGCGCAGTGGTTAAAGCCACGCTACGCACATGGGTTCGACGCGGCTTGTGTGCATGTAAAGGAAATGCTGCTATTAGATGTTTTACATAATTGATATCAACATGTTCGCCTTCGGCTCAATGGTTTTGGTACCACGACACATATGAAGAAAAGGATAAGAAGCTAATCTCCATCTAATATTAAAGCGAACAATGTTTCGTCCGTCAAACAATGTTTCGTCCGTCATTGATTTTTTTTTCTCCGTGAGTTTGCGGTCGTATATACATAGGGTCTACAGGAAATCTACTCTGATTCGGTTCTTTGCAAGTTCCGGTGTTGGTTTCCTTTTCGAAATCATGTGCAGGTGTATTTGGGCTTCTAGGCAACCAATGTAAGAGTGCTGGTGGGCTGTTTTTCTCCCTCGATGGGCATTGGGCTTAAAAGTTGCTATTGGAAAAACTAAATGACTTAATGTTATCTCATCTGCAAGTAAACGTTTCACTAAATGTTCAATACTTAAGCAGCATGGGAGTCTACTATTTTCATGATTATTCTTATAAAAGACGAGCCCAACTAAATCCCAACAGAGTTTTATATTGAGGTTTCCAAAATAGCAGCATAAGCAATATGAAATCTTTTTTGAAGCTATCTCTCCAATGTATAATTTTATCGTGTGGTTTCATAGACTCCTAATACTCCCCCATTTCAATTTCAAATTGTAAATCATTTTGTCTTTTCTAGATATATGAATTTTACTGTGTGTCTAGATGTAATGTACATCTAGGTGTATAGCAAAACCTATGTACCTAGAAAAGGCAAAACTACTTACATTTGGAACGGAGAGACTAGCATTTAGTTTCATAACTCATAAAAAATCGATGTGGTTTCATCAAGATGAAACTGGTTCCACCCTTATCTTAAATTTGATGTCATGTCTTCATGAAATCTTGTATAGCATTCTAATAGTTAATGAGAATGAAACTTTGAGACCCCGGATTAGGAATAGAGTAGTGCGCAAACGATAAGTCTATTTGGGAAATAGTTAATGTGGGTTCATAAAAAAATTATTACTAGAGCTTTGAACGACATTTCACAAGAAGTAATAAAAAATATTGAACGACGTTTTACAAGAAGTAATGAAATATATTGATAGGCTAGGCAATATGCGACCCGTTGCAACGCACGGGCATATTTGCTATAAAAAATAATAATATCTGAACTGGTGGTCCCCTTTTGTCGGTGAGAGAAAATAAGAGCAAAATAGTGCCTACCAGCACGTACCACACTACAATTTGCTATTTGTTCACAGTTGCTTAACGAAAATATATAATATCAGTTTAATTCAAAAATTCCAAAATGTTATTTCGTTACCGTAAATAATGACAAAACTCGTGAAATTTCGAAGAAACGTTGGCAAAATTTTGAACCCTCACAGGATTACTTTATTTTGCTCACACGATTTGGTGACTTCATTTTGCGCGGTCAGAGGGGGAAAAGAAATCTCCTTTCCTTTGAGAATTTTCGGTTGATTTTTTCGTGTGTGAAATTGTCCAGTAACGGCACTGAACACGATCCTGTGGCGATGGGGCCTGCGCGCGTCGCCGGCGTGGAACATCAGCGGCGAGCCCTGCAGCGGCGTCGCCGTCGACACCACCGACGTCGACAACAACCCCAACATCAACCCGGCCATCAAGTGCGACTGCTCGTACAACAACTCCACCGTCTGCCACATCACCAAACTGTAAGTTCCTCTCCCACCCAGAGCACCGCCTGCCGCTGCTGCCCACCACCTGCTCGACGAAACGCGTGAGAGAGGCTTGCTATTCGTTGGTCGAGATTAAGTCTTGTTGATTTGATTCCGGAAGCTGTCAAAATTGCCCGTTTCCTTTTATTTTACAACATGTGTTGTTGTTTTCTAATGTTTTGCTTCTGCAGGAAAGTTTATGCCTTGAATGTCGTCGGTCAGATACCAGCCGAGCTGCAGAACTTCACCTATCTCAGTACCCTGTATGACATCTCTGACTTGTATCTATTCAGTTTCAAAGTTGAATCCTTTTTCTGAATAAATCACTGTCAAGAACTGTTAAGCCTTGGGCCACTACTTTTGCAGTAAATACAAATTCTGCCAGATTCCCTATTTACCTGGAAAGAATCAGTAAATAGTGGTCATCATGTACTCTTTGTTTGGCACTTTGGCTAATGGGTTTTATGGCTTTGCTGATGTTTCAGGAACCTGATGCAGAATTATTTGACAGGTCCCGTGCCATCATTTATTGGAAAATTTACTCCCATGCAGTACTTGTAAGAATGACATTTTGAATTCTGAGTGTGCCTCATTTACTAGCTAGTATTTGTCTTAACAATCTTTTTTTAAAAATATGACAAGATCTCTGGCTATCAATCCGCTATCCGGAACACTTCCAAAGGAGCTTGGGAATCTTACTAATCTTATCTCATTGTAAGAGTTCTCTTCTTATTGTTTACTTTAGTTTTCAAGTTCTACATAAAACTTGCTAATCTTGCATGGCTACTCAACAGTGAGCCATAATTTAGTAATTGGCACAAATATGCCAGTGTTATTTTCCCTTTATGTATGGTGTTCCATATGTTCAAGTAAGTTTCTAGTGGTGAATCTTGTAGATCAGATGGCCCAACAAACAAACAAAAACTGCCTCTTTTCTGCAGTCTGAACTATTCACTTTTTCATTCAGGGGCATAAGCTTGAACAATTTTACCGGCGAACTTCCTTCTGAACTGGGCAACTTGACCAAACTGGAGCAAATGTAAAACACATTTCTTGAACTACCAAACTTCATTTCTGAATGAACTAAAGTTTAGTCAATGATGTGTGCAGATATTTTGATAGCTCTGGCTTCAGTGGTCCATTCCCTTCAACATTTTCAAAGCTTAAGAACTTGAAGATCATGTATTCTCAATACCACAGCAACAATTGTTACATATCCAATGTGATATCACACTCTTAATTTAATATATTTTCTTGTGCATGCAGGTTTGCATCGGACAATGATTTCACAGGAAAAATACCTGATTTTATTGGGACATTGACTAAGTTACAAGATTTGTAAGAATACTACTCATTACTTCACATGATCATTCAGTATGTTTTTTTATGAATCAGGAATTCTTGAAAACCATTCATCGGAACTTTTGTGCATATGTTCTTTCCTTATGCATAAGGATAATAATTCATTCACTTCCCCTCCTGGTAGACATTTTCACGTGTGCTTTGTGTAACAGTTTTGCGGTGTTTTTTGTACTTCTTTAATAGTTTTGCGGTATTTTTTGTACTTCTTTTTAATATAATAACAGGTAGCTCTCCTGCCAAAATAAAAATGCATTTTCGTGTGATCAGATCAAACTGGTTGATACAAACGACATTTGGAGCTTACCTTTTATTATGTTCAGACAAATGAATCTTTTAGCACCCAGGCACCCAGCTTATTTGGAACTAAATTTATGCACTTGTAGGAGGTTCCAAGGAAATTCTTTTGAAGGCCCAATCCCAGAAAGTTTGTCCAATCTAAACAAAGTGACAAGCTTGTGAGTACTTTAATCTTTGTTTCCTTTGATAGTTGATATGGTTAACCTTACTTATCATGGAAATTGATTTGTTAAATTCATGTGCAGACGGATCGGTGATATTGTAAATGGGAGCTCTTCATTGTCCTTTATCAGTAACTTGACATCTTTGAATGTCCTGTATGATACATGCTTTTCACTGTAATATACAGTTTCATATCTTGGTAGGGTAGTAAGGTACTGACATTGGATATCTTTCTACAGAATATTGAGGAACTGTAGGATATCTGATAATCTTGCAACAGTAAATTTTTCTAATCTAGCAGGATTAACCTTGCTGTAAGTATTGTGGTATATGCCATAGTACCAATACATGTTGCTATTGCTTTTCTTTCACAAACTCCCACTAGGAGCATCTTTTCAAGTAATATTGTCTCATGGTGTCAGGGACTTGAGCTTCAACAATATCACAGGACAAATTCCACAGTCCATTCTGAATTTAGACAAGCTTGGATTCTTGTAAGGGATTCCTTTTGGAGATCATCTTCATAATGTAACTGACCTCTTAAACTGATGCTTGTATATTTTGTTTGTCATGAACTTGACCAAATTCAGATTTCTTGGGAATAATAGCCTTTCAGGAAGCTTGCCTAGTGTTAAAAGCCCTTCACTAAACAATTTGTACGTCAGGCAATTTCACAATGTAGTTTAACACATTTTTTTCATTAGTAGAATGGTGTATTCATTTTGTCTGTAGTAATTTTGAGATTGTTTTTTGCAGAGATTTTTCATACAACCAGCTCTCAGGTAGCTTTCCTTCTTGGGTTTCCCAGAATAATTTGCAATTGTAAGTTGAAAGTTCAAAAACTTTCTGTTTAAAAGAAAACTATATAAATATACTCATGGTTGCATATCTCTGTTTTTAATAAGTTAATTTTTGTAAAGGAATTTGGTGGCAAACAACTTTGTTCTTAGCAGCAGCAACAGGTACATTTAAATTGAGTTAACCTTCCAAGAGTTCAATTTAACCAATAGCTCTTAACTCCTAATTTTTAATTCAATTCTATGCTCAGCATTCTACCATCAGGCCTAAACTGTCTCCAACAAGATACTCCTTGTTTCCGTGGTTCTCCAGAATGTATGCTTCTCACATTTTACCATCTTCAGCAGCTGACACGATCTCAGTGATTTTAATGATTTTGTACATCTTAACTGCAGATTCTTCCTTTGCGGTAGACTGTGGCAGTAATAGATCTATGACGGGCTCTGATAATACTTTTTTACGAAATTGATCCCACGAATATTGGTGCTGCATCATACTATGTTACTGGTCAAACAAGATGGGGTGTTAGCAATGTAGGAAAATTTAATGAAGCCCCAAACGGAAGTTACATAATATATAGCTCCCGGCAGTTTCAGAATGCACTGGATTCAGAACTGTTTCAGACAGCAAGGATGTCACCATCATCTCTGAGATACTATGGCATTGGACTTGAAAATGGAAATTACACTGTTGACCTTCAGTTTGCAGAGTTTGGTTATCCAGAGTCGCCAACCTGGCAAAGCACTGGAAGGAGAGTTTTTGACATATATGTCCAGGTATATATCGGGTGCATCATAGAATAGGAGTTTGATATTTACTAGACAAAGTTTTTTAATCTTATTCAGCATTTGTACAGGGTGATCTGAAAGAAAAGAACTTTGACATAAGGAAGACTGCTGGTGGAAGATCTTATGTTGCAGTGTATAAGAAATACAATGCAACTGTGTCTAAAAACTTCCTTGAGATCCATCTCTTCTGGGCTGGCAAAGGCACTTGTTGCATTCCAACCCAAGGGTACTATGGACCGATGATCTCAGCATTAAGTGTGACACCAAGTACTGCCTTCCCCAATCTATGAATAGATTAACTTGAAATATGGATTCTATTGGATACTAATAATTTCAAATCCTTATTTTCAGATTTTACACCTACTGTGCGAAATGGTGTTCCCAAAAAGAGAAGTAAAGCAGGTGTGATTGCTGGAATAGTGATTGGTGCATCAGTGTTAGGATTAGCTGCCCTAGTTGGAATCTATACGCTGGTACAGAAGAGAAGAAGAGTGGCAAAGCAGCAAGAAGGTATCAAATTTGTGCAGTAACTTAGCAAATCTAACATTTGACTGATTCTGATTCTTTTCATGTGAAATGGAAAAAAAATAAACAGAGCTATACAACATGGTCGGTAGACCAAATGTCTTCAGTAACGCTGAACTGAAGTTAGCTACCGACAATTTCAGTTCTCAAAACATTCTTGGAGAAGGCGGATATGGTCCAGTTTATAAGGTTGGGGTACTCTCCCCAAAATTTACTCTTACGAAACAGCAAACTGGATAATTTTTTATAGAAGTTGGTAGCAAATACAAATTTCTAGAAATCTGTATCTTTAAACATTTATGTAACGTTAAGTTCTTTTTTCAGGGTAATCTACCTGATGGAAGGGTAATAGCTGTGAAGCAACTTTCTCAAACTTCTCATCAGGGGAAAAGCCAGTTTGTGACAGAAGTGGCCACAATTTCTGCTGTGCAACACCGCAATCTTGTGAAGCTATATGGTTGCTGCATTGACAGCAATACCCCCCTGCTGGTCTATGAGTACCATGAGAATGGAAGTCTTGATCGAGCACTCTTCGGTGCGCACACTTCTGCTCATGACCACCTGTCTGTTAGACACATTTCTCAAGGTTTTGTTTCTGAATACAGGGGACAGTGCCTTGAGTCTCAACTGGCCAACACGCTTTGAGATCATTTTAGGAATTGCAAGGGGCCTAACCTACCTTCATGAGGAGTCCAGCGTGCGCATTGTGCATAGGGACATCAAGGCCAGCAATGTCTTACTTGACATCGACCTCACCCCCAAGATCTCCGATTTTGGGCTTGCCAAGCTCTTCGATGAGAAGAAGACTCATGTCAGTACTAAAATTGCAGGCACATTGTAAGTGCAATTCACCATTTCCCGTCTTACGAATGTAGCTGTGAATCCTGATCGGATTGCATTTGCCTAACCATTGACAAGTGGCTATCTGGCGCCTGAGTATGCAATGAGAGGCCATCTGACAGAAAAAGCCGATGTTTTTGCATTTGGGGTGGTCGCACTGGAAACTGTTGCTGGTCGATCAAACACGGACAATTCTCTAGAGGAAGACAAGGTCTATCTCTTTGAGTGGGTAAGCTGATCAAACATCCTTAAGGCCAAGAAAACATATAAGTTTTTTTTTTAACTGAGAAAACATATAAGTTCAGTGCTGTCAAGTTACTAACCATTGAAGCATTCTGTTTCTAACTTCCTATTATGTGCAGGCCTGGGAGCTGTATGAAAGGGACCAAGCACTTGGCATCGTGGATCCAAGGATTGATGAATTCGACAGTGAAGTGGCCTTGAGGGTTATCCATGTTGCGCTCCTCTGCACTCAGGGATCACCTCACCAGCGGCCACCAATGTCGAGGGTCGTCAAAATGCTCACTGGAAACATGGAGGTGACTGAGGTGGTGACAAAGCCAAGCTACATCACTGAGTGGCAGCGCAGGGGTGGGAACACCAGCTATGTTACCAGTGACTACTCTGGCGATACAACCGGCGAGTTCAGCGTGCAGAGGGAAACGATTGCGCCTCTCACCCCATCACCGGCAATGACTGGAGTCATCGATGAGGGAAGGTGATTGCAGGCTGCTGCTGGATTTGGTCTAAACGGCAAATCTTCATATATATAGTTGGCTGACGTCATTTGAACTGTTGACAAACGGAATGACGTGCTAGATTTTCATTTTTTTTTTGGATGTCCTTTTTGTGAGGTATACGCTAGTATTTTGTTTGATTGATGTAACTTTATGCACATATTTAATTTAGCAACAAGATCTTACTGATACATTGAGTTGAGCTACCTTCTGTTCCACCAAAACAATATTCAGGTACTTGTTACATATCTGATCAGTCCTGGTTTGTCCGATGAAGTTATTCTTTTATATCATTCTGATATGGTCAATGTTCATGTTTGCGACAAATTAGTGGTTTTCACTGCATATATTATTTTCTTAACTCAGTTGAGCCATATATGTCTGCTCACATGAGCTTAGCCAAAGTGGTCGATTTATGCTTTGTTATTTTCGAACTAGCTTGCCAGCTGCATTATTGGATGACCTAAACCTGATAATAAACTGGTCCAAGAAGGTTGTTAACTTCCACATTGGACCACTACGTCACGCTAGCGACAGCGTGATTTTATAATTTCGATGCATAGAAAATCCTCTCCTCTCCGAGGCGTACTGTCAGCATCACACATCTGGATGATATATATGCAAATATGGATGATATATCATATATATGCATGTGAACGTGCATGCCTTCAACGCAAATACACCTCTCTCCTGTTCCGTACACTGTACAGGCAGAGCTGAATTTTCCAAGCTACTGAGGCTCGTCCAGCTTTCTCTCGGTCAGTCGGTCTAGTAGCTAGCAAATACTAGTATTCGTCAAACGGGACCACCGTGGATTATTATTGCCCAAACATGATGAGATTTTTGCAGAACTGAAAATCATCTCCGACAAAAGTCAAGCTAAGGGAGGGGGGCAAAATAGACGACTATCGATTTCAAAGATGACCGAATCAGACGCGCTCGATCAATGAAGACGAAGCAGTAGCTTATGCCCCTGTTAGTGTTCATGCCCATATGATTCCCTCTTTCTTACCACCTATTTTTTTCGAGAATGCGTAGGAGAACTGCACATCATTGCATTAAGAAGAGAACGAACAACAAGGTCAATACAACTTGGGCCAACCATCTTCTTTGCTCCGGCTTGGATCCAGAGGTCCCCCCTACGTGTGTCCACATTTTTCCTTTCGAAACAATGGCAAAAGCTTTGACGTAATTCTTTTATTATAGAAGAAAATAAGAATATATACAATAGACAAAAGCGTTTTAATCGATTCACCTGCCAGCTGTCCCATGCACGTTTTCAACTGGGGGCAAGTCAGGCAGAGCTGAATTTTCCAAGCTACTGAGGCTCGTCCAGCTTTCTCTCGGTCAGTCGGTCTAGTAGCTAGCAAATACTAGTATTCGTCAAACGGGACCACCGTGGATTATTATTGCCCAAACATGATGAGATTTTTGCAGAACTGAAAATCATCTCCGACAAAAGTCAAGCTAAGGGAGGGGGGCAAAATAGACGACTATCGATTTCAAAGATGACCGAATCAGACGCGCTCGATCAATGAAGACGAAGCAGTAGCTTATGCCCCTGTTAGTGTTCATGCCCATATGATTCCCTCTTTCTTACCACCTATTTTTTTCGAGAATGCGTAGGAGAACTGCACATCATTGCATTAAGAAGAGAACGAACAACAAGGTCAATACAACTTGGGCCAACCATCTTCTTTGCTCCGGCTTGGATCCAGAGGTCCCCCCTACGTGTGTCCACATTTTTTCTTTCGAAACAATGGCAAAAGCTTTGACGTAATTCTTTTATTATAGAAGAAAATAAGAATATATACAATAGACAAAAGCGTTTTAATCGATTCACCTGCCAGCTGTCCCATGCACGTTTTCAACTGGGGGCAAGTCAGGCAGAGCTGAATTTTCCAAGCTACTGAGGCTCGTCCAGCTTTCTCTCGGTCAGTCGGTCTAGTAGCTAGCAAATACTAGTATTCGTCAAACGGGACCACCGTGGATTATTATTGCCCAAACATGATGAGATTTTTGCAGAACTGAAAATCATCTCCGACAAAAGTCAAGCTAAGGGAGGGGGGCAAAATAGACGACTATCGATTTCAAAAATGACCG